>QNUK01000050.1:1667500-2267500 GCA_013621035.1 Clarias magur | reverse complement strand
TAAAGTGTGTTCAATACTTATTCCCTGTGTCATTTCACTTTATTATGACTCAACTTGTATACTTAAACGTTCTGATTTCTTTGTATGAATTCAATATTTGACTTGATGGCTGGAATTTTTGTTTCAATAGCCCACTTAGAAATCCCCTTACTGATAAAAATGCTGATGTGTCAAATACTTATTTTCCCCACTGTATATGTATCACATCACATTCCGTATGTTCTACAATCATTAATTATACTAACTCTCGGTCACAGCATGGGTGAAAGACCGCCAGTATGGGTCCGCCATACTGACGGGAGAGAAGCTGCTTGCCAAACACCACATTAAAAACCAGTCAAATAGCAAACCAAAAAAGCAAATAGTATTGTAAGGGGAGTATGTTAAGTGTGTTAAGGCTCTGGGTGACTGATTGGGAGGGTGGCAGTTCAAGCCCTAGCTTTGCCAGATTGCCGCTGTTGGGCACTTAAGCCCTTGGGTGTGGCCCTTAACCTTGTCTGCTGGGTTGGCTGACCCTGCGCTCTGACCCCTGTCTGTCTGAAGAATTAAGAGCTTCACTGTGTAGTAATGTACTGTATGTGTGACGAATAAAGGTGTCAACTTAACTTTCAGCACAAAAACACATCTGATAATAGTATACGATCTTAAACATTTAACACATTGACTTCTTAATAATTGTCTTAACACAAGCTGAATCCCTGCTCTCCAACCCCTGATCAAGTATGACAATGGATTGTAAACCCTAGCACTATAACTTTCCATTTTCCCCCCTTTTTTGATTCAACCATGGAGCCTGAACATTAGCAGAGCTGATATCCTAAAGCCGAACAAGTGGAAATATAAAGAGAAACTTAGATCTACAGGACTGTCCATCACCTCCATGGTTTGTGTTCCTCACCTTTGAGCTGCATAATACCAGTACGAATTTAAAACTACTTTTATCCCTGTTAATTAAACTAACTGTAGTGTATACTGTATACTGTAGGTCTCTGAACTCTTGGTCGCCAGCTCCACCAGTCCACCAGTCACTGTGAACTAATAGTCCCAGTGAGTTAGTTTTGCAGGATATGTGTTGGCCGAGCATAAAAACTGGTCCGGGTTCGATTCCCGGCCAAGCTCTATTCCCATCTCCTCTGTGTGCATGGAGTTTGCATGTCCTCCCCGTGCTTGATGGGTTTCCTCCGGGTTCTTCGGTTTCTTCGCACAGTCCAAAGACATGCAGATTAGGCTAATTGGTGTTCTTAAATTGCCCGTAGTGTGTGAATGAGAGTATGTGTATGTGTGTGCCCTGCGATGGATTGGCACCTCTTTATTCCAAACTTACTGGTGAACTGGCTATGCTAAATTACCCCTAATTGTAAACGACTGACTGATATGCGCGCGCCTGGGGGCCAATATCTGGATAAAATTCTCTAGATCCACTTTGACCCTGACCAGGATAAAACGGTTCCTGAAGATGAATGAATGCTATGAGTTGCCTCATTAGCCATGACTGTGTTGTCACAATTAATTATGAATCTTTTTGTTCATTTTAATGGCAAGTTATCAACCCACATTCATAATAGATTCATTTAGTAGGAGCACAAACACTGCTGGGTATTTAAATTGTAATTTATCGTAGCTTTACTTGAACTGGAGCAGCAGAAATGATAAGGCATTTTACCATACTATACAGAAACTATAGTGCACTATACAGTGCCATGGTGAACATACAGTAGATGAGGCAGGAGGTGATGGAAAGGGGTTTTCCATGCTCTTTTATTTAAGGTCAGGGAGGAAAACATAGTTATTGTGCGGTGGTTAACATGAGGGATCACTGAAGCCAGCAGCTGGCAGGTGAAGCAAAGGGAGTGTGTTCAGCGGTCAGTGCTGTGTGACTTCTGTGGAGTCTGTTGGAACAGAAGACACAGGACATGGTGCGAACCATGCTCTGTGAGAGTCTACTCATTCAGATGAAGCATAGCCTCCCTCTTTTATTACATTTCTGGAGCTTGGGCAGGGTGACAAGCACCAGGGGCATCGCTAGAGATTCTGAACCCCTTCAAGATCTAACATAGTGGTCCCCCAACTTTAAAAAAAAAAAAGTTTTGCAACTGCCGGAGCAAAACACACTAAGCCGGCAACTAATATGACGCATTGAAAACTTTAAGAGTATGCATACTTATATTGTATCTTATTAACTTTATAATACTATCTAGTATAATTAAATGCCTTAAGTAAAGTGAGATATGACAAATATGTTTAATGCTGTCAAAATATATATTGTTTATGCTGTCTGCAATTACAGTAGAATTAATTCCGGTGTATTTAGTTTTGCAGAGTTGCGAGACCAACACGTCTGCAGGGTTTTATTCTGCACCAAATTATCTCATTGATTACTTATTCTACTCTAGATAAAGCTGAGTTAGTTAGTGAAAACACCTTGTGCATACTGTGATAAGGATAAAAACCTGCAGACTGCTGTCCCCACTGTCACCCTGCTGTCTGTAGTCCAGAACATTGAAGAGGCTGAAGTGGCGATGTGGGAAGGACTATTGAAACAGGAATTCAATACTTTAACATAACTACGGTATATAGTATTATTATAGATGGTATTATAGAGGAAACTATAAACTACTATATTACACCATGAAGAGCCTATACTGCAGTATACTGTTTTATTTTAGCACTATATAGTTCTAAACTGTGGGTACGACAAATAACCTATATAGTTAAATACTTTACTATAAAGAAAATAAAAGCACTATAAGGACTAATTTATACTCAAAAGCTATATAGTACTATATTGCACTTCAAAGAAACTATCAAGCACTATAATATAATTTTGCAAAACTACATTCATGTCATGGCATTCGTGTTAAACCGAGACTTAAACTCCAAGAATAAAACTTTCTTCATTTCTCACTAGGTTATCACTAGTGCTTGGATACCATCAAGGTAGAAAAATTTCTCAGTACGCCAGAGCCATGAGCGGACATTCTCAACTTCCATGTAAAAAACGTACCTTTAACTGACTGCAGATCCGCAATTGAAGGCAATGAGCTCTCTCGGGTACCCAGCATGCACTTGATTTCTGGAAATGCAGGTGTTCATGAATGATTGTGAGTACAGCTCCCACTCGCAGATGCACCTCTGCTGAATGTTGGCGACATGTTATCCATCCATCATACATAAAGCTACTCATTGAACTTTCACGGGAATGACTGCAGTGGGCTCAACGTCACCTCAGCCAGGATCATCATTCATAGACATACAACCTTTTTCGAAATGGCTGCACCAGTCATATGTTTTGCTGCGCACTTTGCTTGAAGTCTTTTGTAAATTGTAACTGGTTTCCTTCCTCCTTCTGCTCAGGAGACGAGTCCTAGTTTGACTTGAACAGCCCTTGTGTACAATACTTTATATTATACCATGAAGAAAGTTTAAAGCACTATACTATATAAAAAAAAAAGCTATGATGCACAATATTATATAATGAAGAAACTACACTGCTCTATACTATACTCTTAATAAAAAAAGCACCATATAGTTCTAAACTGTACTTGAAAAAACAGTTTTGTAGTATAGTTTGGTACACTACTGTAAAGAAAACTAAAAGCACTATACAGGGTGGGCCATTTATATGGATACACCTTAATAAAATGGGAATGGTTGGTGATATTAACGTCCCATTTGTGGCACATTAGTATATGTGAGGGGGCAAACTTTTCAAGATGGGTGGTGACCTTGGTGGCCATTTGGAAGTCGGCCATCTTGGATCCAACTTTAGTTTTTTCAATAGGAAGAGGGTCATGCGACACATCAAACTTATTGGGAATTTCACAAGAAAAACAATGGTGTTCTTAATGTAAAACTGGTTTTAACGTAACTTTATTCTTTCATGAGTTATTTACAAGTTTCTGACCACTTATAAAATGTGTTCAATGTGCTGCCCATTGTGATGGATTGTCAATGCAACCCTCTTCTCCCACTCTTCACACACTGATAGCAACACCGCAGGAGAAATGCCAGCACAGGCTTCCAGTATCTGTAGTTTCAGGTGCTGCACATCTCGTATCTTCACACCACAGACAATTGCCTTCAGATGACCCCAAAGATAAAAGTCTAAGGGGGTCAGATCGGGAGACCTTGGGGGCCATTCAACTGGTCTGACTAACCCACATTGGATAGATCCCTCCAAGACTGTTGGAACAAAAAAAGTGATTTTATGGTGTGATATATGGGTGATCAGAAACTTGTAAATAACTCGTGAAAGACTAAAGTTACCAAGCACACCATTGTTTTTCTTGTGAAATTCCCAATAAGTTTGATGTGTCACATGACCCTCTTCCTATCAAAAAAACAAAAGTTGGATTCAAGATGGCCGACTTCAAAATGGCCACCATGGTCACCACCCATCTTGAAAAGTTTGCCCCCTCACATATACTAATGTGCCACAAACAGGACGTTAATATTACCAACCATTCCCATTTTATTAAGGTGTATCCATATAAATGGCCCACCCTGTATACTGAAAAAACTACATAGTGCTATACTCACTCACTCTCTCATCATCTATACTGCTTAATCCTGTATTCAGGGTCACGGGGGCCTGGAGCCTATACCAGGAGACTTGGGGCACATGGCAGGGTACACCCTAGACAGGGTGCCAATCCATTGCAGGACACACACACGCACACACGCACGCACACACACACACACACTCACTCACTCACTCACTCACTCACTCACTCATTCACACACTATGGGCAATTTGGGAATGCCAATTAGCCTAACCTACATGTCTTTGGACTGTGGGAGGAAACCCACCAAGCACGGGGAGAACATGCAAACTCCATGCACACAGAGACGGCAATAGAGCCTGGCCTGGGATCAAACCCGGACCCTGGCGGTGCAAGGCGACAGTGCCAACTAGTGCTATACTATACTCTTAATAAAAAGCACTTATAGTTCTAAACTATACTTGAAAAAACAGTATAGTTCTATACACTAATGTAAAGGACATTAAAAGCGGTATACTATACTGAAAAAACTACATAGTGCTATACTATACTTTAAAGAAACTATAAGATAGGCCACATAACTAAAACGAGGTATATTGGTGTCGAAAGCTGGACTTTTGATTGAGCAACATAGAGAAAAACAGAACACAGTTATGAAAGTTAAACACTACCTTTAATTCTACATAATCCCCTGCTACACAATAGACTTATCCAAGTGTTTGGATAAGTAGTCTTTGGATACCGCCATGGTAGAAAGTTTTCTCAGTACACCAGAGCCATGATCAGAAGTGTCAAAACATTCCTTTAACTCACTGCAGATTAGCAATCTCCTGTGCTAATCAAAGGCAAAGAGCTCTCTCGGTACCCAAGGTGCACTTGCCTTCTGGAAATGCAGGTGTTCATTAATGATTGTGTGTACAGTTCTCACTGACAGTATCTCTGCTGCATGTTGTTGACATGTTAAATGGCAATTTTCAGGGTTCACGCGTTCAACTTATTAAATGAGAATGAGAATGACTGCAGTGGGATCGACATTCACGGACATACAGCACAGCCTTCTTTGCATCGTTTGCAAATATTTTCCTGCAACTAAGACTCTCATCACAGTACTGGAGGCGACTTGAAGTCTTCAGTTAATATCAATCTGTCCATAAGACGAGTCTTTGTTTGACTTGAACACTGATGTTATGTCATAAATAAAGTTGAAGTCACTATATTATGCTATAAAGAAACTATAAAGAAAACCACTATATTATAAAGACGCTATAAAGAGCTCTACTATATACTAAAAAAATCTATAAAGCATTAGTTCAAATCTCCCATGACCGATACAAGACCTTGACCAAAGATTAATGCATCTCTGCGTGGAAATAAATGCTCAGTCCAATGAAATATTCGTTTTTCAAGGCAGTATATAAACAAACTATAAACTACAACTATAAAGAAAATATAAAGCACTTAGGAAAGGAGCCGCAGCCATCTTCATGGCATATTGTTCCTCATATGACTTCTGTGGAAGCTCTGAATAGACAGAGCCAGATAAGCAGCACAGATGTTTTGCGCCAGCAGAATCTGCACAGCCATGAGGCAGAGCAAAGAATCAAAGTTCCTGGCTTGATCACAGTAAATGAGAGAGAAAAAAAAAAAAAAGCTAAAATTTTAATTATTTTAAAAATATAGTAATTTGTTTTAAAGGTAACACACGGTGACATGACTTTCAAACATGATTAATATTTTTTTACTTTTTTTTTTTCAAAAATTAATTTATTTTCAAGCTTTTTTTCACACATTACATCAAAACATAAAAATCAATGTTTTTACTTCTTTTTTTTTTTTTTTTAGTTTTTCACATATTCATTTATTTTTACTCTTTAAACAAATTATTTATCTAATTAATCGTTATATTTTAAGATACTCGTTTTGAGGATGCATTTAATTGTTCATGTTTTTACACCTTGTTTATTTTCATGTTTTAGACATTACTCATCTATTTGTTACATTTTTGCATACAATCTCTTTATTTATTTATTTATTTATTTATTTATTTTACACCTCGTTCATTAATCTATGATTTAATTTATTTTGCATTACACATTATGGTTCTTCTTCACATTAGGGCTCGTCTGGTTCGTATATTTGATTTGTCATACATTTTGCAGGATGTCGTTCCTGATGCGAACATGTCCATGGTTACCTGGGATTGAAAGTGTCGCTAATAGTGCACTAACTTGAGCACCCTCATGAGTGGGTTTTCCCATAATGGAATCAATCCCCGGTTATGTGGCTTTCCCATGGTAATCACATATTATTCATGACTGAAAATTGCTTTTTTGCAAGACAGGTGATAAATATATGACAGTCTAACAGTTAAATATTAAAGGGTTAATGCTTTCTCTATTAAAGAAAAGGTTGAGAAGAAAGATTTGGATTAATGTTTGCAGTCATGGAAATTGTTGAAATGCTTGAAAAATAGTGCTTCATTCTGAACCAGGCTTAAAAGTCCAACCAAGAAATGAATAATAAACACAATGGAGATAAAGTCTGTTAAAGGCGAATTCTTGGCTTTTTCTGGTGAACGTTTGTAAGCTGATGGCTCTGTCATCTAAACGAGACAGCAGGCACGGCCACCTGCTACGCCTGGCACCCCACCATCCTCATACTGGAAACTTTATTAAAAACAGTCTCACAACTGCCAGCCTGCGACAGCCATCATGCTGTGAACATTTGGATATCTGTAGAAAACAACAGAGATCATGATTCAGCGCACTTTACTGAGAACACATGATTATAGCCTGATTGATCTGATTGACTTTAATCTCAAATTTATAACAATAAGTAGCCTTCTCTAATAGTTTCTTGTGGGAGATCTACCTCCGTCGAATTTATAAATACATTTTGTCATGGTTACAAAATTGAATTCACCTCTGGCAGAGTGGATCTCATGCCTATCCTGAGAAAACTGGGCATAAATTGGGAAAACAACCCTGGGTGGGATGAAGGTCTCATCACATATTTAATGCATTTCACACCTAAAGGGAATTTGGCTCATGGCTCATCCAACTGCTAGCAGGTTTTTGAGAAGTAACCAGAGGAAGCCAGAGATCCCAGTTGAAACTTGTACTGATATGGATAGAAAATCTAAATCCACAGACAGAAACACAAACTCAGGAGCAAAAACCTGGGAGCTACTGCTATGCTATTAACGATTTTTCTTATTATTACTTATACTGCTCCTTTTTTTTTTACCCATACATTTATATCCACACACACAAATGATTAATGTCTCTCTAATTTCAGCAAACTTTTTAGTATATCTTCTCAAAGGTAGTCAATGTGCAGCTTGTTTAACAGTATAGATCAGAAAAAATGACTCAGCTGAAAATAACTCAACATACAGCCATTATTGTCAAAATAGCTGGCAACAAAAGTGGGTACACCCTAAGTGATAACAGCTATACATCTTCCACCATGCAAAGTCACATGTCCTATTCATCACGTTCATGTGTTTGTCAGTCTCCAGACCTGAACCCTGTTGAGCACCTGTGCGTCGTCATACGGGACGCGGAAGGTGGCGAAACGCCATGTGTCCAACATCCAGCAGCTCCATGCTATCATTATGTAGGAGTGGAAGAGGATCCGAGTAACAACGTGTGCAGCTCTGGTGAAGTCCATGCCCAGGAGGGTTAAGATGGTGCAGTGGTGCTCACACAATATATTGACACTGTGGACATCATCATTGACATTTTCAGTGCCAGTTATGTAGACAATAGTAGACAATAAAGTCTGCATGTTGAGTTATTCTTAGAGAACTGTAAATCTGTACTGATATCCAGTATAAGCTGCACATTGTCTACCTTAAAGTATATTCCATTTTTAATTTTATATCAGAAAATATAATAATGTGATTGCTGAAATCTGTACTCACACTGTCAATACTGTCAATCTCGAACATTTGGTTCATTTTGCGCAGTCGGATCTTTCCAGGACCTTATCTGTTATTCAGTGCACTTGAACGCTTAGAATAGCACCGAGAACACCAAGGTTCAATTCAAATTGATTAAACCCTCCAAATGTAAAAGCAACATTATAAAACAACTAATGAGTGAGTAATGGCCATTGATTGGGTTAATTTCTATGCAAAAGTACAAAAGTAAATGGGAATGATATAACCGAATACATCCAGTAGCAGTCAGTCAGTGTTCTTATCAAACTATTTCTGTTTTTCATGTGCTTAGTCGACAAGCTGCTCCTGGCTTGTAAGGATAAAAAGAAGGAAATGTACTTTGGGTGTAGAGGAAGTGAAGAGGATGACGTCAGACAGCATTTGTATAACGAGTTCGCTAGAGCTGGTCAATTAGATTTGTTGTTTTTAATATGTCATGACTAATTTTCATAATTAGCATGTCTTTTCTCATACTGTTTTGCTGATCTGCATTGTTGCCTCAGACCATAATACAGTACTAGAAACCTGACATAAAATCTAACAGCATGAACTGTTGTTTGACATGTTTGTTGTTTTGTTCATTTGTTTAAGCACCTTAGTTTCTTGGTAAGCTAGACAGTTAACTACACAAGGTGTGTGTGTGTGTGTGTGTGTGTGTGTGTGTGTGTGTGTGTGTGTGTGTGTGTGTGTGTGTGTGTGTGTGTGTGTGTGTGTTTAAAATATTTATATATTTTTATGTATGTGAATATTGATTTTATATATTTATATCTGTTTATTTACATATTTGTTTATTGTTTGTTTCTTTGTTGAAAGACTTTCTTGATTGCTTATTTATTTGTTTGTTTCTTTCTTTGTTTGCTTTGTTTGCATGTTGGTTGGTTGATTTGTTTATTTACTAGTTTACTTTGTTTAGTTACTAGTTAAGTACTTTTAACTTTGTTAACTTATTTGTTAATTTATGTATTTACTTATTTACTTAGGCAGATGTTTGTTTGCATACTGTATATATATATATATATATATATATATATATATATATATATATATTCACACAAAATATATACAAAGTATATATACAAAGTCAGTCATACTGAAATGTGTATATATTTTTTCTTTTTTTTTTCATTATTTACTGTACTTGCTTGCCAATTTGCTTGCTATTTACATATTTGTTTATTGTTTGTTTGTTTAAATACTTTCTTGATTGTTTATTAATTTACCTAACTATTTTCTTGTTTGGTCATTTACATTTTGTTTGGGTGTTTGGTGTTTGTGTTGTGTTGTTTGGTGTTTGCTTGCTTGCCAATTTGTTACTTGGTCATTAGCTAGTTAGTTAAGTAAGTCTTTATTTATTTGCTTGTTTGTGTTTGTCTAGTTACTTGTTTATTTAAATTAATTGTTTGTTTACATATTTATTTCTGCATATGGATATTTGTTTATTTTTGCTTAGTTACTTGATTGCCAATTCACTTGTTTATTTAAATACTTGTTTAATGTTTGTTTGTTTGTTTCTTATTTTTCTTTTTGGTATGTTCTTCTGACTTTCTGACTGTCTGTCTGCCCAGGACAAAGCACTGTAGATAAATAAGGATGCATTTGGACATGGATATAGAAAGTTTTCGAAGAGAAAAAATGAGAGAGTGGAAACTTTAACCGGGTTGCATAAGTCTGCACACCTCTTAAATAATGCTCCGTTCAAGCATTTTTGTTTGTAATACAGCACTTATTCTTTGTGGGTACAAGCATAACGACTTGATCTCGCAATTTTATTCAGTAGTTCTTTGCATACATTCTCTAGATCGATTACCTTGCAAAGTCAATCGACAGTCTTTGGTTAGGATTTCGCTCAGGGCTCTGACTGTGCCAGGACAAAACATTGATTTTCTTCCTCTGGAGCCATTCCTTTCCTGGCCCGGATATATGTTTCAGATACGTACAGTGCACATTGATATACTGTATACTGATGATATAAATACTGCACATTTTTCTTATAACTTTACTAGTTATTAAGGTTTGAGTGTTTGTAAAGTAACAGATGGATAAATATGTATATAAATGGCATATTTTCACTCATCATTCTGAGGCAGTCTTATCACTTACACTAGGGAGCTGTGTGGATCATCCTAAATCACATATTGGCACTAAATAGTATGTGACAATAGTGCACCACCGGCCTGTACTTTAGATCTCTTAATATTATATTGTATAATTATATCACTGTATTAACAATTTCACGTGAGAGGAAGTGCTGTTGTGCTGATATAACCTTTATGTTGCATTTTATTTTTGAATGATAACAGATACAGTGTTGTGTATGAAGGTGCTGAAAGTACAACATTCATTTAACGGCAGAATGCATTTTTCAGTAAATGGTGAACTGTTCCGGTATGCAACAAACGAAAGTGAACGAGGGCATTGTTAAAATGCAGGTGGTGAATGCAAGCAGCAAAGTTTTCATTCAGTCAATTTATAATATTATTAATTTTCTGTGAGCCGAAGAAAGACGTTTCCCCATCTCTCCCTCTCTCTTTCTAGTCTAGTCTGGGATGAAGAAAATCACCCGAGGATCAGAATCATACGCACTAGTCCTCTCTACAGAATCCTCCGAAACACACTGCACGGCTCAGCGTACCTTGTTTTAAAAATAAACAGAGGAAATTAAAGTGAGCTACTGAATTTTGGGGACTGTGAACTTAGTTTGAAAGTGAAAAACTGTGAACCATGAATGTTCATTTTGCCCTAGCTCTTGTGAAGAGTGAATTTAAATTGCACTGTTAATAGAGTTGTGTTAAATCAGTTGATATAAGTGAGGAAAATGCCAAATTGCAGAAGAGTATTCGAAAGAGTTGAAAATAAAGATTTTTTTTTTATGTTACGAAATGTATTTGAGTGTTTAAACATACCTAGGATGTTATATGATATTTCCATATGTTTGGGCCAATTATGGAGTCCCTGGGAAGCCAGTGTTTCAGGCAAGAAGCAGGCAGCCAGATCATGGCTCCGAGATACTGAGAAACCTTCGACCTTGATGGTATTGTAGGGTTTTACATAATGTAGACATTTTAATGTGGACAAAATTCCTAATGCATTCTCCACCGTTACTATGTAGGCTGCATTCTTTCCCTTTATTATGTAGTGTTTTATCTCTGGGTCAGAGGTACAGTATATCGATTCTTCAACGATTCAGGTTAATTTGATTAACTGAATTAAGGTGTATTTCATACACTTTATATACTATCTGTCCACCGTCTAGCACAATTGAGTGTATCTTGCCAATCCTGTTTATCCCGCGGCCAATGAGGAGAATACAAAGACTGGTATTTATCAATTACGAGCAAGGTAACATAAGATCTGGGCAAATGTTTAAACTTTAAAATACACAACCAAGACAACAGTTATTTATAACGAAACAAGAATTTATTTGAACTAATTTATGATACATGAAACTATGCTACTTGAACACACGCACACACACACACACACACACACACACACACACAAACATACCAACAGTTTGGAGGGTGAAAGTTAATGAAGTTCATCTTGTACTGTTTAATAAAGTCACAAGAGCAGAGTCTTGGTTTTAATCTTACGGTTTTAGTTATGAAACGAGCACCAATTTTCAGCAAGGTCTGCAGCTTTGTTTGTTTATTTGCGTTACGTTTCATTCTCATCTTGTGGTCCGCCTCCACCTCGTTGCTGATTGGTTGGTGTGCTGTTGTTGAAAAGATGACTTTCGGGAAAGCCCCTCGGTGAGGCATTGGTTCCCTGGTTACTGATGGTGCCGCTCTGGAACTTCTCCTGAGGGTTTCTTCGTTGCAGGACTTTGGAATTCTAGCGCGAAGTCTCGTTGAGAGTTCTTGAAGAGCGAATGACGCTAGCAAAGGTGGGGTAGCTAACGAAGAACCAGTGTGTTTGGAAGAGGTTGTTGAGGCTATTCTTCTGAAGGTGTGCACCCGCAAGGGTGGTGGGGCGCCCGCAAGAGCCGCAGCACAAGCGGCCAGAGTTGATGAGCTGCTTCCTTCAGATGGCCATGATGAAGAACCTATGTGTCGTGGAGACCTGCTCGGGTACTTTTTTGGTTTTGACCTTTTGTGTCAGTCCGTCCCACGGGTGATTGGTCTAATCGGATGTGGTTGCGGGGCTTAGCCGCGCCTCACATGGTTCCCCCTTTTGTTCAGACATCAGGCCGTCTTTTTGGCGCCCATCTAGTTGGAATTTTAATACCTTTTATAAAGTAATTTTGTATTTGCTCTGTTCATGCTATCAATTTTCCAATTACACCACAATTCTTTGAATAAAACAAGCTATCGATTGATATCACACATCCCATATCTTGTGCACTCATTAATACCTTCATCTCATAAAAAATGGTTTATAAATGCTGATTACACCTTTGGGTTATGCACAATAATCAAACATAACACACAGACATCAAACATAGTGAATATACAGTATGTACATAGAATTTTGCCCTCCTGGCACACTTTAAAGATTGTTCAAAATAGTGTCTCTGCCATATGCCTCTTTGTTCATTGAAAGGCATGTGGAGAAACACAGGACATCCTGCGTCCGGGGGTCAATGAGATGGTCAAAGTGTGACTTGGTGGATCCCCACCAACTCGTGGTGAAGCTGTAAAACTGACCACTTTGTTTACCGGATCACCAGTTTATCAGCAAACATGGTTTTGGGTTTAGATTGAGGCATCTGGTCTTAGTGTGGCTCCAGTCACAGCAAACTTCCTGTCCAATATCTGGTTAAGTTTCCTGTGGCTTAGTTTTACAAGCTCTCCTTTATGTTCATGAATGTGATGAGGTTATCGGGAGGATAGGTACTGGAGGAGAGGTACTGGAATTTGATCGATTGTTTGCTCTCTTTGGGGGCTTGTTCATCCCTACAGTATACAAGCGCTATCAAAATGCTGGGATAAGTGCCTTAGTGTAGCAGGAGATTATAGGGAGAAATAAAGAGGAATATAGAGAATCAATATAAAGATTTAACAATCAGAAGTGCTGGTTTGACATGAATGCCCCTCATATTATAAGATTACAATACGCAAATAAGATTAGGTAGGTTATTATATTTATTGGTATGAGCATGGCACAGCTACTGAGCAATGAGCATCTAACAGAAATGCAAATGTTATATACTGCATATATATATATATATATATATATATATATATATATATATATATATATATATATATATATATATATATATATATATATATATATATATATATAATATATATATATAATGCAAGTGTATATACAACAGTGTGAATTATAAGGTGCAGGTTAAATAAGTAATGTGTGTGTGTGTGTGTGTGTGTGTATATATATATATATATATATATATATATATATATATATATACAGTATCAATATATAGCAATATATAACATATATCAATAATCTTGATACAATATAAATGGTTCTTTTCCTGAAGTGTGTATACAATATATATTCATGTGTATATATAAATTATGAAATATACAATACTGGATTAAATTGCATATATCCAAGTTATGTTCACTGCTAAGATGGGATTTTTCTTTTCAGTGTTGGCAAAAGGCAGAAAACACATGCTGGTGCAGGTAAAAGGTTTTATATTTACAACAGGCAAACAAATCCAAATCACGAGGCAAAGCTGTAGTAGTTGCACCCAGGCAGTGGTCTGGCTTTGAACAAATAGGCAAAACAAGGCAAGATTGGATTCAAAAACCAGCGGAGAAAGAAAGATCAGAGCCAGAATAAGATTCACAGACAATAACGTTTGGTATGTCAGAGCACAGGGTTGCACTATGGTCAAAGTAAAAGCATTTCAACACATGAATACATACACACAATGTAATGAGAACTCATCAGCTTACATAGGATTTAATATGCTAGGGAACATAAAGATTAACTCTACTGCAGAAAAAAGGGTGTTTCTGGGGGCATAAGGAATCATTTTCACACATGAACTGGAGGCCTCATTGTATAATCAAAGCTAAAGGTGATAGAATGAAATCTTAGGTTGTGCAACTTTTTTATTTATTTATTATTTATTTTTTTAATCAGTGTGGCAACTGGGAGGAACGAATACCAATACAGTACTCAATACTATAATTAATATGATACAATAGAATAAAATACAAGTATACAGTAATACTCTGCTATTTGGTTCAATGCATTTGATCTTTGACAGTCATCCCATCAGAAATGCAGCTGTACCCAAGGAAATCGTTATACCTGTTTATTTTTAAGCATACATTGACCAGACTTGCATTTATCACAGTTTAGTGAGAACATATCATTTGTACACAGCATCCCCTGAGCCAGCTCTTAGCACTTTGCTGCCAAGGTCAGAGAGGAGACTTCTCTATATATATTGACGCGGAATGAGACAGAGAGGTTCAAAACCTTTGTGCTGTATGCAGAGGTAAAGTGAAGCCTGAATTTCTAACACAGCGCAAATGTCACCCAATAAAAACTCAGTAATTGAGGAATTATGGCTTATTTTATTGAAGAACAATATTGAAGATAATGTTATTGAAGCTAATAACATTAGCTACTAGCATGGAAGCAGAACGCTAGCACACTGGACAGTTTATGCGCGAGAAAGCTAGTTTAAAACACTGCAGATTGGACTAGCTAGCTGCCTAGCTAAATGAAATTACTTTAATAAGTAAGGAAGGGGAAAGCTGAGTAAATATCAGGTATTTTAATGTTATATGAAGCTGAATGTTACTTGGTGTACAGGCCAAGTAACATTCACCTCAAATCAGTCTTGTACTGCAGATAGCAACGACATTGCAGCATCTGGCTACGCTGATCAGGGAACAGAAAATAGAGACAACACTCTTCACATCTTTTTTCTGCACTCTGATTGTTTGGTCAAGTGGAACCATGGTCAGGTTCTAGCCAGTTATTTTTGCACTTGTAGCAACAGTAGTCATGGTGTAAACTGTGGAACGGTTTAGAGAGAACACTTCAGTGCACAAGTGCAAGTGTGCTTTATTGTTACCTAACTCATTATGGTTTTTTTTGTTGTTTTTTTTTCAGATTTCATTAGCAGTTCTACATGGATCTTTTTCTGTTTTTTCAGTTCTCAAAGCAAGCAGTGCACCTGACCCTAATGATAATACAAGCTTTAAGTCTTCCAGTTCTCAGCCAAATAGTCCACTGGGGTTTCCAAGCAAAAAGTACAAGCATATGCCTCCCAACAGCCAGTCTCCATTCACAGAGCAGGGAAAGCCATGGCAGTTAGAGTTTTAGACCAATGGTTTAAACCACACAAACACACCGCTATAACCTATTTCAAAACCATCCCAAATGCAGGTATTTAGCGAGGGACCTCTTGAATTTAACCCAAGTTGGTACCTCTCTCTGCCCTTGTCGATTGTCAGCTACTTAGGTTACTTAGTTAGCTAGTTAGTTTTGTTAATTTATGTTATAAGTAGCACCTTGATCCTGGAGGAACGTTGTTTCATGTAGACACCTAACCACATTTGTTGGGCACATGGCTGAACCTGGACCTGACCGACCTAAGAAACCCCAGGTCATAACACTGCCCAATAGGCTTGAACAGTAGGCACTAGGCATGATGTGTGCATCACTTCATCTCTTTTCTTACCTTGATGCACCCAACATGGCAAATCTGGACTCATCAAAAAAAAACATGACATTTTTCCAATGCTCCACAATACCGTATGTTCTTCATGCTCCCCATAAAATGTAAACCATTTTACCACATTAGCCTCACTGATAAGTGGTTTTCATAAGACTACACAGCTGTTTAGTCCCAATCCCTTGAGTTCTTCTAATTTCACTCTTAAACATAGTTGACAGATCTACAGATGTTTGTTTTTTTTACGATTTGAATGCACCATATCGACCAAATCTTTTCAGTAATCTGTAATTCTTAGTTGTTTTCTTCACTTGATGAACATCAATTATTTGACCCCTCTGAAGAAATTGTACATCTTTGTCATGACCAAAGGATATGTTGTCTGACATGGTTGCTATTCACTGCATCAGTTAGGGTTAAATAACTTTGCGTCAGCTCAAACATATTAAACACTGCAATAAACAATCATAATAAAGTGCCACATAATTCTAAACTGAATCATGTCTAGTGGAATACTCTAGTGAAATACAGAAAATATAATTTGGCTAATACCTGCAAGGGCCTACAAGCAATAATTTTCCATCTGTTCATTCAGCCTGCAAATATAATGCAAAATTAATCATTAAAATTAATTGTGTGGATAATAAAGTCAGATATCGTTAAAAAACAACAATTAATCTAGATGAGAATTCAGTTATTGCTGCAAAGAGCTCTTTATTTTCTCTTTCAAAGCTCAGCATGAGATGCATGAATGAAGGTGGGGTGAGACTAGATTGCTCCCATATAGGGAGTTCTTTGATTTTTCTGTCTGAGATTGAAAAAGACGTGCAAAAGCTGAGAATTATTTTAGGTCCTGAAAAGAGCTCTTTTGAAACTTAAAAGGAGGCTAATTCGAGACTTTGTGCGCCTTTTGTTCTAGAAAAAAAAAAATGAGTGACAGGAAAAATACACCATAGTTTACTTTTGGGTTTAAATGGCGTGGTATAAAATTGTATTCATTGCTCAAAATCATAAAGGTTTGTCTCCGTACAGAATACATAGACATGTTGCTTCTTTCTTTCATTTCTCAGTAGAATGTTTACAGTGAAATGGTTAGAGTCAGACTTCCTGCAGTCTCTATTAAAATAATTTTCACAGCCTGTAATAACAGAAAACCATTCATTCAAAAGATTTCAAACTGGTTGAAGCATTGTGGTGAATTAGGTATTAAGTGTTGAAAAGTGGTTATTCAGACACTCTTTCTATCCAAGCACAGCACCTCTCTGTTATCTGTTGCTCCTTATTCGAGTTTATGCCACGTAAATCTAATTTTTTCGTCTGCTCCTAAGTTTCAGCTGTGCACTAATAAAATGTCAAACATGCTGCAATCATTTGTGCGAATCTATTTGTTCCTAATTGAACCTTGGGATTTATTTGTTATTTTGTCCTAGGAACTTAATTTTGTTCTTTCAAAACTCAGTTGTTTAAACATCAATCCTACCTCCTGTAGTGGAAACAGCTTTTTCTGTAGCCTCTCATTGGGCTCTCTCTACATTGCTCCCCATGTGAATATGTCGTCCATCTGACACAGGACACAATTCAGACCCACAAGGATGAGTGACATGAGTTTTTGGAAATGTTCACCTGCTGACGAGATACCAAACAAATTTGGTAAAGATGCTGCAGTACAGTACTACCCAAATAAACGTGATTAGCAAAGAAGACTCTTTTGGATGTGGAATCTGCTCAAATCCAGCATTGGCACATCCTAAGATGTGTTTGACTGATGGTAAAGGATGATTGTCTCTCATTACACATTTATTCAGTTCTGTCAGGTCAGTGAAAATTTTTAACTCTAACTGTTGCGACAGCAGATAGTGCTGATAGCCCTTGCCTCTTTCCAATGGACAGCTCAGCGCTTCAACCAAAGAATGAAAACACAGGTATATTGTGTGGATTATAATAAAGTTAGATATCGCTGAAAAACAACAATTAATCTGGGTGAGAATTCAGTTAGTGCTTGCAAGGAGCTCTTTATTTTCTCTTTCAAAGTTCAGCACAGCCAGCACCAAGGACAGCTCCGCTGTATAAAGGGGCACCCTAACTCACCAGGCCTGGACGCAGATTATCACCTAACATCTCACTATCACCCACAGCCTATAAAAGAGGGTCCAGTCTGGTGAGAGGGTCTTTTCGGTTAAGAGTCTCACAACAATACGTCTAAGTTCTCAGAAGCATTGAAATGTGTCGTGTTGTCTCTTTGTCACTCGTGTTTGCACATTTGCATGTGCACTTTATGTTGACTTTTTTAAATAGAACTTAGATAGTTTTCTGTTAACTTAACCTGCAAAAAAAAAGATAAAACAAAAATACAGGTACCTTCCCTGACTCCCTAAACCAGTGAATACATTTCCTCTTTCCAAAATAAATGGCAGCCCCACCCCTACTACTGTTAAGTGCACAAACATACAGTAAAATTATATACAAATTTATACAAAGAGCCAAGCAACCAAACCAAAGGAACAAAGCAATAATCAAAGGCAATGGGAGGCAAAAAGTCAAAAACCAAAATACACAACCAAATATCAAAACAGCAAAATCACAAACCAAAAATAATCTCTCTCCAGCACAACCAACACCTCTCCTACACGCCTCCTGATCCCTGCGTCTCTCTCCGATTTACACACGGTTAGCGCTTATCGATGACGTCACTCCCAGGGCGAAAGCGACCGTGTGGAAAGTCAGGTAGATGCCAATGTGGGGACAGTCAGAAGATCTGGAGTGGAGTCTGGAGCGGCGCACAACCAGAACACAATACACACACGGGAACGCAACAAAGCATTTATACAAAGCATAATATTTTTTATAATTTTATATTATTATTTTTCATTTTTACTCAGTAGCGAATATGATTTAAAATGTAGTGAAGTACAATACTTCAAACAAAACATACTTAAGTAAAAGTAAAATTACAGATTTTAAATACTAGTTTTAAAAAAGTAGATTTACAAAAACACTACTCTATTACAGTAACACGAGTAAATGTAATTCGTTACTTTACTAACTCTGGTCTTAGTTAGCTAGTAAATTTTGGTCATTTATGTTGTATGTATGTTCAGTTCA
Organism: Clarias magur; assembly: GCA_013621035.1. Classification (NCBI taxonomy): domain Eukaryota; kingdom Metazoa; phylum Chordata; class Actinopteri; order Siluriformes; family Clariidae; genus Clarias; species Clarias magur. The sequence goes on along the minus strand of QNUK01000050.1, from coordinate 2,248,338 downwards.
CTGAACTGAACTGCATATGGTTGAAATGACAATAAAAGCCTACTTGAACTTAAACTCTGGGAAAGCGAGAAAGCAGCTTGCCAAGAACCTGAGGCAGTTCTCCGCCATCTCGCTAACTCAGCTGCCTTCTGCCCTCTTCGGCTCAGCCCACCAGCGCGCCCCACCTGACCGCGGCCATTAAAGGTTGCAACTTCGCCCTCCAGACACCCGCACCTGCTCTGAGCAGCCCAGCTGGGCTGTCAGTGTCACTGCCTCCGCCTTGTCAACACTGTATGCTTAGGCACCACTACAAGAGTTACGCATCATTCTGTTTGAGGTTCTACCTTAGAGATGACTCCTGGCTCCACCGTGTGACAGAGCGTCTCTTTAATTCTTCGTAGTAGTGGGAGATATATTTGTCTCGGCCTTGAGATGGAGGCAGGCTTCAGTACAATGTTGAACTCACATTCCTTACTTCAGAAAAAAAAAAGGTTTGGGAACTCGGACCCCTGAATCCAGACTGCCCCTATCCATTCTTGCTATCAGCCTCAATGTCACAGCAAAAGCTTGCACTCATAGCAGTGGTGTGTGCAGCCCATCTACCACATAGAACTCTTCTTCAGGGTTTCTTTTATTCTTACTGAGAGCGGTTGTGAACTCGTCTTTTAACTTTAAGGCTCATACAGAACCTTTGTTGTTTTCAGTAGTTTTTGAAATGGCCTGGGATAGCAGTGACATCAGATCAAGTGTCTATTTTGAGCACCGCTTTGTGATTGTCCACTTTTATGTCTGTTATCCCAGGAGAACCTCCTGCATCTTCTGTCATTTTTCACTTCAACCGCTTTCTTTGTTTTGTAAACTCTTCCATAGTGACCTTTTTTTGTGCAATGACGGCACAGTGATTTTCTTGCTGGACAATTGTGCAGGTTATGCTCTCTTGTGTCTCCACATCTCTTACATTGGGTATGTTTTTTTTCTCCTGTGATTTCTTAACTGGCTGCCTGCCGTGGACTTTGTTGCTTCGCTTTGGACATGTGCGTCTGCACTGTCATGCTTGCACGCTCTCAGGCTTAGTGTTTGAGGTTTCTACTTTAAAGTTACCTTTAAGCATTTTGCCAATGCCTTTGTAATCGCTCTGATAAGCGTTTGTCTCTCAGACCCCCCACAAGTCTGTATCTTACCGTTTCATCGGTCACGGCTGCTAGGCAATGTATAGCGCTGTATGGGAGCTATCTATTGACTCGCCTACTTCTTGTTGCCTATGGTTAAATTTAGCTCTCTCGAAAATTATGTCTTTGGGCTATGAGGTAAGCCTCTTTTGTTTTAACAATCTCATATTCGCTTGCTTCCTCAGGGATTAAGTGTTGGGAAACCAGGGGTATCTTAAGGTTCTTCACCTATAGCATAGATTAGTGCAGTCATTTGATTTTCTTCAGTCTGAGCTTCCAATCAAGATGCAAAGCAAAATCTTTCAACCTGCTTTATTCACTTGGCCCATTCGTTGACCCTAAATATAAACTTCTCTGGTGGTTAGACATGTCCTCCCAGTTGCTGCCGCAAAAGCTGCAAACCCTCAAGCCAAAAGACTCTCTGTGCTAAACCGATGCACACTGTGCTTTTTAGCTTCTTATTTTAAAGAACTTTCTCACCTTCTGACACCATGTTCAGTTGACTGTAATTCCCTAGCAGAGGCGTTAGTTTTGAGAAAACTCAGGAGGCAGTACAGTGCTATGAAAAGGTATTTGCTCCCTTTCTGATTTTTTTTTTGGGGGGGGGAGGGCAGCATATTTATCACACTTAAATTATTGAGATTAAAAATATATATATATTCTACAAAGATGACCCAAGTAAATACAAAATGTAGTTTTTAAATTATAATTTCATCTATTAAGGGGGAAAAAAGCTGTCAAAACCAGCCTGGGTTTATGTGAAAAAGAATTGTATCACCGTGTTAAATCATGAGTGACCTGAACTTAACTAAATAAAATCATCATTTAAAAACTATATATTTTTAATTTACCTGGGTTATCTTTGTGTAATATTAAATTTTAATTGATGATCTCAATATGCAAAGAAAAGGTAGCAAAGAGGCATTGTACTGTACATAGAATTTAATTAATTGTTTAACACCCAAGGAATTCAGCTTTACCATTTGTTCCTTGATGTCAGATACAAATGTCTCACTGTGTTTGGCTGTAGAAGCTCTATCACCCCCCTTTTTTCTTTTTTTTCTTTTTTAACGGGTCACGTTTGCAGGCTGATCGACCAAGGCAAATTAACCTAATTCATTTAAGCCATGCTGATCATCACTTATTTAACCACAGGATCACACAGCTATTCTACCTAAAAGAAATACAGTAATTCCCCTACATGCAAACATCCGAGTTACAGACTTCGAAAAATGGCATGTTCAAGTCAAGCAAGTGTAAATGCAGGGACAATTAAGCTGGTACTGCTAAGAAGCGCCAAACAATAAAAAGGGAGACAAAAGTGAAAATAAGTGAAAGAATGGAGCGAGCTGAAAAGATGGGACATTATTCGTTCAACCATTTACATGATTCTAAAGAACACTGTATTATAATATACCATGTATAACCAATTGTGGTACATGACGGTGTTATCCTAGTACCTAAACACCGTCTGTTTGACTTACGAACAAATTGGACTTACGAATGAGCTCTCAGAACAGAACTCGTTTGTATGTTGGGGACTGACAATATACATTTCTTCATTAGAATTGTTATACTTTGTTTATTAAATGATCATCAATCAATAAAGGTTTTTTTTTAAGTAAAACAAAAAAAAAAGATAATAATGTGTATGTGTGCGTGTGTGTGTTTGTGGTGGGAGACAGACAGCGGGGGTAAGTTGATGGTGCAGTACATGGATGAGGAAATCCTCCCTTATGAAGCAAGCTCACAAGCAGGCATTTGCCAACCCTCGTGGTCCTGCAGGGAAAAGAGGAAGGAAGCTAGGAAGGAAAGAACATGGGAAACAGATCTCTGCTCTTCCCTTCAGGAACCTGAGGATTTTTCTGTGTTAAGGCACGACAGGATGAAAGGAGTTAGGGTTAATATGGTTTCAAGTTGCATTTATTCTTATCGATCGTGATGATTTTTAATGCTCATTTTTAAGCTGCTTTATTAGCTTTGGTTTCATAAGTCATATTTAATTCATTCAGATTTGTGTACACACTCGGGAATTTATCCTGTATCTGTAAATTGTCTCTTTGTGCTTTTTATTCATTTAGAAACCGAGACATGACTCACAGTCATGGTCCGTGCACAAATTCAATTAGCGTCAGTTATCAAAGCGGGCTTTAATATTTAAATGTGTTATACACAGCGCTACCAAACACTGTCGTTACCAAACATGGCAGATCTAGGCGTCGTCGAATATGAATATTATCTGAATAATAAAATGCTTTGTAGGTCAGTGATGTTCCAGCTGTGATTTTAGATCCGAGTTTTATCACTGATTGGATTAGCGGTAATTTCCTTTACCATATTAGCATTGAAAGGCTAATTGTGTATGCATATTAACCTCAGTGACTCTAATGTAGATTTTTCTTTCACTGGTTTTTATTATGTCAAGTTGTAGCTGTTCTTGAAATCAAATGAAATGAAATGAACAAATTAAATGAAAATGCTTCTTATGGATGGTGAATGGATTCATTTCCATAATGGCGAAGCAGTGGGTGGTCACACGCTGATCTGTGAATGAAGTTAATAAGCCTGTTATTGTAATAATAGAAGGAGGGATGTAAAGAGGGTGTAAAAGTGTAAGAATGACAATAGACGCCCTATTAAGTAGAACAGTTTACTTATTGCTGTATATAACTCCTAAAGACAATTTAAATGTACTTACATGTAAATAAATTTATTGTTATCAATAAAAAAACTCATTTCACTTCTCATCTGATGTCCCGCCCCTATCTGTTACTGCACTTGGTCAATTCCATTAGCGGGGATGAAGATGAAGATGAGCGAAATGAGACTATATGCACTCTATATTAAAAAGTACATGCGCTCCACAATGAGCCACGAAACGCTCAATGAACTCAGGATTCATTCCACTGAGAGAAAACTGGTTCAAAGTCTGGATATCAGAGACTGTGCTTCCTGAAAAGTCAGGCGACTTGCAATTGGACTTAAACAATTTATCAGCAAGACATCACAAGGCATAGAATACAACGGACTGCAAAGATGGTTACAATAATACAAGCTATACAGTCACGGCCATAAATTTTTTCGAACAAAGAAAATGAAAGATAAGGCTCCTGCACACCACCACATAGAATGTGAAATGTGACTCAATATGTGAGTGAAGTCAAGAATTTACGCTTTAATTTATGGTATGGAGTTTGACAAAAGGGTGTCTTTAAGCCATTTTCATACACCTCCTATACATCTGAGGAGTCTCATAAATAATGGAACATAATGGAATAATGAGGACACAAAGGATAACCTTTGATACTTGGATGAAAATGTTTTGCAGTCGATGAGTGCCTGAACTCAGGCCTTTCTTGCATCTACCTTCAGCTGCTACTTGTTTGTGGGTCTTTCTGCCTTCAGTCCTGTCTTCAGTAAATCATGCACGTCAAGCATGCTACAGTATAAGTGGGTTGAGATCAAGTGACAAAAATATCCCATTTCTTCGCCTTGCAAATCTCTATGGGTAGCTTTGAATGTATGTTTTGGGTCGTTCCATCCATCTGCAGTGTTTAAAGCATTTGGCTGGATCTGAGCAGATAGTATAGCCCAATACACATTTATCCGCAATCAGGTCATCAATAAACAGCAGCGGTCCGTTTCCGAACACATAGGCCATAACAATGCCTCCACCATGTTTGGACAGAGGATATGGTATGTGTTTAAATCATGAGCTGTTACTTTCTTTCTTCCCATCATTCTGGAAAGTTCATTTTTCAGTCCTTTATCTGCTTGCTTTGTTAGGGATTAACAAGGGAACAGGCCACACTTGGCCATGCAGCTGCTTGTCAGCTGTTTGTTCCATTATTTATGAGCCACTGAAATGCATGTGTATGAAAATTGCTGTAAGTCCTCAATGCCTAATGCCACACTTTTGTCAAACCCCTGGAATTAAAGTTGACAGTCTTGACTTTGTTCACATTTCAAATATAGTGCGGTGGTTTACGAAGGCCAAATGACAAATAAAAAATTATCTTTGTCGCAAAATGTATGGACCTGGCTGTATAACATATTAATATAATATATAATATATTATAAACCTGGCTGTAGGTATATTATAGGTATATAGGTAAGCCACTGTTTTGTTATGATGATTATGATTATTGATGTATCAAGCAAGAGATAACTGGATATTGTTTTTTATATAATTAATATTAATAGTTAATACATTTTTCATATACAGTCTTTCTAGCTGCAATATTATTGATATTTTTTTTTTTTTTTTTTTTATGATCAGTGATTACACTATAAGTTATTGTTTCTATAGTAACAGGTCATACACAGGGACTTGTACAGTGTACACTCTGCAGAAACTATATATTTATTAATGTGGTGAAGTCTTCCATAAGAAGACATTTATCTAGCATTTATTGAAGGAGTCACCAGTACCAAGAAAGTCCAGGACGGCATTTTTGTATTATTTTAATGTCAAGAGAAAATAAAAGTGAGGCTGTTGTTTACGGCTGTTATAACAAAAGACATAAGAGGGACTCATTTGTTTTTCATCATTTTAAATGTAACTATAATCACGATGCAGTAATTTATTAATTCAATTATGCAAATGGAAATGCTATCATAAGAAAAATGCTGTTCCGTGCAGAAAAAAGTCCATGTTTGGTGATTATAGTGATGCAGCTTCATCCTGCGATTGTTGTCCCCATAACAACATATCTCCTTATCTTTTATTCTTTACATTATGAAACTGTATTACGAAACCAGTCACACAGTTTTTATGTGACGTGAATAAGGTCTGCACATAACGAGGACCTTTGTTATACTAAGCAGTATAGGCTTTCCGTGTTCTTTGCAACTCTAAATACCCGCTAATGATGATGGCCCATGTGATCTGTTCCTGCCTGTCTTTCTCCCATGCATACATTTATCATATCCTAATCAGCAATTAGGCTGTTTCCTGTAACCTAAATAGAGGTGATGACGTTTTCTTCGCTGAAAAAACATAACTAGACTCACAATGTGTAGCATGGCTGCTTGAAGGAACCCAAAGAAGCAGACTGTCCACATGACTGTTCTTTTCTTCTCAGTACTAGAATATGAAATACATGGTTCTTTTGGCAGATGGGAAAGTATGATCTGTCATAGCAGCTTTATGCTTTTTGGCAGGCCACCTGCTCACAGCCAAGAGAGAGAGAGAGCGATGGGGCATGGGGAGCATTGGGAGAGGAGGGGCAGGGAGTTTATTATCCAAGAGCTGGTACCTACACACTGCTCATTCAGTCATTCAGAGTACCAAGCACAAACACAAACACACATACACACACACACACACACACACACACACACACACACATACTCATATTGCATATGTATGTGAGGGGTGTTCAGATCCAACCAAGACTTTTGATTGTGCAGAATAACAGAACACAATGAGCAATGATCGCTTCGCTTCGGAAACTCTGGCCTCCCAGGAACTCCTTTAATGGCCCAAATGTGTGGAAATGGCTTGGAGCGAGATCAGGACTATACGGGGGATGTGGCAATAAATCCCAGCCGAGTTCCTGTAATGTTCAAGAGGTGTTCGTGAATTATTGTGTGTACAGTTCCCCCAGACAGATGTGTCTCTTCAGCAAGTTTTTGACAATTTATCTATTGATGTTCAACAAACAGGCAATCCACTATCTTAATCTTTACAGGAACTATGCAGTGGGCTCTGAGACACCTCAACCAATTACATCATTCACAGACGTGCCACCTTGTTTAGGGCTTCTGGGGACAGCGGTTCTGACCGGAAAGGTGGGGGTTCAAGCCCGAGCACTGACAAGCTCCGCCTGTTGAAACCTTAAGCAAGACCCTATCTGCTTCAGCGGCACAGCATTCTTGCTGATCCCAGCTTCTTACCTGCGAAAAAAAAAAATCATTTCACTGTGCTGTATGGTATATGTGAAAAAATGATTGAATCTTAATCTTCTTTAAAATGTTCGCACCATTCAACTGTTTTACTGCATCACCATACTGTGCTTGAAGTCTTCTGTAAATGTCAATCAGTCAATTTATACAGTCATTCCATCTAGTCCAGGTTTAACATGAACCCCTTCTTGTATATAGCATATGTACTCACACTACCGCAGTAATAAAGCACGCCTACATGCTTCAGATCACTGATGGGCCTAACGTATTTACTCTGCCGATTAATATGAATAATACACTGTAGTCAAGGTGCGAAATCATGTATTGCACATAGTGCATGTTTTTTAAGTGTCCCATAACGTCATGGTTTTCTACACAAGACATCTACTGATGTTTGTGCTTGAATCAGAACACCATGATAACGTTTTAAGGATTCGGTTTGTTGTGCATGAGTCCGTCCGTCTCTTTGAGGCATGTGAGGAAATTATTTAAAGTGCAACACTGATATCTAGTGGCTGCCTTTAAAACAACAACCACGGCTAAAGTACATTTAAATGTGAACGAGGCAATATTGGTTTCGGTGCTTTCTTGTACAAACCATGTGGGAAAATGCCTCTTTCCATCCGAATAAATCAATGTAAGGAAAAGTTGCATGCTTGCCCAGGGTTTTTGTGCGTGTGTTTTAAGCATTGAACGTCTACGTGCGCTTGAAGTTATGGCATGACAGTCCTTGCTAATGGTAATTCTACGTAGTTATCATGCAAAATCTAGATGAAGGAACAGAAATTTTGCAAGTGGAGCTTTAGGGTAGGGGCACGCTTGACTACTGATCGCATGGTCCCAGGTTTAAACCCAACCACCACCACTGTTGGGCCCTTGAGCGAGGCCCTTAGCCCTCCCCTGCTCAGATGTATAATGAGGCAAAAATGTAAGTCACTCACGTGCATAAGGGCGTCTGCCAAAATGTGTACCTGGGTGGAAATGGGGGTGGGTTTAATTTAAAAATAGATAAATAAAAGGTATTTAACTCCATCAGTTTATGAATTTTAGCAAATGCTACCTAATGAACCTTTAAAAGTAGTTTCTTATCGAATACGTAATACTTCATATATCTTATCTAGATTTTATATTATGGTTCAATCTATGTTTCTCTCAACTTGCTTCACTATCTGGATTGCTATCTCTGTAGAGAAAAGGTTGCCTTTTTCAGTTAGTTTTGATGAACAATTTCTAGTTGAGATGCCAAATCTGGCCTGCTTCATGAACATTCCAGAGTACTCCTGAAATTTGGCATGCTTCCTAAAAAATTAATTTCCTACACATGACTTCTGAATTTCATAAGAATCCATTAGAAGATTCATGAGTTACAGCTGCTTAAGTAAACCGAGCTTGTTTCTAAAACCGAATAAATTAGCCTGTGGCTCCCAGATGGTTTGCAAATGTTGAGATCTGGATATTTCTGAAGCTCAAACACTCAGTTAATTTGACACTAATTTTCTGATGATGAGGCTCAAACCCGAGGACTACAGGGTGGGAGGAAATTAACTAGGCCATATTTAATGACTATAGATACTTGCAGTATCATTGGAGTAGCATCCCATGTCCAGATCCAGGCGGAATTTTTTATTTATTTATTTATTTTCCCTGTCGGGCTACGCAAAGCAGGAGGAAAAAGCCTCTGGCGGACTTGGAGGCTCAGAGATTCAGGAGGGTCTCAGCAACATCCCAAAGGACTTCCTTCAGAAGAAATGCATTTCATCCACGGCTGTTTGAGGAAACCGTTTGACGCCCCTGGTGCCTACGATTGAATTTGCTTTCATTTTCCTTTGTAACAAAGTACATGAATCATTTGTTTCCATTTTTATTATAAATATGCTAATACTAGGTTGCTCTCTGTGTGGAATGTCACATGTTCATCCTGCATCCTTGTGAATTTCCTCCAGATCCTCTGTTTTTTCCCACACCTCCCAAAGACATGCCGTGATGCGGATTAGCTGTGACAAATTGCCCCTAGGTCGAATCAGCTGACTTAACTTGTTAAGTCTTGCGGCAGTGGACTTTTCTTTACCCCAAAAGAAATACTAGCTTGTCTAGAAATCAGTGGTTAAGATAACCAGCTGACCCCCTGAAACTACCCAAGGGTATGCTAACATTTGTAAGTGGCATTGCTGACCCTGATCAAACACAGATATTCGGTACAACTGCACTCTTGGTCATGTGATATTACTTAATCGTGGATGTAACTGAATTTCAATCTTATATTCAAGCGGTCTCTACAGAGCCACAACTTTAATGCTGTAATCATTTTTCTTTCTGGCAGATTTGAGGGGTTTATATATTTCAGTCTATATTGACCCCCACACCATATCTTCCATGTCATATATGTATATATATATATATATATATCTTTCAGTCACCAGTTGATCATTTTGTTTTTTGTGGTAATGAACCTTAGTCACCATTTGTGTTTATGGTGAATGGAGGATATATATACTGTATCCTCCAGTCACCAGTTGTGTTTGTATATATACCCTGGTACATTGCAGGGTACACACACTCACACATCCTTTCGCACACTATGGAAAATTTGGAAACAACGTTTAGTCTAATCTACATGTCTTTGGACTGTGGGAAGAAAACCGGAGTATGTAGAGGAAACCCACCAAGCATGGGGACAGCATGCAAACTACACGAACACAGACCCGAGGTAGGAATTGAACCCGAACCCTCGAAGTGCAATGCGACAGTGCTAACCACTAAGCAGTGGTGGCTAGACAGTTAAGATGTTGGTCTGAAGACCAGGTTTCCCCTGTTGGCCCATAAAATAAGGTCTTTCACCACCAAGTACTTAGGGACAATCAGGCTTCGAGTGGGCAAACCGACTTCGTACATAACTGCCACAGAAACAGGTGACGTATATCCATTGCATATAGATGAAACAATCCATCCATATATATCCCAGTACTCTATATGACTGAATTTCTGCTAACAAAGCACAAACATAGAGGCATATGTATATATTTTCTGCATATGACATTTAGTTACCGCGTATTTATATCACATTTACACAGGAAATGATTTCTCCTGTTCTTAATAAATAAAGACACAATGTTTGATTATTTTGTTATTTGCGGTAATGAAGTGGGATAATGAATAATGAATGAACATCTGTGAAACCTAACACACTCTTATTGCTGTAACTGAGGTAGGCTTTGTTGTTGCTGTTGGTCATGTTGTCTTAAAACTTTGCACTAAATGTATTTAGCCATACTGTATATAGTATTGTTAGAAGAAGAAAAAGAAGAATTATAAACTGTGTGAATGACCCCTGCGCTCTTATCACTAACTCGCTTGAAGGTATCACTAGTTTCTTATCACAAGCTTGTGTTTTTAAGGCGAAAAACCTGACTTCTTTCACTTTTGCAATAGTGTAAAAAAAAAAAAAAAGAAGAAGCTCAACTTTGCTCGCTCTGCAGATTTCCTCAAACAAGAAATGCCTGGAGCGCTTCTGCTAGCACTGATGCAGAAACACTCTCAGTACCTTCCCCTTAAAGCGGATGGGTTTGTATATACCAGCTTGCCAGCTCATTTAACAGATCCCTGGGTTTTTTTTTTTTTTTTTGTGTGTGTGTGTGTGTGTGTGTGTGTGTGTGTGTGCGCGCACGCGGGTGTGTATATTCTTCTAAACTTGCAGGTCAATTTGCATAACTATACCTGCCAAATTTTTACTTGCTATTTGCACACACTATTTCTAAATCATTGCTGCTACTTCAGGAATGTCAAATGTTTACTGTTTCTCCTCCCACTATCTCAGCTCATACCTCATTACTACAAAAAGTACTGAAACGTGTTAGGTTGTTGTGTTTGTCACTCTGTAGCTCTTCGTCTGCACATTTGCACGCGCACTATGTTGTCTGTTGTCTCTTTTTTGTATAGAAATAGATAGTTTTAGGTTCACTTATGTCATATCTGAGCTAGTCAGCTGATTAGATCTCTTAGCTAGCTCAGTGGTTCCGGTAAAGTTGTGTGTGCTTGTGTGCATATTCATATATATTATGATAATAAAAGCCTACTTGAAATATCTATATCTATATATATATATATATATATATATATATATATATATATATATATATGTGTGTGTGTTGTTTTCTCTACAACAGTCACACCAAACAATAAATAATAACTCAGCACTGTATTATTGTACTGCTGAATTTGATGGATCTTTTATTTGAAGCACACAACCAATGACATTTTCTATACGGAGACATTTATTTAGCATTTAGGAGCCTTCAATGCCAGTGCTACATAACAGCCTGGGGAAACGCTTTAACTTTACCCAACATCTAGCATTTGTTTAATGAAACCTGGCCATAGCAACAATGCAAAGTGTCAAGGACAAAAATCAAGGTCAAGGAGTAGGAAAAAGGTCAGTTGAAGTGCAAACAACAATAACCTCACGAAATTCAAAATCTAAAAACGTAGATGATGATAAAGCTTTAGTAGATTCAGATCCATGCTTTCACCTGATGTACAGGTAGTCCCCGGCTTACGAACAAGTTCCGTCCAGGACGTTCGTAAGTCCAATTTGTTCTTCAGTCTGACAAAAAAACGCCTTTCACATGAGGATACAATGTAAAGCATGACTATACATTTGACTATACACTACACTACAGCTGCTTCCGTGATTAAACCAGCGGTAGAACTGCGGTCTGGTCATATCTCTCACAAAAGTTCGTAAATCAAGGACTACCTGTTCTGTGTCCTGATTGACATGTAAAATTAAAAGTCCAGGGAAGTCGCTGTGGCACAGACAGTCTAGTTTATACTTAAGCAATATCACACAAAAAGTTCTGCATTGCTGGATATTGCATGGCAGTGATGTGTTTGTAGACACTATGGTGTAGATTTTTATCCGGTACTATGTATTCAAACACTTAAGAGGATAAACCATGGAGGTGGTGGAGTCCTGTTTCTCTTTATTTCGCTGTAGAACATCAGCTCTGTTAACTTCCAGGATTGGTTTGAATCCCAAATAGTGTTAAATTGGAAACCAGTGCACTGGGGTGTACAACAATTGTCAGACACACACACACATACCAAGTAGAACCCTTGATCAGGGGTTTGGAGAGCAATTTAGAATTCAATGTGGACCACGGATGATTGCATTAGACCTTCTATCGAGGTGGAGGCTTAATAGCAGCCATGAAAGGCAGAGACAATGATTAATGCATCACATTGGGATCAACTTAGTAAGCCAAGAATTCAGAGGGTCATGAAGATGCATCCAGGAGTATCCAAGTATAAATAGGTTCTTGGTGGTGACCGTTATCCGAAAAGGAAATGGATTTGCGATTAAGTGTGTTAACTTTAAAGAATCAGAGGGGACCTGCTTTTGGATACGCTGCCAGGACATTGGGACCCCTGTCTTTGGCTTCTATGGGCAGCTGATGGGTCGTATGGGCATGGCGGCATGATGAAAATGTCAAACTTGCCGACGGTATCCTGGTCGATGACATTACTGGCTGCCCCAGAATAAAGGGAGAACACATGGTCTTGGGAATACAGGGTGTACATATTTAATCTGGACCCTGTATGTGTGCTGTGTTAGTATTTAAGTTACAGTGACCAGTGAGTGATGTTTCAGTGAGTGATCAATTTTCTTTCTTTCTTTCTTTCTTTCTTTCTTTCTTTTTCATATTCTTTTTCTATTATTATTAAAACACATAGACAAATTAATAAATTATACAATTAATAAATTAATAAATTATACACATTATACAATTAATAAATACACACAAACAAAAAAACATAATATTTTTTTTTCTATAATACAAAAAAGTTAAACAATTTACAGGACAAGTATCATGAAATCATTAATATAGTTACAGTATGTGGTGCACTTATACACTGATTATTTAAGTCAATGTAAATGGCGTTTACTTTTGTCAACTTTTAGTTAATGTCTTAACTGATGTCTTAAAAAGTGAGGGAGGAATCAATAGATTATTTAAATCAAATAAATTTGCAGTCATTCTTTTTTCCTAACTCAAAATATTTTAAAAAATATTCTGTGACTTCCTATATCAAAGCAGTTTGGCTTCCACATTTTCAACCAAAGTTGTTATTTTTGTAATTTTTTTTTTATTTGATAATTACGTAGTTCTCAAATCCAATATACACATCGTCAAACGGATAGGAAAGTGTATGTTATCAGTCTTTCGGCTGTTCCCGTCAAAGGGTCGCCACAGCGCACAACAATTTGGCACTGGTTTTAAGATGCCCTTCCTGACACAACCCCCTTCCAATTTATTCGGGATTGGGACCAGTATTGCATCCAGTGGTTGGGGTTTGGGCATTGGGTGGAAATCAACCCCGGGCAAGCAACCTACCACTAAGCCACCAATTCCCTATATAAAAAATGCAGATCAAACACTGACATGTTAATCGCTTCTTTCAGGAACTAAGCACCACTGGACAATACCAAGTGCCAACCTGATTACAGTCATGCCAGCTATAATCAGAAACCTTTTGGATTGATGATTTCCCAAAATCTTTTTTCCTTCGTGACTGGGTACGAGAATTTAAATCAAATAGGGATTGGGATCATTAATATATTAAATATAAATCAGAAACTATGCATTAACATTTTATGTATCTCATATATTAATAAACATTGCTTCAACCAATTTTTGAAAATGGGCATATTAGAAAAGTATTGTTAATGGATACCTGTATGGTTTATAAATTCTCTCTGTTCCATAATTTATTTGACTGACAATATATTGTGCCTTTGCCAGAGCTCATTTTTAAGAGGATTCCCTGCAGCTTTAAAAAGAAAAATAGAATTATTTCATATTGACTTATTTCTTTCTTTATTTTTTTATATTAAAATTGTTTTTTTTTTTTGTATTGTTTATTTAATACGATGAGGAGTCAAAAGTTTTCCGCATTCTGGCTGTAGAATTTATTGTAATAAACTTAAAAAAGAATTAAACATAATTTTTCCATAATCTCCTTGCTTTATAAAACACCATGTCCATCTGCCTACAAGTTTTTATATTCAATCAATAAACATGTTTTAGGATTTCTTTACTTAACCTTGTAATACAAAATAAAGGACAAGTGCTATTTAGGATATAAAAAATACATAACCTGACTTACTTCCTGTCATCCTCTGTTACTTTGTTCCTTTCAAAACTTAAACTTCAACCTAATGGCAAATCATTAAAAACATAACCAAAGTGTCATAGGATTATTGCATATTAGGGCTAATAAAAGTTTGAGAGTTATATTCCTCTTAAAGTTTATTTGATTTATTATATTTCCTTTATAGTTTCACTATCGTGCTCAGGTTTTCTGTGTAACAAGCACAAAGAGTGTTGAAAAGAGCCTGCTGAGCAGAAATTAATGTAAAAGTCAGTTCAACTGCAATGTAAAATGGTTGCTTTGGGAAAATTATGACTACTAAAGGGGGCTACATTCAAGCAACGCAGAGCCTTTAAATAGGCAACCATGGGCTTCCACAGGCAGTTTCCTGTGATGAAGCTGTTATTTGTGGCTGTCTTGCTCCATTTGGGAAAAGTGGCTGAAAAGAAGTCATTTCAGCTCTGGTAATTACTGGACCAAACACACAAATCACAAACTCATTTGAAAGAAGCAGGAGGCTGAATTCACAAAGTTTCGACAGGCCAGAGTATGCTTATTCAGAAGGAAAAAGAGTAAATTACATTCCTTTTTGACAGCTCTGGCTATTCATTTAAATCATTTTGCCAACCAAGAAAAATAAATTCTGACTTTTTGCATTCATTCTAAACACGTATCTGTCATGTTTTTCCTGATTAGATGATGAAATTGTCTCACAGTGCAGTTCCTTGTGAGTAAATTGGCAGGAACATTGGCTCAGTTCTACACATTCACGGAAGGTCGACGGTTCACCAAGCCAGAGCTTCACCAAGTTGTGGCTGTTAGGCCCTTGAGCAAGGCACCTAACCTTCTCTGCTCCAGATGTGCTGCATTCTGGCTGACCCTGAGCTCTGCACCAGACCTCAAATTCCTAAGCTGAGATATATGAGGTAAAGAATTTTACTGTGCAGTGAAGTATATCAGAACAAATAAAGGCTTAGTTTAACTTATGTAGCTTAACTTCTGGGTGTGTGTGCTTTGGCATCTGGCACCAGGACATACGTAGGCAGCGGTTCATTTGGCTGCTGTGGGCTGTAAGATGGAGCCACCATGAACTGTCCAGGGCATCCCATGGAAGCTCAATCAGATTGGGATCTGGAGAATTTAGAGGGTGGGACGGTGGCTCTTTGTACAGCAGTCTGTGGTGAACTGGGTCTTCTGGTGCCTTACTCTTGTGACCAGCACGGACCTTTTCCAGTGATTTGTGTGGCATGGGCTTTTCTGTGGGATCGAACCTGATAGGCTTGCCTTTTCGTCTCCACAGGTATGGGTGAGCCTTTGGTGTTTACATAATTGATAATAAATGTTAATGTAATGGCTGATTGGTGGAGGTACAATGCATCTATCAGTAGATACAGTATAGGGGTGTCAGTGTTAATATTTCTAATCTTGATTTTTTAATTAAAAAAAAAAAAAAAAAAAAAAGAATTGTCATGGCTACCATAAACTACTTTGGCAAAAACCATTATGGTGTTAATAATATCATGAAGTACACCACAATGGTTTTTACCAAAGTACTTCATGGTAGTGTCATTAATATCATGAAGAACCATAATAAAACCAGATGGTTTCATAACAAGGCACAAAAGGGAAAACCATAACAGTATCAGTATCAGTAAGAGATGATGACAACGGTGATGATAAGTGTTCCTTCGTCGTTGTTGAAGGTCGGGGAGATAGAAGACAACACTGGTTGTCTTGTTATCCAAGGTTCTCTGTTCTTGCTTGATCTGGATTCAATCCATAACCACTAGCGTAATCTGTTGCATTAAATATTTGTCTACTGTCATCATGACCTGCCACTTTTCCTTGTACAGACATTTGTTCAGCTCAACTTATTGACAGCATTCTAAAGAAAGCTGTCATCTCACTCTCACTCACTCATAATCTATATCGCTTATTCCGGACAAGGCTGCAGGAAGCCTGGAGCCTATTTCATGGGACTTGGGTCTGCATACACTCCCTGGATGGGGTGCCAGTCCATCATGGTCTATAACAAGCACACACTTGGGGCAATTTAGAAATGCCAATTAGCCGAATCTGCATGTCTTTGGAATACCTGGAGGAAAACCACCAAGGAGGAAACCCACCAAACAGAACGGGAGAACATGCAAAGTCCACACAAAAAAAGGCCTGAATGTGGGACTCAAACCCCGAGTGCTAACCATTACTCCACCATGCTGTTATCTCAGATGTAGTCATTCTCTTCTAGGTTGCTTTCATTATTTCCAAGCTTCTGATCCATACATTGCAAATGACCACATCAGTGTTTCCATAAAGCCTTTGCTTTATACAATAGTTAAGTTAATTGTATTTTCAGAGGGCTGGAAATGATTTGATTACTGTTCTACCCCAACCATGGTTTGCACTGATTTCTTTGCTGCAGTCATTATCATCTTTATTAATTTTCCTAGGAGCTCGTCAACCAAGCAACACATCACATATTCTGAGTAAAAAGTTCAATTATATGGATTAAAAAAAAAAGTCAGGCTTGTCTTACTTTCTTTTTTTTTTTTTTTTATACAAACCAATCTATGAGTCTACTCATGCTGAAGCTTGCTGATCATTATATAAATTCTTGATAACATCAATTATAGATGGGCACAGCCCCATTGCCTTGAGCATTTTTCACAGCTTTGCATGCACGACTGAATTAAATGCCTCTTTTTATAGTCTATAAAGCCCATATACATTGGATCAGACGTCTCCTGAGCTTTTTCCTTTATTATACGCAGGTTAAAGGTCTGGTTTTCTTGCCAACACCTTTCAGAATCCCATCTGTACATCAGCAAGCTCTTCTCCTTTTTTTTTTGCATTCTAATTAGCAGGATCCTTAAGAGAATTTTGCTGGCGTGGATAATCAATGCAACTGCCTGGTCCTCTTCACAGCCTTTAACCCTGAAACTATCGAAAACTTATAAGTCTCCATTCTTCTGGACATTCTTCTGTATTCAATATTTTATTGCAACGTCAGCACAAGGTCTTTACAGTAAATCATCATATCCAAAAAAAAAAAAAAAAGGATCATTGTGGTAACTTTCTTATAACTCCTCTCACTGTAAGGTTTTCTGATATTGTGCAAACTTTTTCTATGTCTCTATGTCCATAAAACAACCCCCTCATTGCGCTTCCTTATTCCTTATATGAGAATAGATCATATAGATTGTGTCCAGATGAATATACATGCAAATAACTCTAGTCCACTAGAACCATCTTCTAATTTGATATTTGGATATGGTATATATGAAGAAAAAACGTGTAAAGACTTATTGCTTATCTTTTCTATATACATATAAAAAACAAAGTTGGCGTGTCTGTAACTTATTATATTTGTGAACAAAATGACTTTGGGGGACGAAAGATGAGTAATAGAACACATCAAAGATGTTTTTGGGGATTTTTGTCGGTTTGTCTGTTCGTATGTTTGTTCATGCATCACGTAAAAACTACTGACATTTTAATAGGGTTTTCACAGGGTTATTTGGCCGAGATTGAGTTAGCATATCAGCTTCGTTTCATCGCACTCTGCCCACAGGAAGAGAAGATGTGCTAATTTGAAATTTAAATGGGAAACACCATAAAAATTCGTCCTTGAAAAAAATAATTAGTTCATCTCAAAATTCAACAGATGGTGTAGGACTTTTTTTTTTTAATGTGCTTATGAGTGTGCAATTAAATTCCATGTAAACAAAGTTGCTGGCATATCTAGGATACACACGTGAACAAAATTGTTGGTACCCTTCGGTCAATGAAAGAAAAACTCACAATGGTCAGATAATTTTAAAAAATTCTATGAATGTTAACCAATGAAAGTCAGACATTGCTTTTCAAGCATGCTTCAACAGAATTATATAAAAAAATAAACTCATGGAACAGGCCTGGACAAAAATGATGGTACCCCTAGAAAATACTGAAAATAATGTGACCAAAGGGACATGTTAATTCAAGGTGTGTCCACTAATTAGCATCACAGATGTCTACAATCTTGTAATCAGTCAGTGGGCCTATATATAGGGCTCCAGGTAGTCACTGTGTTGTTTGGTGACATGGTATGTACCACACTCAACATGGACCAGAGGAAGCGAAGGAAAGCGTTGTCTCAGGAGATTTGAAAGAAAATTATAGACAAGCATGTTAAAGGTAAAGGCTATAAGACCATTTCCAAGCAGCTAGATCTTCCTGTGACTACAGTTGCACATATTATTCAGAAATTTAAGATCCATGGGACTGTAGCCAACCTCCCTGGACGTGGCCGGACGAAGAAAATTCATGACAAATCAAAGAGAGGGATAATCCCAATGGTAACAAAAGAGCCCAGAAAGACTTCTAAAGAGATCCAAGGTGAACTTCATGCTCAAGAAACATCAGTGTCAGATCGCACCATCCGTCGTTGTTTGAGCCAAAGTGGACTACATGGGAGACGACCAAGGAGGACACCATTGTTGAAAACAAATCATAAAAATGTCAGACTGGAATATGCCAAACTACATGTTGACAAGCCACAAAGCTTCTGGGAGAATGTCCTATGGACAGATGAGACAAAAATGGAACTTTTTGCCAAGGCACATCAGCTCTATGTTCACAGACGGAAAAATGAAGCATATCAAGAAAAGAACACTGTCCCTACTGTGAAACATGGAGGAGGCTCTGTTATGTTCTGGGGCTGCTTTGCTGCATCTGGCACAGGGTGTCTTGAATCTGTGCAGGGTACAATGAAATCTCAAGACTATCAAGGGATTCTAGAGAGAAATGTGCTGGCCAGTGTCAGAAAACTGGGTCTCAGTCGCAGGTCATGGGTCTTGCAACAGGACAATGACCCAAAACACACAGCTAAAAACACCCAAGAATGGCTAAGAGGAAAACATTGGACTATTCTAAAGTGGCCTTCTCTGAGCCCTGACCTCAATCCTATTGAGCATCTTTGGAAGGAGCTGAAACATGCTGTCTGGAAAAGGCACCCTTCAAACCGGAAACAACTGGAGCAGCTTGCTGAGTGGGCCAAAATACCTGCAGAGAGGTGCAGAAGTATCATTGACAGTTACAGGAATCGTTTGATTGCAGTGATTGCCTCAAAAGGTTGTGCAACAAACTATTAAGTTAGGGGTACCATCATTTTTGTCCAGGCCTGTTCCATGAGTTCATTTCTTTTATAATTCTGTTGAAGCATGGTTGAAAAGCAATGTGTGACTTTCATTGGTTAACATTCATAGAATTCTTACTTATTATTACTTTTGTCAGATTAAAGTTATTTCTGTGACCATTGTGAGTTTTTCTTTCAACTATTGGTTATGTACTTTTGCACAGTGCCACAATAATGTTTTTATTTTTTTCTTTGTTCAATTAAAAAAAGAAAGAAAGAAAAAAATAAACATTATTAACACCTCCTCTGGCAGATATCACAGCTTGCAAACACTTTTTATAGCCAGCTAAAAGTCTTTCAATTCTTGTACTTGGGTTATGGGACTTGGGTTTTCTCCCATTCTTCCTTGCAAAAACCTTCTAGTTCTGTAATATTCTTTGGTCGTCTTTTTTCAAATTTTCAATCATGTTTAAATCAGGGGACTGTGATGGCCGTTCCAAAACCTTCAGCTTGTGTCTCTTGAAGTATTCCATTGTAGATTTCAAGGTATGTTTAGGATCATTGTCCTGTTGTAGAAGGCGTCCTCTTTTCAGCTTCAGCTTTTTTACAGATGGTGTGATGTTTGCTTCCAGAATTTGCTAATATTTAGTGGAATCCATTCTTACCTTCACCCGTGCAATGTTTCCTGTGCCACTGGCTGCAACACAACCCCAAAGCATGATGGATCCACCCCCATGCTTAATAGTTGGCAAGGTGTTCTTTTCATGAAATGCTGCTCCTTCTTTTCTCTAAACATGCCTTTGCTGATTGTGGCCAAAGAGTTCTATTGTAACTTCATCAGTCCACAGCACTTGTTTCCAAACCGCATCAGGCTTCTGTAGATGTTCTGTTGCATACTTCTCACGTTGGATTTTATGATGGGGACACAGGTAAGGTTTTCTTCTGCTGACTCTTCCATGAATGTCTTGTACCACCACTCCTGAGTCTGCTAGATCTTCCTGCAGGTTTTTTGCAGTCAAATGGGGGTTTTGATTTGTCTTTCTGACCAGCATACGAGCAGTTCTCTCCCAGAGTTTTCTTGGTCTTCCAGATCTCATCTTGACCTCCACGGTTCCCCTGAACTGCCATCTCTTAATTACATTTCTCACTGTGGAAACTGCAAGCTGACAACACTTTGATATCTTCTTGTAGCCTTCTCCTGCATTGTGGGCATCAATAGCTTTCATTTTCAGAGTCTTACACAGCTGCTTAGAAGAACTGCAAGTGTGTGCACAAGATTTAAAGAGTCAAAGTATTTGTAAAGCTTTGAAATTGGCATTTACTAATGACATTTACTAATGACATGCATCAGATCTAACAAGCTCATTAAGGTCTGAAACCTTGTCAAAAGAATTTGAGACTCTGGAACCCTTTGGGTGTCCAAACTTTTGCACAGTGCCATAATAATGTTTTTATTTTTGTTCAATTTATGGCATAAGAAGTAAATATACATCAATGTTTCCATTTCCAAGAGAGACTGTGTTAACATCTTTTCAGTAAAAAAAATACCAAAATCTGTTATTTATCAAGGGGTGCCTAAACTTTTGCATATACAGGTTGGGCCATTTATATGGATACACCTTAATAAAATGCGAATGGTTGGTGATATTAACGTCCTGTTTGTGGCACATTAGTATATGTGAGGGGCCAAACTTTTCAAGATGGGTGGTGACCATGGTGGCCATTTGGAAGTCGGCCATCTTGGATCCAACTTTTGTTTTTTCAATAGGAAGAGGGTCATGTGACACATCAAACTTATTGGGAATTTCACAAGAAAAACAATGGTGTTCTTGGTTTTAACGTAACTTTATTCTTTCATGAGTTATTTACAAGTTTCTCTTTGTTCACAGCCATTGACATGTCGAAGAGGTTAACACGTGATAAGCGGAACGAAATTGAGTTGATATCTGGTGAACGCAGTAACCGGGTCATTGCAGCAGATTTCAATGCAAGACACCCTACGAGACCACCCATCTCCCATGCTACAGTTAGCAAACTGCTTGCTAAGTTTCGTGAAACTGGTTCAGTGTTGGATTTGCCAAAATGTGGACGCATGGAAACTGTCACTAATGAACAAACATCAGTGTAGCACTCGCCGCATGTCACTGGAGAGTGGCATTAGTCGAACATCCCTTCGGCGGATATTAGCTACTCACAAATGACACCCTTACAAACTCCAGCTACTGCAGCATCTCAATGAGGATGACCCAGATCGGCGCAAACAATTTGCAGAATGGGCAAAACAAAAATTGGAACAGGACCCTCAGTTCACGCAGAAGATTTTGTTCAGTAATGAGGCAAACTTTTATGTGAATGGTTAAGTTAACAAACAAAACCACCGCTATTGGTCTGACACTAACCCACATTGGATAGATCCCTCCAAGACTGTTAGAACAAAAAAAGTGATGGTATGGTGTGGTATATGGGGTACAAAGATAGTGGGGCCATTCTTCATCAATGGAAACCTCAAGGCCACTGGATATTTGAAATTTCTACATGATGATGTGTTTCCCTCTTCATGCACTGAAGCTGGCACGTTCCCTGAGTTTTTACAGCAAGATGGTTCACCACCACATTATGGGTGTCAGGTCCGAGCATTCCTAGATGAACAGTTTCCTGAAAAGTGGATTGGTCGTCGTGGGCCAGTTGAATGGCCCCCAAGGTCTCCCGATCTGACCCCCTTAGACTTTTATCTTTGGGGTCATCTGAAGGCAATTGTCTATGGTGTGAAGATACAAGATGTGCAGCACCTGAAACTACGGATACTGGAACCCTGTCCTGGCATTTCTCCTGCGGTGTTGCTATCAGTGTGTGAAGAGTGGGAGAAGAGGGTTGCATTGACAATCCATCACAATGGGCAGCACGTTGAACACATTTTATAAGTGGTCAGAAACCAGTAAATAACTCATGAAAGAATAAAGTTACATTAAAACCAAGCACACCATTATTGTGTCTTGTGAAATTCCCAATAAGTTTGATGTGTCACATGACCCTCTTCCTATTGAAAAAGCATGGTCACCACCCATCTTGAAAAGTTTGCCCCCTCACATATACTAATGTGCCACAAACAGGACGTTAATATCACCAACCATTCCCATTTTTATTAAAGTGTATCCATATAAATGGCCCACCCTGTATAATATGATAATATTATTCATACACATTAATAATATACTATTTTTTTTTCTGAAGTATGTATTTTTATGTATTTTTGACCGCTAGAGGGTCAAAACCAAAATAGCACCAGGTAGAAAAAAATTAAGTGCTCCATGACAATGCACCAGCCCATTCAGCTCTCATCCCTGTGCTCCCCCCTACCTTACACCCTTGCAAAATTCTTTCCCTTTCATCACTTGAAGAAACCACTTTGTGGCAGGGGATTGATGAGGAGGAGGTGATTACCGAGGTGAAACTTTTCCTCAAGAGTCTTCTTCAACGACGACCTTCAACTCATCCATCGTTTGGTGTGTCGCCTTAGTTGGAGGACATGTAGAGAAGGACTAATTATTTTTATTATTAATTTATAAAATTTATTAATTATTTCTTAGCATCAATAACAATTTTATGACCGCCCCACACTTGTACTGTATATGTTACAATTAATGAAACACAGTCAATATCTGGTGTGACAACACTTTGAGGACCCTTAGGTGTCAGGTACAATTTGTGCAGAAATTAGCTAGTAAGTTTTACTTAGCATCCTGCAGATCTGTCTTTTTAGATTTTGTCTAAAAAGTGGTGACTTATATAATATTCTGCTTTCTTTTCTGACATACAGTGCAATTATTTTTCTGTACTGACCCAATAATGCACTGACTGAATAATTAAGTACATAACACAGTACTAAAAAAAACACATGTTACCCAAGACTTTTGTACTGCATTTCAATGAGGAAAATACACATTTCATTCCCAAGCAAAACATGACTTAATATTTGGTGGGGAAATCCATGTTGGCAAGCACAGGGGTAAGACATTTCTTGTAGATGGTTTTCCAGTTTGCACACATCTCAAGACGGCTTTTGGTCCACTATTCTTTACAGACCTTTTCTGAATCCTTAAGGTTTCCGCCTGTCACTTGGCAACTCAAAAGTTTCAGCTGCCTCTATAAATTTTCTATAGGATTCCGGTCTGGAGACTAGCTATGACCTTAATGTGCTTCTCCGTAAACCACTCCTTTGTTGCCTTGGTGGTATGTTTTAGATCATTGTCATAATGAAGAACCCATCCATAGCTCATCTTCAGGAGGGTCTTCCTTCAGTAGGGATTACGTTCTTAGGATAATAGTCAGCATTTTCCTTCCTCCAAACAGGGGTGAGTATAACCTGTCAACTATTTTTCATGCTGCCCTTCATCTATCCCAAGAAAGATTCAGACCTCTTCACACAGACCTCTTTCCACCAAGAAAGCCACACTTAAGGACTCTCCTTACTCTTTCTGGTTGTTACACCTTAACGGCGCTCTCTAATCCCTCTCTATTGTTTCCTTAACAGCTCTCTCCCCTCTACTCTCCAACGACCCTCGCTCCTATTTTCACCTTCTCCATTGTTCAAGTAACAAGTCATTTCAGATAGGGGAGGACCCTTTGACCTTATATACGAGGAACTTTCCAACTTACCCAAGACTGAAGAAGCTACTTGGATGAGTAGTGAAACGTTTCTACTAAACTAAGAAGAAATCCAGTTGACTCAACTTGTAGCAATGAAGGATTTAAATCCATGGCAGAGTATTGTGTTTCCAACTGCCTCAAGCTCATTCACAAGCTTCAACAAGTTTTAAAGTTATTACACATTCTGAATTTTTTATCACTAATTAATCAATAAAATTGCTTAAAGTTTTATAACTTTTTATATCAATTAAATGTACTGAAAGAAATATGGATATGACACAAGAATGTCGTCAATTTATTAATTTGGTCTGTAAAAATTATGATTGGTGAGTGGATTTTTTCATCTACCTGCCAACTTCCCCGGTGAAGCAAAAACTGAATCTTAGCCATTTACATTTACGCCATTTGGCAGACGCTCTTATGCAGAAGTACTTACAGAAGTGCTTTGGAGTTTCCATCACTAAACAGCATATAAAAGCATGCCTTTGTTTACATTTCTCAACTTAGAAATCAGCATACACCGGGCTTGAATAAGGATAGTAATGAACAATAAACAAGGTACACAACAAAAGACATGAACTATGAACCTGCACAAAGGATGCTGGAAACAGGACAACTACAACATAAAAGTCCAGAGAACACTAAATGAATAGCATGGAGTGCCTTGGAGTTAAGGGTGTGGCCGACAGGGTGGCTCCCGCACTAGATTATAAGACTGAAACCACGGAGCAGTATGGTATTCAGCTTGAGAACAACTGTGCAGCTGCAACAATAAAAGCTGATGAAAGGCTTATAGATAAACTTTGTCTTCAAGGTATTGTAAGGTCAACCTGACAATTTTAACAGCACCACTGCTTGTCCTTGTTTTGCTGCCTGGGTCAAACCAGTGATCTCAATGGCCCAACACCCTGTGGAGGTCATGAAGCAGCTCTTGCATCACTCCCAAGCCATGTCATGCATTGTCTCAGAAATTCCATGACCTACTCCCAAATTCATTAACCTTTCTGAATAATTCCGTGTTCTGCTCAAGCCAAGCTGATGTGTCTGAGCTAAACCCTGCTTTATCTGACCTATACCCTGCACCATCTATTGGCACCACCTGCCAGCTTTAAGCATGTCATGGTGATTCCAGGTCTGGCTTTAAGGAAGTCATGCTGGCACCACTGCCGGGCTTTGAGAACACCATGCATGTTCCACTGCTTGGCTTCAGGAACATTGGGCTGACATCACCTGCCAGGTTTAAGGACGCCCCACCTCCCGTCTTTGAGGATGTTATCCAGTCTGGGAATTTCCCCAACGGCCCATGAAGCAGCCTCTCCTGTCCCAAAGCCTTACACAGTCCTAGCCAATCTCTCACCAAAAGCCCAAGATTATGCCTTTCCAGTCCAGAACCCTAGCTCATTCTATGTTCACACCTAGTACCCACATCAACCTCCATCCCAAGTCCCATGCCAATTTCTGTTCCTGGTTCTATGCTAAGATCGTAGACCAGAACTTCAGGTCCAGTGCCCAAAAGAACTCATCTTCTGAAAAATTTATTTTAAGCATTAAATTACACAGTGGCATAATGTAATTTATACAACAGTTAGTTACAGTCCACTCAACAGAGCATTGTGTCAAGTGTACTTATATTAAGTAGAACCACACTGCAACATGTTACTGTTTGTCTCTGTTCACCATGTAAATAAAACTATAATATGAATATAACTTCTGAATTAAAATACGAATGCTTGTCAAATGAAGATCTTAAGGAGATAGGGAAACCAGCAACTGCAACATTTCACAACCTCTAATGCAGACATACTTAAATTAACAGATACAGTGGTACCTCGGCATACAAATTGAATCCATTCAAGGCAAGTTCTCAAGGCGAAATTTCGTATTGTGAAACGCATTTTTTATAGGAAATAAGGCAAACGCAGATAATCTATGCCAGCCACGCAAAATTGACCAATTACCAATAATTTTTTCCAATATTACCAATTTTCAACACTATAATCATATTTTTGCATTTAAAAACAAAACATTTAGAAAAGAAATGTAAATTAGAGAAAATATGGAATAATTAGACATTAAACTTTATAGAACCTTAATTTATGATTCCTTCTGGCTTAAAGAGTAAAACTGAAAGTGGCTCCCTTTTATTCTTCCATGCTAACATTCTTGGGACTGATGGTGACATGTTGTCAGTAAATCTCGCAGAAAATGCGAAAAAAAAAAAAAAAAAAAAGCACATTTAAAACTTTGAAAATGTAAACTTGCTTTGTTTGGCTTTCCACTGACACAAACAAGTTTTAAATGGCTTCCAGACCATTCGTACTTCTCGTATGCCAAAAATGCTTCGTATGTTAAGGCAAATTTCTTTCAAGATTTCAGTTCTTAATGCAAAAATTTGTGAGGCGGGATGTTCGTATGCAGAGGTAGCACTGTACAATATAATTTATACATCAGTTAGTTACAGTCCACTCAATTGAGTGTTGTTTTAAGTGTGCTTATATTCGCATAACTGCAACGTCTAACACTGAAACAGTGTTCATGTAAATATAACTATTATACGAATATATGGTTCATAGTGGTTAGCACTTTTGCCTTGCACCTTCAGGTCCTGGGGTTGATACCTGCATTGGATCTGAGTGAATGGAGTCTTCCCATGGTTGGTAGGTTTCCTCCAGGTACTCAGATTTCCATCCACAGTCCAAAGACATGCAGATTAAATTAATTGGTGTTTCAAAATTGCCCGTAGTGTGTGAAGGTACATATGAATGTTGATCGGAGGTCCTACCACGGTCGTACAGAATGGAAATAAATACATTGG
Organism: Clarias magur; assembly: GCA_013621035.1. Classification (NCBI taxonomy): domain Eukaryota; kingdom Metazoa; phylum Chordata; class Actinopteri; order Siluriformes; family Clariidae; genus Clarias; species Clarias magur. Next base: position 2,221,556 of record QNUK01000050.1, on the reverse strand, counting down.
TCACCATGTGCTTCCACAGTCCAAAGTTGGAATACAGGGCTTCCTAGACATGGAATATGAATATTATATAACTTCAGACTTAAACGAAGAAAGCTCATCAGATGAAGCTGTTAATGAGTTAGAGAAGACAATTTCACTTAAACTGCTGTAATGATGGGAATCACAAGGGACCACCTGATTTGATATTGACATAATGCCTAGGTGGCGATTTGTGATTTCTGTAAGTATCACAATTTTATAAATCCAGATTCAGTATATATTTTTTGGTTTTGTTACCATTCTAAATAATTCAATTCAATTCTAATACAATTCTAAACTAACATCAAATATTTTGTTCCTACCTCAGGTTACTGTGCTCCCTGTTAACATGTGAATAGTTTAGAGTGCGTCGCCTGTAGGATTATTGAAAAACTGCAACATTTTACCACCTCAAATGCAAACATACTTAAATGAACAAATAATGAAATAAAATCGACGTTGGAGCCAGTGTACATGAGTACCTGAATTTCCACACGAAAGAATCGCATTAATGTACATCACTGAGTCGATATCGTGACTATTAAGTACATCAGTGCCATTTTGCTTTATTCATTTGGGTTGCCAGGACAGACTAATCAAATCGGAAGAGGAGGGATTTATAGAAACAGTCGCCTCTGATCGGTGGATCTTTTTTTTTTTTGGCATTATGGGTAGTGTAGTGCACTACTAGTGGCAGACATTTATTTATTTATTTATTTATTATTATCAGAACATTCATCATGAACGAAAAGAAGACGCGTTTTATCATTTGTACGAAAAACATCTACTCAGTTCGTTAAAATCTACTTGGCGGCGAATTAGGTTTCACTTCCGGAACCTGTTCTTTTTTTTTTTTAAATCTTGTATTATTATTATTATTATTATTATTATCCGGGGAAGCCACGGAGTAGGGACGTGCACTCTAGTCACGTGACTCGGGTAAAAGGGGAGCCTCTACTGAGTGTGTGTCTGTCTCTGTGTGTGTGTGTGTGTTTACATCAGCGGGTTCACGCGCAGCTGCCGCGCGCATGCTAACGCTAGTCGCTTTCTAGATGTTTCGTTTTCGCGTAAACCTCGACGGTAAACAATAACACTAACCCAGAGCTTGTGCTGTGACAAGAGACAAAAGGAAGTGCGACAAACGCAGTACTGTGTGTGTGTGTGTGTGTGTGTGAGAGTGTGTGTGAGTGAGTGTGAGAGAGAGAGAGTGTGTGTGCGCGCGCTCGCTTAATCGGCGTCATGGAGGAGCTGGCAGTGGAAGTGAGGGGTGCGAGCGGGGCTTTCTACAAGGTGGGTTCCCCTCTGTCCTAGCTCTCTCTCACACACACACACACACACATCCGTGTTTACGAGATCTATCTTTCTATCCGTTTTCATTCTGCACAGTTATTGCATCACCAGTACTCGGTGCCCGGGCCTGTACGGGATCGCTAGGCCTGGATGTCCATGTTTAGGGCTTTGGATTGAGCTGCCGCCCTTCTTAGCAGCTCCACATACACACACACACACACACACACAGAGTCGCAGGCCTTTGCGCTCTCATATTCATCCTTAGATTTAGCATGAAGCTCCATTTAGTTGCTAATTAAACCTGAAATTATGAATCCGCATTGCTGATCAGGCTATAAACAAAAATGTTGGCCTCCTGCGTGCTGGATTACAGCTTTACACCCCTCTTTACGCTCTGTACACATACAACGCTACACCGTGTGTTTTGCTCTTTCTGTCTAGCATCATGTTAATGTGAACTTGAGCAGAACTTCATATCCGCATTTACAGCCTCATATAATACATTGCTAAACCCTTGGACCTTTTCCTTTATCTACAGTTACCCCATAAAGCACAGAGAATTTAGCCAATATTTGTTTTGCTGTTTATTTTTTCAGTAGACATGCATAGGACACAGGATTGTGCAGTAAAGAGTAAAATATGTCTATATTTTCAGTACAGAGTAAGCAATATGGTGAACTGAATTTTAATTAATTTTAACCAACCACCCAAACATGAGCAAGATGGCTAATAAAGGCAAAGAAATAGCACAGATGCACACAACCACATGTTTTTATGATTGTTTTTATGTTGCTTCTATGACCAAAAAATTCTAATTATATGCTCTTTTTTTTTTTAGATGTCATCCGGTTTTAGTGGTAAAAATTTCCTCCTAATAAAAGTAATGATAACTTTCATTCTCTCTGAAAACCCAAACGCACAGTTTGTGGGGTTTTTTTTTTTTTTGGTATTTTATTTATTTATTTTTAATGCAATCGTCATTGTCCTATGCTGTGTTGCCGGGCACACATGTGTGCCAGTTGAGTTTTTAAGGGTTTTGAGTTGTGTATTATTCACGTAAAGCCATATAGACCCTGGCAACAGAAAGTACTGTTTTTATATACATAACATATTCTAAATAAAACATATAATTCTAAGCATCCATAAATCCTGTCTATAAATACACTGTATATTTGCAGTATCAAAGATGACCTATGACAGATGCATGCGATCCATTACACGCCTGCACACACACATACAGAAACACACACACGGCTTTTCTGTACGAAGGGTCAAGGATGTGTATATAGGAATATCTACATTTCGAGACGGAGTTTGTAAGATCTCGGCATGTGATTCTGGTCTCACGAGTATGGAAGTTGCTGGTACTTCTTACTAAGCTGCACAGCTGAAAGGGACGTGTACAACCACTTCAAACTGGTGATAAAATGATCTCGAGATCAAATCTAAAAATCTGATCTGGCACGAATTTTGTGACCGTCTAGAAACTGAATGCTATTGTGATTATGTTCTCCAGGTAGGTTCTTAAACCTTTGCATAAGGAGTATACTGTGTTTGTGTATTGTTATGGGAAAATGTATGTATATCTGATAACCGATGGTTTTATTCCGCAGGCTTTCGTCAAGGATGTGCATGAGAATACAGTCACTGTGACGTTTGAAAACAAGTGAGTATCATGACATGACGACGACATTGCCAACGCCTTTGCTACTCCCACAACAAATGACACCTTTAAGCTTTCACACTTGAGAGTTATGTACAATAGCTGCATTATGCGTTGTAGTAATAATAATAATAATGCATTTATTTGCTAAACTCTGAGTAATAGGCCAGCCTTCACACCCTGATTTCATGTTCATGGCATTTATTCAAATCTGCATTTGTGTGCCTGAATGCCTATACAGGCCAGTGTCTATGCTTGTTTTCAGGATTTCTAATGTAGTAACTGTGATCATTTTTCCCCCTACGTTTTTCAATATTGCAGCTGGCAGCCAGAACGACAGATCCCTTTCCATGATGTGCGGTTTCCTCCTCCTCCTGGGGTGCAGAAAGAAATCACTGAGAGTGATGAGGTCGAGGTAAGCGCTATCAAATATGTGCTAATCATATATAAGACACAGTTTTCATTGCTTTGATGCCTTAATCTCTCCTGGTGGTGTTTTAAAGGTGTACTCCAGGGCTAATGACAAGGAGCCATGTGGGTGGTGGCAAGCCAAAGTGCGCATGGTAAAAGGCGAGGTGAGCAAAACGTTCGTTCCTAGATGCTTTGGAATTTCAGTTCATCAGGCAGGTCTTGAGTGATGAGTTTGACATCAGAGGAAGCAAGCAGGTATTTTCACATTTCTGTTTCATTAAGCTCGTCACGGTGTTAACCGCCGGCTCCGTTTCCTCCAGTTTTACGTCATTGAGTATGCGGCCTGCGACGCCACGCTGAACGAGATCGTCACGTTAGAACGGCTGCGGCCCGTGAACCCAAACAAAGCCACGGCGAAGAACCCCTTCCTCAAAATCAGACTGGACGTTCCAGAAGACCTGCGACAGATGTATGTGCTCGGTTACATTTACACAGGTTTTAATTCATTATTAAAAACACAAATTTACAGTTAAAACATTTGGGATGAAATGTACAAATTTACAAAAGTTACAGTAAAATATAGTTCAAATAGGTGTATAGACGTGTCTCCAAAAAAAGTTACACAATGTGAAAATCGTAATTGCAAACTGAAGTATATAAAAACTACAGAAGGATTATTTATATGCACATGAAAAGTTTATCATTTGAAAGTTCGCTGAAAAAAAATGGCAGTTTATAATGCGGCCGGGCAACAGATCATGATAACTTCCATGCTTCTGCTCGTGTTTCTGGCTTGGAAATGTTCTCCACTCCTACCTGGGTGGAACGAGCCGCTTAAATCAGTCCTTAATTATGAATATAACTTGTCCTGAATGATACTTTGAGTTGTTAAATTGTTAAAATTTTCTTTATAGGCAGTATGAATTGCTATGAAAATTTCTAAATTACTAAAGGATTAGCTTTTTTAAATCATGGTTTCATTTTGTATATTTATGCTTGTATTGATGTATTTCTTTTCACCGAACATCCACAGCTGCGCGAAAGACTCTGCTCACAAAGATTTCAAAAAAGCTGTGGGAGCCTTCAACGTCACATATGACTCAGATAAAAAGCAGCTAGTCATTCTGGTGAGTCAAATGTCTCGATTCAGCATTTAGTCCTTTTCCCGTATTATATCTCATCCTTTTTCTTTTCTTTTTCTTCTTCTCTTAATGTCCTTTTGGCACATTCCAGTCAGTCAACGAGGTGACTACTAAACGGGCGACCATGTTGACGGACATGCACTTCAGGAGCCTGCGCACCAAAATGGCACTCATTCTAAGAAACGAAGAAGCCAGCAGGCAGCTGGAGGTACGGCCCACTGTACATCGATGTCGTCCTGCGTTCCAATCGTTATTGAGACGCACTCCCTTACTCTGCCCTTTCTGACCCTGATCGACAGCAGCGCAATAGAATCTAGCTGCTAAATCTGTTCCTGCGGCTTGGGAGCGGAGCTGGTAACGTAATGATGGGACTGTGGCCTGCAAATCTGCTGTGTGGCACTTCAGGGTCTATATTTAACAAGAGTTAAAGGGTTTCGATATCGCGGACGTTGTGTGGATGCACAGCTGTTGCATTCCAGATCCGGGCTTGGCCACACCCCTGTTAAACTTGAGCGAGGACGGGCTTCCACACAGCAACACAGGATTAGAGCAAATAGAAGATTAGAGAGTGTATGTGTATTATGGAAATATTAAAGTAAAGTTCAGGTTTCGCTTAATTGAACAGAAGTAACTGCATGTTGCACTTGAATGCCAATGTTTTCACCCCTCATCAAATTGAATCGGAAGGAAATTCAGGTGTCATTATATTTACAATATGCTTTAAAAATAGTAAAAAAAATGTTTTAATTCTTAAAATTCGTTAAAGTGAAAAAACTAGCAGTGTGTAAACATGCCTTCACCGGTCACTCTATTAGGTACACCTAGCCAGTACTGGGTTGGATCCCTTTTGCCTTCAGAACTGCTTTCATTCTTTATGATGCACAGTATGGTCAACAAGGTGCCGGTAACATTCCTTAGAGATTTTGGTCCATTACATGACAGCATCACGTAGTTGCTGCAGATTTTCACCACATTCCGAAGGTGCTCTGTTGGATTGAGATCTTGAGGCCGTTTGAGTACACTGAACTCACTGTCGTGTTCAAGGAGCCAGATAATTTGTGATCCACTTAATCCACTTTCTTTCCCGTTCTGATGCTTGGTTTGAAATTCCGCGGAAGGCCCTCGGGTGACGCGGTGGTAAAGTGCTCGCCCTATCATCCCGGGTGATGCTGTAACCTCTCGCAGTCGGAGGCCTAGAGAGAGCTGATTGGCCGAGCTCTCTCAGAGGGGAGGGATGAGAGGTACTTGGTGCACATACATTAATTGCAGCTCTACAGCCAGTCAGGGGCATCTGTGAGCTCAAGCAAGCGGAAGGCGCGGATAGCGCTGTCCTCCGAGTGTTTTACGCCGGCCCCAATAGTGTGTGAGCGAGCAGTTCAAAAAGATGCGGTCAGCTGGCGTCACGTTGTTCGGAGGAAACGCGTGATAGTCTTCGGCCCTCCCGACTGAGTGGTAGTAGTAGCTTTAAAGTGGGAGCCCCCCTAGTGACGGGGAGGAATTGGACACGACTAAATTAGGGAGATAATCTGGGGGGGGGGAAAAAAAGAAATTCCGCAGATTTTCTTGGCTATGACTAAATGCATCGAGTTGCTGCCATGCGATTAGCTTGTTAGATAAAGAGCAGTTGAACAGGTGTACCTAATAAACTGGCCGGTAAATGTACATGTGTTTGTACAGTCAGATCCAGAATAATTGCCAAAGATGCATTAATTTTATAAATATCTTGATAATTAATCTAAACTCACTTGTATATTTGACCGAAGTTTTGCTTCTAACTGAAGCCAGAGTAAATTTCAAAAAGTTCAAAATTGTTGGCACTTCAAGAATTAAAACTTATTAATGAGAAATGTAGACCAGGAAATATGAGACAACCCCGTATGCTTTGGGTAAACCTGATTTATGTTCATATCCTTCGTTTTCTGCAGAGCTCCCGTCAGTTAGCGTCAAGGTTCCACGAGCAGTTTGTGGTGCGCGACGACCTGATGGGTTTGGCCATCGGCACACACGGAGCCAACATCCAACAGGCCCGCAAAGTTCCCGGAGTCACCAACATCGATCTAGATGAGGAGACGTGCACCTTTCATATCTATGGAGAGGTACACAGCAATGAAAGGCTGCTTTCAGGTAGTCATGTTTACTCTGGAATTCCGAGCAGGATATTCTGACCGATAAATGGGTGTGATTTGCAGGACCAGGATGCCGTGCGCAAAGCCAGGAGCTACCTGGAGTTTTCGGAAGATGTTATCAGGGTACCCAGGAATTTAGTAGGTAAAGGCAGAACGACTGGGAGTGAGTGTGTGGTAATAAACGTGGTTTTTAATTGACCTATATCTAATGTGCGTAGCTAGGTTTTGTGTGTATGTATAGAATAGTTTGAAAGTTTGTGCTGCTTTAAAGGAGCAGTTTATATAGTTTATGGAGTTGTAGCTTTAGATTCAAATAATTCTTGCAGTACAAACACAAACAAGCCTGCTGCTTGACCACTAGATGACCAAATGACTTAAATAGCAAGACTTTTTTTTATTATTATTATGTCCCTACGGAGCCCCTTAAGGGACATGGGTGTGGAAAAAATCGGGATATGGCACATGGGCGAGGAAAAAAAAAAAAAAAAAAAAAGGCCGGACATGGGACCAGAGTCAAGTTTTGGCGAGATCTTGCAAACATTTTGCAAGACCTTGCAAAACTTGACTCTTCAGCGTTACCGATTTAGATCAGCAGGTGGCAGTAATGCCAACCTTGATCAGGAAGGGTAGTATTACTGTGCCAGTCCAGTGAAATGTCAATAATGCACCTAAAAGCTGGCTGCCAACTGCTAAAAAATAAAGGAAAGAAGCAAAACACTCAAGATAATACTCAGATTAGAGTTACATAAACAATTTTTTCTTTTTTTTTTTTTAACAGATTTTTTCCCCATTCCCTTTGGGGCCTCTGTATGTCACATATCATTGGCTTTATTACATTAATCTTTTACTCTACTCGACCAGGCAAAGTCATTGGGAAGAGCGGGAAGCTGATTCAGGAGGTCGTGGATAAATCTGGAGTCGTCCGAGTCAGAGTGGAACCAGAAAACGAGAAGAAATCTTCTCCACTGGAGGAGGTCAGTACATGTTTACGAGCTGTCAGTAGCTGCTTTTACACGGCTTTAATATTCCAATAATAAAGGGAATAGTAGCAAGATTTAAATAAATCTGAATCTTAAAACACCTCAGTCAGAACAGTCTGACCTGATTAGAATGAATTTTTCACTCAGAATAAGCCTGTGATAATCCATTCATTAGGAAAATATTACTCACGTAAACACTTGATCTGATGGTTTTACTCTCGTCGATATGAATACAAGGTCTGTCCGGGAAAAAGCCAGCCATTGCTAAAAGAATAAGAACGGTTTGCTTGACATCGATATAACCTGGCAACCAAATAGAATGAGCTGTCATGAGCATGCGTGAACAATGACGACTTCACTGTAGTCAGTGGGATGCTAGACGCTGTTGAGTGAGCATTTGTACTGTGTGGTTTTCACCTTCACAATTAATGAGCGAGTAGCGCAACGATCACAATCATTACAACGTGAATTTGAAATTCCCTCATTCATGCTGCACCGCTGTCTTTACTTCTTCATCCGAAGCGAATTTTAATTCTTGTAGGGCTGTTTTCAGAGGACCAAACAGGTGAAAATACAATGCAGCAAGATCAGGACTCTAGGGAGGATTCTTTAACACCTCCTGCAAGATCACGGTGCCTTTGGATTGCAGTCCTTTGCGTTTAATCCGAAGTTTAGGTTTCAGCTCTTCAGTAAGCATCTCCTTTTCTTGGTAATGTGCCAATACTGGTTCTTGAGATTCCCAGAAAAATGTAAGCATCAATTTTCCAACTGATTGTTGACTTTTGAACTTTTTCTCGTTCTGCAATTGAAGAGGTTTCCTTTCCTACTTTGCCATTTACTCTCAGGCGAATAGTGATGAATCCGTGTCTCGTCACCAGTAATGATTCTCTTTAAGAAACTTTCACCTTCTTCAGAGTATCGGTCCAAATTTTGTTTGCAGATAACCACGCGCTTCTGCTTCTGCTCTTCTGTGAGTTGTTTGACACCAGGTCCACCCTCAGACCACAAAAAAAAAAATATTAAAAATGAATTACTGTATGTCCAACTTATATGTTTTAATATAATCGGAGTGCAGATCATTTTTGTCCTCGTACATGGCTGGATACTTTCCGGACAGATCTCATGTATTCTTTCTGTGCTTGTTTGCCCCAGGTTAAGAATAGGTGACATGAGTTTACAGGAAGGATGTTTTGAGAAAAACTCTGGGGGGGGGACTCTCTTCTACTCTCCTACCAGTCTTTAGCTCAGACTTCCAGACATCGGGTCACTGGCTGGGGAAGGGTGCAGCGATTGGCTCACCATTTTTATACGTAGTGAAAAACTATTTAATTATTGATGAGACTGAATTCCTGTCACCGGTCATTACACATTAGGTGAGATTTCTAGAGGGGGGAAATGAAATGGGAAGTGATTTGAAGGGATGTGAAGTGGATGTGATAATTTAGAAAATGGTCTTGGATAGTTTTGTGATTCATCAATGTTCTACATGCTTAACGCTGACTGAATCTCACGCCTGTCTAAAGGGCATGGTGCCATTTGTGTTTGTCGGGACGAAAGAAAGCATCTCAAACGCACGCCTCCTGCTCGACTACCACCTCAACTATCTCAAGGTAAACCTCGAGGTCCTTTCTTTCACTGCCCCCCTCCCCCAGTAACCCATTTTCCTGAGGTATTGTGAATAAACAGGGCTGATGCATCAGACTGGGACTTGTTCTCAACCCACTTGGGTACTTCGGAGCAGTATTACTCAACTAGTCTGTGTACCCTTAAAGCACTGTGTTCATGCACCACACCACATCATCACATAGAATAGACTGAACATCTAGACTTTAGTTTATTTGAGTTATGTAGGTTTTTTTGTTGTTGTTTTTGTTTCATCATTTGTGATCAGGAGGTGGATCAGTTAAGGATGGAGAGGCTTCAGATCGATGAACAGCTGCGACAGATCGGCGGGGGGCCCAGAGCTCCATCAGGCCGACCAGAGAAGGAAAAACCGTTCAGCTCCGATAACGGCATGGGGCATCCCCGAGGGGGCAAGCCGTTCGGCCGCGGCGGACGAGGGAGACGAGGGCCTACGTTTGCGTCAGGTATAAAGCTCAGTGAAAAAGAAAAAATAATTCTGTCGTTTTGGCATGCTGCTTTCAGAAATCCCAAAACATGTCAAATACTTTATGGTGGCAGTTCCAGTGGGGGAAATGTGCGCAGGGGTATAAAGATTTTTACAGATTTTGTTAATAAATCTGACGCACTCCAAACCATCAATGCTTTCTTTACTAAGTGTCTTATGGTTTACATTTGCATACTGAAAAGGGGCTGACACTTGTGTTTTATAATCTGACGACAGAATTAATTCCTCTCCCACTGACGAGTTCATAAATGTTATAGTTTGATTATAAAGTAGTTTTAACAACCATTATTAGCATGATATTTCACTTTTTCCCTTTAGTGTTAAAAGGATTCTTGGCTTAAAATGCTTACAGTGACAAAAAACTCCAGCCTCCTTAGTAGCGCAGATTTATTTTAATATCAATTAGACGCACAACTCTTTTACTCTGCAGTTAAAATGCATTTTAGCGCTTTCTTTACTGTTACATTCTGAGAGAATAAGCACTAGTGCAGTTTTAATGAGTAACATTTCATCATAATGTTTATTAACTTGGCCTTTTTATGACTGCTGGTTTAAAGAGGTCTTTGCTCAAAAAGGCTAATCCAGTGTTTATTTTATTTATTTATTTATTTTTTGTGTGTGTTCCTGAATTTTTTCCTCAAGGCACCAATTCTGAAGCGTCCAACGCTTCTGAGACCGAATCGGACCACAGAGACGAGCTGAGTGACTGGTCCTTGGCTCCCACCGATGAAGAGTCTATGGGTTACCCCAAACGGGTCCCAGACGGACGGAAGAGGGGAGGCGGGGGTGGTCGGGGACGAGGAGGACGAGGAAGAGGAGGAGGAGGAGGTTACAAAAGTAATTACTTACAATTATTTTTTTTAATTGCTCAGAAAACTACCTTAATGCATCGCAAATACATTTCTAAAACCAAATATGCAGTATCTTGTTAATTCAATAAGCAAGGGTTAAAACAGTTTGAGGCATCCTGTTGAAATAGGATCAACAGCCAAGCTTTGTGATGTCACTGATCAGTGTCAGCTTCATGGTGCCATATCATGGCTGACCCGGAACAACCAGGGATATGCAAAGGAAGAATTTCACTGTGTTGCGATGTAGATGTGACAAAGACTGAACTTATTTTGTAGTGTTAAAGACAAAGTAGTGTGGTCATAAAAAAATAATAACAATAATTTGATTATCGATAATCATAAACGCACTTGCTATATTGCCATATGTATTCCCTCACCCATTCAAATCATTGAATTCAGGTGTTCCAATCACTTCCATGGTTACAGGTGTATAAAATCTAGCCATGCGGACTGCTTCTACAAACATTTGTGAAAGAATGGGTCTCTCTCTCAGGCACTCAGTGAATTCCAGCGTGGTACACGCTACTAAATATTCCACAGTCAGCTGTAGTGGTTTTGTAACAAAGTGGAAGCGATTGGGAACGACAGCAACTCAGACACAAAGTGGGTAGACTTCACTTCACAATCACAGAGCAGGGTCAGTGGATGCTGAGACACATAGTGCACAGAGACGATAGCGACAGACATCCGGACTTCATGTGGCCTTCAGATTAGCTCAAGAACAGTGTGTAGAGAGCTTCACGGTAGGTGTTTCCATGGCCGAGCAGCTACATCCAAGATCAGTGTCTGACCTCACAAATGCGCTTCTGGATGAATGGTTAGAAATTCCCATAAACACACTCCTAAACCTTGTGGAAAGTCTTTGAACAGCCCTGGTGGCCAGTCTTCATTGATTGCTCTTACTGGTGGAATGTGCACCGAGTAATAGCACATTTTTGCTTAAAATATTGCAATTAACACAACATTATGGGTGACATATCAGAGTTCAAAAGAGGACAAATTGTTGGTGTGCGTCTTGCTGGCGCATCTGTGACCAAGACAGCAAGTCTTTGTGAGGTATCAAGATCCACGATATCCAGGATAATGTCAGCATACCACCAAGAAGGATGAACCACATCCAACAGGAGTAACTGTGGACGCAAGAGGAAGCTGTCTGAAAGGGACGTCCGGGTGCGAACTCAGATTGTATCCAAAAAACATAAAACCACAGCTCACCGCAGAATTAAATGTGCGTACCACCCAGAGTGAAGCATGGGGGCGGATCAGTGATGGTTTGGGCTGCAAGATCAAGGCATTTCCTAGATCCAATGCTTGTGCTAGATGGCCGCATCACTGCCAAGGACTACTGAATGGTTCTACTCAATGGTTCAAACATTGTATCCTGAAGGCGATGCTGTGAATCAGGATGATAATGCACCAGCACACACAGCAGGACTAGTGACAGAGTAGTTTGATGAACATGAAAGTGAAGTTGAACATCTCTCATGGCCTGCACAGTCACCAGATCTAAATATTATTGAGCCACTTTGGGCTGTTTTGGAGGAGCGAGTCAGGAAACGTTTTCCTCCACCAGCATCACGTAGTGACCTGGCCATATTCTGCAAGAAGAATCACTCGAAATCCCTCTGGCCACTGGGCAGGACTTGTATCCGTCATTCCCAAGACGAAATTGATGCTGTACTGGCCGCAAATGGAAGCCCCACACCATACTAATGAATTATTGTGGTCTAAAACCAGGTGTTCCAGTTTCATTGTCCAACCCCTGTGTGTATATAGACAGATTTTATATTTTGATGTGTAAAATGTAGCTGTTCCTCTTGAGTCCTCCAGGTGGTGCACTTTAAACTTCTCTCACAGTGTCGGGAAGCCTGGCATCCTGTGTGATGAAGCTTGTTTTGGGGGTTTATATTAGATTAAGGCAGACAACACACCAGAGATGCATGCAGAATGGCTTTTTTATGGATTTAATTTTAACATCATTTGAAAGTCTAAACTCTTCAAATTGAAGTTACTTTTCCGTGCGTGAGCTGACGCACCACTAAAACAAGACAGTGTTTTTGATGTCATAGAGTAGTGTGTGTATTCTAGAGAATAGGGGGGGCGGGGGTGGAAAACATTGATTTAGTTACACATCCCAGTAAATGCATCACCAATGACTCAAATCTTTTTTTTTTTTGTATTATTTTTAAACACAATTAAACGTTTGCATTTCAGGTTGTCAGTATTGTGCTGTTCCTCTATTATACTGCAGGTGGCCAGACTCTAAACTACATTATTTGCTAAGCCTGTTTAGAATTGTAACTGGGGAAACAGGTCTGAGGGGGAAAAGAACGGTATCGTGGGGATCATATAAATTTGGGATATTTATAAAACCATGAAACTTGGGTAACCTATGTATTGTGATACTCACATCCCTAGTGTATTCACTGTTAGACAATGTATTTAACTCAAATTGCAATTTGGATGCTATTAATCTGCGAACTTCATGTAAACATTTTAACAATTTTATTTGGTGCTGTTACTATGGAAACTAACTTATTAGAAGGAACACATCAATAAAACTTGCTGCTATTATAGAAAGCTAATCAGAAACTTTTAACCAATCAGAAGCAAGCCTTCTGTAATACGGTGATGATGAGCAATATAAATGAAAAGGCACATAAATGTTTAGTGTACAATTAAAGTTGTAAAGACTACCTGAATAAAAAATTGAAGTCATTTAGATTCATGTTTATCAAAAGCAGTTATGTGGTTAATGACTCATTAAGATTGATTTCTCATGGTTGTAGTTTATTGAGTGATGTGAGTCACTTTTAGCCCAGGTTACACCTTCCCATTTGCTTTTAATGTGGTGAAGTCACGTTTAACTTTATGTTGTGTTTAATCAGGTGAGGACGTGCACTGGAGTGAGTCACGTCCCAGGAACTCCAGAGACTCCAGAGACTCAAAGCCGAGGCTGCAGGAGGATTCACTACAGGTAACTAACTACTCGAAATATCAGTGATGTTACAGAGAACCCTTGACATCTCTTCCACGTTAGTTGAAATCATTTCATGTTCAATGTGCAGTTTGATAAACGTGAATGACTTTTGTGTTTGGTTTAATGTTAACATGATGACATTCATTTTAGACAGTAGTGACAGATTTAAGGCTTATATTGTTTGTTGCACTCCTACTATAAAAATAGTATTACGATTACGTCCCCTACGCCTTAGATTTCATCACAGTATTCTCACATCTGCCATCTTTAAATTTTAAGTGATTTGGATTTTATTGCTGCTATTTGCTTTTCCTTGGCATAGATTGTTAATAGCTTTTATTTATACAGCCGTGGCCAAAAGTGTTGAATGACAAATAATAATAATTTTCACAAAGTCTGCTTCTTCAGTGTTTTTTTTTTTTTTTTTTAGAGAGATTTTTTTTCATCAGATGTTACTATGGTACTCTGAAGTATAATTACAAGCATTTCATAAATGACGAAAGGCTTTTATTGTCCATTACATTAAGTTTATGCAAATCTTTTTCATGTCCTCTGCAACTCACTTTGGCATGCTGTCAATCAACTTCCCGACTGATGGCAGCCCATTCTCGCATAATCGGCGCTTATGGCTAGGTGCTCCATCATGCTGAAAAAGGCATTGTTTGTCACCAAACTGTTCTTAGATGGTTGCTCTCTGAGGATGTTTTTGGACCATTCTTTATTCATGGCAAAATTGTTAGTGAGCCCGCACTCCCTTGGCTGAGAAGCAACCTCACACATGGTCTCAGGATGCTTTACTATTGGCATGACACAGAACCGATGGTAGCGATCAACTTTTCTTCTCCAGACAAGCTTTTTCCCGCATGCGCCCCATGGGACTCATCAGAGAAAATGACTTCATGCCAGTCCTCAGCAGGTTTCAGGTCCAATTCCTGTACGTTTTTGCAGAATATCAGTCTGTTTCTGATGTTATTTCCTGAAGAGAAGTGGCTTCTTTGCTGAAGGGTGAGCACTAGCATAAGTTCTGTGTCATGCCAACATTAAAGCATCCTGAGACCATTTGAAGTTGATTGACTTTGAATTATTAGAGGTTTTGAAAACGAGTCAATGCTGCAAATATAGACTCTCTTGCATAAAGGGAAAGTAATTGTAAATAAAATCCTTTGGTATGCTTGTAATTCTATTTCAGTGTACCATAGTAACATGTGACAAAAAGATCTAAAACCCTGAAGAAGCAGAAAATTTGTGAAAATTACCGTTTGTGTCCTTCTCAACTTTTGGCCATGGCTAGTTATTTTTTTCGTTTTTTGTAGTCGAAGAAAGGTTGATAAAAACACATTTTTTTAACATATTTTCAATGAGCTAGTCATCTTTCACACAAGCCTGAAACAAACTAAAGATAGGATGTTAAAAGAAAAACTGCTATAACATACTGTGAGTGATTTAATTAAGGATGTACCAGTTAGGAAATTCTGGGTCGATATCAATGTACAAATATAATTTGACTTGTGCTTGTTGTTTTTATTTATCTTGTTTGTTCCCGGGGAAACCAGGAAATCACTATTTTAAAAAACTTTACTGTAACCTTCTTTCACAAAAAGAAAAAAAATTCTAAAGCCATTTTTAGCCTGCTATAAAGCAAAATCTGACTGAGATGCTGTGGCCTGACCTGAAACAGCATACTCATGTTTAAAAACCCTCCAATGTGGCTGAATTAAAACAATCCTGAAAAGAAAAGTGGGCCAAAATTCCTCCACTGCGTTGTGAAACACTCATTGCCAGTTATCACAAACGCTTGATTGCAGTTGTCGCTGCCAATTGTGGCACAACCAGTTATGATGTTTAGGGGGTACTTACTTTTTCCAGCTTTTTTTTTTCCTAAATAAATGAAATCATTAAAATTAGCTTGATGATCTGAAGCGTTTAAGTGCAACAAGTAAAAGATCATGTAATGATACGATAATCTCTAATCATCTCCTGACTTTGCGTCTCGACAGATTCGCGTCGACAGCAATAACGAGAGGAGCGTCCACGCCAGCCGAGGCCCTCAGGGCCCCAGCGGCGACCCCACCGGCCCCAGACAGAGGACCGTCAAGGATCGAGGGATAAAGAAAGAAAAGCAGGAAGGCCAAGACAGCCAGGTCGTCATGAACGGCGTGTCGTAATTGTGGGGGAGGGGGAACAAAAAAACACCATGTCTAATCTCTTCAACAACTCCACCGTTCCAGAAGCTTCTTTCATTAGAGACATATTAGGCCAAAGAGAACCAGGTCAGTAGGGCTTAAGAAAAAAAAAAAAATGGAAAAAAAAGAAGACATGACATCAAGCACATTTTGTAACTGTTAACGGGGGTACTAGACAAAAACGTCTCGGCTGTCTCTGAATTTTGTAGTCTGCGTTGATTAGAGGTGTCGGTCTCTAAATCGAAAGTTTTGTAATCGACTTTCTAGGCAACTAACAAAGCTGTGGGTGTTTAAAAAACAAAAAAAAATGAATAAAAAGTGTGTGTGTTTTTGATTTTTGTTCACATCAGGGGGAGTTCAGATTTGATTCAAATGTCTGTGCCATCTCTTGTGGCAAGGATTTTTTTTCTCCCCCCCCTCACACTGTTCGATGTCTGTTTATTGTAAAGCCCATTATGATGTGGAGGTTTCAGCTGCATTGCTTACAAAAATAGAAAAGTAGTATAATAGACATACTCCTAGATGATCTGTGCCTTTAAATAGTGGGATAGTTTCTGAATTTGGATCTAAATCAGGGAAGACGACATGGATTCTACATAATCTCAGCCAATGGGAGAAAAAAAAAAAAACGCGGTGCATGTACAGTACTTCACATGTGACGTTTTTGGTACATCTAAAGGGCAAATGTTCATCTTTTTCTTAGTTTTTTTTTGTTTTGTTTTGTTTTGTTTTTCCCTCCCACTTGATTGTGTGAAGGTGAGATCGTCCCAAGTGACTGAGTACTTCGACCGTCACTTGGTGTGTGGTATACTAATTTAAATATTTAAATGAGACATGTTAGCTTTTTAACGAATCGTCTTTAGCTGTAGTAGCTATCTGTTGTTTACTTTTTTTTTTTCCTTCTTCATCAAAGTATGCACCATCCAAACTTTTTAATAGCGATGCTTACAGAGAGTAAGTGAAACTCATCCTAAGCCGTGTCCAGTCGCCGCCCCCCCATCGTCTGTTTACTCCACTTTCATGTTCGGGTGTTTAAAACAACAACAAAAAAATAAGGAAAAAAAAAACAGAAAAGGAAAAAAAAGCACTGATATCAGATATTGCTGTAAAAGCTTCATCATCGGTAACAGCGTATTGTATATGACATGCTCGCTGTTATTTTGAAGTTACTTTTCAAGCGTGCACTTACTTACTTATTTACTTACGTTTTGTGTTCCTCAGCATCTACTTGGTTTTTACAGATACCCGCTCGTACCGAGACAGGCGAATCACCTGTATGCACTGGTCTCGGCGAACAGGACGAACTTTCTCATTTTCAACTCTGCTGTACTTTTGTAATTTTTTTTTTTCCTGCTTAGGGAGGGAGGATGAAGGAGATGTGACCTTCGAGACTGATAAAAAGCTGTGTTACCTGCTCAGTGCTTGTGCGTTTCCTTTTTTTAGTTTACAGTTTAGAGGTTTAGAAGAGTGTTCTACACCTAGACGTTTTCTTTTCTTCCTTGTTACGTTTGTTTCCTATCTTTTTATTTTCCTTCGTTATTGCAAACTTACTGTGACGCTAACCCTAGTAGTCCTTTCTCTCCTCTCTGTACAGCTGTAACAGTAACAGTTCATTTATACCTGCTATTTCCTGCTAGAACTATCTTGACCAGTGACGATGAGTCAGACCTACTTGTTGCAGCTTAATCCACAATCTTGATCTAATTTTGCCTGAATCAACATCCTGCGAGAAACATGCGAGGCTAAACGCCGTTGCAGTGATCATCAGTGAATATTGTTCTACACAATAACTTATTTAGCAGAAACGGGCGAGATTTAAGTAGACTGAAAACCGGACAATATGAACTACTACTGTTTTTTATTTTATTTTTTTAATTATTATTATTTTCTTTTTCTCACACACACCCCCTCCCCCCCCCCCTCCTTATTTAACACACCTACTGCGAACCTGACGGGTATAAATAAACTACGCTATTATAGTCCACTCACCAAGTTACTGAAATGTAGTTACTTTTCCCTTTTTTTTCTTGTTATAGTGGTGCCATCAAGGCTGCTTGTCCTGTTCTACATTTAGGGTTTTTATTTCACCTGGGAAATACAAGAATAAAATATTAATTTAAATTAATGTTTAGCATAACTATACATAATTGCATTGAGGATGTAGCTGTACTCTTTGTTCACCATGTACCCCTTTCCAGGTAAAACCTAACCTCCTGAATACTGAATTACAAAAGATGCAGGCTTAATGGTAGCACCTCAGCAAGAAGGAAAAGTATCTTTATTTCCACACGACGTGTAAGAGCGTCATAGTTTGATTAAACAAACCAACATGCTGGTGTAAATGTGTTTTAGCACACCTTAATTTAATTATTTTATACATGTTCAGGTTTTGCGGTTTAAATTTGCAGCTGTGATGGATCTGGTTCAGAACTATTACTACTACTACTACTTTTAATATAGTCTTGGGATTTTCACAGCAATAGTAATTAATTACTTAAACATTAACAACTATTACTAAAAATACTATTATTACTATTCATGTTAAATAAAAGAAAATGATTTAAGCTTTTTGTTTATAATGGTTTCGTCTCAATTTATTTGTAGTAGCAGCAGTAATAATGTTACCATTATTATTATTATTAATAACAATTCATTATTATTATTAATAAAATAAAAGTAGGAGCCATAATGATGCTGATAATAATGACCCAAGCAGTAGGTTTGTTAAACAGGGAACTCGCCCACTCTTGCTTGACTCTAAGCAGAGACCGTTCTCCGTTCAGGAGTTTCTTTGCAGCCTCTTTATGCAAAACTCCTACAAGACTCAATTTGTGACGGTCTGTTAACGTGAAGTTTGAAAAAAAAACTAAATAAAAACAACTGTTCTGAAAATCCTGAATGTTGCCAAACAGACTGTTTTTCCTAGTTATTTATTTTTCAGGCTGTTCATGAGTTTACAAAAACACCCAAATTTCCAGGTTCCATCTCTCGCTCATATTGTAGGCTGTTGTGAAAAAAATAATTCATTAAAATAAAAACAAGAAAGATACAATTAGACAGGAGAAAAAAAACAAGATAAACTGTAGATACTGAACCAAGGTAGACTGACCTTGTATGTACTGCACTTTGGGTAAGAATTTCTTTGTACATAAATAGCAAGACAGACTGGGTTTTATGTTGACATTGTTTGGTTATAGTGCAATATATTTTGTATGCAAGCAGTTTCAATAAATAAAGGTTGATCTTCCTCTGCAAGCTGAAGTCTGTGTTTTATTCGTCGAAATTGTGCTTTATGACTTTTACATCCCATATGTTACAAGATTGTAAAATCATCCAGGTGGAATTACTGTGCTGTATGCTTTCTTCTCCACATGATGGAGCTCTTGCGTCAAGAACAGAACTAAAATGGTTCCAAGTCATCTCATCCAGTTCATGGTAGAACTAAGACATATATACATATACTCTTGCCCCTGTGATTACTAATAATAATAAAAAAGGAACATTTGGTTATTTCACAGAAATATGGCCAACATTTAATTTGGCCATATAAATCTGAATGGCCAGCAGTTTAGCAGAATTATTTCTTCTGGGATTTTACACTGTAAAGTGGGCAAAAAAAAAAGGTTGCACACAAAAGGTTGCACACATTTAATCACCTTTAGCTTTGATTACAGCACACAATATGTGATTGTTCATGTCCCCAGAATCACTCGTTCACAAGTTGAGACGTGGTACATGCCTGTGACACACCCATCACTCTGGTCTCATCAGAACACACAACCTTTTTCCATTGATTGCTTCAAAGTTCTTCAAAATCTTTACGCTCCTAGGCAAATTGAGTATTTTTTTCAGACTAGCCTCATAGCCTGGTTTAATGCATGCGGCTTTTACAAAAGTACTTACTGTTTAGTCCCAATCCTGTGAGTTCTCATCACATTGTGTGTGTATGGAAAAGCTCTAACTTTCACTATTAAACACGGCTGTTTTTTTTTTTTTTACTGTTGAGTTTTTTTGAAACCCTGCAACTTCACACAGAGTGTTTAAGTCATCGTAATTTATTTTTCTTTCTTCACATGTCCTTGACAAAGTTCCAGTTCATCACTTTTCTTTTTTTTTTCAAGGTTTTTATGTGTTCAAGGGTTCTTAACGGAGTTGAAGTCATTTCAAATGAAATGGCTACCTTTTCTGGCCAGACATGTGTAAAGGTAATATTTATGGAAAGAGTCAACAGTGTTACAGTAGCTCTTTGTAACCATTGGAAAGTGTTTAGGACAATTTACGCCTATATTTGTTTGTATTCATTTTGATTTCCTGAACCCATCACCCCACGTCCCTCAACTTAGATATTAAATAGCATAATAAATTACTTTGTCCTTTAGAGTTCTGGTACTTGATTTTGGGGGGGGGGGGGAAGCAGGTGCTCTTCAACAAGTCCAAATCGGCAGTTACCAAAGCATTTTACGGGCCCCCCTGTCTCTCTGAGTCTCTTTGAATCATCTTTATTTTATTTCTTTTTTTATTTTCACAGAAACCTTCTTTAGAAGCGCACTTCTCACTACTGTATGCATGCATACTCGCCATGCCTGCAAAGAG
Organism: Clarias magur; assembly: GCA_013621035.1. Taxonomy (NCBI): domain Eukaryota; kingdom Metazoa; phylum Chordata; class Actinopteri; order Siluriformes; family Clariidae; genus Clarias; species Clarias magur. The sequence goes on along the minus strand of QNUK01000050.1, from coordinate 2,201,191 downwards.
TAATTATTTGAGTTACTTTATTGCCAGTCGTATCCAGTGTCATCATTTTTCTTTGAATTCTTCCATCATCAAGGCGTTTCCTGCCTGTCAATCACTAGATGTTTCGTTTGTCAAATCAGCTGTTTCTGGCGGACTCAGATTTAAATTAAGAGATAAAAACTTTTCCCTCTTTCTAATGTGACGTAAAGCTCTTAATTATTTTCTATCTGAATAAATATACAGTGATGGCTGAAAGTATTAAGACAACACGCTGTATGTTGTGTATTATACTGTAGTTCTCCCTGGGAACAAAACAGGTGATGTCACTAATTACAGTAGTTTGAGCATATCTGGCTGAAATGTTGTGCTAATTAACTGAAGAAGAAGAAGAAAAAAAAAATAGTGAAGCAATGGTATCCAGCTTCTGGAGCCATGCACTGGGTCATCTTCAGAGCTAAACCCAACAGAACACTGTGGGACCATGATGAAGAACGCGGTACTGCAGACGTCCGTAGTTTTGACTCCGTAGTTTTTAAAGAGGAAAAAAGTTCATACTAAAATATTGATTCTTGTCTGACAATTTAAATGCATAAACTAGTCTCCTAGTGGCGGTGGTGGCTCAGTGTGTTATGGCTCTGAGTTACTGATTGGAAGGCCGACGGTTTGTGCCCCAGTTCCACCAGGTTGCCGCTGCCGGGCCCTTGAGCAAGGCCCTTAACTTCAGTGAACCCATGTACGGTACGGGGCTGACCACAGTGACGCCAGTAACAAAGCTGGGATATGCAAAGAGTAAACACTTTTAACCATCACTGTATCTATTCAGCTGTTGCCACATGGTTGCCACAAGTGTCCCTGAGTGTATTTATTTAAACAGACTTGATCCTATATACAGTACATTTACACATACGGTATAAGAGCGGCCTTGTGATGCAGAGGGTTGCCACGGCCAATCCCGTGGTAGCTGAAGGACCAGGATTAAAACCATCGATTGAGCCGCTTTCGCCTTTCAGGTTCTCCCGTGTCTCAGCAGAACACAACTCGGCACGTCACACCCTGGGATTTTCACTCGCTCTGACATAAATTCATCCCTCCCGGACCTCCTTCAGGTGAAATAGGCCAATTATCCGCAAACAAAACTCTCTCTCTCTCTCTCCATCGGTCGCGCTTCGAATTTCCGCCGCCATCGCCGGATAGACTGACCTAGATTTTTTTTTCTGATTCATTTTTTCCTCGCTTTACTTTACCTCTAATAACCCGATCCAAACACAGCGTTTCTTTTCCTCTAGTCCGTCACGAGGTGTACGTATGTGGCCCATTTAAAGCAATACTTATGACCCCTGTCTCTCTTTCCCTCCCCCTCCTGTGCGGTCATTAACGAATGCTCGTGAAATTAATGGCAACACTTAAAACTGTGCCTGGAGTACTATTTAATTAGCATACAATGACACATGAGCTATGTTCATTAGAGCTCAGTCCTGCACAAGTGAATGTTTCACTGAGGTTAATCTACATTTTTTTTTTTTTTTTTTTTTTTTGGTGCAGCGAACAAGCTGTGATGGAGGGTTTAGGTTTTAATGTGTAAAAAAAAAAAAAAAAAAAAAGATAATAATAATATTTACTCTGTAGTGAAACCAGTTCAAATGTGTGATTCGGCTTAGATGCATGAATAATTCATTTACCTTTTAGGATCATATGGTGTATGATAAACAGATGAGTCCCACCTTGAGTTCCTCATTCTCATTTAATTCATACTCAAAATGCCTCTGGGAGTTACGGGCTTCGGTAATCTCATTCATTCATTACAGGCAGGTGAGTTCCACTGGCCACATACACACACACACACACACACACACACACACACACACACACACACACACACACACACACACACACTGAGAGAGAGAGCGAGAGATAAGTTGACACTATAAGAGGTAAATTTATATCTAAAAGTCTATTCTTTGGTTTCCTCCTTTAAGAAAACTCTTCACAATCCTTACATCAGAGAAGGTTTTAATTACCTGCAAATACTAGAGATCAGAGCGATGATTCTAGTATATTAAGGGCATTTCCATACACACACTTTGTGTTGAGAACTCACAGGATTGGGACTAAACATTCCAGATATGTGTGCATAAGGAAACCACTTGTTTGCTGTGGTGAGGGGTTTGTTTAGGTTGTAAGGCGCTGGACTACAGTTCTGAAGGTCGCAGGTTAAAATCCCATGACCACCAAGTTGTCCCTGTTGGGGCCCTTGAGCAAGGCCCTTAACCCTCAACTGCTCAGATGTATAAAGAGATAAAAATGTAAGTCGTTCTGGATAAGGGTGTCTGCCAAATGCTGTAATGGAAAATGGAAAACAAAAGGAGTTATGAAGGATAATAAAGGAAACGATCGCACCCATCATCTCTGGAGGCAGTGTTATGATCTGGGGTTGCTCAACTCAGCAACATAAACTGTATGAACCATATGTGGCAATAAAATAAAGTCAGCTGATGACCTGAATATACTGTATGAACGACCAGGTTATCACATCTATTGAGGTCTCAGATTGCGAAAGAGTGTTTCAGGGAACATAAGGAATCGTTTTCAGACATTCGCCCAATGCAGTGCCAAAATCATATTTTGCCCAGGCACTCCTGTATTATAAAAATTCATTAATTCATCGTCGTTTTTTTTTTTTTAATTATTATTATTTTTCCCCGATTTTCCTCCCTAATTTAGTCGTGTCCAAGTCCTCCCCGTCACTAGGGGGCGCTCCATCCGCTTGCGCGAGCTCACAGACGCCCCTGATTGGCTGTAGAGCTGCGATTAATGTGGGAGCACTAAGTACCTCTCATCCCTCCCCTCGTAGAGAGCTCCGGCTGCGAGAGGTTACAGCATCACCCGGGAATCGAACTTGCGATCTCCGGATGATGATCGTTACGACTGCATACCATATATACCGCTTTCTCCTGTATTCAGGGTCACGGTGGGCCTGGAACCTATCCCAGAAGACTGAAAGGGGTTTCAATCCATTGCAGGAAACACACACACACACACACACACACACACACACACACACACACACACGTGCTGGTTCACACTGTGGAAGGAAACCGGAGTTCCCAGAGGAAACCCAGTAAGCACGAGGAGAACGCGGACCCTAGACGGGAATCGAACCCGCACCCTGGAGGTGCCAGGCATCAGTGCTATTATAAACCGTTCACTTTGGATATTCAAACAGCTTTTACATAAACCGATGACACGACGCTGCAGTCACGCAGACCTGACCTAACTGTAATTATAGCTCTGAATATAATTGTCAGTATCGTGTATCCGCTGTTGAAAAATGATTTATTCCATCTTGGAACGGGAGCAGTCGAGTCAAATAAATAAATAAATAAATAAATAAATAAATAAATAAATAACAGAAAAAAAGTCTAGAAAAAAAACCAACAAAAAAAAAAAAAAAAACAGGTCTCAGATATTGAGCCAAGTTGCTCTAGCTCACAATAAATCATAATAAATGAATATAGGAAAAGCTTGTTATACATGTGGCGCGGGATTAATGAACATTACCTTCGTCGGCCCATGTTACCTGGCTGAGTATCTCACATTTGGAGGAGATACAAAGCGCAGCTCATTCTTGTTTTTTTTTCTTCTTCTTCTTCTTCTTTTATTTAACGAAAGCTAATCCAGATGGATGAGACAGAAAGAAAGAATTTATGTCTAAAGAACACCGACGCTAACCTCTGTTAGTCCACTTAATTCAAAAGTGAAATTAAATTATTGATTTCCGTGCTTTCCCAGACAAATAGAGAAGGATAGGAGGCATTAGGGCCTACAAAACAGCGCGCGAAGCACATGGCGGTGTTGCCCCATTAATATTTTTTCGCTTTTTTTCCCCCCTTTTTTTAAGTGCACATCAGATGCTTGTCTCCTAATGCATTTTGATGAGTATGAAGTCTCCTCCTCTTAATGAGATGCTGCTTCGGGTGCGTCTGAGCGAGCCGATAGCTTTATCGCTTTGAAGGTGGAACAATGACGGCGAACACGGCTTTTATCTACGCAGAGATGTGACACAGGATGAGTGATTTACATCTGCGCATCTCACCCCCCCTGCTATCAGTATGACAAACGAGGCATCAGTCACTCTGGTGGAAAAAAAAGCACACACACACACACACACACACACACACACACACACACACACACACACACACACACACACACACACACACACACACAAAAGCTCCTTATAAAGCAGAATTACGGCACACGATATCATAAGATTTCTGATCTGCACCTTGTTTTGTATATCAGAATGGCAACTACAGTACAGAACAATAGTATAATAAACAAGTGTTATAATAATAATAATAATAATAATAATAATAATAATAATAATAATAATAATATGTTTAATGAGGTCTTAATAAAGGCTGGGTCAGTGATTTATTTCTTTTTTTGATTTTCTTCATTCATCTGTTCATTCAGATTTCCGCAGCTTAAGAAAAATCCAAGGGACGTTCAAGGTTCAAGTCAAACCTGGTCTTTTGACTTTTTGTGCAGAATAACAGAACACAGTTATAATAAGTAAATAAATAAATAAATAAAAAACTCCCTTTATTTCTCTACATACTCCCCTGCTACACTAATGCACTTATCCCTAATGTTTCACTAGTGCTTGGACACAATCACGATAGAAAGTTTTCATGTCATGATCAGACTGCCTGCTTGACTCTCTCAACTCTGGCCTCCCAGGAACTCCTTTAACAGCCCAAACATGTGGGAATGGCTTGGAGCGAGGTCGGGACTGTACAGCGGATGTGACAATAACATCCAGCCGGGTTCCTGTAATGTGCTGGTGGTGTTTGTGAATGATTATGCATGTACACTTCCCATGGACAGTTGTGTCTCTTTTCCAAGTTGGGAAAAAGTTATCCATTGATTTTCCAGGATCAGGCATTCCACACGTTTAATGTTCACAGGATCGCAGATGCACGGCTTAATTTTAAACATTTGCGGTATTTAACAGTTTTACCGCTGCTGACCGTCTCATCACCGCACTGTGCCTGGAGTCAAATCTGTAAATGTCAATCGCTTTTATAGCTTCATTCATGGGAAATTTTTATCACCGGTCCCGGTTTAAATTGAACAGCCCGTATATTTTATCACAAGAAAGTCTCTATAATGTTCCAGATTTTGTATAATGATGTTGAGGACACACTAATTCTGGAGGCAGCATGGCCCTATTCAGTTTAGCACCAGGTGTGGACGGGTGTGTGTGTTTTACAGCACCAGGTGTGTACGGGTGTGTGTGTGTTAATGTAGCTCTTGAGGGCTCGGCTAACTATCAAAATCCCTTCCAACACCTTTAACTGCATGTTCTTCAATCCTGATGGGCTGGATTTTACAGAATAGACTGGCCATGTTCTTGCGAGGGAGAGAGGGAGGGAGGGTTGGCATACTTGGGTTGAAACTAATCATTGGTGTGTGTGAGCTTAAGCAAGTGGAAGGGTTGGATAGCGCTTTTATCCGAGGGTGTTACAGTACAGCACCCCATGTCACCCTGATAGGGCGGTGCCCTAAGGGGGGAAAAAAAAATCTAATTTAATTTGTCACATACACAGTCATGCACAATATGATATGCAGTGAAATGTTTTAAGAACCACCCATAACCTAAAAACTAATCAAGTATTCAAGTATTCAAATAAAGAAGAATATATGAATAAAAAGCATAGAAAATATACAGCATAGAAAATACAGAAAACTGGCGGGTGGGAACGAGAAGGTGAGCGGGAACTGTCGATGACTTAACTAGGGACTTAACATCTATAGCTAGCTATTAAAATCACTTACCGCACCTTTAACTGCAAGTTTTTTTATATTGTGATGGGAGTTCTAGTGACATTGGAGGAAATATTAATGCATTAATGGACTGGGTTTAAAGTTAAAAGTCCAGAACAACTAGATTTAGGTTATTGTTAAAATCACTTACTGAATTATTAGTTCTCAGTTCCAGATGAATGCGTTAACAAAAGAATGATCTAGATTCTTTCCCATGCAGCCATTAACAATGCAGGCTTTTTCTCGCCAAAGGCCACAACTCGTCTCGCGCAGTGCCGCTGAATCCCGCAAGCACTATTTTAGAATTTGAATAAATGTGTTGTGCTTCACTGAATATCAGTAAACGCTTCATGTAGCATCTCTGTCCAAACTAGCGTATCACCAGATATTTAGTATCCGTGTCTCTCGTGGGTGAATGGTACATTTCATTGTGACAGCGACGCGAGGTTCACGTGTCACGCTCCCCGTAGCATTCCTGACCCTCGCGGCGGTCTGTGTGAGTGGAAGGGCAGCTGTAGATTGGCCGTTAAACTCCTCCTGCCCTTGCCTCTGTGATTGATCGCCCGCTCCTGTCACTCTCGTTCCCCTCTCGAAACGCTTCCCGCAGTCCGGACACGATGTCTCACTGAGGAATTCTCTCTGACCAGGTCGTCTACGCCACTTAATAACAGCTTCCTTTATCTGCTATAACGTCATTCGGCGGCGGCGGCGGCGGCGGGTTAAAGCCGGCGGGTTAAAGGATCGTTTAAGGAACCGAATGACATATCATTTGGGTGACTTACTCAACTTCGTCTTAACATTTTACTCTTCGGCGACGGGGAAATGAGATCAGAATGTGAAAGCTGTTTAAGACGGTGTTCCTTCCAGCAGGCTTTAATGAGAAACATGGAAAATGTCATGCTGATATTAACCACTATTCATTACTATGCTTTACACTGCCCAATTACACGTAGAATGTAATTATTAAAGTATGTAAATGCTTTCCATGTAGATCCTGAGCACTTTTTTTTTTTTTTTTTGCACAGAAATGAAGTTGCATTGTTTCTGCGTCAGCTTTCATTAGATTAATATTTATGAAATAAATAAAACGAGTTGCGTTTTAAAATCCTGTATGCAAGTTCGGGCTACGATTACGCAATATATTTCTTTTTTATTATACTCATAATCTGGAACGGACGACTGCAGGACAATTAATAGTTTTATTTTTTTTAAATATCAATGCTTGAATACGTTAATATTAATCCTTGGATATTACATATGAACAGTTTGACAGCAAAACGAGATAAACGCCCTCTTCAGACTTTTACTCATGCTGGCATGTTATTATTCTCGGGCACATGCTGTACATATGTACTGTACCAAAGTATATACAGTATAACTGTTTCATTTGAAAACCACTGTACAGTATAACCTTATTTAAGAAGCTTTAAACCTCCACATTTTAAGCAAACCATGACACATACTGGGCACATCATGACAAACCAATCGCATCACTCCTTGCTGTCACGTGATCAGTGGAGTGAAACAGTGAGTGTCGCAAGTGAATGAAATACTTTTAATGGATTTTTGGAGGATGTTCAAGCCAAGACAAAAAAAATCACACCAACTATCTAACCAAGAAAATGATTGTAATTAAATGGAAAGACATTTAAGGACCTACTGCAGGTCAGTGGATCAGGGAGATGTCCTGTAACAGGGCTTTGGAACATATCTGACAAATCAGAGAATTGAGGACTGTTCTGAGATCTGGACATGCTTTTATGCAATTTCTTATGCCTATAAGATGGGTTTATCTTGGTCTGCGGTTCGTTGTGTCCATTAGTTGTGTTGTATTATGGTACTTTAATAATGTAAGATCATTAAATATAATAGTGAGAGAGAAAAAATCAGACCCACTGATATCACCAATACACTCACATCATCTATACCACTTAATTCTGTATAGAGGGTCACAAGTACCACATGTGCCAATCATGGCAGGGCAGTCTAATCTGCATTTAAGTCTTTGGACTGTGGGAGGAAAACTCACCATGCACAGGGAGAACATGCAATCTCTATGCACACAGAGGCGAGAATTGAACCTGGCTGGGAATCGAACCCGGACCCTGGAGGGGCGAGGCGATAGGTGCTAACCATAACCCAAGCTATTTTGACAAAAGATTTTGCCAGTTGTGCTTTATAACCTTCTTGTGACTCAAGAAAACATGCACAAAATACTTTCTATCAGTTTGCAAAACTAGTAGCAAAACTGGAGATATCTCATTTTTGCTCTGCCTTAATCATCAGAAAAGTGCTCAGTCAGCTTATCTTTAAACCATGGAACATCTCTATAACAAATTACCAAGAAAATAAATCATTAATTTGTAAATCAGTTACTCCAATCAAGTGGATTAAATGTGTGAGGATTCATGCAGACTTTATGGTTTTATGGTCTTCATTTTTTATCTTGTGTCTACATTATCATGTCTATATCATGCAACCAAAAAATTTTATTATATGCTGCTGAATTATTTACAGTCAGGACTGTTTACACTGCAATATACCAAAATAGAGTGTTGTTTGATTACTGGGTTTAATTCAAAGTTAAACCCAAATGCATACAATCATATTATTATTATTATTATTATTATTATTATTATTATTATTATTAATCTTGAAAATATGCAGTATTTAGCTTTTGTTATATTCAATTGCACTTTAAAATGTTGAAGTAGATTGCACACTATTTGAAAATCTAGTCTCGGGTGCTTTAACTCAAGAAAAGCCTTTAAAAAAAACAACTAAAATGCAATTATGGACCATAAACATTAGTAAGGAGAAGGGTTTTGCTCAGTGCTAAGAATATTTTATGTGCTACAGACCGTTTTCCATACTTCAATTTTACAAACATGAACATCTACAGTAAGTAAGAGCTTTTTAAATCTTCTGGTGAAATATTGCACAATGGCATCATGGCTTGCTTGCATGCAATTACTGCACAGTCCCTAAACAAACTAATAATGCAGGCAAACGTCAGCACTTGAGTTTATTTTCCAAGAAAATGCTTGATATTGCAAGGGGAAAAGGTTGCACGGTGTTTAGACAGCGTTTCGGAAAAAAATCAAAAATCGAAAGACCGCTGGCTAGAAATATCTAAAACGAAATATATTTAGCTGTAGACAAATCACAGCACTTTTTCTGTACACAAATGAAGTCTTATTCCAGGGAGAGGGTTAGCTCAGTGGTTAAGACTAGAGCTCCTTGTTGGACCCTTGAGCAAAGGCCCCCTCAACTGCTCAGATGTATAATTAGAATGTAAGTCGCTCGGTATATCTGGGTGTCTACCAAATGCCGTAAATCTCTAAAGCAAACATCTGCAAAATGATTTTGTCAAACTCAAAAAAGCCAGCCAGCTTCTTCATTCATGACAGAGAAGCCCTAAAAAAAAAAAGGTCTAACAGCTGCCTTAAAATATTTTTTTCCTTCCCTACACTTTGTGCTGCAACATCGATCTTAGTCAATGCCATTTTTGTGCTCAAGTCTCACCCTATTGCAGGGAACCTTATTATTAATTTTGCATTATTTGTTGTACTACAACTTGAAAGTCGTCTGTTCTAGGGGCGTTCAAATCAAACAGGGACATTTCGGGTGAATGAAGGCGTTTAATGAAAGCAATGATCTTTACAGAAGACTTTCATGCACAGTACGGTGATGAGACTCTTAGCCACAGTAAAACATCTGAATGGTGCAAACTTGAAAGACGTCTGTAAATCGGTAAATCGGAGCGCACAGCAGTCGTACCCATCAACATTTAGTGAGTGGATCACCTGATTATTGAACATCAGTGGATAACTTGTCGCCACCTTCTGGAAGAGACGCATCTGTCCGTGGAAACTGTAACTGTTCATTAATACCACTTGCACGTTACAGGAACTCGGCTGGGAGGCATTACAGCTTTGCCTGTATGGTCCTGACCTCGCTCCAAGACGTTTCCACATGTTTGGGAGTTCCTGGGAGGCCAGTGTTTCAAATGTGAGCAAGGAAACTTTCTACCTTGATGATATACAAGCGTTAGTGAAACACTGGGAAAAGTGCATTAGTGTATCAGGGGATTATATAGAGTGGAATGTCTTTAGCACAGACACTGGGAGATGTATTAGGAGGGGGAAAGGGGCTCCTTTTATGTAGCTCTTAAAATCCATAGTATTTTAGCCATTTTTGTTTTTTGCTGTTTTTATTTATTTATTTATTTATTTATTTATTTATTTTTATAAACGAATATAGTGTTCAGGATTGTGCAGTATAAAAGGACATAGCCTTTCTTTCAGCACAACCCATGCAATATGATGAAGTGAATTTTATTTCATTTTAACCAACCATACAAACATGCCAAAAAAAAAAAAAAAAAAGGCGTCACAGAGGCAAAGATGCACGTGGACACTTTTTTTGGTTGTTTTCTTTGTTTCTATAACAAAACAAAAAATACTATTTGCTCATTTCGAAAAGTTCTACAGTTTCTGCAACGTCATACCCGTCTTCCGGTAGTGTTAAAATGTACACATAATAATAGTAATGGTAACTTTTGTTCTACCTGACAAATGCACAGTTTGATGTCTGAAGCTCCCCCATTAACACACACTGGCAAGGCTTCTATATAAGCACTTTTTTTTTTTTTTCAATTTGTCATCGACCTGTGCCGTGTTGCCAGCATGGATCTGTACTGCTTGAGTTTTAAGGGTTCAAAGAATTGCGGGGTGCGGCGGAAAGGGAAGGGGAGGTGCGAGTCGGTGAGGAAGGCCGATTCTTTGAGTCCTGAAGTTAAGGAACTGAAGGAGGAGGTTAAAGCCTGACTCAGACTCTGGAAGTGTGAAGAGACAGAACAGTCATGAGTTTCTTGTTTGACACCCACTACTCTCCATACTGATGCGCGGCTGGCCATGTATAGTAAAGGCGGCCCATGACTGCGGGATGGTGAAGAGGCTGTAGGCCTCCATCCCAAGGGAAATAAAGATTTTATTTTACTCTCATAGCTGTTCCTAAGTCCCGCTTTGACTTGAACGTATCTTCATCATGTGCATAACCTGACTATGATCATGTGTTACTGTCTCTGAGTTGTAACTTTTTAACTTAAACTCACAGTTAAATTTAAATCCGAATCCGACACATCCCAAGTCTTTACTACCTGAGAGTGACGTCCTGTTAAGCGATCGTGACAAATATTATGACATGCAGCTCAGCGACACACACATCTTCAGCCCTCAACTTCACAGACACATGCAACCAAATTATTCTCCATCGGTTCCTCTTTATCTAGAGAAACTCATTGCTAATTCACAGGTCACCAACACTCCATCAGACTGCGTTTGGCACTGATACAGCTCCATCTGCACTGGCAACCAATTTAGAAACACAACTAGGAGTGAGACTTCAGATCTGTTATCCGTGACACTGCAGGATATTCTGCATCTCCATTTTTCACTCCTTTCTATAGCAGGTTCATTATTATTAACCAAGGCTCATATTCCTCATGTCATTCTTAAATTAGAGCTGTCAGTCACACAGGGAGCTCTTAACAAGACTATCAGGTTATATGGAGTGTGAGGAATTCAAACCCCCCCCACCGCCAACTATGAATAGGTTAAAAAATATTAAAAAGTGCCTTAATTAGAGCCATGTTTCTGAAAAAGTGGTTCGCTGACCCCTAGGGAGGTGCACGGTGTGGGGCAGGGGGTCTGAGTTTTATTAGTATTATTTTTCACTGATGCCACACTGGTGGACTTTTGTTCTAGTTGTTATTTAGGACTTGTAATTAGACGCCTAATGGACTGGTCACTGGAAGATGAATGGGGTTCTTTTAAAATTTAATAACTTTAAAAGCAGAGCAATGAAACAAATTGCGGCTTGACTTTTAATTCGCCTAGGAAACGTTCAGTCCATATTTTGCGAGGGTTGTACCGAAATTAATGCAAAAGTGGGCATAACCTTCTTATTAACTGATTTAAGTTGTTCATGTTTGTATGTAGAGTAACTCTTCCTCTATACAAAGCGACTGTGCAGCATCCCCCTACGCAAAGAAAATAGATTTCTCTATATATTGGCTGTCAATATATTGAATGATTTAGTGTTCACACTAATTCACACTATACTGAACAATGTATTGTATTGATAAATAACAATATATTGAAAATTACATGAGGAATTGCCACTTTTCATATATTGAGAAATTGAGTCATTTTCGATTTAACAATATACTTCATAATATATTAAAGTTGGTTAAATATATCGATTTCTTCATTATTATTATTATTATTATTATTATTATTATTATTTTTACAATATGCTTATGCAACCTGCTTATGGATCATTTGGTCATGCAAATGAGCCATATACAAGACCATAATGAGATTAAAGCCAGATGTAAATGAGATGCATGAAACACAAATGAGAAATATTATAGTTTTATTGAACATGTCAAACATCCTCAATTAGCAGCATACAGTGATGAGCCACACAAACACCACCAGCAGGTTAACAATATTAAAAATATTACAGTTTACTATTACCACTAATTAATTTGTAAATCGAATAAAAATAAAAACAAACTGAAATGTGCAATAAAATATACAAATAAAAATGTTTTTATTTGTTAATTTTTTTTTTCATGTTTTGAAACCTGGCAAATCAAAACAATAAATAATACAAAATGTCACCCAACCTAACAAGGATATCAAGTGTCACATTGCTCAACTCAAAGTATGGTTTATACAGAACTTACACAAAGTCCACAGCATTGTGGCAATCTTTCAGTGAAAAGAAGCCGTCAAAAGGAGATGGAAAATTGGTTGCTTGTTGTATGTAAGGGCTACAGGAACAGGACTGGAAAAGTGTTTTTTTTTTTTTTTTTTTTCCTCACCAGCTACATCAGTCTTCTCTTGTGGTGGATGTCCAACAAGTTTGTCCAAAGTCTGCAACTCCTGGAGCTGCTTAGTACGTAAGGGTGGTACGTAATTAACATCTTAATTTGGATTATTTCTATGTTTGTATCAAATGTAAATATAGAGTATTTGTGACCATATTAAGAGCTTTGTACAAAATCACATGTTGTTCTCATGCTTATCTCTTCTACTGAAGTGTGTTTATCTGAAACTCTGATGGATTTGATCCAAAAAGAATAATAAGGCGGGTTTTAGGGCAGTTGCGGCATTATAGATGTGATATTTAGACTTATACATCCCCAGAGCACAGACAAGCTTTGTATAAATAAATTAATTTACTTTTACATTTTTTATTAAAATTATTTAACTGACTGCATGGAATTTGCATGTTCATCACATGCTTGGTGGGTTTCCTACAGATACTCCAGTTTTCTCCTACAGGTCAAAAACATGCAGATTACACGAACTGGCATTTTCAAATTCCCCATAATGTGTGAGTGTGTGCCCTGCAATGGACTGGCAACCTCTCCAGGTTATCCTGTGGCCCTGTATAGTATAAGCAGTATAGAGAATGTGTGAGTGGGAATGATTTAGAATGCAACTGGCGTTATTGAAGTGAATCAGTCCTCTATAGACACTATAAAGCACATGCTTGGATATTAGATTTTAACATGAAACATTTCTGGAATTTTTTTTTTGTAATTTTCATAATTTGTTTTGCGATTTTTGTGATTTTTGTTTTTTAAGCTCAACAATGAATCTTTTTATTAATTGTTGTTTAATTCACATTTAAAGGTTTAGTCAATATAAGCATGTGTAATAGTTCCTAAATATTTCAGTGAATGATTATGATTTTGCAGGAACATAAACTTTGTCCATGCCATCTAAAAATACTAAGAAATTCTTGTAATTCTTTTAAAATATTCTTCTTTTCACTTAATGTAAGTGAAACTGAATTGAATTGAATTGAAGTAATATAATTTGTAATAAGTGTTGTTGCATTAAATTAGAAAAACTAGTGTAAAACAGAAGAACTTATGCTAGTGCTCCAGGACTATATAATAATAATAATAATAATAATAATAATAATAATAATAATAATAATAATAAAGAAAAATTTCTGTCAAGAGTTCTGACTTTTTTTACTCAAAATTGTCGTTGTTTGAATTTTGAGATTAAAGTCACAATTCATACAAATTGTTTATGATGGCTCTAATCCTCTTTCATACTTACGCCACTGTTCTGTCCATAGAATATCCAAATCTTTCTTTGTGTGCTTTCTGTTACCAGAAAAAGAGACGTTTATCGCAAATATTTTTAGTAGTAAATTATCATTTTGTTTTTGTTCCTTAAAAGAAATTTCAGACCCTGCGTTACCATGTTGAGTTAAAAGAATAAACTCAACCCAAATCTCTTGTGGCACAGCAGGTTGACAATTCTAATGTACACTACATGCATTTTTTTTGTTGTTGTTGTTCTTAAGAAACAACAACAAGCATCCAAAACGATCACTTAACAACGGAAAGTGAAGGTTTAGCCTGGAAGTAGAAAGTTCCTGCTCTTTCCAGTAGGGAGCACTGCATCTCCAGACTCAGGAGAACTTTTTGGTACCAAGTGTTGCTTTGATTCGTAGACAGCTCACAGAGATCACTGTTTGAGCGAGCAAGCTTTACTAGGTACCCGAGATTCACTGTAAACTGCATGTAAACTTTACATGACTGGCTTTGGTTTGCAAATGTGCCAACTGTAATACTGTTTCATATGCAATAATGTGGAAGGTTTTCTGTCCCCAGTTTAATGGATGCAGTAGTTCTATGACATGTTTCGCCCCTCATCCATTTTGAATTGGATCGTTTCAGCAGGTATTGGGTGTTTTGATGCTTTTTTTTTTTTTGATGCCATTTATTCATTTTGCCTTGAGTATTATCTTTTGGGAATCAGTCACTGAAAAAAAACAACACAAAAGGGTCCTTATATCCTGCTGTTAAAAGACACAGCCGTTTCTTTCACTCTGATGTGAAACCTGACCATGAAACTCTCAGGTTTTCGACACCCACCGTGCTTGGAAATGACTCGAACACATCATCCTGTCGTCGCGAACCGCGACGGTCCCAGGCCTGTGTGAAAGCGCCGCTGCAGACGCGTGCGCCGCGTTCACCTTGTGACAACAGTCGGGTCAGATTGATGAGGCGTTTGGATAAGATGGAGGCTGCGTGAGCGCTCCAGATGGCTCATTACTACTGACAGCAGTGAGTTTTATCCCCTGCTCGGCTAAAGGTCACGCTGGCCGGCATTTCCGAGAGCTCAGAGCATCCCAAGTCTCTCCGGAGATGGATAACTGCGACTACAAACCTGGAGGAGAGTGAAATGTAAACATTTTACTGTTGTTATCAACTTTGATTGCGTTGGTAGTTATTGGTATAATATACAAGCAATAAAACTCTGAGTACACCATCTACTCTCTGGTTTTATCATTTGATAAATGTGCTCAGATTATTTATTTACACATCTGCCGTATATATAGAGATATATTTCTTACATATGACCTTGATACTGCAAAAAGTGAAAAAAATCTTTCATTCACTAATTATCTATACAACTTACCACATTCAGGAGGCCTGGAACCTACAGTATCCCAGGAGACGAGACCCGGGGCACTAAACAGGGTGCCAGTCCATCCGTCGCATGGCACACAAGCACACGCACACGCACACACACACACACACACACACACACACACACACACACACACACACACACACACACACACACACACACATATTACACTCAAAACCAAACCTTTGCGTGCCTTGAATTCGGGAGGAAACTAGAATGTGAGGAGGAAACCCATCAAACCTGCGGAGAACATGCACACAGACTCTGGAGATGCCAATCAACAACCAATGTTTTCTTAACAAATGAAACTATAAAATGCACTATGTCTCATAATATAGACATAATGAACACAATCTCACTTATGTCACATCCATACAGTACATACATGCAAGGTAAAATACTAAATAAAATCTAATTTACTGTGTATTTTACCACACTTACCATTTTGCTATTTCGAGAAAAAAAAAATTCTCTTAGAAGCACAATTATTTATAAATTCTAAAAAATGTTAATTAATTTCACTACGAATGAGTTTCGTTGTTTATAATAGAATACGTGATGACTTTAAAATGGAATAAAGAGATAGACTAATTAGTCAGCCAGTGAATAAAATAGCAAGGCCAGACAAGCAGCAGGAATGACTGCTATTTTATTTTTAAATAAGAACAATAATGAATTAAGCTCATTTATTGATTTATTCACAGGTAACAGGGTTACCTGGTAAAGAGCACTGTAGAAATGACTTGCCCTTTATTTCCTTTTCAGTTTGTACCTAAGAATTTGGTCGTTTATTTTCCCTAAAAAGCTGTCAGTGTCCCTGCAGAACTCGAACAGGCAAATGGCCAAATTAGGGGGGAAAAAATCATTTATATCACAGAGCTTCAACGTTTATGCGTGGAAAGTTTTTCGAAGGAGCTCGACCAGAATAACACAAAAAACTCGCTTTATTTCTCTATACAGTATAATCCCCTGCTACACTAATGCACTTCTCTCGGATACTTAGTGGTATCTAATGCCCAGATACCATTAAGTTAGAAAGATGTTTCAGTAAGCCAGAGCCACGATCATGCTGCCTGCTTCACTTCTGAAACGCTGGCCTCCCAGGAACTCCTTATCCCTGTTAGCACAAACCTGGGGAAACGGCTTGGATGAGGAGGTCAGCACTGTAGAACTCCTGTAATGTGCGAGTGGTATGGTGTACAGATCCCACAGACGCCTCTCTTCTGCAAGCTGGCGACAAGTTTTCCGTCCTTTTTCAAGGATCAGACCTTCCGCTTGCTTAAAGTTCATGGGAAGACTGCGGTGGACGCCGAACCACCTCGGCTCGGGGTTATCATTCTCGGACGTACAGGCTTCTTTAAAATTTGAATGTTTTGCTGAGGCTCATCACCGTACTGTGCTTGAAGTCTTCTCTAAATCAGGTTTTACGCCTTCATTCATGAGAAAATTTCAGCACGAGTCCTGGGTGACTTGAACGCCTCCCCCCCCCCTACCCCCCCCCCTCTTGTAACAGTTGTGCTGGCTGCGGAGTTCAATACAATATCATTTCTATCACTTTAACTGGTTACTCTGCGAAGGAGTCTTAAGAGTCTCAGCTGTCATTTGCTCTTATAAACTAGAAAAGAGAAAGAATAAAATATAAGCTGTGGGGGAAAAAAGGATTGCTCAGGAACTAACTTGTTTAACTGATGTAGCACTGGATGTATCTCTAGATTGATGAAGAAATTGATGATTTGTTTGTTAATAAATATCTAAGAGTTGTTAGTGTTGGAAATTTGCTGTGGTATAAGAGGAAAAAATCAAACACTATGGCAGTGAAGGCTTAGATGGTTAAAGCTCTTTGTTACTGATCAGAAGGTCAGCGGTTCGAACCCTAGCTCTAGTAAGCTGCCACAGATGGGCCCTTCAGCAAGACCCTTACCCCTGTCTACTCCGGGGTGCCGCATCACGGCTCACCCTGTGCTCTGATTCCTAACCAGCTGGGATATGAAAAGAGAAGAATTACGCCGTGCTGAAATGTATAGTATACAGTAAGTGATGAATAAAAAGTTCTTTTTCTGGATGTTCTTCTTCTTCTGTAAAACAGCCAGATCCATGGTGATAAAAGTAAGTAATGTACTCCATACATTTTTTTATGCATCATGTTTTCTAGTTCCCTAAATAATACATGCACAATGTAGAGTCATTTCTGTTCCCTGACTTACTTATATACAGATATATTGACGCCATTACAGGAAAGCGCTATTCACCCTCTTCTGCATGCATGACCTCATAGACATCCGTGACTGTCTATTCGATTCAGAGGGAAGAATGTAAACCCAGCCGTCCCCACTTTGGAAAAAAGCACTTTTTTAAATTTTGCTCTCCTGACTATTCCCAATTAATCCTATATTACCGTACATCAAACAAAACCGCCTCCCCAGCTTAAAGACACTGCCCAGTTTCCAACTGAGGCTACTTTAATTGCAAACACCAAAGAGCTAATTCTTTGATCAATATGTGTGTGTGGCCTTTAAAGGAAATGGGTTCATAACTCCCCAGGTGACAATTACAACCCTTCACCATGTAATCTCTAGGGGACTCAGAAAATCCCCTGCAAACAAACGCTAGCACTTATTGGTTTCAGAAGTCTCTGAAGTGAAAAACCACGATATACGAGTATTAGTAAGCACTTTGCATGGCAGTTGCCTAACAATGTACAGCTTGTCCAGGCCATATGCTGATGAAATGATTCATTATTCACACAGCATGGCCATTATCGAGTCAGGTCGAATCGATTTTATTGTCATTCCATCCGTATAAATGTATAAAGCGCGGTTAGATGTCGCGCTAAACCGGCGTGGATCTTCACATCCGTGCACACACATATACTGTACATACTTGTATATACACTACGTACATTATTCTACTGTATATACACAGTAAAAAAATGTTCTGTGTTTTTCTTTTCTTTGTTTCCTTCCATCTAAAAGCTACACAACTGCACTTCCAGAATAAAACCACCATCATTATCAATTCCTCCTATCCAGCGGCAGGAATTCTTTGATTCTTGTCTTCAAAGACCTCCATTGATTTGGTCATTATTTCTGCCGGAGAAGTTTCTCCGAGTCGAATGAAAGCCCGAGAGCGCGGCCTTCCACGGAAAACACAGCGGCGGAATAATTGATGTTACCCAGCGGAACCGTGAGTGAGTCTGTACACTTCTTATAACGCGCTCTCCCTTGTCATAAACACACCGTGCAGCCGGTGTAGGAACCGTCCTGAGACACGGGGGATGACAGTTACAAGTACAATTTCCTTCATTTGGAAAACCATAGAACTAACTATGACATGATTTCTATGGGGAAAAAAGACAGAGTAAGCATTTATTTCGTATGTTTTGCCCCAGAGTTCAGTGAGATAGCTGCAGGATGTGATGTCTAAGGGAATTGTTAATTTGATCAATCAGGAAGACTTTTTGTGCTGTTCTACTCTTTATGATTTTTTTACAACCAGGAAAAAACAGAGCACAGACAGAAGAATATGCAGTTAACCTAATCTGAAACCAGAGCACCCAGAGGAAACCCACCAAGCATGGGGAGGAAATGAAAACACACACAGACCCAAGGTGGGAATCAAACCCATGACCCTGGTGTTGCAAAGTCACAGTGCTTGACACTGTCACCACCTTATTTTTTTTTTCACTTTCTTATATATAATTTATATATATATATTTTATTACAAATAAATAATTATTTATTATAAATAATATATATATATATATATATAGTTAATAGTTAATAGTTAATAAATTAATAAATTAATATATATATATATATATATATATATATATATATATATATATATATATATATAAATTTTTTTTTTTTATTGCTATGTCCAGCTGTTTGAATATTAAAAATATTTATCCAAAATATTTTAAGAAATTTCCATTTTTAATGTTTATTAGTTTTTCACTTTACTTTTTAAAAGTTCACACATAAAAGAACACACTACTTGAAAATGCAGTTTTTGTGATGTCATCTATTGTCAAACAATCACAATATGGTATGGTTCTTTTATTTAATTTTTTTTGTTGTTCCAATAACAGCATTTCCTAAACTATGTTATTTCATCCTATACTACAAATTAGAAATTCATACATTTTCTAAACATTAATAAAAAAGAATAATAAAAAAAAGTACTACTTTAACAGTGCCTCATGCACCACATCCCTCACCCCCTCCAGACACACACACACACACACACAAGTGTATCTTTTAATGCTCCAGCTGAAATGCATCTCACATAATGTATTTTTCATAATTTAAAGTCCCTCTGTTTCACTCCTCTTCCAATCATGCCATTTTGGTGTCTATGTAAATGAGCTACTCCTAAGCCACACCCATCAAGAGAACAGCAGAGCCGAGCAAAAAGCCAGGGGACGTTTTTTTTTTTACAATGTCGTGAAAAAGTATTTGCCCCTTCTGTTTTTTTTTTTTTTTTTCATATTTGTCACTCATAAGAAAATTAAAGAAACAATAAGAAAACAATTTTAATATTACACAATGGGAAAAGCGTGTCCAAATCTGCTTGGCCTTGTGTGAAAAAGTAATTGCCCCCAACTTGTTAAATAATAAACAAACTTTTATTTTTTGGAAAGTTGAGCCACACCAGACCTGATTACTGCCAGACCTGCTGAATCAGGAAGTCACTCAAATAGAACCTGTTTGTGTGACAAATATGGCATAGATATATATAAAAAAAAGGACAGATGTATTTTTCACAACACTTTATATGAGGTCACATAAGGTGGAAAATCTAATAGCCTTTTTAAAATTTTAACCAATACAAAAATTAAAAAAGGATATCGAAAAATGCTTAAACAGTGAATTTTGCTTCTTTATAGATCCACAAAACAAGGTCACTCCTGTTATATACAGTATGTTAGAAAAGCTGTAAGCCGAACATCACAAATACTGTAAGTCCTTAAATCTTGGACTTACATTCACATCTTTACCACTGACTGTGACAAAACTCTCACACTCACACTGGAGACTCCTTCCTAAAAATTCAACACTTACACGCATTTTAACCAGTTAATGTGGATCGTCTCCTGCTGTCCGAGCTGCTGTTCTGAGAAATTTTACACATTCTGTTGCATCAGATTTCCAATATCATGCTATTGTCGTATTCCTCATTACAAATCACATAATATTCTATTATCATATCCGAGCATACTGCAGTAGAAATGCTGACGCTGTAGCAATGCATGACAGCTGCACACATTCATCATCTACATAACCATTCAACCGAATTTATTGATCTGAAATTACAAATAAATAATACCGTTATTCATCCAAATCATGGCTTTGATTGAAATAAATTTGACTGTCTTGCAATTAGAGAATCCTGCAGCCCTCCCTCCCACCATCCCTCGCTCGCTCTCCTCTCCTTTTTTTTTTCGAACCTTAATTGAAGCTTGGTGTGCGCTACAGCGGCACTGAGAAACTGATCACTGCCAAAGAGATTTCACTGCTGAAATTAGCCACAGGCACTTTGGCTTTGTGCTCTGCTTTATAGCATTCGTCTCTCCTTCTCTTTTTTTCAATTTTTTCACACTTTTTTTTTCCCTTTTTCCCTCTTTTTTTTTAACACTGTACAAACGTTCCAGATTACTGCTGCCTTGGAGAGGCTTAAGAGGAAAGAAGAAAGATGCACGAGACGAGAACATGCGGAGTCTTCAGGGAATTGAACAGAAAATGACTGGAGAGCGCGTTCAATCAAACTCAGCTTCAGCCTGGATGCTGCACTACACCGCTGTTCTGCATAGAAAATAAATAAAGTGACTAGCGACGCAAATGCAGAAATCAATAAGTGACTGCGGATACTGCCTTCTCATCTGTGAACTTAACAGATTAATTAAAGCATTTATTATCGCTTGAGTACGACTGTGGTATCTGCGCATCATTATGATATTAAAGACAACCAAAGGGCATATTATTCTGCATTTTCTGAGAATACTGGCTGACTTATTAATCCTGCATGTGTTCAATGAACAGTGTATCTTCTGTCTGAAGATACACTGATATCTATCTGTCTGTCTGTCTGTCTGTCTGTATGTCTGTCTGTCTGTCTGTATGTCTGTTCAGTATTTTCTAACAGTAATGGCTGTCTTATTATCCCTTTGTTCAAAATGAACAGTCTGTGTCTATGTGTGTCCCTGTCCCTGGCTGTTCATCCATCCAATTGTCCATCTATCCATTTGTTTGTCTGGTTGTCCATCCATCTATCTATCTCTCTCCATCTAATTAAGACCGTGTATCTATCTATCTGTCTATCTATCTATGAGGGGCATTCAAGACAAACTGGGACTGGTGATGAAATGCCTCATGATTTAAGGTTGTAAAAACCAAGAGACATTTCAGAAGACTTCAAGCCACCTATGTCACCGAACGTCCATGATTGATCATCCTGGACAATGTGGTCCGGAGCCCACTGCAGTCGTTCCTGTAAACGTCCAACGAGTGGAACGCCTGATCCTTAAACATGAATAGACATTAATTTTGCGAGGAGATTCATGTTAATTTTTGGGCCATTAAAGGGGAGGCCAGTGTTTCAGACGTGGAGCAGGCAGTTCCGATCATGACTCAGGCGTATCTGGCTGGTATCCAAGTGCAGAAAAACTGGGATGAGTGCATTAGTGTAGTGGGGGATTATATGGAGAAATGAAGGAAGTTTTTCGCATAAAATACCCGGTTTGACTTGAACGGCCGTTATGTCTGTCTATTGGTATGTGTGTCTGTCTGGCTGCCTGATTGGTCATCTATCTACTTCCCTATCTGTCCATCAGCCTGTCTGTCTGTCTGTTTGTATTTTTCTCCCACTCTGTACACCAGCCTGTAGAGTAAATAGTTTTTTTTATATATATGTCTTCTGTAACAAGATATAAAAACACTTCTGTCAATATACTGCTTGTCTTGTAGCCACACCTACATGTCTTGTGCTCTAGATTTGCAGTGTGTCTGTGTGTCCGTGTGTGTGTGTGTGTGTGTGTGTGTGTGTGTGTGTGTGTGTGTGTGTGTGTGTGTGTGTGTGTGTGTGTGTGTGTGTGTGTGTTAGTGTGTGTTAGTGACAGGAGGTCTGTAATGTGTTCAAACAAAAAAATAAAATGAACAAGCCAAGATAGGAAGATCAGAATAAATGTCTTGATATGTCGCTAAATGTGGAGTATGTCTGTT
Source organism: Clarias magur (assembly GCA_013621035.1). Taxonomy (NCBI): domain Eukaryota; kingdom Metazoa; phylum Chordata; class Actinopteri; order Siluriformes; family Clariidae; genus Clarias; species Clarias magur. The sequence goes on along the minus strand of QNUK01000050.1, from coordinate 2,178,633 downwards.
CTACTTTGATGTGTGTGTGTGTGTGTGTGTGTGTGTGCACATACACATGGAAAAGGTCTCAGGCTGGGCATGGAAGCGGTTGATTAGCTGGGACTTCCAAAGGGGGCTAATTAACATCTGTCACTCAGCAGGAATCAGCGGTGTAGAGCGGCTGAGGTGGCAGTGCCATGCTGCCATCGCCGCTGCCAATTATCTATCAACTCATCAGAGAACCATGTTAAAAAGCACGGATTAGACATACAGGCGGAATTGTATTATCAGCTAATTTACGGATTCAGATTAATTCGTAGTGGATCGTTTTAGTGTCTCTGATGTGACAGTACGGATCAATTTACAGAAATGAATGCAGCAGGCGTGCGTATATAATATGATATAATAATATGATAATATAATAATATAATACGAGGTGGAACAGTAACACGAACATCATTTTGCCCAACATATTCATATCTGTATTCTTATTTATATCCCAACTGGGTGCATAGAACAAACCTTTTTTTCCCCCCTCTTAGCTATATTAGTACCTTCTTATATATAAGGGGGGAAAAAACTAGCAGACCCTGATCAGAAGTTACTTTGTTTCTTACATGCAGAAGGTAACATGAATTACAAAACATTAATCCCAGAAGATGCCTAATTATAACCAGATACATATCTGTACTTATAGTGCTAGTGATTTTTTAGTTTTTTGCATATCACTTAAAATTATTCATATCATCAAACAAATAAGGTAAAAAGGTAACCCGAGTAAACTGCAAATTATTCATGATGGTTTTATTCATCGGGGGAAAAGTTGTTCAAACCTACCTGTCCTTATGTAAAAAACAAAAAAAGATTTTTTTTAAAAAGATTGAAAAAAAAAAAAGATAAAAAAAAGAAGACAAAAGAAAAAATTGCCCCCTAAACCTAATAACTGGTTGTGCCACCCTTGGCGCCAATAACTGCAATCAAGCATTGAGTTAACTAGCAATGTGTTTGTTTTACATCATTGTGGAGTAATTTTTGCCCACTCTTCTCCGCAGAATTTATTTATTTTTTATTTTTTATAGCACTGTATACCTGTCTTGAACTATGTTATCTGTTTCAATACAGAATTTTCAATAATGCATCTTTTTATTACTGCTTAACAGACTATCCTGCTCAGGGTCTCCTGGAGCATATTCAAGGGAACTTAAGAACTTAAGGGGGTACATCCTGGAAGAGGTGCCAGCCCATGTCAGGGAATATGCACATAAACTCAAATACATAACCATACACTACTTATACAGAAACAGGCCATTTGGAACACCGATCAGCATACAGTGCATGTCCTTGAACTGTGGGAGGAAACTCGAGTACCCAGAGGAAATCCACCATGCATGAGAGAAAGACGCACGCAGATATAGTCTTCTGAGATGCTTTTCTACTCATCATGTTTGTAACGAGTGGTTCATTTAATTCTTATCACTCAATGGATTTCTGTTGTAGTTGTTATAGTTTGCAATATTCCATATTCTATGTAAACTTTTTAAATTCTAAGAGATCAACATTTTTATCAACATAATAATCAAACCAGCGCAACTGGCACCAACACCAAGTCACTGTGATCACATTTTCCCACCTTTCTTTCGTTTGATGTTTGCCTTAACAGAAGCTCTTGACCTGTAACTCCATAATCTATAGAGGTAAGTCCGTCTGCCTTAGCAAAGCCAAGGTGTGCTGAGAAAGCTGCTCCTAGAGTGCTCCCCATCCAGTGATGAACAGAGAGCTGACAGATGTTCACAGCAACAGCTGGGGAGAGAGGATGTATAGCTATTAATTGGCCAGGTGTACAGATGAGTGCAACTAATAAAATGGCAGTGTAGTAGATATGTGGGACATGTATCTAATAAACACACTCATAGATACACAGTCTTATGCAAAAGTTTAGGCACCCCTTGATAAATAACAGATTTTGGTGATTTTTTAATTGAAAAGTTGTTAACACAGTCTCTCTTGGAAATGCACAATATTTTCAGCAAACATTGATGCATAGTTCCTTTCTATGTCATAAATTGAACAAAACTGAAACATAAAAACATTATTGTGGCACTGTGCAAAAGTTTGGGCACCTTACATGATCAGTACTTAGTAACACCTCCTCTGGCAGATATCACAGCTTGTAAACGCTTTTTATAGCCAGCTAAAAGTCTTTCAGTTCTTGTACTTGGGATTTTCTCACATTCTTCCTTGCGAAAGGCTTCTAGTCCTGTAATATTCTTTGGTCATCTTGCATGCACCGTTCTTTTAAGATCTACCCACAAATTTTCAATGATGTTTAAATCAGGGGATTGTGATGGCCGTTCCAAAACCTTCAGCTTGCGTCTCTTGAGGTATTCCATAGTGGATTTCAAGGTATGTTTAGGATCATTGTCCTGTTGTAGAAGCCGTCCTTTTTTCAGCTTCAGCTTTTTTACAGATGGTGTGATGTTTGCTTCCAGAATTTGCGGGTATTTAGTGGAATCCATTCTTACCTTCACCCGTGCAATGTTTCCTGTGCCCCTGGCTGCAACACAACCCCAAAGCATGATAGATCCACCCCCATGCTTAATAGTTGGCAAGGTGTTCTTTTCATGAAATGCTGCTCCTTATTTTCTCTAAACATGCCTTTGCTGATTGTGGCCAAAGAGTTCTATTGTAACTTCATCAGTCCACAGCACTTGTTTCCAAACCGCATCAGGCTTCTGTAGATGTTCTGTTGCATACTTCTCACGTTGGATTTTATGATGGGGACGCAGGTAAGTTTTTCTTCTGATGACTCTTCCATGAAGGTCTTGTACCACCACTCCTGAGTCTGCTAGATCTTCCTGCAGGTTTTTTGCAGTCAAATGGGGGTTTTGATTTGTCTTTCTGACCAGCACACGAGCAGTTCCAAGAGTTTTCTTGGTCTTCCAGATCTCATCTTGACCTCCACGGTTCCCCTGAAGGATTAAAGAGCCAAAGTATTTGTAAAGCTTTGAAATTGTCATTTACTAATGACAGCTGTTGCCATGCATCAGATCTAAGGTCTGAAATCTTGTCAAAAGAATCCGAGACTCTGGAACTCTTAGGGTGCCCAAACTTTTGCACAGTAATGTTTTTATTTTTGTTCAGTTTATGGCATAAGAAGTAACTATGCATCAATGTTTGCTGAAATTATTGTGCATTTTTACCCATTTCCAAGAGAGACTGTGTTAACATCTTTTCAATTAAAAAAAATCACCATTTATCAAGGGGTGCCAAAACTTTTTTCCATAAGACTGTATATATATATATATATATTATATGGTAAGTTATAAAACATCTACCGCTGAACAACTTCTAGCTGTGATGTCTGATCGTTCCTGACTCCAGGTCCATCTGAAGTCAGCCAAAGTTCTTATGAATCATTCATTAGAAATCTGTTGTTCCATCCCGAGCGAATCAAGACGTTCACTGAAACATCTAGATAATATCAGTGAGGGAACATTCTGCAGTATTTTATCATGCACGCTTGCAGAGAAATGCAAAGCGCTTGCACATGTTGAACCGAACTGGAATTTAAAGAGTAACCGTGAGTCACTTGCTGCTGCCCAAAGATCAGCAATCTGACCTTAGCCTAAGGAGGTATTCAACATTTCATAACAGTTACACGGTCTTTATGTTTTTGAATGCCGATACCAAAAAAAAAAAAAAATCAGATAAACACGTACATTTATAGCGAACTAAATATAACACAACGTCTCCCGCTAGGAGTTAATCAAGCATATTCAGTGTAAGACGACTATGGAAGAAAGTTTGGATTGGGGAAGGAGGGAGGGGGTGTCGGCAGATAATTAACTCAGAAATTACAGTGGTATAATTAGGGGGTGATCCCCTTCAGACTGTATCAGCCAAGCCCATAATGACTCGCTTATTCATTTCAGGGAGATTAAAAGGGACGAGGAGCGTGGCCTTGGTGAAGGATTTCTCCCACCACTCGTCACAGATGCTGCCTGAGGCGACTACCTCCGTTTAGAGCTCCTGTCATGGAGCTTGGCTGGGGTGGGACATTTAGCAGCATGAAAAAAAAGCCTAGAGAAAAGAAGAAAGAAAAAACCTTGGTGGTTTGCTGTCTTGACTTCTTTTGAGAAAGAAGACAGGTGGATCGATAAAGCTGTTAAGAATCTTGGTTGTGCACATCAGTGTGGTTTGTTTCACTAAAAAAGGATGTGGAGTAAATTAGGCCTCTGGATGAATTAAGTAGATATTTGACACGGCCTGTTAAATTTTAAAATAGGCTCATCAATACCGAGTCAAATACGTCAGGGGTTGAGTTGACATCACTGATATTAAATTGAATGCTGTTTCATTTATGACTTACCACAACTCACTTTTTAACCCTTTAATGTTCTTCTCAACCTTTTGGTAGACCATATTTAAAGTCACTATACGGTATCTTATTCGAGAATGTGTCGAATCTAATCTTCTTGAGACCCAGACTCTTTTCTTGTTTATGTTGCATCTTCTGCTCAATATATGGATAATTATATATAGACAATGTAGCTGGGACAAAATGGTATGTCCTCATATTAGGACAAGAGGTTAATTTTGATTGAGCCATCTCTTCCACTCGGTTGAGTTGTGGAATGCTAAATAAATCCACTAGATGCTGCTGTGTTTTTAAATAGCACGTCTTTTCATTTGCTTTGTATTAAACCACAAGAAGTAATGTGGATTTAAAGCCCAAAATATTTGTGTTGGTAGATCTCAACCGTTTGGAAGAGAACTATACACTATTTTTGAAATGCTTTTTTCCCCTTTTTTTCTTATTAAGACCAACAAAACCACAAAAAATGATAAAAACAAGTCTATTGTGTCTCTTTGTAGTGACTATTGCACACATTCATTTGTTACTATTCTTCTTCTTCTTGTTATTATTTTGTCTAATTGTGTATTCTGGCTTACATAAACTGCTTAAACCTTCCAGTATACAGTACATATAGTAGGTTAGAAATTAAGAAATTAGTTTTAAAAAAATTCTAAAGCTTAAGAAAGTGAGATAAGTACTACACTCTTTATAGTATGTAGTTTCTAACTTAATATGATTGATAATAAGAACTCTCAAGTAAGGAATATGTTTTGCAGAGTTATTTCACTGCATTAAATGCACTGTAACAAGGGATGGCTGGCTGAGATGAACTTCTTTAATAAATACAAAATTCTACAATGTACTGTAGGAGTAAAACTGTTTCCACCGCATCAGACCACTCGATCATTAATAATTTTCTTATAACAGCACCATATTAATTATTATAATTAAACTTTACTTATTATAATATTGTGCAACTTACATTAAACACAAACCTAAGAATTATTATTATTTTATTTTTTTTTTCAGATTTTTGAACCATGGCTGTGGGAATTTATTCCCATTCAGCTAGTAAAGCAGATGACGTCTGGCAAGAACGCTCGGTGTTAATATAGTGCTTCAGTTCCTCCCATGGGCTTCATCATGGGGTTAAGATCAGGGCTCATTGTAGGCTATGCGAGTCCTTCTACACCAATTACACCACAACCAAGACATTCACATGGGTGTTTTGGCAAGGTGTTCGCATACTTTTGGCTGTATTAGGGATCATTGCTTGGGCTTGTGTATCCTATGGTATGTAGATGTAATGGCCTGTGACTTGGGAGCTTGACTTGTACAAACAAATAAACTCTGAATGAGCTTAGTGGCTGGCAATTTTCCTCAGAAGCAAAATATATTAATGAAATATATTTAAAAAGTTACTTACGATTTTAGGTCCAGGGCCAAGCCGTGATAAATACAAATTAATATACTGCATCGCTTCATTTGTTAAACAGACATGTCAGGTCATAGAGTTCTTCCACTGTTTATCTTGAGTGAGCCTGTCCTTCCTGTTTATGTCTGTCATAAAATTGCATGTGGGACTAAAACCAGTTTGACTTAGGTGCGATTTCATAGTGACATCCGTGGTTCATTTTAATACCCAGTTTATCTTAGTGAAGGTCACAAAGGACACAATGTGTCTGTTCTGTCAAAACATGCTACCTATCCTCTTTATATGTTTTTGCCACTTAACAATTCTGTACCTGCAAAGATTGACAAGTGACAAGCTTGGGAACTGTTTCATTCGTTTTGTTGATTATGTAATGGGAGTATAATCTGATGGGGATATTTGTCAGAATATACTACCCCTAAATGCTCCAGTAACGATGTTATAATAAAAAATCGAAATACACTCCACTTACCGTTATAGTGTTCAAACTTTTTTTGGCTACTCCAAACTTTGGCCACTACTTTGGCAACTTGGCACCGGATGCCTGTACTGCATGCAGTGGCTGGGTATTATGGGATGGTCCAGCCCACCAACAGTGGGTACATTTACCCTTTTAACTTTTTTTTTTTTTTTTAATAGAGTAGCATGAATCAATAGATGAGTAGCATTTATGACAAGGTAGCACAATTTGACAGAACATTACGTAACCCAGGAACTCCGTGTCCAAAGTGAAAATACAACCTAAATGGATAGTCTGTCCATTGCAAGACACCATACTCATACAAATTCCCAGCTATGGGCAATTGAGCTTGGCCAGTTCACCCACTGGAATCATTTCAAAGATGGTAGCACAATTTGGCAGAACATTACCTACCCCAGGAACTTCATGTCCAAAGTGAATACAAGCTGAATGGGTTGTCTGTCCATCGCAGGGCACCATGTTTACACAAATTCCCAACTATGGGCAGTCGCGCTTGGCCAGTTTACCCACGGCATGATTTGGGAGGTGAGAGGAAACCGGAGACCCCTGAGGAAACCCACATAGACGTGGAAAACACAACACTTAATATGACACTTATTATATTGTAATGATTTTAGTTAGTCTTGTTATGTAGCTCTGCCTGAACAAGCTTGAGCAAATAACAATACTGCAGCTTAGTTTTCTAGTTAAGTGTGATCAGATTTCACAAAGCTACCTTAGAGACTTGAGCGCTTGCATGTTTACACCATTCCACACGCATACACACACACACACACACACACACACACACACACACACACACACACACACACACACACACACACACACACACGCACGCACACGCACTAGCCCTCAGAGAGTTGCTCATGCTGCTGGCTTATCCAACCTCTTACCCGGGTGAAACAAAATCCCAGAATGCATCACTCCACCTCCACACGCCACTGGGCAAATAAGCCCTGACAGACGTAAATGCCAAATTTGAATGTCTTATTCAAAGTCTGTGTTTATCCTTTATCCGTGTACGAGTCATTTCATTGTGTTTCATGAGGCTCGCATGCTTTCTCACTTTAACCTGAACTGTTTTTAACCTTTCATTTAAGCTGGCACGAATTTGCACTCATTGTACATGTTAGCACAACATCTCATCCAGTCTTGTATACGATAATTGAACCCCTGATCTAGAAAAATAATCCAAACCGTAATCCTGACTAATTATAATCATTATAATTACACATAATGATTGTAATTATTTATATAATGCCGTTCAAACTCAAAGTGCTTACTGGTGTGCAGGGAGGGGGAAAAAAAGGCCTTAACAATACTTCTAAAGCATTCAAAGGATATTCCTTTGGGCCACTTTATTAGGAACACCTTCATCAGCTTATCATATCAGGGAATCGTGTGAGAGCGGCGCAACAGATAAAAATCGGATACGGGAAGGGTTCGGCGTCATGGCTTTTGGTGTCTGGTTTGAGTATTTTTGCAAACGCTGACCTCACTGAGTAGAAGGAAAGCCAAAAAAAACAAGCAGATCTGCGGGTGGAAATGTCTTGTCGATGAGCAGAATGCTCTGACTCATTAAAGGTACAGGATACAGTATAATCAATATTTACAATAGGGTACGGAGGAGAGGAAAGCATCCCGGTATGCATGTACAGTATGTATTTAATGCAATCGTGTCAACACGGTCGATCATCTCTAGGGAACGTTTCCGACACCCTGAGGAATCCGCTCCATGAAGAACTCAGAATGAGCAAAAATCTCTTGCGGAAAAAAAACATAAACATTTTTTCGCAGGAAACAAGCTGCTTTTTCACTGCTTTGCTTGTTGTTGTTTTCACGCTTTGGCACATCCAGTAAGCCATCACTGATGACCTTAAAACTCTATTTGGAACACAGCCTGCCAGGCATTCAGAGGTGTATAAAGTTGCCAGGGCATTACAAGCTTTAAGAACAGCAAAGGTGTAAAACAGTGAAACAGTGTACTGAGACGGGTGTGGTATTCTCCTGTAATCCTCACATAATCCTGGTTTGTGTAATCTGGGCCTATTACATGTTTAGATAATGATCTAGTTTTCAAGAGCCCATGCGTTGTAAGGGAGGAATAAACTTGTATATTCTTAAAGAAAAACAAAACAAGACAGATATTATCACTGTACTGTGATAATATACTATACAGTCATATTTATAGCATAATCACTATTTACTATTTACCAGCTTCTCTGAGTAATCCCCTCTTTACCTGGTCACCTCATCAACGTTGCACGCTCATACTCTTTCCATATTAAAAAAAAAATTATGTAATGGATGCAAAATACACTAAATGGACAAAAGTACAGTAATTGAGCAAACCTGCAATGACATTGTATTCAAGTACATACACTTCAATATGGATTCAATCCCCGTTTGCGGCTATAACAGCTTCCACTCTTCTTTCAAGGCTGTCCACAAGATTTTAGAGTGTTTCTGTGGGAATTCATGGTCATTCATTCTGGAGAGCATTTATGAGGTCAGGCACTGATGTTGGACGAGAAGGCCTGGCTCGCAATTCATCCCAAAGGTGCTCAGTGGGGTTGAGGTAACACAGGGCTCTGTGTTAGGTCCGGTCAAGTTCTTCCACACTGAACTCATCAAACCATGTCTTTATAGTCCTTGCTTTGTGCACTGCTGCGCAGTCATGTTGGAATAGAAAAGAGCCTTAGTATAGCGTTGTCCAAGATGTCTTGGTGCAGTATGCTGAAGCATTAAGATTGCCCTTCACTGGGAATAAGGGGCCTGATTGAAATTGAAATATTCACACGCAACAAATATTTCTTCCCGCAGTGCCCGTAAAACAAATTCCTTGCACATCTTATTTGTTATTGTGTGCCAATTCCGGGAGGTGAAAAGTGACACTTTTCGCTTTTTGCTGTTGCTTTATCGTCAAAAACAAGCTGACAAGGGCAGGCATGGCAGTGTATCAGTGTGAGCTATTGTTAGCTACAGCAGCATGCTCCATACTGCTGCTACCTGACCAATGTGAAATCCATCAGCGAAGCATCCATTCGTGTAACGTGTAGGAAGTCATTCCACCTCAGAAATTTATCTCTCCAAGCGCTCGGTGTTATTTCAAGGCAAGATTAATATCAGCTTTGCAGTCTCTGATGTGAATTATAACAGGGCATCCCCAGGCAATGTGAAATATGCAAAAGAGAGAGAGAGAGAGAGAGAGAAAAAGGTGTGTGTTTTTGTAATATACCTCGTGAACCGTGACCGACATACAGTACTGTACGCATCTCAGCGAATTGTTATGATGTCAACAACAAACATATGCAGGCTTGTGTTGTGGCCTGTTTTCCAGCAACATGGCCTTTATAAAAGCCAGCTGAACGTTTGTATCGGGAAGTAAAGGGAATAGACAGGTTCCTGACAGCATGTTCACGTGTGTAATGCTTCCGTTACGCCTTCAGGGAAATTACTGCATAAAAGTGTTTCGCTCTGGCATATTAAAGAAGTGCAGCTGTCTGTGATCAAAGTCAAGTTGTCTGTGGTTTGATCATCACAAGGAAATCTATACCAAAAATATATGTATAAGTATAAATATCAAACAAAACTTTTTTTTTTTTTTTAAGTATTTTTAGGGCCCTTGAAGAAAACGTTACTCAAACCAAAAAAGTTTAAATGCATGGCTCATCACTTCACCAGTAGGCCAGTAGTTTAAAAAGTACTCTGTTTTTTAAAACTATTTTTTAAACTCTTTTTTTTCCCCCCGTAGATAAAAGGAAAACCTGATTCATCACTTCGCTATTTTAGACAGTTTTTTTCCTTGAGCAGTGAATAGACTGTCACAGGAATTAACAGCTACAGTACATACTGTACAGGCTACATAATACATTTACAGCTGTGTTAAATGTTCAAAATAATAAATCAGTGCATTGCATTGTATTACCATTATTTAATGCTGTTCCAGTATTCGAAATGAAATGAGTTTAGCCGAAATTGTTGATTTTGGAAGACAGCGTGTGCAGCTTGGAGGTTCGTGCACGCCGACAAATCCCTTAATAATTCGAATAATAAAAATAAGAAGAAGCGTGTTATTGTGCATGAGTCAGTTCTTCATGCCATGGATTCCATCAGATCTTGGAAACATTCCTTGGATATTCTGACACACGTTCAGATGATCGCGTCACGCCGTTCCGGGCAGATTCTTCAAGCAGGTGCGCGTTCGTGCTGTGAATCACTCGTTCTACCCATTCCCAATGGTGTTCCATAGGATTCAGAGCCAGTGACCGGGTAGACCATGAAAAACCATAATATGATATTCATGAAAGCATTTGGAGATGGATTTTGCTTTGTGAATTATCATGCTGGAAGTAGCTAGGAGAAGATGGTAAATGATGGCCATGAAGGCAAGCACATGGTCAGGAACAAGACTTATACTGTATAGTTGTGCTGAGAAAACATGCCCCACACTATCAAACCACCTCCACCAGCCTGGACTGTTAACACGTGGAGTCCATGGATTCATGCTGTTGGTGCCAACCAGCCTGACTGGCACCAAGAATCATTTGCATGACCCAATAGTATGTGCTGCACTGATGCCACATCATTCGATGATTAAATAATTACAGTACATGAATGAGAATGCATGAATTATGACCCTACCCTTTGCAGTCCATCTAGGGAACGTGAAGGCCAATGGTGAAAACCATTGTATTTATTCCCATTTTACAACTTTGATCGGAGCGCCGGTCAACATTCGCACACTATAGACAATTTTGGAATGCCACTGGGCCTAATCTGCATGTCTTTCCATTGTGGGAGGAAACCCACCACTAAGCCACAGTGCCGCCATACCCTCTGTGCGCCTTAGCAGAAATCCATATCCGTCAGTCCAGGCTTCATTTTTCTAGGCTACGTCTATCATCCAGTTATGCTGAGTCGGCTTTGTGTTCAAACGGAACCTGATGTGATCTTTTCCTGCTGTAGCTGTAACTTCTCTACCTGAAGGTATGACGTGTTGGGGTGCTTTTCTGCTCACTGCAGATTAGTACAGAGTAGTTATTACAGCACGAGCTAGTCTCACTGTTTTCTACTGACCCCTCACAAGAACAAGTTGTTTCCATCCCCAGAAATGCAGCTCGTTAGCTTTAGTTTTATATTCTTTCTCTCTCTCTCTCTCTCTCTCTCTCTCTCTATCTCGTTGTCTCTCTTTTTTGCCATGTTCTGAGTAAAGTCTAGAGTCTGTTGTTTATTAAAATCCAGAGAAGATAAACAGTTAGAAATAGAAATACTCAAACCAGCCTGATTGGCACCAGGAATAATGCCAAGGTCAAAATCACTAAGATCACATTTTTCCTCATTCCAGTTGGGTTGATGTGAGCGTTACTTGTATTTGCATGATTTTATGCGCTGCACCGCTGCCGCATGCTTTACTGATTAGATAATTGCATGAACGAGTAGGTGTACGGGTGTCCTAATAAAATGTTCGGTGAGTGTATATCGAAACAGTCTGAAGATTAATAGCAAGTGTGTCAGTGAGTGGGAGTGAGAAGCTTTGGAATATATTATGTGCCATAATCTACTGACTGAATAATGCAGAATATTTTCCAAAGTTTCTTTATGAAAGAGACAATAAAGCAGACTAGGTGAAATATAAAATAGAATATTGCATTTTGATATCAGTATGCATACTGTACATAGATGACCTTTTACACTTAAAGAAGGAGTCAGCGATACTGGAGAAAAAAAAACTGCAGCTAACTTTGAAAGATTCTTTTTTTCACACACACACACAATGGACAGATAGCAGAGTACGAGGAGGCATTTGCTGCACCTCACAAAAATTGTGTAAGAAGTGTTAGACGTGCTGACTCCTTCCTTTTAAAGCATGCAGTCATGTTCAAGCTGACATTTAATTTGTTATTGATTAGAACATTAGGCTTCCTGTAACTTCCTAAAAGGATCACATAGATAGCAGCGGAGGTACGTTTTGATCTTGCTTTCCTGGGAAGGTCTTCATTAGATCTAGTTTCATCATGGTGCTTGATGAGTTTTGCAAATGCACTTGACAATACTGTTCTTGCAAGAAACATTACAGAGCAGCTGATGTTCATGTCTGAAAAATAATAAATGACTGTTGTTGTTGTTGTTGTTGTCACTTGATAACCCATACTGTTATATAGAAAAGTTATGCAGTAAAGTATTAATAACTAGATAATTACTATAACAACTTTGATAGTAATGAATAGTCCTCATAATAATAATCATCATCATAATCAAAATCAGCATAATAATATGAAAATAATAGGTGTTTCAACTTGGATTTCTAGTTTCCTCCCACTGTCCAAAAAAACGATGGTAGGTGGATTGGCTGTGACATTGCCTCTGGGCATCAATGGGGGTATGATTGTGTGTGCATGCGTGCGTGCGTGCGTGCGTGCGTGCGTGCGTGCGTGCGTGCGTGCGTGTGTGTGTGTGTGTGTGCATGATTGTATTCGTTGGACTGATATTCCCACATCATATATTCCTACCTCAGTTCCAGTTTGCTCGGATGTACTGCATCCCTGAACAAGATAAAGGATGAATGTATTTATAATACAGCAATAAGACAATTATTCTCACTTGCTCGTTATTTTATATGGCTTATCCTGTACTGGGTCGTTGGGGGCCTGGAGACTAACCCAGGGGACTCAGGTTAATTAGGCAGGGTACACCTTGGAGGGTGTACCAGTCCATCAGAGGACACAAGCAGAGCACACACACACACACACACACACACACACACACACACACACACACACACACACACACCAATTAAGCTAATCTGCGTATCTCTTGATTCTGGGAGAAAACCAGAGTACCTGGAGGAAACATAACAATAATAATTTATTTATGTAACTAAGGTAATTGCATAGCATCTTGATTATCGCAATACTGTCAGAACATAATAAGCTAAAGATTATTATAATCATATATTATAATGCAATGATGTATTATAATGCAAAGACATATTATATTATAAGATATATAATTATGTATAGAAATGCAAAAATCATAAACCAACCTTGATTAATAAACTTAATATACGTATTATTGATAATAATAATAATAATAATAATAGTAGTAGTAATTTAAATATTATTATATTTTTATTAATCAAACCTGGTTTCTGATTATTGCACTGACTGTTATCATGACAATGTACTGCAACTTGCAATTCTGCTTGAAGAACAAATTCAGCTGTCACACACACGCACGAGCGCTCTATATTCTAGTAAGATAGCGTTTTATTTATTTATTTATTTATGTGTTTATTTATAAACTAATCCGACAGACAATTAACGCTGACGTCGCTCCGCACGCGCCGCTCGGTTTGACAGCGACATGGGCGGGGCCAGGCTGTCATTCCGGCCAATTGAAACGCTCCGACGGCACCTCTCAGCGCGCCGAGACTCCGCCCACCGCGCGGCTGCGTGTGGTTGCGCGGCGAGCCTGGCAGTGTGGGCTTTCTCCTGCGGTGCGTGCGTGCGTGCGCGTGCGTGTGTGTGGCTGAAAAGAAAAGAGAGAACAACACAGCCAGGCGATATATATATATATATATATATATATATATATATATATATACACACACACACACACGCATACACACACTCGCATACACATACACACGCGCGCGCGCTCAAACACAAGCACGCGCAAGCGCACGCTCTCTCTCTCTCTCTCTCTCTCTCTCACTCACGCACACAGGCGTGCGCGCGCACACGCACACGCGCACACATCCACACACACACACAGGCGCTCGCGCCGTCTCTCCACGCAGCCTGACGCATAAACGCTCCGGTTAACCTCCGCGATCGCTACAATGGACCTATTCGAGCTGGACTTCTTCAGGGAGTGGGAGCTGGAGCAGCAATGGTAAGCGCGTTTAATGACACGTTTCTGCGTCTTTGTGCAAAAACTGACGTGCGACCAGTCAGTAGGTCTATATCTTATGGCATGCATGAGAAATGTCTGCTCGGTTTAAAAGCGATCAGGATGCACGGGTGAGTCTGGATTGCGTGTGCGGGAATCCGTGGAGGGGGGGGGGGAGTGTCGGGTTGAAGCTCGCCTCACTGCCACCTCACACCGGCGCTCCAAGTTCTCCAGAGCTGTCCACGTAGTTACTCGACTTACTGCTGCATTTCTCCCTCCACACGCATGCATGCACATTGCACAGATGCGGTGCTGTTCTGTAGTAAAACATACATACAGTACAAACATATCGTTTATCATCCCGATGCCAAAGCAACAGTGTGTCTAAATGTCCTCGCTGACGCTTTTTGGGAACGCTTGAAAAATGAGAGAGCCTGGAAGAATTCCTGTGAGAAGTCCAGCTATAATCCAGTAATTTCGGGGTTTTGATCCACTTCACCGCTGTGAGGTTTATTTTTGGTCTGCTGCAATTTCTAAAGTGAGAGTCTGTTCCGATGCAACACTGTATCAACTGAGCCTTTCATTGAAGTTAGCGCGAGCGAGCGAGCGCGCGCGTGTGCGTGTGTATGTTTTGTGACAGCTGACTTTGTTTTCCAAATAGTAGCAAAAAATGTGCAAGTTGTATTCCATTCTTATGAAAACAATAATCAATCAATAATGAGAAACGAACCTTGATTCATAAACTTTAATAGTATCTGTATAATAATAGTAATAATAATAATAATAATAATAATAATAATAACAGTAAGCTTATCAGGTGCTGACAGTATCAAGTAATTAGGTTCTAGTTTGTGGGTGAAAACTTTATCTTCTTGCATTAAGATAAAGTTAAGAATGGATCCCTGTATGTCCCATGCTCATGCATTTGTTAAAAAAACAACAACAAAAAAACTTGTGTTATGAAAATATTGCTGTTGTAAACTATAATAATTAGGCTGTAGGCCTTAAGCATCCTGAAATCCAGAGTACAGCTCACATGTTACAAATTATCTTTTTGTTTGGGGGGACTTTTTTTTCCCAAAAAGCAAAATGTAACGTTCAGAATCCTGCCTCTGTAGATCCATTAAAAAAAACAATGATGTGCTTCATAAAAATGAAACTATTCCAGGCTTCATTCATGAACAGGCTGCGGATTTCTTACTAAAAAGGACCTAACCAATTTTGGAGAAAGAATTGAAAAAAACAAAAAAGAAAAAAACTGAAACGTCTTTAAACATGTAGTCATTTTAAAATCTGGTATAATGATCTTATAGTAAAAGCGAATAAAAAAAAAAGGCAATTATCATGGTGAGAAAATTGAATATCAGCACATTCCTGCATGCTCTATTGTCAGCACGAGTTTCCTTACAATCTGGTTTTGGTCTCCGTCATTCACTTGCGGCTCTTTCTTCTCTCCCTCGCCGTCTCCTGTGTTTCATCCTCTTGTTCCTTTGTGTCTTCTGG
This sequence comes from Clarias magur, assembly GCA_013621035.1. Classification (NCBI taxonomy): domain Eukaryota; kingdom Metazoa; phylum Chordata; class Actinopteri; order Siluriformes; family Clariidae; genus Clarias; species Clarias magur. The sequence continues at coordinate 2,162,997 of QNUK01000050.1, read as the reverse complement.
TTGTCATCGTAGAAAATCAGCGTGCTTTTAGCACCTGCATTGTGAGGTGCGGAACGAGCTCGCCGAGTGCCTCCTTACGCTCCTCAAGCTGTTCACCTCTGCCCGATAGCTTTCAGAGCCACCGTTTTTTGTATTTTTTAGGGGGGTTAATTAAAGATTCTCTGCTTTGTCCCTTTCAGCCTTTTGTGAGTCTTGTTTAATTTTACGATTTAAATGGATTGGAAAGGTGTATCTGTTGCAGCTCTGTTCAGACCGTTCGGAAGAAAGGACACAGTCTTAGAGCTGTAGTTCATTAGGACTTTTGTGCTCCGGAGTCTTTGTGCAATTTAGAAGCGTTGAGTGTTTCAGGTTGGGGGTTAGATCCACGCCGTGCAGTACCAGTCTGAAAGGAGAGGAACGGTGTCTCTTGATCAAGCCGAGTTGGAGCACCTTTCAGTTTGTTGATTCGTGTGTTTTTTTGTTACTTGTACACATTTAGATGCATTCATTTAAGCCAGGCACAAACCAATTCAAGCGCAGGGTGAAGGGTCCTTAATTAAAAACTCTCAGGCAACCTTTAAACTCCAAGTAATGGTACGGGCGGTATGTCCAAAAATATCGGAACATCAGCACGTATCGTCTGATGAAAGTCCTAGTAGAGTACCGGTGTTGCATTTGAATTGCTGGGAGAACATTTTGGGGTTAAATGCTTAAAACAAGAAATGAATTCATACTGAAAATGATATTTTGATAACCTGGGTATGTAGCATTGTAGGTTAATTTTTTGTAATGATATTGATTTTTGGTTATATTGCGATATACAATATGCATTACAATGTTTTCCCTTCCAGTCACTGTACAAATCTGTAAGAATGTGATCAGATTACCCAAGGTGAGATCATATAATAGCTAAATTTCATACGGGTAAATGAAAAATACATAAATAAATAAATAAATAAGAAAAAGAATAAAAAAATTAAACATTAAATTAAAAGGCTTTCTATGAGTTAATGTAACAATATTGGCTATTAGTAACCACATGAAAGCTCATAATAATAATAATAATAATAATATTAATAATAATAATAATTTTAGCTATCAGTGTTCATGGTCTTGTCATATTCATCATTCGAGGTATGGTTGTTGGTGCCAGATGGATCGAGTATTTGAAAATCTCCTGGAATTTTCACACACAGCAGTCTCTAGAGTTTACACAGAATAGTGGGGGAAAAAAAAGTAAACAGTATTTCTGCAGCCAGAAAAGTCTTGTTGATAAAAGAGGTGAGAGAATAACCAACTGAACGGGTTCAAACTGACAGAGATCTATTCTGGTGATTCAGTTAACCACTCACCTCTGCAACAGTGTTGAGCAGAAAAGCAGCTCAGAAAAACAAGAGAGAGAAATCTCATAGAAGTTTATAGATGAAGACTGAACATTAAAAAAGAAAAAAGAAAAAAAAACATTAATTGGTCTTTTTCCAAGAGGGTTGAAAGAGACCTCTTTTCCATTGTGTTGGAAAGAATAAACAAGGGCCGTTCAAGTCAAAGCGGGACCTTTGCTTGTGCAAAATCACAAAACACAATTATGAGAGTAAATACTTGCTTTATGTCTCTATGTTATCCCGTGCCACACTAATGCACCTATTCTAGCATTTCACTAGTGGATACCACTAAGTTTTCTCTGAATGCTTCATGTGAAACGCTGGCCTCCCAGGAACTCCTTTATTATACCAAACTTGGGGAAATGGCTCAGACCGAGTTCAGGACGGTACAAGAGATCTGGCAATAACTCCCTGTAATGTGCAAGTGGTGCGGTGGGCAATATTCGGTGATCAAGCCAGGCTGAAAACTTTCCGCTCACTGAAGGCTCACACAGTGATTGGCTCCGAGCCACCCCATGACACACGTACGGCCTTCTTTAAAAACACCTGCACCGTTCAGACGTTTTGTTTAGGCTTTGATAAGATCACAAGTCCCAGTTTGACTCGAACGCCCTTTGTATTTTGCAAGTTTAAAAAAAAATAAAAAAATCAACACTCTTTATTAACGTTCCCAGTTCAAGTGCAGTGATATTTCTGATCCCGGAGCATGCTGTAATTATTCACTCTGATTTAGTTTTTTTTTTTTTGGAATTTAATAATTATCCTGCCCTACTTTCGGAGCCCAAGGCTAAAATTCAGCAGCTTTATTGATTCTCAGTCAGTGTTTTTTTTTCTTTTTTTTTTCTGGTTGTTTTTTTTTCGGCGCTCGAACATGTGTTGAATTTAATCAAGGCAGAATCAGTGGGGTGCAAAGTGTAGCGAGGTGCAAAAACGAAGCCTCGGGAAGACACGGATGAATTTGAAAAACCACGCAGAGGAAGCAGGAGACCGGCTGAGCTTCTTGGTGTTGACACACCGCGTCTTGATTGCACGACTACCACAATTACTTCTGCTTTCCACACAGGCTGCGAGTCAGACGTCGGAGGCCCAGTTTGAGACGTGTTTTTGCGCAACCCGCTTCATGATGGTAATTACTCCCTCTCGCTGGCAGCGTTGGTGGATGCATTTTTTAGGTGTTGTTCTGTAATTAGTTGATTTAAGGATTCTGGAATATGAGCTTGGTGCGCTTGTCAGCGCCGATGTTTGAAAGCAGAGTAACTGAAGTCTAATTACTCGTGATATTGGTTTTATAGGTATTCCCCATCACCGGTTAGAGAAGACCATGCAATTAGGTGCAGTCGTTTATTACACCTCGCTTTTCATTTGGAGGTGTTTTATGGCAGCCCTGAGAGTAATTCCAGGAGGAATTATTGAACGCCTCGATTGCGCCGATTTTTATTTATTTATTTATTTATTTATTTTTTATTCCCCCTTCTGTCCGACTTGTCCCTTCTGAGCAGGGATTTGTGTGCAAAATAATTCATTTTTATGCGCTCGTGTGAAAATGTGCAAGGTGCTGAATGCGCAACCCGATCTCAGACGAAATTCACATAAGAATGATTTTGTTGGCTTTCGCGGCACTGAAGTCATTCGAATAAGCTGCTAAACAGATCTTCAGCCTAAGCTTACCTTTTTCATGAGAGCTGGCTCGGGCGAATTTTGACAAATTAGCATGTCTGAGATCAACTTGGAACTGGAAGAGTCGAAGCATTTAGATCATTTCCTTTCTTTCTTTCTTCTTTTCTTTCTTTCTTTTCTTCTTTTTTTTTATGTATGAGTGAAAGTGATTTACTTTTACTCCAAAACCTCTGGTATGAATTGGTCATAGTGAACATGTCCTATTTATTTATTAGCTTATTTATTTATTTTTCATTTTTAAAAAGGTAACTTACAAAAAAAAGTATATTATTATTATTATTATATATTATTATTATATATGATAGCAAAGCTGCAGTTTACCCCAAAACACAATCATTAAAACACGAGGGGTGTTCAAGACAAACCGGGATTTTTTTTCCCCCTGTGAATGAAGGTGTAAATCCGATTGACATTTAGAGAAGACTCTTATCCGCAGTAAAACATCCGAAAGCTGGAGACGTTTTAATGAAGGCCGTACGTCCGTGAATGATGATCCCGGCCGAGGTGGCTCAGAGCCCACTGCAGTCGTTCACGTGAACATTCTGCAAGTGGAGCACCTGATCCTTGGAAAATCGAAGGATAACTTGAGGAAGAGGCGCATCTGTCTGTGGGAAGTGTACACGCAGTCGTTCACCAACACCTCTTGCGCGTTCCAGGACCTCGGCACATCGCTTTTACAGTCCTGACCTCGCTCCAAGACATTTCCATATGTTTAATCCATTAATGGAGTTCCTGGGAGGCCAGCGTATCAGATGTGTAAAAGGGGAAATGGAAAAGAGAACCTTGGTGGTGTCCAGGCGCTAGTGAAACACAGGGGTAAGCAGGGGAGTATATAGAGCAATAAAGCTAATTTTTGTGTGTTCTATTATGCTGAACAATCAAAAGTCCCAGTTTGACCTGAACACCACTCATGGTTTGGAAACGTGCCTGTTGGACTGTCGAAGCCATTGTTTTTTAGACATATTCTCCACAGGTCACATGTTCAACAGGAAGTCACGTTAATGCACATTTCTTAAAGCTTTGGAGTAAATCTCTACAATGATTCTGTTATTTCTGTTATGAGAAAAATCCCCCATAAGAGCAACATACAACAAAAGAAACGGTGTAGAAATATTAAAGATGTGATTTCCTATATTTACTATCATGGAGTAGTAATAGCTCGTAGTAGCATTTCCCCGCTCCGCCCGTGGTCTGCCCTGCTCCCAGAGCTCAGCTGGGCGTTATATATCCCCACGCTCGTGTGATGAGCACAGCTCGGCGCCAATCTCATTTGTGCCCGGCGTGAAAAAAGCCGCCGTGCCAGGCACTGACTCGTCCAGCCCCCGTGCCCACCATACGGGCGAAGAGCCTCGGCAGTTGGCACCCCGACTCCGAGCGGGAGCTGCCAAGTTACTGCGCCCATGGCCTCGTTTTGCCACCTGCCAAAGGAAAGCCAAATGCTGCAGAATGATAAAGCAGGAATCTTGGACCGGCGCCCGTTCCGTCGGACGCGGGAATGAAAGGTGACGCTTTGGCACCGCTTTGACCCGCCGTGTTTGGCACTCAGTGAACAGTTTCATCTGGAGGAAGGAAGGAAGGAAGGCCACCGAAGCCTTCAGAGTAACCTGTAGAAAGCAGCGCGCGATGGAGAACGTTGGGTTTTTGGCAGGCCGGCGTGATTTCCAGGTGAACGATCGATTTCAGAGTTGCAGTGTCGGATAATCGGGTTCCCGAAATACAAATCCTCTGTGAAACTCTTACGGTCGGAGGTATTCGACACATCGCTTGCCAGTCCCAAAAACCTCTTCATGGGGAAAATCCATCAGTGATAGGCTACACCAGACCTCTCCAGCTTTAATCCCCGCTTGGCAGCCGCACTCCGTGAAAGTTATTAACTCCGTACTAATTACAATGGCCCTAATAAGACCTGAGGTAATGACTCCATGAATGCAAATGCGCATTAAATTTTACACCCAAGCAGGCTTGACGGCATTGTTTAGACCAGAATGTCACCCGGTGTGAGATTGGGTTGAGTCAAGCATTAATGGTGCTGAACAGAATCGTGACGCAGTTCCACTGATGAAGCATCCTTTTGGTATAAAAAAAATAAAATTAAATTACTAAAAAATCCAAGGAATGCTTTTTATTGCAGGTTTTTTTTTTTTTTTTTTTTTCAACAGATCATTGTTGATTCAGTTCTCATATCAGGTTGGTTGCTTTTTCTGTATTACGTATGAGCACACATATATAAGAATTTTTTTAAATGAAGGATATGATGACGCTCATTTTGGGAAGGAGTCTCCAGTGTCAACACGTTCTAACAGTTAGACAGAAAGACTTCGGGATGAAAGAAAATCAAGAAAGAAAGAAAGAATCTATTGTCCATTGCAGGGCACACATGCGCACACACCACACGCTCACTCACACACTACGGGTTGAGAAATTGAGATCGGCAGTTAGCCTAATCTGCATGTCTTTGGACTGTGGAAGGAAACCGGAGTACCCGGAGGAAACCCACCAAGCACGGGGAGAACATGCACACAGACCCGAGGCGGGAATCGTACCCTCGACCCTGAAGGGGATCTTTATCAGATCAGCATCCGTGTAAACAGTTAAGTTAAACAGTTAATCTCTAATCGGAATGATTTTACTCGGATTGATGAAACGTTACCCGCGTAATCCGGAGATAACGATCGTTTTCGCTATAATGTTTCACCTCGTCGTGTTTGTATCCCACATTTAAAGTTAATATGTCGGTTATATATTTTCCCCTCAGTCGAAACTTGAGTGCATCACTTCTCAGGGACATTTTACAGTGCGTACACACTTTGTGAATTAAATTAATTTTTTTTTTTTAAATAAAATAATCCGAGCAAAGGCGTCTATAAGATCCTGGTGGATTTTTGGTCGTTTAATAGATCTGTATTAACTGTTTGTTATTCTTCATCTACTTTGTCTAAAATGGAGCTGTGGAGATATAGATATAAAAAAAAAAAAAAAAAACTTGATGTTTTCAGAGTGATTCTGTATTAGAAAGTTCAAACGCTTTAGCTTTTCACGAATCATAAAACCAAAGAGAAGTCACAACCTGGACGTCAGACATCATACAATCAAAGCAACACACACACACACACACAAAAAAAAAACTTGGGGCCTAAAAGATGTTTGGTATTTATGTGGATTCTTTTCATGTCAGAGTGTCTTCCGACTAATAGCGTTATCTTTATCCCGCTGAGCAATTTACTCATTACATGGAAAGGTCACTGCTTCTACAGAACGCTATGTATGACAAATATGAAGATTAAATAGCGGCAGGTAAGCATGCAAAGCGCTCCAGCACTATTCCCATGTCTTTCCATTCAGATCAAAGAGTTTGTCTTCAGTCTTTCAGACTCGGTGTAGCTCGGGATGTGCCTTTTTTTTTTTTAAATATTAAAACAAGGATTATACAGTTGCATAGTTCATTATATTTTAAATGCAGTTTCATTCATTGCAGAACGCTGTACAAGACTTTACACATGGACCATAATTCTCAGTGTCCTGTTTACATTCTACTCCATCTCCTTTTCTTTGCAAAAACAATGCAGCTTTTCTATTGATTGCGTTCTTGTTAAGATTTGGGGACTATTTTGGGTAATTATGTCGTTGTGGTGATTTCTCGATTCTGATTGGTCAGAAAACCCGTCCTGGAAAACTCGTTCTAATAAGATATTGTTTCTATAGCAACAATTTTTTACACTTTTGTTTTCAATTTTTTTTTTTTTTCATTTTAATTGACGGCTGTGACAGCGAGCTATACCAAAGTCGCACAAACTTCCTGACGATGATTTTGAATTCTGAAATGTCTTTAAATCCCCTTAGTCCTTCAGGACAAAAGCAGGCTGCACAATTTCTCAGTAACGTAGAAACTGTCAATTCAATACTGTCTGATTTGTATCAAGCTGCTATACTATACTATACTATACTATACTATACTATACTATACTATACTATACTATAAGTATCTAATGAACTTTGAAATGCTGTTTAATGTCATTTTGAAATCGCTTAAAATGAAGTTGTACAAGTTGATTACCTTTTTTACCCCTCGGCCGATCTTATGCTAAACACTCCAGTTCATTAGGGGGCAGTGTTGCCTCAATGTCGCATAAATTCAGAAGAAGAAGTGAAACTTTGATTTGTGAAAAAGTGTGAATTGATTTTGAAGACTTAATTGAAAACTGACACATTGATTCGAAAGGATCGGTTTGACCTACAGAAGATGATTTAAATCGCATAATTAACTGAATCACTCATTCTCTACAGCTGTTATAGGATAAGTGACTACAGGAACTTACTGGTTCACTATTGTTCGTAACGAGCGTAAAGTGCTTTAAACTTGACGCCAGACAACAGGACTCTACAGACTGTGCTGTTTGGAAAAATACAAAGCAATGTTGTTGTTTTTTTATGTTTTACTTAATAACTACAGTATTAATGGAAAGCCGTGCTCGGACCTCAGTGTACTAAGGAATTATAAATTAATAATCAGAAGATCGGGATCAATTCTCTTGTTTTTAAATGTTTTATTTATCATTCTTGTTACATGAAAGTGGACATGGTGAAATATTAAGAAAATGTGGAAATTGAGTTTATTTGCAGTGATGATTATGAGCGTGGCGTAATTGGGACGATTTTCTTCGTGTTTGTCTGTAAAAGTGGTTTGAATTAAGATTTGTAAATGCAGATCAGATTTTATTGTTCCGGCGCGGATGAGGTTCCGTGTAGGTTGTTGGTTTAATTCCCGGGACGGTCCTAGGGTTCCCGCATTGTTCTTCAGTGTTCTTCCTGGACTGACCTTTTCTCACTCACTCACCCAACGTCTCATCTTCTATACCGCTTCATCCTGTATTCAGGATCGCGGGGGGCCTGGAGCCGATCCAAGGAGACTTAAGGCAGGAGGCGGGGTATACCCTGGACAGGGTGCCAATCCATCACAAGGCACACACTCATTCACACACTATGGGCAATTGGGAATGCCAAATAACCTAACCTGCATGTCTTTGGACTGTGGGAGGAAACCGGAGTACCCGGAGGAAACCCACCAAGCACGGCGAGGACATGCAAACTCCATGCACACGGAGACGGGAATCGAACCCAGACCCTTGAGGTGCAAGGCGACAGTACTTTTCTCTAGGAAAATAAAAATAAAATGGAAAACAAATGATTATGTGTATTAATTAATATATACGATATGAGCCAAAAATTTGCCAAATTTTTGGGCTGAATGTAAACACACATTATATAGTACAGTTCAAAAGTCTTGAGACATAAAACATTTGCTCTCATTACTTTAATTGAATCGATATCACGTAAATAACTCTTGTCATTTGCACGGTACTGTACATTAAACACTTTTGTACAAAGTGTTCAGCTGTCAGTCAAAGCCACAAGCGAGAAAAGTCGCGAGCAGTTTATTTAAATGGACTGTGAACAAAATAATACTCAGAACACATGGTTTCAGGTGGCACTGTAGTGTAGTGGTTAACACTGTCGACACCGTGCACCTCCAGGTTCTGGGTTTGATTTCCACCTCGGGTGTGTGTGCATGACGTTTCCATGTTCTCCCTGTGATTGCTGGTTTTCCTCCGGGTACTCTGGTTTCCTCCCACAGCACGAAAACATGCAGGTCAGGCTAATTGCCGTTCCGCGCCTCGTGTCCTAAGTCTCCTGGGATAGGCCCCGGGGACCCTGTATACAAAACGAAGTGGTATAGACGATGAGATGTCATGGTTCCATTCCACGTAGGGCTGCACGATTCGGCTGGGTTTATCTTGAAACACATCATGATTGCGGTTTCAACCGTGATATTTAATATTAAATGTAGCATTTTGTGTTCAAACGTATTTATCTAGGTTAATACCAAGTACATGGACGTGTGATCTCATAGAGAGAATTTTTGTTTGTCAATTGCAAATACTTACATTATTGACAAAAATTTTGACACATTTTTATGAGATTAATTGTTCAGCACTATTTTCCTGTTTAAAAAACAAAGCAAATTGAACAGCATAATAATAATAATAATAATAATAATAATAATAATAATAATAATAATTATTATTATTATGCGCTGTTTAATTAGCTGTTTTATTATTATTTCAAATATGCCATTGAGAATGATTTATATAGAGTTTAATACAATGAAAAAAATTTAAATATAACAATAACAAGACACGCTTGCTCTGACGTAGTGGTTAATTTTTACTACTGAGGTTCTTCAGGACTCCCGAGCTCCAGGAGGGAAATAAGCACATATCGAGGGCATATCAAGCCTCGCGGCACAAATATACCGCTCGAATTGTGTTGAAGTTCTCAACACTGACATATTTTGCTGTGCCGAAAAAATATTTAACACCCCGCGACTTTTAAACGTAACATTCTCCGTTGGCGCTAGCACACTGCCAACCAGGCGGCATAAGTTGTAAACACTGGGTTTAAATGTTACTATTGCTTACGAAGCAAAATTGTATTGTATGTTCTAAACGCTTGAAGTTTACATTTATATATGGTACATAAAAAAAAAACAACAACAAAAAAAACGCTCATTTATTCCTGCATACGAGTCAACTGCTTTACATGGCCCTCAGAAACACCTTCAGGATAAGTGAGCACGGCTACAGGAGCTTTATCCTTAATGCCCCTTTCTTTAAGTGAATCCCAGGATTACATGCTTGAGCCTGGGCCCCATGACACGCGCACACACACACAACGATAGTAATGATGGAATTAGAATGAACTGCCAACACATACAGAAAGCCCCGTGCCTGAATAAAGAAAAAAACGAAAAAGAAAAAAAAACCTCCACAAAATTTCATCTATTATACTGTACAGTCTGAATAAAGTATATACAGTACCCATGGACCTGCTGGAAACAAAAGACGCGGCTAGGAATGCATGAGAGAATTCCATTTGACTCGGGAACAAACCAAATAAAAGTACGCTCGGCTAATACGCTTTGATCAAAGTCGCTTCCGTAAGGACCTGCAGCTGTAGTTTTAAATAGCGAGACGTTGAGGACGAGATGGCGAGAAAGAAGAAGGCGAGCAGGACAGGGGGTCTTTCATAACGGGCGGGAAATTTTGCGAGGTGACATTGTGATGGCAGTGTGGCGATGCTCTCTACTCTGAGGTCCAGGTTAAGTTTTCTCCTCGCTGAGCTGGAAGCACTGACATGATAGGTCACTCCCAGGGGAGGAAGGAGCTCATGACAGGAGCAGGAGCATGCTTAGATAAGAAGCCGCAGAACCCGAGACGTCTGTCACGCAGACGCCTTTTATCTGTTTTCGTTTTTTTTTAATTGCCTTCGGGTCACGAGCCGTCATCAACGACGCCAAGAACGGGTCTTTAGTTCATTTGCGTGTGTGTGTGTGTGTGTGTGTGGGTGTTTGTGTGTGTGTGTGTGTGAAGTACCGTAGTTCACAGTGTACAGGGTATATTTATAGGAGTATCTGTTACTCTGTTTTTCCATCCATTGTGTTTATTTTCCTGCGTTGTAGGTGAAAGTAGAAGAAAGTGTGGGTACACAACAGTAGAGAATCATGCATAAATAAACAGCGAATCATACTGACGTGAAGGATTTTTTCTTTCTGACAGCCTCATTGTCATGCCATGCTGAGATATGGATTAATATGTAATGATTATAGCAGCTCCTTGCTTTGCACATTTCCTTCAAAGCAGACAATGCCAACCCCGGTACCATTCCAAACCTCAGGCGATTTCATGTGTCTTTTTTTTTTACTACTCTCTCTCTCTCTCTCTCTCTCTCTCTCTCTCTCTCTCGAGCGTCTCCTCTCTGAGGTGTTAGTGTTAGCACACTTGCCGCTGTGTAGCAGAACTTTAATTGAGTCGACACCTTTCCAGCATCACCTGAACCCTCAGGCACTCAGTGTGGGTCGCAGTTAAAAGTCAAAGCTTTTTTTTTTTCTTTTTTTTTTTCTTTTTTCTGTTTCTTTTTCTGCAGCGAAGACTTGGGGATGATAACCATATCACCATATCACAGTTCCTAGTGCATCATAGTGTCTGATCATTTTTTCAAAAGTGACATTGTGTGGCATTTAACACAACAGCAACAAAAAAATTAGAGTAAAAATATCAGATCTTCCTAGTGTAGCGCTGAACATTATTTCATGAGATGTAAACGTGAGGTGAATTGCTGTTCAGGGAAAAACATCCTTGTTCGGAAGCTTATTAAACAGTTTATTCTGAATTAAAAAAAGAAAAAAGTGCAGAAGGTTTGTGGGTGGAGCTAATTTCGGGGCCAGAAACATTCCTAGGAAGTGAAGTTTTAAATCCAGAAACTATGTAAGATTTTTTATCTATACAGTAAGTCCCCGACTTACGAACATTAAAGTAATGAATTTCCGCAGATACAAACCTCGGATCTTCGAACATTCGTATTGTATTGTACAAAAAATAGACACTGCAGTGCATCAGATGCCAATATTTATGACGTTTACAAAATGGCATCCGTTCAACTGCACAGTAAACAGCATGTATTTATGCTTTACATTGTATATATGTGTCAAAGGTGTATAAGACTCATTTAGTCGCACTTATGAACGAATCCGACTTACGAACGTTCTACTGGAACGTACAGTAACTCATTCATAAATCAGGGACTTACTCTATCGATCTATCTATTTATCTATCTATCTAACTGTATATCTATCTAAAGTCTTGCCTTCATTTCTTCATATTAAATTAAACAAAAAAATGTAGACTAAATGAAAGAAATAGGAACAAACATTCTAAACATGTTGAAATACGTTTAATACGTTTGAAGACAAAGTTGTACCTTTAATATTTAAATATTGCGGGTTTTGAGATGTGAGCAAGCATTAATATATATTGCAATGTGATTTTTTTTTTTTAATCAGAAATTCTGTCTTTACATTTTGAATCAGTCTGTTTTCATAAAAGTGTTTGTGGCTTTGACTTCACGGGAGAGAGCGTTGCGCGGTAGCAAATTTAACAACAGCTCGATCAATCTGCAATCATAACTCATATGTGCACGTTAGCATACCTTCATACCTTGTCTGCTTTGCTCAGACACTTTAGCTCCGCTCGTTCTTTTTAGCGGCAAAAGAATTTCAATCAACATGAACAGGTCAGAAGGAAACACACGCTCACGTGTGTCCCGTCTCCGCTTGGCCTTTATAGCACTTGGCCTTGAGTTATTATGCTAAGTGTGAACAACATACCTGTCAGAGATCAATTTCTCCGTTCGCAGGCACTCTCGGCGCTGCACATGTTTGCACCCTGACTCGCATTGATATTCCTCCATCGATTCGCTCCTGCTCATTTCTCGCCTCTTCTCGGCGTCCGACGGAACGGTCGGTTTTAACCGTTTTCTTTGTGAAGCGGTAAAAGATGGATGCGACGTTGTCCGCGACTGCCCGCCTGAGAGCAGAAGTGTTAATGAAGCCATTAGCGCAGTCCGGCTGGGGAGAGAGAACAGCAGAAATTACCATTATTCCGTCGCCGTTAAAGTTGTAATCTTCCACCTCCTTTAGCTCTGTGACGCTCGCTCTTTTACCCGAGAAGCCTCTCTGATTCACTCCTGCGCTCCCGCTCGCCTTCATTAATTCAATTGTTATCAAAAGCACTTAAAAACTACGATTTCTTATAACGTATCTTATAATTGTAATTACCGTTCACATTGTCTTCCCATCGTACACTATGCAAGCCAGACCTTGTTAAAGTCGAGGAAAAGAAAAAAAGCAATTCAGCCACTAAGCAATTCAAAAACCTTATTAACATGAAATTTCTTGTTTTTTTCTTTGAGAGATTTCTTTGAGAGGAGCTTATTTGGTTCTCACAAAAGCGAAGAAAAGAGTTACAGACGGACGCTCTAACCTCGGGAACGGTTGAAAGTTTCGCTCGTTCCAGAAAGCCTGCAGTTTCCTGATGGACCGTGACTAATTTCGGCTCGCTTTAATTAGCGAGAATACCTCTCCAGCGCACGTCTCTTGGGTGACAGGGGAACTGAGATGTCTCCTTGCTTTTTTTCCTCCACTTTTTGGTGATTTAATCCAGGATGGCTTCTCAGGAACATTAACAGCTAGTCACCAGATGCTCGGATTCTAGAAAGTTCAACTCGTCTGCAATGAACGATCCGTCGAACATGATGTGTTCAGTGATCCTGATGCTAGTAGAAGTTAGCAGCCGTCCGCCGCGTCGACGTTTGTGCTGATAGGACGAGGGAGGGAAAAAAAAATATGAAAGAGACTCAACGGGTCAGTGCTAGACAAGAAGGCTTGCTTTATTTCATGTTTATTTTTCTGTAAAGTCTGACGAAACAAAAATTCTTTTCTAACTAAAAAAAAACTAAACAAAAACGAGCCTGTTAGCAAGTGTGAGGTTAAGAAATCCCGCCTTCCGCATTATGATTGGTTAAAAGAATCCTGTCTTGTCTATGATTGGTTAGGAACTTAAGCCCGGATTTAACTGCTGTATTTTTAGCTCAATGTCGCACAAAATATGTAAACGAATGATTAAATGTAAGTTTCTAAGCCATATTTATGTAGAATTAAGTGATTTATAAATAATGATGATTACTAAAGTAATAAAAAAGAATAGCTTAGTTAGCGAGCTTATTTAAGGTTAAGAAATCCCGCCTTCTGCGTCATGATTGGTTGAAAGAATCCTTAGTCTGTCTGTTATTGGTTGGAAACAGAGAGCACAAAGGCGGGACTTAAATAGTGTTCTTAAATGACCCGGAAGTACAGAGTGGGTATAAAGTGACTAGGCATTAATAATGGGAAATAAAGGCCTTACAAATTTATTGAAACAAATTGTAGACATACTTTCTTACCTAGGAAAACGGAAGCATTTCCATGTGGACGGACGGCCACTTCTTCACGTCATCAGCTTTGCATGACAGTTTTTTATTGTCTCTCCTTTCTTTCACTGTACACCACCATCTCTGCACGCGAACAATGGGATTCCACTCTTCATAGTGTGCTGCGAGCTTTAGCCCACTTCTCAACAGTAAAATCTTTGTCTTGACGTCGCGTGTGCCGCCTCTCGCGACCGATGCTTGAACTGTTCACGCACGAGATATGAAATCCTATTTACTATCGTCTGTTTAGCGACTCCAGTGATACTACAGGTTCTATAGGCATTAAATATTGCCTGCTTAATTTCCACTCATCCTGTAAATGAGTCACTCTGGGTTTTGCGAGATCTCACAATAGAGGTCTGTTTTTTTCTTCCCTTTTTTTCCCGACAAATTAATGGACTAAAGCTCCGCTGCATTGCTCTTTTGAGGTAGAGATGAATCATGGGTTAAGGTTCATTTCTATACATTCTGTTTGTCAAACACCATTCTGGGTAATTTAGGAAACTTAATCATAGTCAAAATAAAATTGGCGTAGCGGTTAGCGCTAGGGTTCGGGTTTGAGTCCCGTTTCGGGGGTCTGTGTGCATGGGGTTTGCGTGTTCTCCCAGCGCTTGGTGGGTTTCCTCTGGGTACTCCGGTTTCCTCCCATATCCAAAACTATGCAGTATCTTGTGTGTGCCCTGCCATGGACTGGCACCTTGTCCAGGGTGTACCTCGCTTTGTGTCCTGACTCCAGGCTCCATGTCCCTGCCACCCTGTATAGCATAAATGGGAATTCAATTTAGAAACGTATTACAGGACACTGCGTGGCTTAGTGGTTAGCACTGTTGCCTCATGCCTCCAGGCTCGAGGGTTTGAATCTCACCTCCGGTCTCTTGTGCATGGAGGTTGTATGTCATCCCTGTGCTCGGTGGGTTTCCTTTACATACTTCAGTTTCCTCCTACACATGCACTGTACAATAGGCTGATTTGTGTTTCCAAATTGACCCTAATCTAAGATTAGGTGTGTGAGAGTATGTGGGTTGGCACCCCATCCAGAGTGTACCCTGCCTTAGGCTCTTTTGTGGGATGAGCTATACACAGGAGAAGCGGTATACTGTACATAACCAACGGATTACAGCACACTGTTTAAGATCACGCATCCATTATTATTATTATTATTATTATTATTATTAATAAAAAGAAAAAAAACATTCATAATTAAAATTTCACTGTAATTTACATATTTCATCTGCGAAAAACTGGGTCTAATATGTGAGCTTAATTGCTGGTAGCTTAAAAAGGAAACATATGAATCCATAAAGGAAAGGTGCCAAGAGCAAAACAAATATATTGGCAGTCAATGAACGCCACACACACACACACACACACACACACACACACATACAAATGCATAACACACACACAGGAGGGTGTACTTTGTGGTTGTAGAAATCTTTACCGGGTATGTCACTAAGGAAACTCTGTGTGTGTATGTGTGTGTGTGTGTGTGTGTGTGTATGTATGTGTGTATGTGTGTGTGTGTGTGTGTGAACAAATCTCAGGCCCCTCAATACATATTGATTGGAACAGGAGCAGGTTTGTGCTCTCAATTAACACTGTACACTTTCATTAAGGTCATATTAGACACAGCCACCGGCCGCTGATTGGTGCCTAAGAATCCAGAAAACTGGGAAATCAATTCCGAGCCAGAGATGTCTTGTTCAAGTCGCACCACCACGACCACGAAATCCAATCAGTCACATGAATAAACACATTTTTTACTCTGGATTAGATTCTTTACCTGTGGATGTAGAGAGATTTGTAGGATTCGATTAATTCATATCTGCTTGACAAATGACGGAAGAATTGAGTTTGTTTAAAAAAAAAAAAATTTCAAAAGGCAGGAACATATTTGCTAGGATTTCTTAGTCTGAATTTCTGTTATAACAATACTATAATTATACCAATGTACTAGAATTTGAAAATTGGTATTATATAATGTTATTATTTGTACATGTAATACAGCACCACTGGAGCAGATAGGGTTAAGGGTCATGCTCAAGGTCTCACCAGTGGAAGCCTGCAAGTGCTGGGGCTTGAACCCTGATTTTTTGATCAGTACCCAGTAACCTACGTCCTTAACCATTGAGCCACCATTTAGCCCAGCATTTAAAACAATCAATAGTCTTATTATGCAGATGTCTACTCCAAAAAAACAAAAAACGTTTCACCAGTGGCGGCAGGGTGGTGTAGTGGTTAGCATGGAGTTTGCATGTTCCCCCCGTGCTTAGTGGGTTTTCTCCCACAGTCCAAAGGCGTGTAGATTAGGTTAATTGGCGTTATAGTGTGTGTGCCCTGTGATGGATTGGTGACCTAAGTCTCCTGGTATAGAGCCCAGACCCCCCTGTGATCCTGTATACAGTATTAAGCGGTATAGATGATGATGATGATGATAATGAGTGAGTGATTCACCAGCCAGCGAATCACCAAGGCTGATTTCAGTCTGATCCGCCTTGGATACTGTATAACCGATTCTGTGCCAAGTGCACGAGCCTCCGAATGATGCAACAGAAGTGTGTTTTAATGGCGTTACATTATGAAAAGTTGCGTGCAGTAATAAAAACCCTCTGATTGGCCTTTTTCTCCAAACTCAGTTCTAATTCGCCTTGGTATGCGCATGTCAGAAGCTGCAGGCTTCTCACAACCGTTCAAGACATATGCACTCAAGACTTTTGAGGTGGTAAAACGTGACTGTTTCTTTATAATGCTACAGGTAGTGCACTATAAACTATTCACACATCTGCATCCTGTTTAGTTGGAGTGAATTATTTGCCAAGTTTGTTTAGAAATAATGATTATGGCTTCGTACTGCTGCGTTTAGTTTGATTTAATTGAAATCCAACGTTAATCTTTTGTATTTTTTTTTTTTTTTATTTTTTTATTTTTCCCAGATTTTCTCCCTAGTTTAGTCGTGTCCAATTCCTCGCGGGCACTAGGGGGCTCCCACATTAAGGCTACTACTACCGCTCAGCCGGGAGGGCCGAAGACTATCACGTGTTTCCTCCGAACCACGTGACGCCAGCCGACCGCATCTTTTCGAACTGCTCGCTCGCGCACCGTTGGGGACAGCGCTATCCGCTCCCTCCGTTGCGCGAGCTCACAGACGCCCCTGACTGGCTGTAGAGCCGTGATTAATGTCGGAGCACTAAGTACCTCTCATCCCTCCCCTCTGAGAGAGCTCGGCCAATCAGCTCTCTCTAGACCTCCGGCTGCGAGAGGTTACAGCATCACCCGGGATTCGAACTAGCGATCTCCGGATGATAGGGCGAGCGCTTTAACCACTGCGCGGTTTTTAAGTCAGAAAACCAATATAAGGAACGGGGTGCATTTAATTACTCATGTTCAGTTTAGTTGTGAAGCTACGCTATGAAGCTTTCGAGTTCTGGCGACTTTTTATATTGTAACAAAATTGGAACGACTGGAATATCGGATCCGGGATAGTTATACAATTTGATACTCCAAAATATAATTGCAATTTTTTATTAAATCGCCACGCAACCTAGGATAAAAATTTTTTATTATTGCATTGTATCAGGGCTAGCTCAGTGGTTCAGGCTATGGACTATGGTCTATGGTTCGGAAGATCCCAGGATCAATCCCGTCACCCACCGAGTTGCCACTATTGGGCCCTTGAGCAAGGCGCTTAACCCTCAATTTCTCAGATGTATAATGAGATAAAAATATAAGTCGCTCTGGCTATGGGCGTCTGCCAAATGCCTAGATGTGGGTGGTGTCTGTTGTTTCCCATTCCATTGCAGTGGCGTATTTGTGACTAGGCAAGAAAAAACCTAATTTGATACAGTACGATATTATCACGGTACCTACATAGGTGTCGATTTGATTTGTATTGCAGTGTCGTGATTTAATAAATATCCCAATTCCTTATAATTATTTTTATTTTTTAACATTTTTTTCTTAGATTTCTAAAACAATTTAGCAAAGACTTTCCTTCCTACCACACAGGATGTCGTGCTGCCTGTCAACGTGTGAATAGATCAGAGCGCACCAACTGTAGGATTATAGAGGAACGGAAACACTTCACCACATATAAATATATTAAAAAATTATAAAAAAAAAAAAAAAAAATCAGTGTTGGAGTCAAATGTGAATTGGCACACAAAAGGATGGCAATATGGAACTGAATCATTTCTTTTTTCTTTTTTTTTAACCGAGTTTGAAACATGAGCCGCAGGAAGCTTTTAAATGAATCGTGGGAATCAGTGGAGCACTTTTTATTTCTTTCAGAGACCTGACTTGAGCAGTCGAGGCCGGAGTGAAATTTGGAGGTCTTCCGGGTAAAGAAGATGAGGCTCTAAACACAGCGGCGCCGCTGTGCACTGCTCTGTTTTGAAGTGTGGTAAAGCTGGTTTTATAATGGGACGTTCACTGCACAACTGAGATTCTGGCTTCTAGTCTGTAAAAAATAAGCACAAAAAGGACGGATTGTGTATTTTCTTATTCTGGGGTGCACAGGAAAAAAAGTTTTTTTATATTTACTCGCGTTAAAATCTAAACGTGTATCTAATCTCTGAGAAACGCTCATCATTGCTGCTGCTTTATGGTAATGGAGTCCGTTAGGGAGCGTTTAAAAAAACGATATGTGTAAAAATGTACAAAGACTTATTCTAAAAAAGGATTCTAATTCGCATTGCAGCGCTAGATTACAGTATGCATACAGGATTTATTTACTTTGTATAGCGTATTTATTTTATTAATGATTATTAATGATACACATATTTAAATGAGTGATTAAACATCATCTTATTGTGCCTCATAAAACCCAGGAGTAGTTCTAGCAACTGCTGTGAAAAAAAAAGGTTCTTTTTTTATTGCTCAGTTTTTTTTTTTCTGCAAACATACCGTAGAAATAAAACTCAACAAATGTAGTCATTCCAACTTTTTTACGCTTATTCGCTTAAGACGTAGCTTGATTTTGAAAAGAATCCGCCAATACGACACGACTTAGTTGTAGATGCTGATGCAGGTGAGTCTGATCAGTCTAATACGTCTCAGTGGAATGGCCTTTAGGTACAGTATCACACAAGCTCGCTAATATAACACTTTTATCACTTTTAGTTTTCTAAACCCTGTAGAAGTCTAGGGCTTCTGGGTCAGAGAGAGATGGTATAGATTAGTGGTTAGCACTGTGGCCTTGCACCTCCAGGGTCCTGGTTCGATTCCCATCTCGGGGTCTGTGTGCGTAGAGTTCGCATGTTCTTCCCGTGCTTGGTGGGTTTCCTCCGGGTGCTCCGGTTTCCTCCCACAGTTAAATAGATATGCAGATTAGACTAGGCTTGGTGTTTCCAAGTATGTGAATGTTGACCAGAGGTCTCACAATGGTCATAAAAATGGGAATTAATATAGTGGTCACCATGGCCCATAGTTGGACAGCAGAGGTTCTGAGATTTATGGATGGATAGATTAATTGACCAGAAATAAAATACAGTATGTGGATTCGAATGACGAGAAAAAGATGGATGTGGTTCGTTTTTTTTGGACATGGACATGGAGTTGTCCTTCTTTTTGTGTGTGTATTTTGCATCACAAATAGTTCATTAATTTTCCATACCGCTTATCCTGTGTATAAGGGGGTGTGCTTGGAGTCGATCCCAGGAGGCTATGGGAACAAGGTGGGGTACACCCTGGACAGGATTCCAATCCATCGCATGGCACACACACTATGGGCAAATAAGGAATGCCAGTTCACCTAATCTGCATGTCTTTGGACTGTGGGAGGACGAAACCCACCGAGCACAGTAATAACATGCCAACTTAAACCCAGACCCTGGAGGTGCGAGATCACAGTGCTAACCACTACGCCATCATGCTGCCTAAAAAAATTTAATCAATAAAATGGTGGTAAAGTGGGTGAAATGGATCCAAACTTTTGATCGCTTAGGCATAACCGCTGTCTAATTGCATAAGACGCTACAGACACTGTAGTCAAAGCACAACATATATACACTGTCTATACATTAAATATACTTATATATACATTAAATAAACTTAAACCCGATAGAAGAAGCTATAAGTGTTAAGAATGAGGACTTAAAGATGATTTTGTATGAAATGCGTAAAATCTAAACAAGTGCATGCATGTACGGTACATGTAAATGCAAACCCCTTTTTTGCATTTTTTTGCACCTCCGGATGTGATACTGGCTCGCAGAGATGGAATCAGTATCCATTGGCTGTATCTGTTAGACACACGCACACTCTGACTCTCTCTCTCTCTCTCTCTCTCGCTCTCTCGCTCTCTCTCTGACTGTTCCTCTTTGGCTCATTTGTCCCATGCGAGTGTATTTCACAGGCCCCTTGCCTGTGGCAGGCCTCCAGGGCACCACCTGAATGGTATCTACTCTTTGCAGGAATGCCATGCCCCGCTGCACTCTGGGTGTGGGTGGGGGTGGGTAGTTGGGTGTTCGGGGGAATTTGAAGCAAAACCTCTGTGGCTGGAGATAAGGGCAGTCTGGCGGTGTCACAGTGCACAGATATTGGGGTTAGAACCACGCTAGTCTGTTGAACATATCATTGACTAATGGTGCCTAATTTTCAGGATCTCGAGCTTGGTATTAAGGCGATACCATGGCATTTGACTTCGACTTGGTGCCACTTCTGACTTAAAAGCGCCAGGACGCTTTGTTTTGTTGTTTACAGTAGCGTGTAAGGCGGGACGCCATCTGTGAAATATTTGGTCATGCTACGGCTTTGGGTATTGTAACTATTTTCAAAGAGCCTCACAATAACAATGTTCTCTTGAAGCCAGATCCACGACATGCTGTTTGTTTTCTGTCGGAACAGAAGGAAAAAAGACTCGAGCTGGAGCAGCGCCACTAAGCACACCAAGCCACAAAAGCCTTATTTTTATTTATTTATTTATTTATTTATTTATTTATTTTTCTAGTTCAGTGCCGTCGGTTCATTTCTGCAGTTCGGTCCCATCTTTTTTTGTCTCGGTAAGCTTAATGAGTCTTCAAGCATCACAACATCTCGTCGAGGAAGACGATTCGGTTAGAAATATGGAAAAAAAAAATCACAATATTATAAACAGAATCGACTAGACAGATGCGGCCACGTGTTTTGTTAGGCACAACCGCAGCTGTCATTAACTATTGGCCTCTCTTGTGGAGTGCCTGTAATGGTTATGGAACATAAAGGCCTGTTTTATTACTCTGATAATGTTGATTTTATAGGAAAAGCAGCATGCTCAGACCGTAATTCAACTCACGGGCATTCCTAGAGGAATAGAGAAGATGTACTGTATCATTCTCCTTCAATGCAAACAACGTTAGCAGCGATCGAGGAAGAAGGATCGACGACTGACGCCAATTATAGAAGGTCAGAGGTCTGACTGCGGTGGATGGCGCAAAGGTGAAAGGTCAGAACGTGCTCGAAGTGTTGGAAGCGTAAAATTCCCCGACTGCCACTACATCACTTTAAAGCTTCCTTTGCTAGCTCCCTGAATAGATGTGCTACAGGGAGATCCTAAATGTATTAGCTAAATCCAGAGGCAAGTAGGAGCTCCAGGGTGGTGCCCTGTCCCATGATTTGGTTACCGTGAAATCTAACTGATTAGAGTAAAAAGTGATCGCATACATAGTTGGCTAGGGAAGTGTATAAAATAAGATTACACACCAAAAATGCATCTTGTTTAGCAACAATGTGAAGTTGGATATTTTTCCCATTATCACTACTCACTGAATGTACTAATTCACTTTGAATTAGAACAAACCCTGTGTTTACACTGCAGGTAGAGGTGGAGTCAGATTTTTTTTTGTTTTTGCTCGTATGTGACTCCGATGTACAGATAAATCCCATCTTTTCAACTCTTTGGCCCACTTCCATATCTAGTCTTAAACCAGATACAGATTAGATTTATTTTTGCAGTGTGAACTCCATCTGAACTGCTAAACAGGATTACCAGCAACTTCCTTTATGTCAATCCAATTTGACATTTGCTTTGGGACTAGGAAAGATGCAGGATGACAGTGAATGAGGATTACAGTGGCTGGATAAAAATTTGGGGCCACGTTGGAATTTAGGATGAGGAAAACTTAGGGCCCTGGGATCATTTGGAGTGTGGAGTGCAGTTGTTCCTGGGTACGGTACTAATCAATCACAAATGCTTTATGTTTGAAGAGATTTCAGATGAGCGAAATGGCCAAAATTCAAAGGAAGCGAGGATGTAACCTAAAGGCAAACATTGTGCCCTTTTTTTTTACAAATGAAATTGTTCCTTTGTGCATGCGAGGCAGTTTAGGAATGTGAATTGCTTGGAATAATGTCAAAACCCCCCAGATTTTATCAGTATATCAGATATGGGCTACTTTAGCCTGCAGTGTGAACGTAGCCTCATAGGCCAGACACGAATCAGGTGCAGATCTCCATATTAATCAGTGTTGCCATTGCTTAAATGCTTAAAGTTAAGAGCGTCGGTTTTGCTAATCCGTTCCTTCACAGCGGTGATTCCTAAAATGATTAAATTTCCTTATGACTTACAGGATATTAAATTGTTTGGTTACGGTAAAAGAAGCACAGAGCACAGAAAAAGAAAAAAAAACTAACTCCTGGAGCTGTTTGAGCGAGCCTAGCCGAGTGGGCGGAGGAACCTGACAGCGTGTATCTGACAGGACTAGCGGAGACGGCGGATAGGATGATGATGGGATGAACACTTACTACTCTCCTCTCTAGAGCCTCTGGAATACCTCGGGCTAGCTGTGAGGCCTGAGTAGGGGAGCGAAAGTGCCTGAGCTGTACTAATAACATAGCTGTATTTGATATGCCTTCGGCAAACGTGTCCGATATAGGACTAGGAGCGAAACCGGAAAACACTGGCAACTCTGACCGCACGTCATATGGGAGAACTTTTTTTAAAAGCAAAAAGCCCCAGCCCTGGGATGTTTATTGCATTTGCAAACAACATGTGTTGCACGAAATTGTGCTCCTCAGCACGCCATCCACTCAAGCAGAAGATATAAACATCCTCTTTACACGGGGCGTAATTAGTGGCAACAGGAGCGTGGTTGGCGAGAGTGGGCGCTGGCGTAAGCTACAGTGGGCACTTCTTGGTAAACTGCTGTTTGCTCTCGTCTCGAGATAGCTCTTCAGAAGAATGGGGGTACATCAGGGGCTCTGAGATCCCTGACAGGATTTCATTCGGTGTCATTTGACATGTTTTTATATGTTACATCATTTTCAGTT
Organism: Clarias magur; assembly: GCA_013621035.1. NCBI lineage: Eukaryota > Metazoa > Chordata > Actinopteri > Siluriformes > Clariidae > Clarias > Clarias magur. Next base: position 2,139,856 of record QNUK01000050.1, on the reverse strand, counting down.
ATAAGATTTAGGTTCAACCTGTTTAATTCAACTGAGAATTAAAACAGGCTAACACATCTACAAGCGCAGTAATAATAATGATATACCTTTCATAATTGTGGGCTGGAAATTTTTCTTTTTTTTTTATTTTTTATTCTTTTTCTTTTTTTCTTTTTTTGCCACTGTACGTAATATAAAACTTTACCAAACCACTAGCTTTGCTTCATGGATCCTTAGATGCAGATGCCTGACTTGGTTTTTGGTATATACATAAATATAAGAAGGATGCTGTGTCTATGTCCAAAGACAGACAAAACAAACTTTTTGCCAGTGTTCACACTAGAAATCAACAGACAAGTGTCTGCACGACATGGAGTCGTTTCACTAAACAAGCTTTAAACTGGACCTACTATGCAAAATGTACTTTTTAGTCATTTTTTAGATTACCTCCTTTTTTTTTTCGAATGTTTGTGTTAGATAAGGCTTAAACAAGCCAATTCAATTCAGTTCAACCCCCAATGTGACCTCATGTAAGAAGACCTCATTGTCTGACTTGGTGCCCAGATCTCTTGTTCTCTGGAGGCTTGTGGCTCAGCAGTAGCAGATTTACATACTGTAGATGCTGAAACAGCATGTTTGGGGCAGGAGTAAGTTTGGGGGAGCTCTGAGACCTTTGTTTAATATGGGACCTTTAAAGAGTTCATTTACTAATCCATCATATCATGACAAAACATAGGCTGTAAAAGAACCGGACAAACTCAAATCGAAGCTCAACACCTATTTATCTCAGTTACCACAAGCTAGCTGGTTTAGCTTTAACTTAGCTAAAATGCTAAGCTAATTATATGCTAAGTTTACTTTGCATTTGATTAACCTCCGTCATCCATACCCCACTCGCTGTCCTGTGTCAGCTACTATATTTCTTCTTCTAAGTGAAACTACTATTGATTCCAGTTTGCTAGTTAGCTAAAGTGATGCAAAGCAGACAGCTAGCGGTTTGACACCTGCAATGAAGCTGGTACTCAAATTGGCCACAACATACAGTACTGTACGTATGCATACGTTTGTGGCTTAATGCAATTTTCACTGATGAGTTACATAGAAATTCAGACACATACAGTTGTCATGAATGAAATATCCAGCTATGGAGATCAAAATAGTTTTTTTGTACCAGGCTACAAACATGTTTATTTCTGTCGTGAAGCTGGATATTTTAACATGGGGGTCTAGGGGGATTGATTCACTTTTGGTGATTCGAGGAACTGCATGTTTTGACACTTCAACGTTTGGCTCATTTTCAGAATCGGCCGTTGCCCCTTGTGACAATCGCCAGATGTTGGACTTGAAAAATTCCTAGATTCCAATCTTATGGCACATGTGGTCCATGTTCCCTCCTTCAGTTCCCTACTCACAACACAATGTTAATTTTTTTTTTTACTAATAATTAGTTCCCTAGGGCAGCATGGTGGCTTAGTGGTTAGCACTGTTGCCTTGCACTTTTGCCTTGCCAGGGTCGATTCCTGGCCAGGTTGAGTGGATGGAGTGTGCATGTTCTCCCCGAGCTTGGTGGGTTTCCTTTCGGTACTCCAGTTTTCTCCCACAGTCCAAAGACATGCAAGTCAGGCTAATTAGCGTTTTCAGATTGCCCATAGTGTTTCCTGGAATAGGCTCCAGGCCCCTCGCAACCCTGTATACAGACACAGGCTACACAGCCACAAGAGAAGAACAGCAAGCGGCACGAGCAACTAGCGTGAACGTCACCGCGGGATCAGGAAAACGGCTGTATAATAGCTGTTTAGTGGGGTCAGATTAATGTTTCATTATGGGACGTTTCCTGTTTATGAGCGTCCCACGTTGTCGCTGATGACACGGTTTTATGACAAAGCGTGTTACTGGAAACGGCTGCGGCTGCATTTTTGTGATGAATGCCTCCATAACGTGCAGTAGATACATTGTTATCCGGCGGCGCAGCCAAAATTGCAGTAATTAGGTTGCGAAATTCCCTCCTGTTAGGGGGAGAGTAAAAGAGCATATATTTGCCTATTAAACGTTATAAAAGTGTTTTATGAAATCTCATGGCAACACTGTTGGACCTGTGATTATTTATACAGTTCTGTCCGGCACTCCCGTCGGTGTTTAACGACGCCGGCGCTAATTACAGGAGCCGACAGCTAAATGTATGTCATTGTGTCGGGCAGATTTTATAGTCCTTGTATATGATAGATCTGGATGTGCGCCACCTCCCAACCCCCCCCATTGCCTATCGCCTGCGAGCGGATTTCAAAGGGTTCCTAAGCAGCTTTATGAGCGCAGTTAAATGTCGGATTGAAGACAATTGAATTTGCGCTCAGCCTCCCTGCGAGGAATCAATATACGGTTTTATTTCGAACATTTCTTCATCGCCTTTAATAAGAGATTCCTCCTTTACCTGTTTGCAAAGACGCGGCGCTTTGCGGGATGTCTGTTTTTTAATTCTTATCTCATATAAAATACTTCCATGTCTCGGATCTACCTTATGTTCTGACCTCTTTTGCTTGGCGTCCGTCCAAATTCTCTGCAGCATATCAATTACCGGTGCCTTCTGGATGCTTCCAGAAAAAAGACGAGGTCGCTACAGGGAAGGAAAATCTCCTTGGTATCATCTTTTTTTTTTTTTTTTTGCCCCACAACAGTAATTGAGTAAAGGAATTCAGTTTGTTCTTGACTTCACTGTGCGACAAGCCAACCTTATTTGCAGTCGGTGCTAGTTTATGCACTTCAGACGGAGATTTTATTATATTATATTTTATATATATATATATATATATATATATATATATATATATATATATATATTATTCGTGTAGATTTATAGGACACAAGTGTTCTACCTGCTTCATTAGCTGCCTGCGGTGCGATGATGAGGAGAAGGTTTAAGAGGTGTTTGCGTCTTTGATGCAATGGACAGATATGTGGATGGACAGATATGGAAATGGTTTGGTTTGCTGGGTTACAACAGATCACTAATGATTAGATTATACTACGTTATAATTATATAATAATATGATTAGATAATGATTAGATTAGATTACATTATAATTATACAATTATATAATTCGACAGCAAAATGAGAGCAGCAAAACTTTTTTTTATTATTATTTTTTTTTTATTTCAAGTGAAGCAAGAAGTATTGCAAAATGATTAAATTAATATTTTTGTGCATGCTTCCTTTGAGTCACAAGGGTGTTAAAAAACAGAAATGCCAAAATATTTTGTCAGAATCGTTTGGGTTATATGAGTGTGAATTTCGTGTGTTTTTGCAAAACGCTATAACTCCATCTCCCACAGATTTTGTCACGATGGATAAATCAGCCTGCAGTTCTGTTAGTTTGTGGTAAATTAACTATGCAATTTGGTGACAATAATATTTTGGTTGCTTTTTAATATATACTACATGTACTGTGTATATATATATATACAGTATATACGTACAGTACATATATACATAACAGACTCACACACACACACATATATATATATATATATATATATATTAAATATATATATATATATATATATATATATATAAAATGTATACTATAAAGACGTACATGTATATGCTTTTAATTGCATATGTATATAAATAAGTTTTTGTAAATTTTTGTAAATTTTAAGAAAGTTTTGAATAATTTTGCAAAACGCTATAACTCCAGCCCCCACAGATTTTGTCACGATGGATGAATCAGCCTGCAGTTGTGTTTGTGTTAAATTGACTATACAGTTTTGTAGCAATAATATGTTGGTTGCTTTACATGCAGTATATATAACTCGTGCTTTATCTGAGGCAGACTCATGTTCTTTTTAAGAATCGAGTGTTTTTTTTTTTTTGCACACTGTTTTATTGAAGATCGCGAGAAATATATTATTAGTAACACCAAAACTTCAATTTACAGCATCACCAGGTTTCTCCTCGAACAGTTTTAGTTTTACTTCGGTACATGACGAAAGCTTTATATTATAGCACAGGTATGCACCCCCTATGTACTGTAACGTCTGTTCATAAACCGTTCATATTTAAATTAAATATCTTGTTATAGACAACCTTGTTTGTCAGAAAAATAATAATTTGCCAAAATGATGGTGTTTATCTGAGACTGTAGACCAAATTTTTTTTATGTATGCAATATTCAGAATACTGATCGTATCATAGTTGGAAAGTAATTCCAGAATATTTTAGACTGTTCAAGTGACTGTAAATGAACTCACGTCCATATACTTTCCCTTTGCCTTATTTTTCTTTGGGATGCTGTTAAAAGCCCCTTGTCCAAGTTCCCTTTTGCCCCCTTTGCCTTTTTCCTTTTTTTTCTTTCTCAGCACTGACCCTGGCCGGTGTAGTCCAGCTGGTTCTAGCAGCTGTGAATCAGGCTGCATGACTCTTTCTTCGCCTTGCCTCTTCCACAGCTGGTTGTCCGATGGTCGGCCATGGGCTATAAATAGGACACAATGATGTCCAGAACCATCCTGATTTTTTTTTTTTCTTTCCCCCGCACATGTTGGTATTTTGGATTGAATGCTGGGCTTCTACTTAGACATTTCTTTCGGTTAGTGTGGTGTGGAAACAGATGCTTGGTCAAACCAGTCTAAATAGTCTGGAATACAAATGGCTGGATCCGGTCTTAACCTTTTGTCCTGCACAGATTAGTACAGGGTGGGTGAAAAGTAACTAGGCATTAAACATCGGTAATAAAGTCATTATTTCTAATACAAATGAATAATATTGAAACGAATTACACGCCCCCGAGTCCTGCGAGGCTTTGTCCTGTACACCTCCTCCCTTGCGTAGATCCACAGTTTAAAAAACCCACATAGAGTGAGAGCTGGACTTCTTGGAGAACGTTCACGCCTTTCCAGCCAGCGTCCTGGAAAATGCTGGAGAACATACAGGAGGATGCGGAGGCACGCATTCAGGAGGTTCTCAGCAATATCCCAAACGACTTCCTTCAGAAGAATGTGCATTCCATCCCCGGCTGATGGAGGAACCCGGTTGACGCCACATTAGTTGAAATTTATAGATTTGATTTCATTTTCCTATGTAATAAATAACATGTACAATATGTTTAAAACATTTTTTTTTATTATACATTTACCAATAATGCTTAGTGACTTTCCCCCACTCTGTATTATCTGCAGATTAAGCTCATTTATCAATCGTAGAGAAATCATGCACAACCATATTCACAATTAACTACGGACTTAAGCGCTTTCATGACGTGTTACTCATGGACAGTCGATTACGTCTCCCTTTGTCATTTATTACTCCAAATGTCCTTTTCTTAGATCCAGAATCACAGATTAATCTGTAGCCCAATTATGTCTACTTGGTAATCACAACATTTTGGGATTAAGGCCAAAATCTCATTTCAAAAAACCTTTTGGGTTCACATTGTTCTTACGATTCACCACTAAATCAGAACCTTTCAGGGCTTTTTTTTTCTTCTTTTTCTTCTTTGTTATTTTAACATTTGAAAATGCTGCTTAATTTTCCTATAACAGCAGCCTAGTTCCAGTAGTTCCAGGTTTGTCTTAAAACAAGATAAGTTTTCTGCTTTTAAAGGTTCTCAGTGCTACAATAAAGAGAAGAATAAGATACTGGTAAACAAACAACCGTTTTAAGTTGTTTGAGCATAATTATAGAAATGATCATCTGGAACGAACTTCTCTGTGGGAACTGTACACACAATCATTCATGAACACCACTTGCACATTACAGGAACTCAGCTGGGAGATATTTGCCACAACAACCCCACAAGTACCGTCCTGACCTCATTCTGAGGAATTTCCACGTGTTTAGGTCATTAATGGAGTTCCTGGGAGGCCAGAAGCGGGCAGTCCGATCAAAGCGTATTAGTGCATCAGGCGATTATATCGAGAAATAAAGGAAGTTTTTACTGTAAGTTTCTGTTATTCCGCATAATGAAAAGTCCTGGCTGGACTCGAACACTTTGCGTGTTGTAGTTAAATATTTTCATCACAAGTAAAATAACCTTTAAAACAAGCGAGGAAGTAACCTTTAGCTTAATATATTAGGAATATTTGACGAATGATCAAGGACAGCAAAAATGCATCACGGTATATCTCCGAGTCTAGTGTCTTCATGTCCTGACTTGACAGTTCATTATAAAAGGGTCAACATGTGGTCCAGAGGTCTGAGGCCTAGTGTGTATGTATGTGAGAGAAAGTGAACTATACAGGTCTCCGTTCTGGCATATATCCTCATTAGCCACTCCAGAGACAGTCTTTGTAGCGCACAACCTCTGACCTTTGGGCCGGGTGACGGATGCTGCGGTGCTGCCGGTTGTCAGCTGGCTGGCATTGTGTCTGCTCGGGTCTGCCCACTCTGCTCTTCACACACATCCATTTTCCCCTCAGTATGGGCAATCATAACTCCATGCCGCACTGACCCACTCACATCACACCTGAGAGACACACACACACACACACACACACACACACACACACACAAACACACTGTTCAGATGAATGCAGATTTTTTTCTTTCTCTGAACTGGAAGTTTTTTTTTTTTCTGGGTTAATTTATTCAAGTTAAACTTCCTCTAATTAATCATGCATTCATTTGCATGTTAAATAAAACCAAGAATCCAGTCTTTTGTGAATGAATAAAAAACGTTTATGTCAATGTGGAAAAGACAGTACTAGACTACACACCTTGAAGTGTTGTGCCCGTCCTTTCATCTACAGGTTGCCGGTACGATCGATGAAATCATTAAATCTACTTTGATGACATTTGCCGTAGTATCGGGATTCATTTCTATCCTTCAAGACAGACATGATTGTTCGGATTTACATGCAACAACAACAACAACAACAAAAAAAGGCGTCTCGTATATGACTTTAGGAAGGAAAGTGTGTCAGCGACGCTTACTCATCCGTCAGGATTTCTAGTACCGAACCAGATGGTATTTTCTGGAAGGCATCCCAGGTGAAAAGTATTCAGAGAAGAATGAAGGAATGCTCGCAATGCTCGACTTTCCTTTCAGGAACAGATTTAAAAGGTTCTGTTTGAGTCAGCGTACAGGAACGCCTTTTGATTTCAGACGCAGGCCCCCGTTCTCTCTTTCGCGTTCTCTCGGGCTGACGCTTCCTAAAACAGTCCTCTCGTATTTAATGTGAAACACATTCGGCGGGAACGCAGTCGGTGTCAGAGTCGACTCGGCTAGATACGATTATCAGATCTAAATGGGTTTATCCGCTTTATTGGCAGCCCTCTCAGTGTTAATACGCACAGATTATTTTCATCAGAGCCTTACTTTAGCCAGTTCATACTGCATTTTCTCATTTTCTCAACTACTCGCTCGGTGAATTAGATTATAGGAGCATGAACATAGTGTTACACTGAGTAATCTCTATGGATCACTGGGGTTCGTGCTTCACGCTTGGCTTGAACGAAACACTTTCCGTTTTTTTTTTTCTTTCTGGAAACGTACCGATTTTATTTAATTAACATCATGCGGTCAGATTCGAAAGTGTAGCTGACCTGAGCTGGGTCATAAGTATCGGAAAATACCCGTATATGATCTTTTATACATTATTATTATTATTATTATTATTATTGTTTTTTTATTGCCAGTATAATCGCAATTCACATATATTGAAAGACTTTTTGTTTGTTTCATATTTGTTTTTATTGCTTTTCCTACATCTAATTTCTGTTTCCCTCATGGATTTCAGTCGATTTTTAATTGAACTCGAGGGTTCACTACGAGGGTGATTATGTTTTTACACAACAGTTCCACAAACAACAAATGGATATCAAGGACCTGACATTTCAGACACAAAATTGTGGGGAAAAAAAAACTATATTTTGAGTGTGTTTGCTCCGTGTTTAGAGTTAAAAAATAGAAATGGATGAGACAATAGTAGTCCTGTCGGAGCGGTACTTGTCGGATTAAATTACTGGATCATAACTAACTATTAGATAAAATATTCTTATCATGGTCATTAGCCATAGTACGATTATATCGATATGCATGATATCTTTGTTTCATTTGTAAATCGTTTTTTAAAAAAGTTACCTTTTTTCCTGTAAAACAAAGATTATTTTTCTTGACGTTATTAAAGTCAAAATTACTTAATATAAATGAATATATAAATGGTCAAAAAAGTGGTAAATATTAATTAATTAATTTATAATAAATATAATAATAATACTTTGTGAGCATTGTGAGTATATGATTCACATTTGTTTTAGCTTTTCTGTAAATTGTATAATAATAATAATAATAATAATATATATATATATAATTAATAATAATAAAGTAAGTGTTAAATCTCAGTACTTATATACAATAAAATTAATTGCTATTATTGTTATTATTATTATTATTATTAGTAGTAGTAGTAGTAGTAGTAGTAGTAGTAATTTATGAGCAGGCAAATAATTCTAAATAATCCTTTTTACATCTTTAAATTGTAAAAAAAGTTTTTTTGTTGTATTTCAATATTTCAATACATTTTGAAACATTTTGTATCAAAAGAGTACTTTTTGATACCAAAAAAACTAATTACAACAAAATATCAATTACAAGATAATATATATGTAAGTTAAATAATAATAATAATAATAATAGTAATAGTAGAATTTTAATGCAACACTGCTTTACACTTTATTTTGAAGCAGTCTGAAAGCACTCCGTTATATAATATCTCACATTGCGTATCATAGCAATCACAATATGAAATCTTTGACATATCGCTCAGCCCCCAAGTCTTTTGTTCCATTCTGTGGAATTGTTGGGTTAGTTTTGTGTATTTTGCTGTATATTATCATGAATAAAGGATTCGTGGAGTATCAGAAAAAAAAAAAGTTAAAAAAAAAAAGAATTTAATTTGAATTTAATACGTGATTTTAATGTAAGTTTTTTAAGTTGTTTTATTGTGTGATCACATGCTCAGACATTGTTGTTGCATGTCAGCATGTCAGCATTTCTATGTCTTAAATCAAAGCGTCGTCGCTGCTTCTTGGAGAATCATCAATGTGCACTGACTGATGGCTTTAACCCTCAAACTGCTGCCATGGATGTAATTGGCTTTGGCTTTGGCTTTGTGCTCTCTCTCTCTCTCTCTCTCTCTCTCTCTCTCTCTTTCTCATCCTTAGCCCCCCACCCCCCAATTCATCGCCATGTCTGGGCCCCGAGCCCGTTGCCATGGCAACCCCGGGAAGAGTTAATGTAGCAAGAGCCAGAAATTGTATTATCTTTTCTCTCCATCTCTTCTTTTCAATTTTATTTTATTTTTTTTATTTTATTTATTTATTTATTTATTTATTTATTTTCAGAAGAGGCAACCGCGGGAGCATTCTTGTTCATGTTAGCATGCTAATTCACAGTATACGGTGGTCGAACTGAGAGGAGGATTTTTTTTTTTTTAATGTTATTTCCAGAGAATATGTAAATCTGCTAGTGACAGACTGTAATTTCTGCAGCATTTCTTGCTGAATGAATAATTCAGGAATGGTAATGGAGCTATATCTCCGTGTGAGTGTGTGCATGTGTGTGTGTGTATGTGTGTGTGTATATGTGGGGGGGTCAATATCAGTTCAAGGGCCGTCTTGACTCTTTGACCTAGAATTAGACTTTGTTTGTGTGTTTATTCGGCACCAGATAAGGGAGCACAGATGTTTGGGGAGGCTTTATCAAGACGCACAGCACTATCAGCCGTTGTGTTGAAAGGAAGTAACTGTGTGTGGAAAGCAGACATGTTTTTTTTTTTTTTTTTCCTCCAAGCCTATTAGTGTTTCCTAGACGAGCGCTCAGGCCATCAGGCTCTAGATGCTCAGGCTCTCTTGAGTTTTTGTTTGCGCTGCTTCCAGGCTCAGCATCTCTCTACAACCGCACACCAAGTGCACCAGATTTCCAGAAAATCCCCATTAGCCGCTTAGTAATTCCTCCATCCTCTGGTGATAAACAAGCTGGATGGCGTGAGCTTTAACTGGAGGAAAATTAATAGGGTGCCATTAGGGCACGAAAGCAGGCCAGAGAAATGTTTGTAGAGTAGAAGGAATCCTTATTTAAAAAAAAATAAATAAAATGTATATATATATATATATATATATATATATATATATATATATATATATACACATACACACATATATATACATACACACACACACACACATATGTCACCTTTTGAGATAACGTGTTCATGTTGTGACATTTTCTAGTCAGCTGTTACTGTTTAATAGTTTTAACATTTAATTCGACTGCTTTGAGCTATAATAACAACTGTACATTTACTTGTTCAGGTTTATTTGACTTATTAAGTTTATTTATTTTGAAAGGTTTGTTTGTATTTCAGATGATGTTTTATATTGCTGATGTGTTTAATGGGCTTTTATGATTTGTTTACATTTTATGGTCTAGTTTTATTTATTTATTTAAGAATGTCTTATTTTTTTATGTTTGTTTGCTTTCTGTGCATCTGTTTATTTTTTTGTGCTTTCCCAGTAGAATCCATTTATTTGTTTATTTATTTAAACTGATTTATTTAGAAATTTATTTATTTATTATTTATTTATTCATTCATTTTTCATTCATTCATTCATGCGTGTATTATTTATTTATTTTAACACATTTATTAATTTAAACTCATTTATTTATTTATGAATTCCTAGTTGTTTTGGTGTTTGTTTATTTATTTCTTTAATTAATATATTTTTTTTACTTAGTTTATATTGGAATTCTCATTTATTCGTTCATTTATTTGTTTATTTCAGGTTTCTCCTATTGAACATATTTAAATAGTGTGTATAAATTAGTTCTTTTCCTTTTTTACCATTTCTTTTCTTCTTTCTCTGGTTCCTTTTATTTTTATTATTATTATTATTATTATTATTATTATTATTAGTTATTATTGCAATACCTCCAAGACTTTTTTTTCCCTCTGAGTGAATTGCTGATGTAGTCGCGGTGAAACCCGGACTCTCCGTGCTCTCTGCATGCCTGCAAAAAACCATTCAGCACCTGCTGGCATCCTTCAGCAGCAAATCAAGGCAGGAATGAACACCGGGCCCTGGCCTCTGTCTAATGGCACTAGGTAATTAATTTGTGAGAGCTCACCAGCAAGGAGAGTAGCGGAGGCCTGAGCACATGTGCCTGAACACAGAGAGAGAGAGACACACACACTCACACACACACACACACACACACACACACACACACACACACACACACACACACACATACACACGTATGCTCACTCTTACACCGCATCACTTTTGTTGTGGCTGCTTTGTGGGGGATTTATCAGTTCCTGTGCAGCTGAGGGTGGCGGCCCTCGCTCATAATTCTAATCTGTTTTTTTGTCTTCACTCCCTCCCTTGATAAAGCGTCTGTCCATCGTTATTCTCCCTTATCAGGAATCAGCGGCTGCTCTCTCTCACTCTCGCTCTTTCTCTCTCGCAGCTCCTGGTGTGTACATGAATTCAGATTGTTATTGGTTCATTACAGAATTGTTCCGGCTATAAACACATCATTTTCTTGGCATCTCGTAGTGTGAGATTTGTATTTTATTATTATTTTTTGTTATATGAGGCTCACACTACTTGCGCTAATTGACTAAAATGTCATTCACAGTAGGAGTTAACTGTAATGAAATGAAACGCTCCCCCCCCCCCCAACAAAAAAAAGAAGGATATTCTTTTCATTAATGCGACAAATGCGATTCATTAAATCAATTACATTAATTACTCGAGAAGAATCATTTCCTTGGCTCGGGAAAATATTGGAATAAAATCATTCGCTATCGGTTTTGCGTTTGCTTTCGCCGATGATTAGCATGGAAAATGAAGGAAAAATCATAAAAACCAGCAGGGTAAATGTCATGAATAATGCACTGTGTGTGTGTGTGTGTCTGTGTGCGATGGGTTTGGTGTTTTTCCTGCTTTCTCACTTCATGCACTTGGATTGATTGTCTTCACCAAAAACAAGAAAGTGTGTGTGTGTGCGAGAGAGCTAATGAATCCAAAAATGCTAGTTGCCAAACGATTCCAGTGTGCCGCCGGCAATTGCGAAGCTCGTTTGGCTCAAACGGCGGAGTTTAAACTCCCGACAGTGACACACACTTTCCTTCCCCAGCTGCTTTTTTTAAGCCCATGTGGTGGACATTAACCACCAGAAAGACGACTCTAGTTTCCTGCAAATGTGATGCCAGATGACTGTTATTAGCAACCCTTTACTCCCCAAACGCAGAACTTTTTACAAAAGGTCAGGGAAAAATTAGCCAGAGAGAAAAAAAAGACAAAAGATGAACGAAACAAGCTTTGGCTGCTAACAGGGCATGTGCTGGCGGCATAATAAAACAATACTATAAAGAGAACCATGATTTATATATATACAACTGCAGATCTGTTTTTTTATTCACTAAAGCTCCTGGGTAATAAACCGGGTACTGCTAGTAAGACTGAGTCACAAGTGAGAAAAAAGTCCTTTATTATGAGAAGAAAAAGGCGAGAGAGCATGGACCTGCTAAAACAATTATCATAAAAGGCAGTTCTTTGATTTTTGATTTTTTTTTTCTTTTTGTATAAACAAGACGGACTAACAGTGTGGACTGTTTAACAGTCTTAGCAAATACGCTAAAGGATTACGATTCAATTGACAACGTTTTTGTTTTGTGCTAACTACGGCTAACCTATTCACTATCAATGAACGGAGCGGTTTTAGTACTTTTCAACGAGATAAAAATCAATGTTAAGAACAAAGTATCAGATGATAAATATATTAGCTAAGCTCTAATGTTCTGTTTTCATGTTTTTTTCGATGTCTAAAAATGTAACAGGTAATGGAAATGGCAGCTAACATACAGTAATATAATAATGCTAGTTAGCTTGAAACTAGCATTATTACAATATGCTAGCTGCCATTTTGTAGCCTGCTACATTTCCAGGCATTTAACCATTAAGACAGAACATAATTATGATTGATTATTGATCCAAACCAATGGATTATTGATTCAAATCAATGTTAAGAACAAATTACAGCTAACATAATGTAATAATGCTAGTTAGCTTTTAACTAGCTAAACACAAATTGGACAAACGGTTTATCATTACACCCCCCTGTGTAGAGGTCATTATCTTTTTTTAAAAAAAAAAAGCTTCTGAGGTAATAACATTACAGTATACCTTCCTGCTAGCATCTCTTTGTTTTTGTTTTTTTTTTCTCCATGAGGTGACTGCGTAGCATGTTAGCAAGAGTGACTGCTTTCCTTTTCTTCCCTGTATTGTGAATGCGAATGCTATGCCTTAGAAATGTTCTCAAGTATTGAAATTTTGCCAGAAATGGAAATCTGTTTCGAAACGTTGCCTTCGGCATGCATATAAAAGCTAAGTGAATTTTTATTTTTTTGTACTGTTGGTAATATTTTAGGGTCACTAGAAGGGATTATCAGCATTTATATTATTTCTTATGGTGAAAGTTCGTATCGCAGTACAAATTTTCACCTTAGGAACGAATTTAATTTGTATGTTGAGGTTTCACTGTACTTTGTTTCACTTGGTTTTGACATTCCTGATGTTATCTCCATACTTCAGTTAATCAGACTAATAAAAACTCTATTCTAAAAATTCTAATATTCCAAACAGTTCATGGCTAGCAGCTATCTTAGTGCAATAAAGCTAGTTAGCTTGTAGCTATTGTAATTATTCACCAAGGGGACAAATAACGATAACAATTCCTGTGTAGGGGGTCATTATTTTTTCTAAGCAAATGTCCATGGTAATGTTTGACTGTTAACTCTTGCTAACTTTCACCCGTGCTAGCATCTCTTTTTTTCCTTCAGTAAGGCTGATGTTTTCTTTTTTCTTTTCTATACTTTATTTTACTTGGCTTCTCAGTATTTTAGCATTTTATGTGGGGTTTTTTTTTGTCGTTGTCTGGTTATTGGTAGAAAAAGAAACTACATCTAACCCATTATGAGTCAATGCATTCACTATTCAGGAGGCGATGATTCTCTCCATCACAATAAAACAGTCACACAGACCGTTGTTGAGTTGTTATCTGCTATACTGGCTGGTGGAATCATTGTCCGTAGATTAGTGCCACTGCCAGGATTGGCACATCGAGCCCTCAGGGTCAGGGGATCTCAGCAGGGTCTGGGTCTTTCCAGAACCCAACATGAGGCTGTGGAGTGTTGTAGCTTTTATCATCTGAACACTCCAACATTATTTACTGCAGCCCGTTTGATCCAGTAATCTAACACCAGGTCTGCTCACTTTAATCTGTTAACCATATACAATTAAAACAAGCCTTCTACATACTGTATGTACTCTGCATTAGCGTAAGTATGAGGATAAGAGCAAGTTGGTATAAAATAATTCACATCACTTTGACAGGCAGCAGTGTTTCTTATTTCTCATTCATAAAATATTATTCGCCATATTTGGTGGTTAGCACTGTTGCCTTGCACCTCCAGGGTCGAGGTTCGATTCCCATCTCGGATCTGTACAGTATGAATCAGTTTGCATGTTCTCCCCATGCTTGGTGTGTTTCTTTCGAGTGCTCCTGTTTCCTCCCATAGTCCGAAGACATGCAGATTAGGCTAACTAGCGTTTCAAATTGCCTACAGTCTGTGAATTCTGACCGGAGGTCATAAAAATGACCATAGTACATAGTATCATTCACAGACCATAGTACCACCACAGTACACTCATTGTGACACATTACCTACCCTGGTACTCTGTAAAGACCTATGGTGGCTACAGTGGTACTGTGTCTGAAGTTCCATGGTAATACTATGGTATATTATGGTATGTACTATAGTCTATTTACCCTATTCAATTATACTACCTACCATAGTAAAATGGTAAATAAAATGGAGCAGGTTAGCATTATAAAATAGCTAATGGTCTTGATAGTCTGTAAAAGATTGTTATAATATCATGCATGTACAGTATAATCTCTAATCTATATTAGGCATTTTTTCAGCTGTAGGCATTTTTTCCTCCATGTAATATAGACTTAAGGTGCTACATTCAACACTTACACAACCTTGTTTTCCCATTATACACTTCATAACGTTTAAAGGTGAGCAAGTTTGGAAAGTATAAAAGAGAATCTGGAAAAAGTATTGAAAAGGTTTTTTTTTTCTTTCTCTTCAGGTAATAAATCTTTTGGTAAGGAATGTTTGTTAGAACATCTGGTAAGTTATTGTAGTTCTGTAAAACTGTACGTTTAGCAGGCTAGTCAAAGATTTTGCCATGTGTTAGTCATGTCCTATGATATTCTATATGGTCACATGACTTCCTCTTCTCAAAATCCACATGTAAGGATATCTCCCGAATAGGATTTAGCGAGTTAGGTGCCTTCCGCTAGGCTTAATGCTATTAATTATGTCATTAGGTCAATACAGCAAGTTCCTGCTTAGCCAGAGGCTAGTGTTATTCCGTAGGAGTCTTCTTAAATAATAAGATTGATCTTTTACTATCAGTTTTTGCCGTGTGATATCCAGCCCGAGCAGCACCGTCTCGAGGGAACAGTACATCAGGCCGAACTGGATTACCGCTAGCTGCTGGGAATGTGCGCGAGTGGTTCCTTCGCTCTGCTCCAGGCTCTTGTTATATTGCTGATTCACATCCACGTTCTGTTGCTTTGACCTCCAAAGACAGGAATCGTTTGTCTCCCATTGCCAGGCTGAGACTTGTGGAGATATTTCAAAGCCCTGCACTTATCTGTCTGTTAATTAATGCGGGATTAAAAAATCAAATCTTTTAATTAAGTGTTAATTCCTTTTTCTTTTCTTTTTTTTGTTTCAACGTAAGTGATTAAAGTTTGCATTGCTTAAAAAGTCTTTTTTTTTTTTTTAATGGTTGGTTTCTTTCGCATTCTTTCGTGTCTTTGTCCAACCGAACCGCACGTATTTGCTGCCGACTTAAACGGGACGGTTAAAAGATCCGACAGTGTATTCAAGGCTTTAACGCGTAAGGCATGGAGGACCGAGCCTTCTGTGAGTATAGGATTGAGGATTTCCTTGTTTGCTGTGGTGAGAGTTTCATGATCAAGAGGCCTCTTGTTTCCTAGACTGAAAGCCAGCTTCTAGTCAAACAAGATCAATTTGTTTCTGCAAGGAATTTTTGGATATAATAACAGGGCTTTGTGTGGCCAACCCACACGTTATCAATTGAGACGTCGTCCTTAAGAGGCAGCGACAGCCAGTGCAGAGGAGGAAAAGCTTGGCTCCAACAGGTGGGGAAAAAAAAGAAGAAGAAAAAATTAGTCGAAGACAGCACTTCTTGCCATGCTGGACACAATAATCCGACGGTATTAGCGCTAAGACGCAGGGTGAAGACGCGTTTAAAGCGCAAGTTGTCAGATTAAGTAGCTGCCCTCGTGAAAAACGAGCTCAATTTCTCTCCGAGCCTATAAGCATTTGTTATTAGCTACTTAACCTGATGAAATCTATTATTTATGCGTTAGATTGCAGCGTATCAGAATGAGTGATGAAAAGATTTGTCCTGCCATGTGAGTAATGGAGAGGCTAAATAAAACAGGGCTGTATAATATATCACTAGTTAATCGCTACTGCATTATTGGTATGATCAGAGACGGCTGCAGTATGCTAGCCGTCTCAGTTACGAGTCAGTAAATTCGTTTATCGCGTGCCGCGAGTGTGCTAGGAGAATTTTGGATCGTGCGCGTGTTCCTCTAGGTATTTCGATGCTTCGGGCTAAGTTCAAATTAGAACCCGGGTTACAAAACAAACATCGCCAAAGTGTTTTCGGACACAGCGCACGTTTCCGCCGTCGCCCATAAAAATCGCAGTCGGAGCGGTTTGTCCGCGTCCTGCAGCTCATGAAACTCACAAGTGAATGCTACGCATTGACTTAGCGGAAAAGCGTGCGCAACGTCGTCTCCTAAGCGCTGATTGAAGCTGACGGCACTAAACTTTTACAGCCGGGTTTACAACGCTGTCTCGGCTTTTCTTCTCATTAATAGGCTTTTGGTTTTCTCTGTTATTAGAGAACGTTGATATGTTTTTCCAGCTCCGAACAAAAGGCCGGAGTTTGTAGGACAATATGCCTCTCTCTTTGTACTGTAGATGAGCGTGGCATTTTGGTCCATGTGTAAACAAATGTCATGGTGTTAGAATAAAAAAAAAAAGGCACAAAAAAAAAAACATTTTTGAATTAGCTCGCCATCTATTTAAAGACATTCACGAGGTTCTGGCAGCCAGGCTTGATCTGTTTAATGTCTCTCTCTGCTGTTGGCCAAAGGCCCTTGTTACAGAGATGAGCTGCATTTATTAAACTGACATCTATTGCATAGCCTCTCATTACATGAGTGTTTGATGTCCTTTCGAGAGAACGGGGTGACTGTGTCTTTGTGGCATTGATCTTAAACACGCCTGTTTCATAAGCTGACTCTACACGAATGCACGCTTGCTCTCGAATGCCATGAACTATCAAAAAAAAAACAAAAAAAAAACAGTGAGGATTTGACGTATTAAAGTGTGTCAATATTTTATAAATGAATCGGAGAAGTAGACTGAAATGTGTGTATGATGAAGACTTTCAAACCTGAATATGAATACATTATAATTAGGAACGGACAGATCATGTGTTCCAAATAGGAGATGCACTTTTTTTTTGTTGTTCTTTTGGAAGCGTCACATCTACAGTAATTGGGACTAAAGGTGCGCATCAGGACCAGGATTCCATGTCATGTGACGCTACACAAAGACAAACTGTAGTGAGGTTTTTATTTTCATGAGGATAGGGATGAGCAAGATCATCTCAAGATATGAAGCTTGCAAGACAAGCAAAGTTCTTGTTCATTAAAGGTGCAATAACTGATTTTCTTTAATATTGCATAAGTAACCTAAAAGGTACAGTATGTTGAACATTCTGCAAAACAATGTATTCAGCTGTTGCTTGAATAGCAAAAGTCACAGAACGCACTTGAAGACAGGACTTCCAGTGCGTATGTACCTGTACAGTATGTGGATTCGCGTCCTGTCAGTAATTTTTAATACATTCTTCAACCCTGGAGGTGGATCTTTTTGAACATGTGTGCAAATGACACTAATGCACTTATCCGAGTCTTTCATTAGTGCCTGGATACCATCAAGGTAGAAAGTTTTCTCAGTACACTGGAGCCATTTTTGGTTTCCCCCTTTACACATCAGAAACGCTGGCCTCCCAGGAACTCTGCTCTGCTAACTTTTCTAAAAAAATAGCAAAGCAATAACTCTCAGCCGAGTTCCTGTAACGCGTAAGCGATGTTCGTAAACGATCAGTTCCCACAGACAGATGCGTCTCTTCTGCATGTTGAGGACAAGTTATTTGTCTTTTTTTAAAGGATCATGTGCTGAATGTTGCCGAACCGATCCAAGTTGTTCAGGAAGATCATTTGCGGGCATATACAGTAAGGCCTTCTTTTAAAATGCACAACTCAAATATGGCTAAGAGTCTCATCACTGCACTCATTGACTGTCAATCAATTTGACGCCTTCATTTGCGAGAAGTTTGTCTTGAACTCCCCTTGTACTTAACATAGAAATAAAAATAAAGAGTTCTCGTCTGGCCATTATTCTTTTTACACTGACCCAGATATAGTCTCACCCGTCTTGGCAGAAAAAGGAAAAAAAAGAAAAGTTTTTCCGTCTATGTATTTTTTTTTCTCCCGTTATGTCTCATTATATTTATTATATATATATATATATATATAGTGCGTCACTGCATTATCCACTATTTTCGACATCATTTGCCCTTTTCCATTCAACGATCTCTCCACACTGCACTTCTTCTCCTGACTATAGAGACGTTTCACACTATATAAATGAGCCGCCCGCTGTTTTGCTCAGAAATTCTAATTGACTGCAAAGAAGCCTTCAGATCAAGGCGACGACTGTGTAACTTCCTTGACCGCGTGTAACTACGGTCTATTAGGCGTCACGTCGAGATTACTTTGCACTTAGGTGACTCATAGCCATGAATTAAGAATAAATAGATTAAAGATCAAGGATCAGCTCGTGTACTATAGAATGCGTTCGGGAAATGTCGGCTGTATTCCGTATTCTCTTTAGGGGTGCCAATAATTTCCGAAAAGACTGTTACGTGCGATAGTTTCTCTAATGGTAAATGAACCATTCTGTTTATTATTATTTGACCTTGTGTGTATATGTGTGTGTGTGTCTTAATTTATTTCGATTTTCCACATTTCAGTGAAGGGTGCCAATAGTTCTAGACCTGCCTGTCTATTTAATTGCATCACCTGATATTATAAGTGGAGTGTGTGTATATGTTAGATGCACATTAGTGGCTTTCACAGAGCAGTACATTTCCTAAACAAAGTTAGCGGTGAGCCGCGCGTAAGCCGAGTCCTTGTGCCGGCCTTGGACACGTGGAAGCGGCTGTGCGGCGAGACAGTGATTGATGCCGTGAGGTTCATGCTGCATGGGGAAATGTGTGTGAGAGAGAGCGAGAGAGAGAGTGAGAGAGAGAGAGAGAAGTATTAGAGCAGGTAGTTGAGGTCTTTGATAAGAAAAAAAAAGAAGAAGAAGGAAAAAAAAACTCCACCTCCTCGCTTCCTCCTTCTGTTCATGTTATTGAAATAAGCCCAGCGGAGAGCATTAGTGCACTCCCAACATGCCCTGAGTCATTGTCCACGAGATTGACTCGTGCAGGGGTCCTTATGACTATTTAAGACGGTCGATTTGAAGCTGCGCATTTGGCTCGGCGTTTGATTTTTTATTTTTATTTTTTTTCCTTCCCAAAGCAGCGTATGATGGTTGTTGATTTTTAAAAAATGACTAAATTGCATGCTCAAGTGGTATTACAGCTTGCCACTCCACAATAATACTCTATTAGTTATGAGAGTGTCCTGTAATTATTGGAATGTGAAGATGTGCACTTTTTTTTTTTTTTTTCCAGCGCGAAAGTAAACACGGGCTGAACTGCCCTTCGTAATCAGAGCCCTCGAGGTCCATTACCGCTAATTTGATAAACAAAGCGTGCCTCGTTCGGCAGATCCGCGCGTTTTTTCGGAGCCCTGCCATGACGTGCCAGCCTTGTAATCTGTGTGATTTTGCTCATGGTGGGCTCCATGCTGACACCGAAAGTGAAAAATGGCTGGAGCTTCTCAGCATATTTATGTGAGGCGAATAGAAGGCTGGAGACTAATAAGAGAGAGGCGATGGCCCCCGCTGATGGAGAGGCAATATCCTCTTGTGGTGCTTGGCCCGTCTCAGGGGACGTCTCTTTAAAAGGATGGAAGGGAGAAAAAAAAAGAAGGTTGTGAGGGGTGGCAAAAAAAAAAAAAAAAAAAAGCGCCTGGCTTGCTGCCCTCAGAAGCCGTAGCGCTATCTCCTTCTCAGAGCTGCTGATTACTCGGTTTTTCCCTTTTAATGTAAATGTTCTCACAGTCGGCTTGGGGAAAATTGTGCGCTTCGATGTGTGTGTGTAATCGTGTGGTTTGGGTTCTTGATAAGGTAGTTTGAACATTACAGAACATATTGAGTGGAGAATAACCAAGTGTAGTTCATCGTGCACAGTAATTGTGTGTGGGAGAAATAACACACTCAGGGTCATAACGTCAGGGGAAAATAATCAACAGCGGAGTGGGCCAGCGTAGCCGCTTGGATATCGATTATTCTTCAACACATTTTATTCCTCCTACACCACAAACGATTCAATGGTTTTTGGTTCACAGGACAAAAAAAAGACAGAGAAGCTTGTCATGTGACCAGTGAGTCAAGGTCGAGTTCAAGGTCATGACCTTGCTGGAAACTTTCCCTGATACTGCAGACTCCTTCCTTAAAACCTTTAATTAATGCCTCCTTGTAGAAAGCTTGACCGTGTTATTGATTATATCATTTACTCTTATTAACAACATGTTTATCAGTGGCGTAAACTGAACATATGGAAAATGGATGAAAGAGTTGGATGTAAAGATGGTTGAGAATTCAACAGCACTGTAGTGTTATTAATACTGCTGTATTTGGTTTAAAGTAATGCCAGGCAAAGGGTGCGCAGTGGAGCCCTGTATCGTGCCTTTCATTCTCTCTCTCTCTCTCTCTTTCTCTCTCTCTCTGTGTGTGTGTGTGTGTGCGCGTGTTTGTGTTTGTCCATTATTTCAGCCCTGGCTCTGATTGATGGGCCAGTTGCAGTATCACCTTGCTGAGGGTCAGACAAGAGCTTTGTCTCATTTTACAGGGTCTTTTTTTCAGTAATGGTGTCGTGACTTCATACCTGTTTATTTCCACCTACACCGCTACGAAGGCAAGGCGCGACGGGTGGATCGTAGGTGCGAATTTAGGAAAGCCTCTGAAATCCTGGATTAATGTGATGAAAACCTTTCCACCAAAAATGCACAGTAATCTGATACACCCGGAGACACATTCAGTACAATCAGGTTGTCAGCTGACTTCATTTATGGCCACATAACGTTGCTGAGCCTAGACCTGAGCAACTGAACCAAACCTCTAGAGCTTGTACAGTGGGCACGATGCATGATGAGAGCATGCGCTTCGCTTCTCCCTACCCTGACACGCCCATCTCTCAGGAACCTCAATCTAGACTCATCAGACCATTTCCCATCGCTCCAAAGTCCAATCTTTATTCTCCCTAGCAAACCGAAGCCTTTTCCTTCTAACAAGTGGTTTCCTTATGGACACACAGCCGTCAGGTTTTATCCGCAAATACAGAAAGCGGTATGAGAGTCAGAGTCCACTGAAGATCCGAGGCAGATTCTCCATCATGCTCAAAAAAACTAAGGAGCTCATTTCCCTATTAAATAAAAAAGTCGCTTTTAAATTAAATCGGTTATTGTTCCCGAGACCACTGATTCATTTTAAAACATGAAAATGGTTATTACACTTAATATTGACTGTGCTTAGTTTAATCCTGTTTATTATTTTCAATAGTTTGTTTTTACAGTATATATATATATATATATATATATATATATATACAAATATTACATTTTATTATATTAAAAAATATCTTTCCCTCTGCATGTGCCCGGGACTTTCACTTTTTTCAGTTCCGTATTTTATCGTAATGTCTATAGACATCACAGTCTAACTTGTGCTCATTAAATAATTGGATCAATATTGTAAAATGAAGTTTCACTTCAAAGCAACTCCATCGATGATTAAATATTCTTCTTCATGCCAAGTCAAGACAAGAAATTGAATTACATATGCTTGATGATGATCCCTGAAGTACATCTTGTTAGGTGCACTTACATTTCTGCATTTGATTTTTGGCAATGCGACAGAAAATTGAAGAGAAGGAGTGCTCCTGCGCTTTTATTTCTGTAGGCTAGACCGCAGAATTAGAGATCAAAGAAGAGAGTTGTGTTCAACTCAAATAAACCCTGACCTCCATTTCACACACTGCTTTTCACTACACACACCCTTCACACAGGACAAGGTATAGAGTACGCTTAATGAAAGTGTCAGATATTTATTAGATCATTCATTTCATTTGGTTAACAGTAGCCTAATAGATTACCAAAACAAATAGATGGTGCTGGGTGAATTTCATTTTATATTTATTTTCTTTTAATGAAATAATTTTAGCTTAATTAAACAAAATTTCATTTGCAGTTTTATTTTATTCTGCTCTGTTTATTTCATTTCCAGTTTTTAAATTTTGTATTGGTTAATTATAATTAAATTAAATTAAATTAAATGTAATATCATCCATATTTATTTATTTATTTATTTATTATATGGTTAGATTACATAATCAAATAAATGGCACTAGGGTATTTAATGTAATTAATTATTTTGAATTTTAAATACATTTAAATGTAGTTCATTAATTTTGCTTATATTTTTATTTTATTTAGTTTTATGTAATTTTAATTTAATTAAATAAATTTACTAATAAATTTTATTTTGTTTTTTATTTCATTTTATTTTCATTTCATTTTGTTTTTGTTTACATGAAATTTATGAAAGGTATTTTATTTTATTGTACTTTTGTTTTTCATTTCATTTCATCTTTATTTAGATTTTGCTTTGTTTAATGTAATATTAGTAGTTGGATTTTATCTTTAACTCTATCTATCTATCTATCTATCTATCTATCTATCTATCTATCTATCTATCTATCTATCTATCTATCTCTCTAATCAACTTCGTCTAACTGAACATCCGTTTCAGTTCATCCGTTTTTTTTTTAATCCGTTTTTTTTGTTTGTTTGTTTGTTTGTTTGTTTGTTTTCGCAAAGACTTCTAAATGATGTAAATTGGTTCCGGTTCTACATAGTTAAAAAAAAAAAAGAATCTAAAACTATTCCACACATACTGTTCAGGATATCGTTAATATCCTCAAGATATTTGATTTATTATTTAAAATGCCAAACGTTAGCAAATCAGGGCCTCTGTGTTAGATGTGTTAGCATGTGTGAAATGTCCCGGAGGTCCGGGCAGACGTGCGGCCCATGAGGTCATCGCGGGTGTGTCTAGATGTGACTAAAAACGCGCTTGTTTTCAGCTGCTCTGTCAGTTTATTTACATCTGGGTCTGCCAGCGCTCGTGTCAGGTTAATGAGGGTGAACATCGCGGCCTGCACCTCAGACAAGCGCACAGTTAGCGATGGCATGCGGTGACAGGAATAAGTAACGCTGGATGTCTATACATATAGTGTGTATATATATATATATATATATATATATACACAGTGTATATAGTTGTCAGTCCATCTGGTTTGTCAGGTTGTCAGTGTTGTTAAGTGTTAAGTGTATACTCTAGGGCCACTGGCGAAAGAGTGTCATTAAGAAGATTAAGACGTTTGGAGCAGGACGGAAATGGCACATTTAATGTCTGTAAGTGAGCCAGGGAGGGAAAAAAAAACACTGCTGTAAACAGCAAATGGGAAGTTCATCAGCGTTTGTTTACTGTCAAGAACGAACAAGACTTGTACCCATCAGCTTTATGTAACTCTTATACAGCTTTGTGTACGCTTTGTAGGAAAATTACTTTGAGTAATTCATTTAATGATGTAGAACGTCTATGTGCCAAACGTTATCGCTTCATTTATAGTAGTTTTAGAAAGTCCTTCCTTCACCATTGTCCAAAAAACAACAACAACAACAACAACAACAAAAATGCAGCATTTTGTGTTGTGTCTGCTCTCCCAAAGACTTTCCTGTTACTCCTTTGGACTTATCATTGATATTAATGTAATGCATTACTGTATGTGTATAAACAGGTAACTAAAGAATCATATTTGCATTGAAATCCTTTGAAATTTGACTATGGTGTAAGTACCGTGGTACTTATTGGCGGATATAGTACTGCAAAATGGTGTATGGTTCTACCATGGTATATATACAGTACAGTAGTATGATATGGTACGGTACAATGTGGCTGCCTGCTGAAATTTAGTAGTCACGGTGGTACCCAAGAAGAACCATGATATTTCACCCAAGTATTGTAGTACACACCATATTAATACCACCGTGCCAACTAAAGTGCCACAGGTATTCTGGTACCATGGTAGTCGTATGGTGCCTCCTAGGGTATGTTATGGCTTGTCCTATAGTACCATATAAGACTATACAATATTCTACCGTCTAATTTCTTCAGGCTTGTTCTAAAAACATGACTGACGCTGTGTACAGGATGGCATTTTTCAGGCTTTCAGGGACATTTTATTTTATTGCTTTTCCAACTTGAACGCTGTGCGATTAAAGAAAAGGGAGTTATTATATAATTATATCATTAACCATGGTCCTGTTCTAGCCGAGTTACTCTGGGATCATTGGCCAGTAAAAAGCTTTTCAGGCTGAGAATAAGGACGAGCGGCTTTTCATCGAGGATCGGACGGCAGCGGAAAAAGCAACAGGAACATCCCAGTCAATGGCGAGAGAGAGAGAAAAAAAATAATAATAATAGTACAAAAAAAAAAAAACTACTGATGAGAAATGTGGTGTGAAAATCATTTAAAGGGATGGAACATGAAAGTATTATTAATTATATTATACTTTTTTTGCCATGGTTTCATTAAGGCGAGTGTATTGATTGGAGCTCAGTATTAAACACATTAAATTAAATTCCTGTATTTCCGTAATAAATTTTGCACCGCATCGATTTTTCAAGTCTGTTTAGACGAATGATTTTTGTGGAATACTTGTATAGACTTTCAGCAGTGTGAAATGGTGCGAAAACGCTAATTAAAAAAAAAAAGGCGCTTATCAGACACACTGGAATAAAGATGTCACATGTGGAGGTAGTCACCGAACTGCCAACTTCGTCTTCCTTCCACATCATCAACCCCCACCTCCCTCTCTCTCTCTCCCTCTCTCTCTCTCTCTCTCCATCACGCGGTCCTCCACCACATCTGAGAACTGCCTTGGCATAATTAGAGGGTAGAGGTTAAAGGCTTTCTGACAAATTATTTGCCTTTTAGAAGATGCCTAGTGTGAATGGGATTTGATTGAACAGATGTTTTTAAATTTAGAACGCTGGTTTTGCGTAACACTTTATTTTATAACGAATTAAGTACCGGGTGTTTAACGTGTATAGGTGAGTAGTGATCACAAGTCGTAAGCGATAAATCCACTTACGAGTGATGCATCAGTTCCGGATCAGATTTGTGATATATTATATTATACACGGTACCGCAATGCAGTTATTTCCATCCGTACGTCCACACCTACTGTAGGTAAATGTAATTTGAGCTGCTTAAGACCAGGGCAGGGGTCGTTCAGTGGTTAAGGTTTTGGACAACTGACTGAAAGCTCTCAGGTTTAAACCCCACCACCACGTTGGCATTGTTGGGCCCTTGATCAAGTTTCTTAACCCTAAATTGTTGAGAAACTCAGCTGTATAATAAGATAAGTCAGATTATCTCCGGATGAGGGCGTATGCCAAATGCTGTACAGTAATCGTCGATTCCGATGAGGCTTGGGTTTAGTCCTGCATAGGAGGTGGGGTTGCGCTGTAATGTCTATTAATGACTGGGTAACTTGTTTGATGTTAGCCAATTAGCTTTCAGCTGGC
Organism: Clarias magur; assembly: GCA_013621035.1. Lineage (NCBI taxonomy): Eukaryota > Metazoa > Chordata > Actinopteri > Siluriformes > Clariidae > Clarias > Clarias magur. Next base: position 2,113,867 of record QNUK01000050.1, on the reverse strand, counting down.
AAGTCATATCATCAGCACTGCGCTTGTTTTTTCAAGACCTGCCCAATAGGGGCAGTATTTTCAAAAGGTGCTTGGACCCCACCGATCGCTGCTTGCAAAAAAATATATTTTACGTAATATCTATTAAATAACAAGGCGGCACTGTGGCATAGTGGCGTAGTACAAAGACATGCCAATTTTATGTTTCCAAATTGCTTGTAGCATGCGAGTGTGTGCTTGTGTCCCCTGCGATGGACTGGCTCCAAGGGCCCTGGGATAACGTATTAGATAATGTACAGTAATTAATAATTATTTGTTAATTGATTAATTGCCGTTAAGAATTTAAGCTATTGAAAATGTATTCCCTGATAATCTTATCGCAAAACACAGCTGTAATCTAATGGTAACTTAGCTATAGTGACTAACCAAGCTCTTGCTCTCCACGTTCCCTTCCACCGCATTTATTTTTACCACGAGCAAAGCAGATAACAGAACTGACCGCTGTTGTTCTAAAACACATTCTGCAAACCCACCGTTTGGCATCTTGAACTGTCGAAGGTTTGTGCATGGAGGGGGGGGGGGGATGTATTTAAAGACGGGCCTGGGTATTTCTGTATGAGATTGAGGAATCAAAGCTCAATACCATTTTTATATAATAAAAAAAAATGGAAATTATACTTTTCGGGCAGTGGCGATACTGTGGCTGGCCACCACAAATAAACCAGTGTGTGGAAAACACCGGATTGTACTGTTAATTAAAACTTAAATTGAACAATGTGGCAAACAAACAAACAAACAAACAAAAACAAAAAGACATTCAGTGGCCATTTAGGCGTAATTGGCGTGCTGCTGCCACAATGTCCGTTTCTGATTACACCGAGTGCTGCACTTGGATCTTTTTGTGATGTCATAAGAGAAATTTCCTTTATCCGCTTGGCTCGTGACCAACCAGAGAGTTTGGCTATTAGATCGCTGCGTGTCTCTGGTGTAAAATCCCTGCATTGTCAGACAGAGCTCGTGCCACGTCCAGACAGTGAGATGATGTCGCGCAGCATGGGGAGGACTGTTTACTAAATTGGGTCAGAATCTGGAAACGTGCCTGAGCTCCCTTCTGCAATATTCATGGGATGACATTTCAGATATAGTGCAGACTCCAGACACAGACTCTAATTGGCCTGCGTAGTTAATCACAGAGCGCTTGCATTGTTAGTCAGGAGGGCTGTGCAGATAAACAAGACAATTGTATTATAACTCAGCGCAAATTAGTTTTTTTTTAATTATTATTGCAACTAAAATTCTGTAGAAATACAAAAGTAAAATATAGACAGATTATTGATAATGAAATATTTGATAATATATAGATATTATACAGAAAGCTCTAACTTTCCTGAAGTTATTAATTAAAAATGTTTTTTTAATTGTCAGATTAGACAACATTTATTAATTTTCTGTAACAAACCCTGACAGTTATGACTCTGATGTAAATAGTACAGTTATACTGTAGTAATAATTTCTATAGAAATCATTTGTTAATACAGACTCAGGTGTTGAATGTATCACAAAATCTATACCTAATACTGGACGGATTTGTAAATTATTTCAGAATTTGCCATTTCTTGTCTTAAAAACAGAAAAAAAATGGAATCTGCTAATTATAGCTGCTATAATGTTAAAGCTGTGCGATTTAATTGATTATGCAATTGTATAGATCTTTTGTTAATTGATTCTTTTGTACAGGTCAACTTTCAAAATATATTTCGAATTCCTTAAAAATATGTTTTTTCATTCTGAATCTGCTTTTTTTTTGGTGAGAATCTAACTTCTTCTTCTAATTTTAAGTGTGAATTTTTGCATTATCGCCACCTACTGGACTGGAGTGTAGTGCAGAAGATTGGCACAAAAAAAAAGAAAAAAACTATTAATGTTTGGTAGGAGACATGACATTTAAAAATCAGTACAAGTTACACTGCATGCCAGTGCATATTACATACTTTTAATCATTTTTAATACTTTAAAAATAGCTGCTTGTAATATCTGTATAGTTATATAATTGTGTAACTGAATTTAAAATTGCTGCATGGGGGCTTAGTGGTTCAATTCCCGCCTCAGGGTCTGTGTGCATGAAGTTTGCATGTTCTACCTGTTCTTGGTGGGTTTTCCTCCGGGTACTCCGGTTTCCTCCCACAGTCCAAAGACATGCATGTTAGGCTAATTGCCGTTCCCAAAATGCCTGTAGTTTAGTTTTATGAGCGTTTGTACAAATCCACATTCTGGTTGTGATCCACAGTTATGAATACAGGAACTAACTTGTCTCACAGATGTTCCATGACAGTAAATCTAATTATGATTTATTTATTTATTTTTTTAATGTAATGTATTGTTTTTGTTAGCAAGGGAAAAATTATAACGTGACATTGATATAAGAGGAATAAAGCATTCAGGAGCTGCTTATATAGGAAAACAATCCTATCGCAAGATGCAATTTGTTGTTTCATTCCTTACTGCAATAAAATACAGATGCATTTCAGGCAGATAACAGGTAGCGGGATGAAAGATGAGGAAATAGCGCCGCTCGCTTTGTGTGTCAGCGATGCAGTCGAGCCTCTGTGCGCTAAAACAAAGGCTTCCTTGAGGAGATGGAAAGGATGCCAGTGGGAGAAGTGGTGTCACTGGTCAGGGTGGTAACCTGGCACCTGGCAATTACTGCCAGCGGCACTCATTAATCTCACCGAGAGCCGTTCTGCCCTCTGACAAGTCTCTCCTGTCATTTCCCCTCTCTCCTGGAGACAAAACCCAGGCTAATACGGCCATTTATATTACATGCAGGTCCACTTATTTGCCAGGTACCTTGGAGGAGGCCTGGCATTTTGAAATGCTGCTTATTTCCATGCGGGCAATTACGCTTTCAGCAAGTAGACAGCAGCGAGCTTGGGTTTGCCCAACCCGGGATACGGATTCTGTTAATATCAGCGCATATAAAAAAATGATCACCGTGGCTTGTTTAAATCCCGTTTTCCATTTAAGGACAACGGCCGCCGACAAAGACACTCGTGGCTTCTCAGACAGACAAAGAACCAGGAAAAACAGAAAGAAGAAAGAGGGAGCTGGCGTCCTCAATGCTGAGATTTCTCCCCTCAGGCGACGTCGTCACCCCACTCATGCAGACTGGCACCTTCGCGATGAGGGGCCCTCTATCGCTCCTCGCAATCAATCCCATCCCAGAGCTTCCAAATCAAGAAACGTGAGCAGAACTCCACCTCCGCTGTCATCGGCTTAATGGGGACGATAAGCAGGTCCATATAATTACAATCCAGCAAAATAATTGTAACAAGAGGCTAAACGATTAGCTGTACTTTTAATTAGCCAGTGCTTCAAATTAATAATTGCTGCTTAATTCTGAAATCAGACCCACTGTTGTGGCGTTCTAATAATGGAAGCACTTGCTCGCTGCTTATTACATTTTTTCAATGGGTAGCCTTCCTGGTGGGCGGATGTGTATGTGTGTGTGTGTGTGTGTGTGTGTGTGTGTGTGTGTGTGTGTGTGTCGTGGGGCGTTTAGGTTGGGGGATGAACAAGCAAGTGAGGGAGTGTTTAAAAAAAAAAACGAGGGGAGAGAGAGATTGTCTATTTGGTTATCGTCCAAAAGCAGCGAAGCTCAGCTGAGATTAAATTTATTCAGTTCACCGTGGATATCACTGTTCAGTTTTTCCCTTTTTCCATCTGGCCTCAGAATAAATAAGAGGTTGGGAAGGAATTTGGGGAAGGCGGGGCGAGGTGGGGTGGTGTGGGGGTTTAAGGGGCACCGGGGGTGGTTTCAGAGACGAGGACGTACTTCACCACAGCATCATCAAGCCTGCCGTCATGCTCGTTATAAAATAAGCTCTTCCGATGCTGATTAAGCTGAAGACTCGTTTTATTTGAGAAATCTGTTTTTTTGCAACATATGGATAAGGGAGGAAAAATCCTCATCCTCATTAAACGTCCATCCCTCGAGGCTTCGCTCAGCTGCTGAATGATCACACTTTACACACACACACACACACACACACACACACACACACACACACACACACACACACACACACAGTCTGCCCCAGGGTTATCAGGAATCCTTTGCTTTTGAGTCATTTGTAGTTTTTGTTGGTGTTTTAAAAAAAAAAAAAACATTTAATCAGTTCTGTTCACGACCAAGCAAAAAAAAAAAAAAAAAAGACTTTTGACTCAAACGCTGTCTTTTAAATTGTATAGAAAAAAAGAGGAAAAAGACCTGCGTAATATATAGCTTAAATAATTACCTGTCACTATGTTTATAAAAGGCAACTAGATGTTAACCCTTTATAAGGCACTCATCGAAAAACTTTTTCATTGCTTTTATTCCACTTTTTACGACCGTGGTGGGACGTCCGGTCAACATTCCCAAGCACATTCACACACTACAGACACTTTTAATTGGGAACGCCAGTTAGCCTAATCTGCATGTGTTTGGACTATGGGAGGAAACCGGAATACCCAGAGGAAACCCACCAAGCACATTCAGGGAGAACATGCAAACTGCTTGCACACAGACCCGAGGCGGGAATCAAACCCTGCCCCTGAAAAAAAAACCCAATGTACTCAAGTAAGAGTAGCTGTACTTCAAAATAATATTACTCAAGTAGAAGTAAAAAGATTTCAATGAATAAGAAATGTAGAAATTATAATAATTATATACAGTATATATAGCGAATCATGCTTTGTATATGATGTCAGGGACGCATCACACATGTGTTGGCTAATAATTCTGTACTGAAATGTACTGATATATTCATAAACTGTTACAGTAACATTATATGTACAATTAAAGTTAACATATAATCACACAAACATGAAAAAAGCATTGTATACTCTATTGATTTTACACTAACTCTACGATTCCACTAGTAGCAGCATGGATTTATGGGAGTTCCACAAAATTCGAGAAAGATCCGGAAACTTCTGTTTGCGCATGCGCAGTGAGGGTATGTAGGACGGATTCACAGGTAGGATCGATTTATAGAACAGCGGCTGAGGACCTGATTGGTCAAACGGAGTCATGTGATTATTGTTGCTGCATCTGATTGGTGAAACAGTCATGTGGTAGATCCACCGGCTGCATGTGTATAATAAATGGTTAGAAAAGTAACGAGTCATGTGCAGCTAAATGTAGCGGAGTAAGAGTAGCGTTTCTCAAGTAAAAGTAAAAAGTATGACTACTCATAGAAGAACATTTGTTTTCAAAAAGTTACTCAAGCAAATGTACTTTTTAATCTGCAACATAAAGATTGAGAATGAACATGTAAATCAAATGTGGAGGAGATGAGACTGGGTTTTAAAACAGAATTCTGTTTTATGTACAAAAAGCTATCGCAAAAAACAAAAATAAAACCCTCAATACAACTGAATGAATGAATGAACGAATGAATGAATGAAACGTGCTACTGAAAGTCTCCTTTAAAAAGAGGTTAAAAGTGTAATAGTGTTCAGCATGATGCTTGCGTTACCATTTTATTTTCCTTTTTGTGCTTTAGTACTTGTCCAAATTCGCAATCCTAAACAATAAGAGTCGACTAGCAGGATGCCACGTCTCTTCCTCGTCCTGCTTTACATTAGCCGGGTGACGTAGTGTCGAGGGACGGCGGTCTTCTCGCGATAACGTCTCAGACAGCTGTAAACGTGATCTATCAGCATGTCAAAATGATCCGTTAGGTGAGCTGACATAAACATAACTGACGTCTCGCTGTCATGGCGGCCAGGGTCCCGGTGTCAGTCAATCTTCTCCTGCCTCTCTCTCTCTCTCTCTCTCTCTCCCCCCACTGTTTTTATTCCTTCTTTTATGTCGCTTATTTTTCTTCGACCCTCAGAAGAAGTGGCTGTCACCCCGGGCTTGCTCTCGTTTTTCTCGGGCCAGCTCCATTCCACACCCTTTCTGGAATAATTTGATGATGGATTAGACGCAGCGTAAAAGCCAAGCGACCCCGAAGAGCGGCTCGGGGAATAGCCGGGACAGATTGAGAACAAACTGATTCCGGCTCTTTGTCTCTTGGCCCTTTCCGTTAGTCTCAGTGGCTCGCTTGTTGCTCTCTTAGAAGCAGAGTGGTTTACTGAAGAATCAGAAATGCTACTCACTAATATGCAAAGGAGGGCTACATTTAAAGTGCACAAATTCCTGTAATGAAAAACATGACAGGTGATTATTTGACGTTAATACAAGAAGAATTGAAGAACATTGATTATTAATTATAGACCAGTAAGCTGATAGCAGGATCATGGGCATGCAAGGCTCATTTAGAATATGCCAGTGGGGACCAAAGGCCGGTCAGTCCTGTCCGATCCCACAGAAAAACCAAAGTTGCTGAAAAATGAATGCCGTCTATGATAGAAAGGTATCAGAACTCCCAGTGCATCACAGCTTTCTTAAGGCGGTTGGTCTGGCCTCCAAGTTCCCCAGATTAATTCATCTGGACAAACAAGTTAGATCCATCGCAATCTAACCCTATAGAGAAAAAATCTTGGCATTGGGTGATCTTATAAGAAATGAGTTGCAAGGAAAGGTCTAAACTCTAACCCTAATCTTATACTCTGCACCTTTTCATATGACATTAGTATATTGTATAAATTGTCTCCTATTTTCTTTGTGGTTTACTTAAGTGGATCTGGTGCATCTTGAACGTGTCCTTAAGAGTAAGAATGGGAATACACCCTGGATTACACATATTATGCACATCCATATTTACACACTCAATGAAACACAGCGTTGGGTCATGACTGAAATGACAAGATCGCGAATACAAGCGGGCCAAAGGGATTTTCTCAGTAGCTGGCTTTTCTCTTAAAGATAGGATGAGAAGCTCAGTCATCCGGCAGAAACTCAGAGTAGAGCCGCTGCTCCTTTGTGTGGAAAGGAGTCAGTTGAGGTGGTTCAGGCATCTAGTAAGGATGTCACCAGGGCGCTTCCCTAGGGAGGTGTTCTTGGCATGTCTAGCTGGAAGGACTAGGTGGAGAGTTTATATCTCCTCACTGGCCTGGGAGCGCCTCGAGATCTCCCAGTCAGAGTTAGCTGAGGTGGCTGGGGAAATGGGAAGTTTGGGGTTCCCTGTTTGAACTGCTAACCCCGCGACATGATTTTGGATAAGCGGTTGAAGATGGATGGATGAATACACTGGGTATATTTTGTGTAGCCAGTTCTATCTACTGTATGTAGAAGCATGTTCTTTGGGAGGAAACTAGAGAACATGGGGAGAAACCATCCCGACACAGATGTGCACCTCCATGCAAACATTAACCTGCATAGCTTAGGCTCGAATCCCGGACCCTGGAGACAGCCGTGTCGCTGCGCCACATGGTGTTGCAGAGAGCTGAAAGCTTTGAAGGCCACATCAGGACATCCACGTTTCTTGGGTTGATTGCAGTCCTTGATGATCCTGATGCACAGTATGTGCAGTCACTAACGGTAAAGCTTCCACGTCCAAGGGGACGTCTGAGTTAATCTTGGGCCACAGTGCTATCTCCGCTCCAGGAATGTAGGCCATTATGTTAATGCTATTGTAATGTCAGGTTTACCCTGGGGTACTGAACCAGACACAGTTTTCCATCCACCTGTGTTTTCTGTTGTTGGTGTTGTTTCTAATTTAGTGCACTACTTACATGCTTGCTGTCATGAAGTAGTTCAGGTCTGTGCGAAAAAAGTGTCGGATCAGTTTGATCTTTTATCACTCACAGACTTGAGGTGCACTCAGGGGCAGCTGGAACTAGTTAAAATGAGCTTCCTGTAAGAGTCACTGTGTTGATTGCCTTCTGAGGACCTTTAAATTGAGAGGAACTCTCCCCGAGGCTTGATACCCTCTCACCGTCGATTCCTGCCAGACTGCTGTCCTTTCCTAAGCTGCAATCCGTTTACTTTACAGCGCTCCTTCCGTCTGCTTCATATCAACCCGGGCTCCTCTTGCATCTCGTAAAAGCTGCGGCTTTTCGCCGTTGATTTCGTGCATGCCAACTCCAATCATACTTACCGTTTCTCTCCTTCTCTCTCTCTCTCTCTCTCTCTCTCTATCCACAGCCATTATGAGCAGGACCGTTCAGCGCTGAAGAAGAAGGAATGGGAGCGTCGCACACAGGAAGTGCAGCAGGATGAAGATTTGTTCTCCACCGGCTTCAATCTGTTCGGTGAGCCATACAAGGTAAGAGTTCACCCAGGGGTCCAATCAGCGACTATGCACTTTCATTTCACACCGCAGCCCTGGGAAAAAAAAAAAAAAAAAGGAAGAAAGAATCTGGAGTGGTTTAATATCATGGTGCGTGCCACTTTATTTGCTGCTTTATGCTCTTTTACTTTCATCCCAGTCTTCACAGCAATGACAAAGTCAAAATATGCAGCATAGGAATGTTTGCTGGAGCCAATAATCCAGTGATATTTTCGGACGTCCTTCATGCAAATGCAAAGGGAACAGCAGCGATAAATGTGGAGGAAACAAATCAGTTCACACTATACCAAGGCCTTACGTTAAACATTCTGATGAGTATACTTATTTCTGAATGATCCTTTCTCGGGGATATTAATATGTACTCTAATATCAATTGTGATATCGTCATCAGCGGACAGAGCCCACGGTGCAGCGTTCACAAATAAAACCTCTGACCTAAAATGTGAAAGCTTGCTATATTAAGATGAACAAACAGGAAGAGAAGTCGATTTTATCAGAGGCACCTTGAGCAATAGAAATAGTGTAGGACAGATCTTTGCTACGAGACGATTTGCTATCAGTTTGTGAGGCTTCTTCAGGATTTCGGTTTGCGAAGCAACTATCTGGCCTTGTAACTGAATATTCATATATATTTTTTTAATTAAATTAAATTGTTCTATAAAAGCCATCTCACAACTGTGCAGTTATACTGAATATCGTCTGTGATTATCTGTCGATTATTTGCTGATAGTAAGCAACCACATGCATGTGATATTGCTTGAATATGGTATGGTTTAATAAATTTTAATTAATAAATTAAATGTATTATATATAATATAATATAATATAATATAATATAATATAATATAATATAATATAATATAATAAATGCTTGCTACTTAGGGATAGGCAAGGATATAGAAAATAATAATAATAATAATAATAATAATAATAATAATAATAATAATAATAATTTATTTCTGTAATAAAAATTATAGTAGTAGTGGCATTATTATTACAATTATAAGTATTATTATTTTAAGGGGTAGGGGCATGGGTAGCACAGGGTTTAACGTCATCCCAGGTTCAAATCCCAGCACCAGCAAGTTGCCACTATTGGGCCCTTGAGCAAGGCCCTTAACCCTCAACTGCTCAGATGTATAATGAGATAAAGATGTAAGCTACTGTTTTTCAGAGATATATAATATGTTAATAATACATTATGAGTACATAACTAGAGATGGCCGAGATAATAAAGCAATAAAATCATCATCATCATCAACAGCAATAATCATAACAATTTTATTTAAGGAATACAAATATAAATTTCTTAAAACTGAAAAAAAAGTTATTTTCGGTTTTAAGCAAATGTATGAAATGTATGTATATTTTTAATTCAAAACCTTTTTAAATATTTAAAAATATTATATTATTTAAATTTTACCATGACTAGAAGAGATGTCTTTGTTTTTATATTATATTAATATAAAATTTTATATATTATATTAATGATATATAATAAATATTATTCTGCAAAGAATGTATGAAGTGTATATAATTCTTCTTAACAAAAGTTTAATTTATCGTAATAATTTTATTTAGGTTGGATTTTCAAGAACACAGTCTATGTCTTCTGTATTAAATCCATTCTCTTAACTGTAGAGGCACATCCGCATACACACACACACACACACGCACGCACGCACGCACGCACGCACGCACGCACGCACGCACGCACACACACACACACACACACACCACACACACACACACACACACACACACAGTTACTTTCACTTCTGTGTGAAATTTGGCCACTCAATCTGAGAAAAATCTTCAAAACTACACTCTTCATTAAATTCAAAGCGCTCTTGATTAAAGTCGAATGTTTATGAAAAAGGAGTTAATTGCTCCATTCAGGGATAATTCACACCCAGGAACAATTCCTCTAAATAATTACGTGGTAAGTCCTTTCCAATAAACTCCTGAGCATCTATCAGCCTGTGAAATATAGTGGGGTTTGTGTGTGTGTGTGTGTGTGTGTGTGTGTGTGTGTGTGTGTTGCAGAATACAGTAGTTTACAATGGGCAGGCTGACAATGATTCATGATTATAGTTGTCCTTTGAGTTGTTTTGATTGTCCAGGTCCATCCTATTGGAATTCTTACACTACTGTTAAAATGTCTCGGGCACCCTAATTTTTGGTTCGATTTTGTCTCGTATTCTGCATTAGGGTGTCAATAGCAAATTGTAGACTTCCAGGCACTCATTTTCCATCTTTATTGGATATGAATCCTGTCCTAGGACCACGAGAATGCAGCCTGAAGCCTGCAGCCCATTGTGTTGAAGTCAAAGGCTGTACTTATTTACGTGTATATACTGAACACAGATCAGCCGTAACATTAAAATATTATATGTCAAAGGCTCCCCTTGTGCAATCTGGACAGCTCTGGCACCTCGGGACATGACTCCACCAGACCACTGGGGGGTGTTATGGGGTGTCTGGCACTGAGACTTTAGCGGCGGACATTATCTTTTGGTCCTGGGGTTTGTAGGATAGGATTGAACGCCCATGGATCGGCCTTGTTTGTCCATTGCATCCCACGGATGCTTGATCGGATAGGGATCTGGGGAATTTGGAGGCCAGAAAAAAAACCTTGAACAAACTTGAACGAGTTGTTCTGAAACCTTTCATTCTAGGCCAGCATTAACTTTTTTCAGCAATTTGTGCTACTGTGGAATCGGAAAGGATGGGCTAGTCTTTGGTCCTCACAGGCATAAATGAGCCTTGGGTGCCCATGATCCTGTCACCAGTTTAGTGGTATATAATTAATAATCGATGTTTTTCAGTTCAGTGGTGTTAGTGTTGTGGCTGATCGGTATATATAGATGCATGTTTATTTTATTTTATTGTTTTTTTTTTAACTAATATATAGAAGTTTGTCAATTGATTATTTCCAAAGCATTACAAAATGCATTTACCCATGCTTATGCATAAATGATAATTAGATCATTTAATTGTACCGGTTTCCTCCCACAGTCCAAAGACATGCAGATTAGGCTAATTGGCGTTCCCAAATTGCCCGTAGTGTGTGAATGAGTGCGTGAGTGTGTGTGCCGTGCGATGGATTGGCACTCTTTCCAGGATGTACCCCGCCTCGTGCCCTAAGTCTCCTAGGTTTCCTAGCCGAGGGAACTGACTACAGTATTTTTTATTTATGTATTTATTTATTTTTAAACTGACGAAGTCTATTTAGCAATGCCACACAATCTGCAATTAGTGCATTAAACTATAGCGTTCTGTGTAAATTGTGAACAAGCGCTGTTGTTTGATTGCCAGGATTCCATTTTTCATCACATAGGTCTGTGTTAATCATACTGCGACTGTGGCATTGTTAGCAGGTGGTGTTATTAACAACTAACAACGATCAGAGCGCAACCCACTGTTTAGCATGTGTTAATGCTCCAGACTCCATTAATTAAGTGCCACTCAGGCTGATGGAGATTTGCTACCTAGCATACTGTAGATATGACGGTGCAGGGTTTCTACATTGCACTGGTCTTTTTTTTCTAGAAGATTAGATATGAAGCAAAAAAAAAAATGCATGCAGTTCTTACTATTTATGAATGCATTGATTGTTTTTGTATGCCTATATTTTTATACAGTACAGGTACAGGCAACTTCAGAATCACTGACGGATTTTATGAAAAACATTAACACCTCAAACATTGTACAGTCTTGTGCAAAAGACCTGAGCCTCACCTAATTTTTTAAATGAATTGAAATGAAATGAAATGATTTGGATGTAAATTGAAGAAATTGGAACAAATGTTTTACTGTAACGGACTGCAAAGTGCCTAAATATACAGTAAGATGCAATTTAATGTTTTTTTTAATGTAATAACCTCAGCAGCAACCTCATTTCCCCTTTTTGAATGATTTCATATTGTAGGTCAAAAGAATGCATGCAATTATTACAATAACTCAACAGACAAATATTCCTATAAAATATTATATTAAGATATATTGTGCATAAAAGCATGTACTGTACATCCAGATGTAGATCTTTAATTACCATTCATGCAAAACAATGCGGCCTCTGTTACTGTGGCATCTTTCACCTAGTTTAATGGTATACTGTACCTAATTTAATACAGTATTTGGCTTTGGTACTGTAACAGCACTAGGAAAGTCAGAGACCCAATCCCTTTTTTTTCCCTTTTTAAAATTTTTTTTTTAAGGAAATATACTGTATAGTGAACAGCTATGAAGACTGGGAAGTCTGGAGGAAAGTATTTTTTCCTATCCTCTGGTTATGCACACTGTAAAAGCCTTGGCAAAATTTTAATTTCACACACTTATTCCCTCTGCACTCCAAATGACTTTCATTCAGTAGGGAAGCCGCATGGAGTTCAGGCACCACTTTCCTTCCGTCTTTTCCTCCGCTCTTTGATTTGTGTCCTAAGCCAGCTGTTAGCAGGTGACAAGACTGATTTTTTCACACAAAGTACGTGAAAGGGGAGTCGAAGTGCTGTCAATACGGCAGCATGGAAAACCTCAGGGGTTCAGAATCCAGGATCAATGCTGCTGCTTACTTCTTCGCGCTCCCCAGGCGGTCGATTTAAAAAAAAAAATTTTTTTAAAACTGTCTCTCGTCCAGAAGAGGCATCACGTTTCCAGACTTTTCGCTGACATGCCATTTTAAGTGCGTTTAGTTAATCTTATCTTGATTGTTTTGTCTGTGCAAGTCTTCTCGGGTTATCTGAGGCCTTATGGTAACGTACAGTACAGTATAACATGTTTTGATGGATTTTTATTATGACAGTAGACTTTGTAGCTGAAACAGGCTTTTATGACTTGAAATAGGTTTTGCGTTTGTATACATTTGTAGAAGGTCTAAAAGCGCTTTACAACTTCAATGGTTATGGCTAAAATTGCATTTTAAAAAATATTATGAAAAATACATTTATAAAGAAAATCCAAAAAGATGCTCCAAAAGAAGACCTCAACATAAAGACTCCCTAAAAGCAAGTGTAATTTATTAATTCACCTTGCAAATTAGTAAGACCCTTGATCTTATTAAACCACTTTATACCTTATTGACTAATTATAATTAAGCCATATCACTTAATCATTTATATAGTGTATAAAAGGCAATATCACACAAAAGGTCCTGCTGTTGTGCTGGATGTCAGCACGGCTGAGATATCTTCTGTACTCGAGCTGCATTCTGTGATATGAATATGACCATATCAGAGCCGTGCTGATATTCAGTACAACAGCACTCGCTCTCGTGGTTTCACAAACACCATTTATCATCAATAGATTTGTATGTATTTAGAAAGCGTCTGAGCTCTGCCAGCACGTATCCTTACGCAACTGGCAGAATTAACTAACTGCGACTGGCGGAGCTGGCGACCAGATGAAATTTATAGTTGCAATAATTAAAAAAAAAAGTAATTTATTTATTTATTTATTTTAGTTTACATTTTTTAAATTAACTGCGACTGGAGTCGCTGGTGACCAGACGAAATTTATAGTTTAAAATTTTTTTAAATATATAATTAAAAAAAAAAAAATTGTTAAAAAAAAAAATTATAGACGAAATTTATAGTTGCAATTTTCGAAAAATAAAGGGCCAAAGGGTGAGGAGAATAAACCATGGAGGTGATTGGTGCACGGTCCTGAGAAACTTACGAGATGTACTGTACTTTAAATTTCCTCTTATTCCACTTTAGAATATCAAAATCCTAACTTCTGGGGTTTTCAGGGGTTGAATGCCAGATATCTAGTGCACTATGGAGGGTGTTTAATCTCTTGTTCCAGATACCAAGTAGTGCCCTTGATTAGAGGCTAGGGATTTGGTATTCAGCCTTTTGTTAGAACCGTGTTAGTTTTATAACTCGTGTTAGCCATGTATGATGCAACATGGGTGGTTCAGAGGCAATTTGAAACGATGGTAGAAGCAGTTACTAAGCAGACAGCGTGTTGTTTAAGATGGCTTCACGCTATCGGATGTGTTTTCTTGCTGAAAGTGCTTTTGTGGGTTTTGTACATTCTTTTTTACATTTAAACATTATCTGTAGTCAGCTGTACGGGGTGCATAATAGTGATGGGAAGTTTGAATCATTTCAGTGACTCAGTTCTTTGAATCTCTTTCATCAAAATGAACGAATCTTTTTTGAGTCATTTAGTTCATTTAGTTCTTTAGACCAGAAATAAAAGAAAATGTTAGATTTTCGATAAACAGACCCCCAACACATCTACATACACAAATTCTGGCTATACTGAAGGTCCAGTAAATTTAAATATTACAGTACAGCTAAGGACTTACAGTATTATGATAATCAGAATATGCCGCTCATCTCTCGTCTCTTCTAGTCCGAGTCGTTCGTTCTTTTGTCACATGACTCCCATAGACGGCATGCAGTGCAATAGATTCAAAAGAAGGAATGATTCGGACCAAAGACTCAACGGTAACGACTCAATTCCCTGTTCCCTGTACATACTGTAGCCTACGGAGGTTTTGCGATGCTTAGCGCGCATGCACACCCAGTCACATTAAAGACTCGTTCAAAAAGAACGAATCCTTCATGAACGACCCATCACTAGTCCATAATCTCTGCTTTAATGATGTTGTCACGACCCAGTAGCGTCATAAACAATCTGACCGTTGGAAATTTATTAGAAACTGAACTGGAGGCTTCTGGCTATCACTTGGGTTTGGTGTAGAACTTGATCACACCAAATGATGAGAAAATCACACTTAGTTATCAAGGGTTAAGACGTCTTGAATCAGACTTCTTTAATCAGTTTTTATCACTGTGTGTGTGTGTGTGTGTGTGTGTATTTGTGTGTGTTTGTGTCTGTGTGTTTGTGTCTAGGCTCCTTACTAGACACAGCTGAAACTAGACTAAACAAAACCAGTCACGCCAGTTTGTTTTGGTTGAAGTTTTCTCTAAGGAGTGTTGTCGAGGGATATTATTGGTAGAACTGGCTTGAATTCAGACACATGCATATCGTAACAGGTTTTCGCAGACGGCTAAATTGATACGCTTCATACAGTATCACAGAGTAGCTTTACAGATAATAACGAAGCATTAGCCATATGGAGAACACATGATTTGATTGAGATTTAGGAGACAGGATAATCACATCATGACGTGTACATGTGGATTCTCAGGGCCTGTCAGACGATCCAGTGTAATTTCTTCCGACACGAAACGGGATTTATGAGCTTGTACAGTACGAGCAGTGATGCCATTTCTGATTCATTCGCCAAGCTACAGTATGTGTGTGTGTGTGCGTGTGTGTAGAGTGTAACTTTAAAGCCTGCGTTTAAAAGGAAGCGCTATTGGAATTTTTGGAATTGTCATAAAGGCCTGACATGTCACAGTGTTAGCAATTACCAATGCTAACAATGATGCTTTTCTTTAAAGACTAATTACAGTCTGGAGGCAAAGGCACACTTTATCCCTCCGTTTTAGTCTAGACCATACCCCCTTACCCCCCCTCCCAACCCCCCCCCCCCCCGCCAGTCTCTCTCTCATCATCTCAATATGTCATTTATCGTCATCTGAGCACATGCTGTATTCCTTTTAGCCCCTGAAATTAGTTTCACTATCTGAGCTCTGTACTCTATGCATGCGCTCATCACCGCTAGAACTGGGTCACTGATATCAACACAATGTGCACACTGTATGGTTAGAGTGGCAAAAAAAAAAAACTGCAAGTAACAAAAGTATAGCTAAAATTGGATTTCATTTATAATGTATGTTGTATTGTAATGAGCAAGAAATGCTAGAAAAATATTAACAAGTGCTCAACATGAAGTGCTCCGTGAAGGTGATTATTTTATAAATCACAGCAAGAGATTTATTCGTCTAAAATTTGCGGCATAGAGGGTAGTACTGTAGCTTGGCACTTCCAGGGTCCAGGGTGCGGGGGGGGTTGGGTCCCGTCTCCGGACTGTGTGCGCTTGGAGTTTGCATGTTCTCTGGGTGATTGGTGGGTTTCCTCCGGGTACTCTAGTTTCCTCCGACCGTTCAAAGGGATAGAGGGGCACCTCGTCCATAGTGTGCCCTACATTTTGACCCACGTCCCTTGGGATAGTTCCCAGGCCTCTCTCTCATCCTGTAGAGGATAAAGTGGCATAGAGAAAACGTGAGTGAGTACAGCAGTTTGCTAGCAAATATCACTCACTCACTCCCTGTCTATACCGCTTAAGACTGTATTCAGGGTCATGGGGGGGCCTGGAGCCTATCTCAGGAGGCTTAGGGCACAAGGCGGAGTATACCCGGAAGAGAGTGCCAACCCATCACAGGGCACAGACACTCACTCGTACACTACGGGCAATTTGGGAACTCCAATTATGCTAACCTGCAGGTCTTTGGACTGTGGGAGGAAACCGGAATACCCAGATGAACCCACCAAGCACGGGAGAACATGCAAACTCCAAGCACTCAGAGACGGAATCGAGTCTGAACCCTGGAGGTACGAGGCGACAGTGCTAACCACTACACCACCATGCTGCCGGAAATACATACTATATATCCCTAAATCTCTCTCTCTCTCTCTCTCTCTCTCTCTCTCTATAGTATATGTAGGATAAGCGGTATAGATAATGAATGAATGAATAAATGTATATCAGTCCACCTGTTCTGACCAATCAGAATCCATTTTTTTGTTGTTGTGTTATTCTGTTTTCTTGTATCACACATTGTTGTCCTCGCTCTAACCTACCAGAATTTGCTGTCCTTGCAATCCACCGAGCAGCTGTGGACTTGCGTCACCGTCCCGAAACACTCGCATTCAGCTTTGAACCCTCACCGCTCAGCAAGCTACGCTGTCAAAAAAGACAAGAGGGATTTGGACAGGAACGAGCTTTGCTGAGCCATAGCGATGTAATGACGCCACACTCTGCCTTTGTCTGAGCAGGCACCGAAGAGGTACTAACCGTACTGATGAAAGATGTGAATACGAGGCGTTCGGGTAGTGAGTCAGTGTTTACGATCCGCTCTCTGGATTTGTAGCTCAGACAGATCTGCGGTTAATAATGCCTCCGAGAGAGTTGTCGTGAAAGACGGCAGGAAGCGAGCATTTCGCTTCTTATTCCCCTGTCAACTCCTTTTCCTCTTCACTCCTAACCCCTTACAGCCCCCCAACCCCGTACATTTATCTAAGGCTACTATTAGCTAATCCCTGTAAATCCTGTTTAATGGAACTGTGCTGTTAACAGCTATTTGGGACTAATTTACTGGCTGCCGGACCGCCTGGCACCTTCAAAGCTGCCCGGGTGCTGCCATCCTAGAGGAAAAAAAAAAAAAGTGCCTCCCTCAGGGTGAGAGTCGGTCCCTGAGGTCCAGATCTCGAGCGTGCTCGGTGTCCGAGGTGGCTTTAAAGGTCTTTCAGGCTGCCAAGGTCAGCACTCTGGAGCCAGTGCCATACTTCTCTGCTGCTTCAGGCAGGCTCTGTGTGTGTGTGTGTGTGTGTGTGTGTGTGTGTGTGTGTGTGTGTGTGTGTCTGTGTGTGTGTGTGTCTGTGTGTGTGTGTGTGTGTTTTCTCTCATTTTCACCCCAAAGGCAAATATTCCCAAATTAGCCACTACTGTAAGTTGCTGAGTCAAGAACCCTGGAGTAAATGATTAATTCCCACACAATGCCTTGTTTTTGTCACATATTCTGGCACCATCGCCCCCCCCCCCCCCCCCCCCACCTAAAACCCCTGCCCAACCCCCCCCATGGCTTATGTTTTATGCATGCTTCTGTGTATATCCAGAGCCAGTCAGTGAGCTGAGCTTAATTTATTCAGTCCAGCATTTGGTCTCTGGGGAGTTGCGAATGTGTGCTTGAGTGCTGTGTCTCCACATTTAGCCACGCTTAATACTGACTGCTGTCATGCCTGTCAAATTCTATCAACAGGTTCACTCAGTGACGGTTATTCATCCGAAATCACGGAGCCCGGCTAGCCCGTTCCGGGCCGTATGAATATATAATGTACGGTAACGCGGACACAAAGGACCGGCGTATTTACATTAATTTCTTTGCCGCGTGCTCTTGTCCGGCACAAAAGCATTTAAACAGCGGAGGAGTGTGTATCAAAAACAAGCTTTGCCGTCACGTAGTCCATGCGCTACCTGTGTGAGGTTTTCAGGTTTCTCCGAGTGTTTATACGGAGTGCTTGTACAGCAGTAATCACATGGATAGAAGTTAGATTCAATAGAAGTCAGTATTCCTTTAATGAGCTATTATCATACGTTTCTGTCTGTATTCAAGTCTCAATTAGACTATATTGTTTTTTATGTGCATTGAAAATGCACGTGTAGGCATAATTAAGCACTCCGAGCGCCGGAGAGTGCTTTTGAAATCATTTGTGTGTGTGTGTGTGTGTGTGTGTGTGTGTGTGTGTGTGTGTGTGTGTGTGTGTGCACGCATGTTTTTTTATAATTTTTTTTTTTCAATATACACACTCCCATACACATACACATTAAAGACAATTGTTGATTACCTTCCAAGCACTTCTCCACGTGCATGTTCTTTCCCACCCTCTCTCGCTGTAACCAGCTGGCTATCGATTTGCGATGATGCGTGCTCGGAGTTTGCTCATTTAAGCCGATATCGATCCCTCATCTGGAAGCATTAATGGCTGAGAGAGAGAGAGAGAGAGAGATGCTGTTTTCTGTTCCTTGCACTTTATGTGATCTGAACACAGGAGTCCAAAGGCAGAAATATTGAACCTTTGCCAAGATGCTTTTTCTAACACATTCTGGGTTCAGTTAAGAGTGTTTGCTATGTGTGTGTGTGTGTGTGTGTGTGTGTGTGTGTGTGTGTGTGTGTGTGTGTGTGTGTATGTTTTGGACTTCAAAACGTGTGAGGTTTCATTGCTTTCTGATGCAGATCTAAGAGCATTGGTACCTTCATTACCATTTCAGTTGTTGGCCTTTGGGCTTGAGGGCAAAACCCCAAGAGCCTGTGGCGGAGCAACACAAGGCTCTTTTGTAAACACTGCCAATGTCTTGTCAAGTGGAGAGAGAGAGAGAGAGAGAGAGAGAAACCGAACTCTACACAACAGCACACAGGAGCGCATCCATATCCACATGCACATGCAACCATTCATCATTCTTGCAGCCTTAGCTCAGGATATTGCCATCCGTGCGAATTCCTAAGAATCTCGTCCCAATTTTATAGCCGGGAAAATAATAATATGGGTTTAAAAGCAAATGTAAACTACAGTGCATCACCTCATTGCCGGAACACTGCCGCCGCCGACTAGGACATTTGAAATTACTCCGAAAGCTGATGTTTCAATCTCTGCTTATAAAAACCCCTCGTCTTATGAAATGGGGTGTTGTTGCGGCAATTTCTCTTCTGAATTCTGAATTATAGAGACGAGCTATTCCAGTTCATGACAGCCGCCGTAGAGACCCTTATCGCTGATTTAATATCCTACAGGTGGGAAAAATACGGGGTTGTGCCTGCATAAAAAATGATCTATAGTCCATGAATGCTGAGCTTTCGGCTTCTGCATATAAACAGGCAATTTGTTTCGACCAATAATAGTCAGACGGGGTTGTTGGAAGAGGCGGCGGCGGCGGCGGCGGCGCGCATGCTGGAAGTGCTGAGACGGAGAAAGAAAACAAAGACGAGCATTGAGGGCTTCTTTGGCTGGACGGAGCCGGAGCACCCAAGTGCCCTGACCCCGTACTGTACATCCCTTAATACCACAGTGCGCTGATTCTCGTCAATAACAAACCCATTAATATTTTTACACAGGGCCATGTTTTGCTTCAATAAACACTTAGATATATAATTGTTTCTTCTTTTTTTTTCACCCAAGACTAAAGGCCAACTGATTTGTGATTCATTTTGCACCTTAATTCTTTCATATTTGCATTGCGAAATACTGTAAGCGATCTCATCTGATCTGGCATGCTCTGCCTACTCCTACACGGTTTCAGTTTTTCCTGATAGCTTTACATATTTTAAAAACTACTCGAATGTTTTTCTTACTTTGTAGTGCTTGATATTAAAAGGTTTAAGTACAGGGCGGCACTGTGGTGGTTAGCACTGTCGCCTCGCACCTCCAGGGTCCGGGTTCGATTCCCGGCCAGGTTCGATTCCAGTCTCTGTGCGTATGGAGTTTGCACGTTCTCCCCGTGCTTGGCGGGTTTCCTCCCACAGGACAAAGATCTGCAGATTAGGCTAATTGCCTGTAGTTTGTATGTGTGTGTCTGTGCCCTGTGATGGATTGGCACCCTGTCCAGGGTGTACCCCTCCTCATGCCCTAAGTCTCCTGGGATAGGCTCCAGGCCCCCTGTGACCCTGAATACAGGATAAAGTCATATAGATGATGAGTGAGTGAGGTTTAAGTACTTTCAAGTGGATGATTTTTGCTTGATCAGATGTATAGATAACCAACTAAATGATATGTTCACTATACACCATACAAACCAGTCATATACTGTAGGTCTCATTAGGGAGGCATTATTGATAATCCAGATGAGTTACTGTAGCATCTTCCTATTGTGTAAGGAGTTCTACACAAGCAGCTTATCCCAACCAAATGTCTATAGACAATGATTAACAGTGAAAAAAACCTGCTCAAGACTCTCTCTTTTTTTTTTTTTTCAAAATGAGACAAAAACCGATTTTCTCTATTGCAATTTGCCCAATTCAAGGTAACGGATATAGGGTTAGGGTTACTGTAGGTTAATGGGTTACCCCTGGCTAATGCAGTTCACTTAAATGTAGGTAGCTAACTTATATAAATAACTTATTGTTGTTATTCATACTCATGCTTCTTTTTATTTCTCATAGCAAACATTATATATGATGCCAAGGTATACTATACCCATGACTACATACTGTAAGATACAAGGCAGTCTGATGAACAAAAATAGGTAAACAGTCTAGTCATTAAGAATACAAAAACAGTGCATTTCAGACATTAAGAGCCAGACTTTCTAGTATTGTTTTATGAATCATTCAAGCATAAAGAACTATCTAACTTAAGGCATGAACCAGTGAGAAACAGTTGATTAATTGATAAGGCCGGTGATTAGTACTGTATACCGGTGATGCTGAATGCCGAGTGGTTGGAAAGGACGAGAGGAGAAATGAGGTTGCTGCTGAGTTTGTTACATAGACAACTAACTTTTAAATTGTTTCTGTTCTCAGTTTTCATCATGTTGCAGTAAAACATTTACTTTCAATGTCAGTATTCAATCTGTATAATAAAATGTTATATGAAGAAACGAGACGGCATGGTGGCTTGATGGTGAGTACTGTCGGCTTGCGTCAACTCCAGGGAGCAGGTTAGGCTAATTGGCGTTCCCAAATTGCCTGTAGTGTGTGTGGGTGTGTGTATGTGTGTGTGCCTAGCAATGTATTGGCAATGTATTACCCACCACCCCCCCCTTACCCTCGTCTCACCCCCAAGTCTCCTGGGATAGGATCCAGGCACCCCCTGCAACTCTGTTTACAGGATAAAGCTGTATAGCTGATGAGTGAGTGAGTGAGTGATGATGGACAGCTCGACACTTTAACACAGTGCTCCTGAGACGGTACTAAGCATATCTCTCTACTGTTGTGGTCAATGCAAAAATTCTGCTCACTCTTTATCATTATAAGCAAATGATAACTATGAACTCTTAAACAGGAAGTAGTTTAGCCAAAAAGTAATATAAATAGTAAGAGTATGTGAATATACACAGGCTATGTAGTTGGGAGAAAATGTCATGTCCTCATATGAGGACATTCAGGTCTCAAGAGATCCAAATCGTTTAATAGCTTTTAAAATGTAAATCTAGCAAATTTCCTTCTGCAACATTTTTTTTCCACCTCCAGCTGCTTTGATAATGTGTTTAGTACCAGAAATCATTAGTGAATTTTCAGTACTTTGTAATGTACAGTACAGCCATGGGATACTTGGGATACTTTTGTATTTTGATCATTTCACCTTCACCTTCACCTTCCCCAAATACTACGAGCAAATGAACAAACCATCACCAGTTGGTGCAAAGGGAGTTTTTTTATAAAAAAAAAAAA
Organism: Clarias magur; assembly: GCA_013621035.1. NCBI lineage: Eukaryota > Metazoa > Chordata > Actinopteri > Siluriformes > Clariidae > Clarias > Clarias magur. The sequence continues at coordinate 2,091,645 of QNUK01000050.1, read as the reverse complement.
AGAAGAAGATTTTATTCTTTGCCACTTTCCCCCTGATTTACGAGGCTTGCAATATCATTTTATCTAGATTTTATCTTCAAAAGATAATCACCAATTATTTACCTTTAGTTCGACTGTAAGAGATTCTTGCTGGGGTGAGTACAAACTTTGGCCTCAGCATTCCTCCGATTCTAGCTGCACACACAGACTTAAATAATTATGGTCTCGCTCATGAGACTAAAGTTTCATTCTTTTCCTCCTAGTCCAACTTTCTTTAACTAATGAGTGGCCAGTGGAATTGTGGGAAGCAAGCAATCCCTTACTGCAAGCGAGCCTCTAATGTAGATCTGATTCCGTGCTTATTTTGGCACACTTAGCTTTAACAAGTTCTGACGCATAAAAGCAAAGCCCTTAATACCCAAATGTGCCATTTCATTCAAAAATGCACCATGTTGTGAAAGAAAAGCACATCAATTTTTGTTTTACAATGTCTTTAAAGTTAAAGTAAAAAAAAAAAAGTCAACATTTACCAGACTCTTGGATTTGGATTTATTGCTTTAGGATGTGCATATGTTACGCACCTAAGATGGAGAAAATCTCGTTTTTGTTTGCTTTCTCCAGAATTTCCAGTTTCCTCACACCTCACAAAACGCGCTGGCAGGTTTACTGCCGACTCTAAACTGTCCCTAGGTGTAAATGATTGTGCGATGGGCAGGCGTTTCTATCCAGGATGTCTTCCCGTCTTGCGGAACAGCTCCGCATCCGCTGTGATCACGGCAGGCTTACATCATTTAGACTGATTTTTTCATTAGCTGAGCAGAAAGGATGTAATTCTACATTAAACAAACGCGCAACGAAAAAGGGATATGTTGTATAAACAGGTAGGAATTGCTGATGTATAGCGTTTATTAGATAAATATTAAAACTATACGGTATGCAGAAAGCCCTAGCCATGTTTAGCGTGTCGCTTGAAGTGTAAGTGTAGAAGAGTACTGTCATTTAATCAATACGGATAAGTGATGTCGCACTAATGGCTTCACAAAGGGGGGAAAAAATGCCATTTAATCAGCATTGTCTTATTCATTTAGATGAGACTGAACAAAAACATCTATTTAGTCTCAAGTCTAAATAATACTTTAGTCTTTTCCCCAAAATGTTGTAGTCTCCACCCATTAAATATGCAATTAATCATCCTTGAAGGGCTTAAAAAATTTTTTTTTTTTAAACAAGTCGTTCCTTTAAAATAATGTGTCAGCAATTAATGCCTCAAGCACCAGGATTCCTGCAGTTTTCACCTTGCCCAGGCGGCAGAATGTAGCGCTTGGCATAAGTCCTGCCTTCCCCCTGCGTGAGTCAGGCAGTTGAGGTTCACACAAGAGGCCTTTGTGTGCTGTCCAGATGGGCTTACGTGTCTGGGAACTTCACCCAGCGCTCACTTTTCCCCTCAAGACTTCCTTTTTCCCCGTGATCTCTCTCTCGCTCCGAAAGTGTTGGAGCAAAGCCAGGGTGAGCCGATACAGCCGTTCCAACTCAGGGATTATGTCAGACGTGGCAAATACTGTACACGGTCGATGCTTTGTTCGTGTTTTCATGTTTACGATCATACAACTGTTCAGACGAGCGCATTGTGAATGCTGAGTTGCATTTTAATACCCCGAGCGGTCTTACACGTTAGTCTTTATCATTTCCAATTACCAGATTTTGATGCAGACAATAAACCATGCTTTATACTGACTCTGATTGCAGTAAATCTCTGAACGAGAGCCACGCTGTCGTAACGGCTTTACGACCCGCATTAACTCGACAGCTTTGCAGGTTCATAGGTTATGCCGGGTGCTAAGCCGAGTGGATCAGGTCTCGCCGTCCTGCTTTGTGTGTAGGGTCAAATGTTAACTGCCCACCAGATAATTTGTTTCCCACAATAATGGTCCAGCACGCTCTGTTCTGCTCGTGGATCATTTACCATTATTTGTTTATTGACTTTTCATGTCGTCAGAAGCCACGACGCGCACATTTGCATCGGCGAGTTAGGGGCTCCATTATTAATGTGGCAATTACACGCGAAATGAATGGTGAATGTTAATAGATTTATCTTGATACTTTTCACTGCTCGGGAATAACAGACCTTTTAATTGTATTGCAAACAGAGGGCAACACACACACACACACACACACACATACATACAGAAGTGCTATTTGCTCGTTTGTTCTTCGAGTATGCTCGTACACACACTCTCTACCAAAGCAGTGGTGTTGTGGCCTGAAATAATTGATGTCATGCATGCTGGGTTAAATTGGATTGTTATTGCACAGGTACTTGGAATCGCTCGAATAAAAGCGGAGATACAAATGCAGCCAAAAATGAACAAAGTAGGAGAGGGTTTGGGTATTAAGCAGAATGTTGCTTATTATGGAAAGAGTCAGTGGGGGATGCATTTGCATGGCTCTCTGCAGAGGAAAGCTGTATAAACTAATGATGTGCGGTACAGCTAAGGAGAAAGCAATTATAACAAGGAATTCTTGGAACAAACAGAAGCCGAGTGAAAGACAGGAGAAATTTTTCAGCCGGAAATAAGCAAGGCATCTGATGTGCCAGCGTCCTCTGATCGGCATGTTTTATTCGAACTAAAATTGTTGCTACAAAAAAACAAAAAAAACCCCACTAATTCCCAATCCCTTAAAGCTGAAGTGCGTTGATGCATTGGCGTTGTTAAGAACGAGAAAAACATTATTAAATCAAGGGAGAAAGAAAAATCCTAAAACATGGCTGCTGTGAGTTTCTGTGACGAGCCTGCAATAGTAATTCACAGTAATTTAAAATCAGAGCTAACAGTGTTTGACTTACCAGGAGTTGAAGTCATTCTCCAGCTCAGTTACATCATTGTTCTCTCAAAAGAGAAGCCAAGCTTCGTACAAATTCTATGCTTGCAAAATAGACGGCTAACGTTAGAGAGTTAGGGGTAGAGAACTCACTTCAGACCGATTGGTTACCATGCTCAGAGAACACTTTCAAATTGTACTGTGGTATTACTGTACTTCAGCACTGTAGTATTACCCTGGCACCTTAGACGTAACCATGTTAGGCATCATAGGGTTTTACAGAGTCCCAGGGCAGGTACTGTGGCACTTGAGTGGTAATTCTATGGTATGGACCACCAAAGTACTCTCACTGAAGTACCATAGAACCTACCCTGGTAGGTGTGTACCAGCGTACTTGATATATATAAATTTAACCTGTATCTATGGTGAATTCTAAAGGTGAAATTGTGAAATGCATTTTCCTTGAAGAAATAATGTACTGTAAATGCAGATAATATGACCCCAAAATATTACCAATATTACTGATTTCCAGCAGTATAATCATATTTGTGCATATAAAAACAGTTAGAACATAGAGAAAATACATGTAAAGCAAGTAAAATATTAAATAAAATAGATATTAAACCTGAATTAATCTTAATATATGATTCTTCTTAGCACTGGCTGCTTTAAAAACAAAACCAAGAGTGGCTCCTTTTTTTTTTTTTTTCCCTTGATAACATTCTTGGGACCATGGTGCTACTATATGTCTTCACTAAATCTTGCACAAAATGCAAAAATCCGGGACGTACATGAACTTCGGAAACATTCGGTTCATCTCGGTTTGTTCGATCGTATGCCAAAAATTCTTCCTATGGCGATGAAAATGTATTGCAAAATTTCAGTTCATAAGGTGAAGCGTTCGTATACCAAGGTACCACCAGCAGTGAATACTGTACTTATTAGGTACCACAGTGGCTACAAACGTTCAGCAGGTATTTAATTTGGTATGTTTTGTAGATACTACTGGTATAGTATAGTACACTGAACTTTGATAGCCACAGTGGTACACAACATATTTTTGACACATATGGTTTCCAGTAAATGGTAGAAACAAATACCGTACTATAGTACATGTACCGTTCTATCACAGTATATTCCATGGAAGAACCATGTGCTGTACCATAGTATCCTGTATGTAGCCTACGTGTAATTAAGTACCATGGTACTGTTAAAAATACCATGGTGGTATATACTATATTACAGATACATTGCTGAATTCCTTATGGGCCATACCAGGTGGGCTTGGTTCAGGCGTATAGGTAGCGTATAGGTAGCTAGCTAGATAAATTTTACCAGCTAGTCTGGTACCTTCAGCCTCAGAGCGACAGTACATAAAGCACTACATTTTAAACAAATGCACCACGACAGTTCCTTTTACCCCCTAAAAGATTTAGCGAGACAACTAAAGCTAGCAGAAATGGATTATATGCACACGAAGCCGTTAGCAACAAGCTAGTCATCTAACTGTAGTTAGCTAGTTAATAGCCAGAGCATAGAATTCAGATTGCATAGCAAAATACACAGACTATAAGGACAGATATAATAAAGATTGGCTGATTTAAACACACACACACACACACACACACACACACACACACACTGGGAGAAAGCAGGTGTGCTTGTTTTGCTGATTTATCCAGCTAGCTTGCTACTATCATCGTCAAAGCCAGACAAAGCACAAGTGCTTATGTTTTAGCTTCAGTAGCTAGACACCTATATTAGCTTAAAGAAGTTTAGCATTACACAAAAAAAATTGTCCTTTAACATCACTCAGTTAGCCAACTAAGGTAAAATACTACTACTACTACTACTACTACTACTAATAATAATAATTAATTAATTCAGGTAACAAAATAAAAAAGGTGTGTTTGTGTGCGTTTTTACTGTATGTTCAGGATTGTAGCTAGCTCAGCTAGTTTGCTCCTACCGGGCTCTGAACCAAACAAAGCACTGCAGAGAGCAAATAAATTCACTCCATGACCCTTTTCTTAACGTAAAACAGTTGTGTGTTAGCTAGCCGCCTGCTAAAAGGTGCTAAATCTCAAACTCTTGATAAAGATGAGATTATCTGCTAAGATTGTGACGCTTCTATAGCATAAACAGAAACCAACATCTAAGTGTATTCCTCTTTAATGTCATAAGAGTGTTGAATCAGAGCTACAAGTGCAGTGTGCTGTTTTCTCAATCGTCTAGAATTTCTACACTTGAGCTAAATATTCGCAATTTGCACTTAAAAGAAGGATGCGTATTGAACTGCACATCTGCATCTATGCAGCACGGGCTTATGTACATTTCCCTTTTGACTTTGACTTTCACCCACACACATAAACACTCATATTTTCCTCTTTTATTTTCTCTCTCTTTCATAACTCCAGGCACACACACTCACACACACACACACATACACGCATGTGCCAACACAAACTGCAGGTGGTGGTAATCTAAATGCCAGTGTTATTATTGAAGCAAAGTAGACACTATTAAGTAGACCCTATTATGTAGAGTGTCTATTATGTAGACACTATTATGCTTAAGCGTTCTTTAAGTTGTCTCTTTGGAACAGAAATGTCTTAGGAAGTCTTAAGAATTTTTAATTAATCCCAAAAAAATCCTTGATGGTGATGTAGTATATGCAGAGGTTAGATTAAAAGAAGGATGATATTTGTAGGTCACATGTTCATGTTTTTTTTTTTTCCTGTCACTACAGACAAACAAAGGCGATGCCCTGGCCAACCGAGTTCAGAACACATTGGGTAACTATGATGAGATGAAGGAGCTCTTGACCAGCCATTCAAACCAAAGCCACTTGGTGGGCATCCCTAAGAACTCAGTTCCACAGACCCCAGTGGAGAAAACTGACCAGCCCACCTTCTTCACCGAAGCTCAGCGTGGCAGAGCCACCGCATCCCAGCCAGCTAACCACACGACCTCAATGCCTCCTCCACCTACCACCAACATGGCAGGTCCAAGCATCCTTCATGGGCACCAGAGCACCAAAAAGTCCCGTTCCTCTGACTGGTCTAGGGGCGCACACGGTCCTGGTAGCAGCCAGGCGACACAAGCTGCCAGCCGAGGAAAACAAAGTTCCAGTGGGCATGAACAGGAACAGGGTGACTCGAGCCCTGGTACTTCATCCATGTCCACACACCCCAACAGGAGGCATGGGCAGCCAGCCAAGGTGCCCATTGTTGCCAGCTCACCCTGCGAGCAGGACTCAGGGTCACCTGTGGCCTCGACTTCTCTGGTGCCCGGCGGCCTGTCAACGCCAACATTCCCCCAGGGCCTGCACTGCAAACCCAGCAGCGGAGGACAGCAGAAACCCACCGCCTATGTCCGACCTATGGACGGCCAGGACCAGGCGCCCAATGATTCTCCTGAGCTCAAGCCCACTCTGGAAATCACGGATGGATACAGCGGAACGCCATTTACAAGCCTGATAGATGGCAAAGGCAACGCTGTAGGGAGCAAGGGCAAACTTCCCAAGCTGACTATCCCTCAATCAGGGGAGGTGAGTACTGATTTTTCTACTTGAAACATTTCTTGCAGATGCTAAAGCCATTTCTCGCTCTCGTTTGGATTCCATGGTAGTCAGGGAAAAACTGGCAGCTCTGTTCTGGCTTTCTCCTAGCTAAATCTGTTTTACATTGATATCTGGCGCAGTGAGGGGTTGACATAAGGGCGTAGGTTGTTAATAATTAGCTAAACAACCTCAGGCTTTCACAGTTTACCACTACGTGGGTAAGCAGGCCTGCCCATCACTTTCCTATTGTTTGAACATCGGGTTCACGCTTTGATGTGAATTTATCATTCTGTGCCCAACTCAGTGGAAATTCTCACTAATTGCTTTAAGTCTTTGCGTTTATTAAATATAAGACCTGGTTTATTCCTTTTTGGTAGAGGTTTTGGAAATTCGTCATGCATGGAAGTAAGTGCAGAATATCAGTATTAAGGAACGATTTAAACATTTATGTTTGTATTTGTTTATCTTTCTTTTGGAGCTTATAAATGCTAGGAACAGCACACTCGTTTGCTCACGAAGCATTTGAATGGCAGTGCTGAGCAGAATAGTTGCTCCAGTGTTTCCCTGTAAGTAGGTGTATGCTTGTTAAACATGCTCCAATTAGAGCAAATTTGCAATAAAATGTTTTTTTTTTTTTAATCTTAAATCTCCAGGTAGCCTACAGTTGGAAACTTGAGGAAACAAAAAGCTTTTTTGTCTGTCAGGCATTTTGGAACGGTTCCATCTTTTTATATGAAACAGTATATTATACAGTAGGTACAAACTAAAACTAGGAAAAGTGTTGTTTCTATCATACCACAGCCGTTTTTAAGCTGTTTATCATCCAAGAAGCATGTATCTGTTATTCCTTATCCTATAACAGCTACGGACGATCATTCCTTACCACTTGTTAATGTTTTCTGACACCGGAGACTCCTTAATCAACTTAATCAATACTTTACGATCGATCATTTTGGCTAATAATGTACAGTATAACATGATTTAAATTGCATGATCAATAATTATGATTTCAGCATTAAGCAAAATGTTTATGATCATGATTTCATCATTTCAGCTTTTCTTGAAGCCGTAGATCAAACCCAGGGCATATTTTGAGGTTTTCTGTATGTAAACTGTAAACAAACCCTTTTGTAAGACCTGTCACTGAGTTGTGTATTCGAATTCTGATCTCTGTCTAGGGATTTTAAACCTAACTCCCTTTAGAACACTTAGATTTACTGGAGTACCTTTTTTTTTCTTTTTCTCCGTCTCCCAGACTGGAGAGGCCCAGCATAAGTTGTGTATTAAGCCTGGTGGAGGTGAAAGCTGCAGGAAGCTTTATCACTAGCTCATTTGTGCGCCTGACACTTAGAGAGCGGAGTCGTGCTGACCTGGCTCGGGGCGCGATACCTGAGCCGTGCTGAAAGCTTTTTACAAGCCGTGCCGTGTAGCCCCCTCTCTCTACACCGCTGCCAAAGGGAACATCTGATCCTGTGGTTCCCTGCAGGGAGAAACGAGCTCATTCGATAGGCCAGGATGGCCCTTAAGGACAGGGTAAAGCAGACATGAAAGGTTCGGACAGCAGGAGGGAGGAGGTGAAAGATAACGGTCTGGGTCTGTGTAATAGAGTTGTAATTATCACATCGCTAGCGCTCGTAAAGGCTCGCGGGGTTGACACTCATGAAACGTTCCACTTTGACGCTCATCAGCGGAGATATTTCCTCAAAGTGTCTTGCTTAGTTAGAGCTGGATTTTTTTCCCCCCCTAATGCTAAAGTTTCTCAGCTCGCGGCTGTGTGCGTTTGGAGTAAGTAAACCAAATCCGGGGAAAAAGCCGAGGTAAACAAGGATGGCATATGATTGAACAGGTTGACTCTGCGCCATCCAGCCACAGAGAGACAGCCAGCTGTTCGCTCTCTTTGTTCTGCTGTGAATTTGAAGGCCATCGGGCTTAAAATTGCACCAAATCCCATCTTGGAGCATATGGTGCACTCGTATTGTACAGCTAAGCATGTGGCAAGAATGGAAACCTGGGGAATTTTGATTGCTCTCCGAGTGGCCTCGGAGCGGTCGACTCGCAGGAAAATAGAGATGGATGTTGTTGTTGGACCCGCATACTCTTGCTCCGTATTTGTGTCTTATTCTGTCTTTCCCTCTATACCCCCTTTACCCCTCCTCTCATAGATGAGTCACTGCCTCAGTGAACAGAAAGAGGCTGAGAAAGAGAACGTCTGCATGTGACAGAAAGAGAGAGAGAGAGAGAGAGAGAGAGAGAATAAGATGCATATATTTAAATAGAGAGAAAGAGAGAGAGAGAGAGAGAGAGAGAGACAGCCAAGCGAGAGGAAGGTAAGATGGTGAGAGACTGAAATAGCTCTCAGGAGAAAAGGCAGCATCTTCAAGGACACTGATTTGATTCCCCACCCCTCCCGAACACACCTCGCTCAGCTTTGCTTTGTTAAAGAGAGGATTCAGTTTTAGTGGCTCCCTCGGGACCCGCCGCCATTCTGTTGTTCTGCCCAATTATTATTCCAGCTCTCTTTAAGTCACATTTCTCCAGCCTCTTTCCGGTTGAGGTGCAGGAGCGCAAGCGATTGCTGATCGTATATAGTCTCAGAGGCTTTCCTCCTCTTCCTGTGTTAAAGTCTCACCTAAGCAGATGCTGTGTTGGTGCACTTGGGAAGAAGTGCAGGCTTATTAATTGCTTTAAAAAAAATCAAAAATGCCCCTGTTGCTTGGTGCCATTATTTGAACTTATATACACTGGAATCCCAGCATACAAATGAATTGTGCATTATGAATTTTTGCCTTAGGAGTTAAAACTTTTGCAAGAAACTTGCATCGGCATACAGTGAACATACTGTACCAGCCGACGCAAGTTAAGTTTGTTGAAAATTTGTTTGCGTCAGTTTTGGAAAGCCAGAATATTGCTAATATTTTTGGGTGTCTGGAACGAGTTATCTGCATTTACATTATTTCTTATGGAAAGATTTATATCGCAGTATAAACTTCCGCCTTCAGAACTAATTAAATTCGTATACTGGGGTTCCGCTATACGGGATGCGATATTTTTCCTGCTATATTCCACACTTCTTCAGAGTCTTAAACTCCCACAGCATGCTTTGATGAAGAGAACTATCTAACGCGCCCAGGCTTTTGGTTGTGAAAGGCGTTAAATGTTGCTGTTGTCCCTTAACACTGGCCCGCTGCAAAATATTTTGACAGGGTAAGAGCTCGGCGCCGCGATAAGACGTCGCTAAATGGCTTTGGAAGTGTTCTGTTATCATCTGCTCTATTGATTAGTGGCAAGTGTTTTGGTGCTTACTGTGAAAAGCTGGCCAAGTTTCTGTCTATTTCTTTGTTTTTTTATTATTATTATTATTATTATTATGTTTTTTTTTGGATGGGTGTGTGAGGCATTGACAGAAAGATAAGACAATTGTTCTTTCCAAAAAACAGTAATTTCCAAAAATGCACTCAGCATTACTGGGCCTTCTTGTGTGTAATCGCTTTATCACCAAGTAGAGTTGGGAAGACAATAACTAGTGCAGAATTGTTTTGGTGCGCTGCAGTACAGCATGTAACGGGCATGGGGTTTAGGATACGGAAGCGAATTTGGTGACCTTTGATTATCAAAATGGTATAATTTATCAGAAATTATATAATATATAGGGTTTGTGTGAGTGTATTTATGCATGTTGCATCACAACTATGTTTAATACTGAAAGTGAGAGTATTTCCACATGCACAATGATGTCCTGAGAACTCACAGGATTGGGACTAAACAGCTGTGTGGCTATAAGAAATGATGAGAAAAAATGCTAGGGAGCATGAAGATTGGACTTTGTAGCAATGGGAAAAGGACAGATGATCTGATGAGTTCAGATCGACCCTATTTCAGAGCGATGGGTGCGTCGGGGTAAGAAGGGAAGGGAATTAAGCGATGCACCTATAGTTGCCACTGTAGATGCCATAAGCAGTGTTATGATCTGGGATGCTTCACTCAGCAACGTTATGTGGTCAGCTGACGACCTTAATGTACTGAATGTTACACGGTTATCACATCAACCCATTATTTCTGCACATATTCCAGGACTCAGATTGTGAAAGGGTTGTTCTGGGAGCATGATGAATCTTTTTTCACACACCACATCTTGTGGCATTATACAAAATATGTATCTCGTTTACAACATTTTTTGCAATATATTTAACGCGGGATGTGTTAAAGAGTTTTATGTTCTGCATTAAACCAAAGCAGTATTAGCAACAGACTTTTGCTTTGTCAGAGTAACCAATGGTATAGTGACGTTTTCTGCAATGTCAGTAACACAAGTAATGTAAATAAACAGTAATTGAGCAACACATTATGAAATAATAAGAAGAAATAAAGAAATAGTAATAATAATAATAATACATGATTTATGTATGTAGCTGATGAACTAGTAGGTTGTTTTATTGTCCCATGACCCTCGTTAATAGGTTTTGTATGTTTAAACATTATTTATTGTGTCTTTGAAATACATTTCATGGCCAAGAAAGCAAATAGAAGTGTAATTTTTATGTATTTATCCATTTGTTTAATGAAAAAAAAAATGGCTGCATGCACATAATTATTCTAGTATTAACCCTTATTACTCGGGTCACTTGTGATTTTGGAAATGCTAACGTTAGTCAATTCAGGCCTCGTCTCTCTCTCTCTCTCTCTCTCTCTCTCTCTTTCAATTTTATAATCACAACAACCCTAAGTACTTAATCCTAGCAGTTTTCCAATGAGCTCATTCAATGAATCATAATAAGCAAGCAGCTGTGAGCTTCTCTCATAAATATCCTTAGTAGAAAAACCAAGCACTGATGAGACCTGACTATTTGCTGACCTCATTTCTGCGCATCACCGCAGCGATGATGTAATAGCCAGAGCTGACCAGCAGACAAACAATCATCTGTTTGCTCAATGTATTCAGATAGAACTGTTTAAACGGCATCCACGTCATGCCATACCATCTTCCCTCGGCCTTCCTCGTCCGCGCCGCACATAACACCGGCGGTACCGGTGCGAGAATCACCCCAGTGGAAAAGAAGAATGGAAATGGAGAAATATCCTATGGAAGGAGTCTCCAGTGTCAGTGCATTGTAACAGTCAGGGTCAAATAGTCAGGGACAGAGGGGCTTGGCGTCTCTCTGTAACGTTACGTTTTTGTCTTGTTAACTTTACGTAACAGATGAGAGACACTGATAAGCAAATAAATATTTAAAGCTGCAAGTGATAACAGGAACTTGTTTCAAAGGGGTTCCACAGCGTTCAGTGTAAAAAAAAAAAAACAGTACTAGTGGTTTGTTGAATGTAAATTGCAAACGTTCTCCAATAGTTACAACTATTACAGTAACTATAACTGTTCAGTAAATATTAGAATATTATAATTACAATATAATATTATAATTAGAATATTCTTGTTATAATAATAACTATAGTGGAAACTATAATATATACAGTTGCTATAAAAATAAATATGACTGCTGTCATGCACACTCGTGACACGACCGGCACTAGGACCTGGAAGTATTACGGTTGGGTTTCAGGAAGCATAAAAGGAAACAAGATGGCGCTTCACATTGCTCAGTCATTGAGTTTTGCCCATGCTATCGCTGACGCTTCGCTCGTCTAAACGTCAGTACTCACTTTCTTGGGTTTCGCTTTCGATTGGGTGTGTGTATTTAGAACGCGTGTTTATTTGTGTAAACTCTTGCTCTTGCTTCGGGAACGCTACAGGGCTAACTGCTAGTCTTCTGGTTCATCTCCGGTTAGTTCGTGACAGAATGACTGAGCCATCAGTAGTGAACCCAGCGGAGTTTGCTTGCCTCTGCGATGTGGTTGACCAGCACGCCAAGTTGATCGATCAGCTCCGTGGTGAAGTCGCGTCTCTCTGCAAGGAGCTCCAGAATGTCGCGGTCTTGCGCCGCGAGGTGGCGGAGCTGCGACAGGAAAATGCAACCCTCCGCGGGGCGGCCACTCAGTCGGCTGTTGCCACGCCCATTGCAGCGGCTGCTGCACCGCCAACTCCCTCCCCATCTTCTGATGTTTTTCTGGCTTTACCGGATAAATGGGATGGCACAGATTGGAAGTGCAGTGTTTTTCTAAACGCATTGGATCTCGTGTTTGAGTTCAATTCCACCAGGTACTCCACAGACCGACTGCGCATTGCTCTTCTCGTCTCGTTGCTATCCGGGCAGGCAGCTGAGTGGGCCACGGCAGTTCTTTGCTCAGATTCAGACGTCGCCTACTCATACACGGAATTCACCCGCCAACTCAAACTCACCTTCGAACATCCTGCTGCTGAGGTGGAGACCGACTCCAAACTATATCACCTACAGCAAGGAGGGTCGTCCGTGAGCCGCTACACAGCGGAGTTTTGTACCCTTGCTGTGCAGACCGACTGGGGAGACTCCGCCCTCCGGACGACCTACAATGAGGGACTGGCTTCCCATATAAAGGACGAGCTCGCCAGACGAGAGCTCCCAGCGACCTTGGAGGGCTTAATCCACCTCGCCCTCCGGATTGACCAACGTCTGCTCGCTCCCCGTACCCTGCCGCCCATCACGATGCCATTACATCAGTCTGCTCCTCGATCCACCACTTTCTTCCCCCAAGCTCCAGTCTCCGAAGCCCGATCCTCATTCACTGCTCCACCTACCGGACCCGTCGGTTCTCCACCTCCCGCCGTGGTTAACACAGGAGCCGGGGAACCCATGCAATTAGGGCGCGCCTCCTTAACCGCTGCAGAACGGGAATGCCGATTCAGAGAGGGGCTCTGCGCGTATTGTGGATCGGCTACACACCACCGAGCCATCTGTCCTCTGCGACCGGGAAACCGCGGGCAACTTCAGCGACCGGGAAACCGCGGGCAACTTCATTGACACTTCTTATGTCAAAAGACTTGGAGTAAAGACAGAGGCGTTATCCCAGCCCGTAACTATTACATCAGTTGATGGTCGGCCCCTCTCCTCCAGTCCCATCACCCTCCGAACCCAGCTGAAATCACCCTCATCATTAACCAGCATCAGGAACAGGTCCAGCTTTACATCACCTCCATTCTGTCACCACCTATCATTCATCTCCTGGACCCAAAATCGGATCCTACAATGGGGACCGACCTGCAACGAACTATGCCTACGGGCCGAGGCTGGGACGTGCTCTAGGGAGACCGAGGTCCCCGATGTCGACCCAGATAACATCCCACGAGAATACCGGGACCTGGCTGAAGTCTTCTGCAAGAAACGTACCACCCATCTACCTCCACATTGCCCCTACGACCTGGCGATCGACCTTCAGCCAGGCTCCATCCCACCCCGCGGCCACCTCTATTCCCTATCCAAGAACGAGATGCAGGCAATGGAGGACTATGTCTCCAGCAGACTTCGCCATGGTACCATCCGGCCCTCCTCCTCACCTGCCGCCGCGGGGTTCTTTTTTGTGAAGAAACGCGATGGTAGTCTTCGTCCCTGTGTCGATTACCGACATGTTCAACTTTTTTTTTCTTTGTTGCTTACTTTAACAATATTATTTTAACTGTTTTATTTGAAGTTTCACTCTAGCATGCCGCCCCACTTTGTTATTCCAAAATCAAAGGGTGTGCACTTTTTTAAGCAGTTACAACCCGGCACATTTGAAATGAACTGATCCGTAACAACTGGTCAAGCGTTCCTGACTGCAGCCCAGAGCATAATACGGCATTGTACCTCGCCACAGTCTCCTATAGCACTCCATCACCGACAGCCTGGGTTATTAAAACAGCTTTTGGCATCGGAGGCAGAGAAATCTTTATCTCGCACGGAGCCTGGCTTCCCATCGCTGGACAGGAAGCCATTTCCAGGAACATTTGATTAGACCGCACTGCCAAGACTCACAAAGCGAGACGCCACTTCCCTGTAGTAAGCATCCTCACTTGCACTGAGTCATCTGCTGCCTGGCTCTTCCCGCCTATCACAAACGACTCCATGTGTGGGGAAAGCGCGGCTCATACCGCACCACAGCGCATTAGAATGATTCATGCTAATGGGATTATGTTGGGTAAATACCCACTGAAGTGTGGTTTTTGGAGACAAGACTATTTTACTTGCACTGGGTTGCATATGGGAAATGGTCCATTTGAAATATGCATGTGCAATTGCTAATGTGATAGAATTTCTAATGGGTACGCTAAAATTTTACCACCAATGTGGCCATGCAGCAGGGGTTTTCACGATCAATGCTTTCTTTTTATCTGTTATATTGATTTATGCGGCATATTCAGAGTATATTCATACAAATATTACATCACAAATCGCACTGACAAAGATCCTGGTACTCGGAACCAAATTACAAACATGCTTTAGTTGATTTCCAGAGCTCCCTGTTCAAATTATGTAATATTAAACTTGTAATATTTATAATGTTTGCAGCGTGATTACTCTTTTTTAAAATGTACACTTTGTAAGCTTTCATTTCACAACATATAAAATAATTAAATCATTTTTACATTTCCGTGCACAAAATAAGTCTTTAAAAAAATAAATCTTCTAATTAATTATAATTAATTACCAAAAAAAATAATTCTAATTACTCACAGAAATTTTCTATAGTACTTATTTTGTACACGGTTGTGGGAGGCCTGGAGCCTTTCCCAGTGGACATGAGGCAGGAGACACCCTGGATGGCGTGCCAGTCCATCGCAGGGCGCACACGCACACATACTCACACACTCACGCATAGAACTACAGCCAATTGGGAAACTCCAGTAAGCCTAATCTGCAAGTCTTTGGACTGTGGGAGAACATGGAGTCAAACTGGGACTTTCTCAGAAATTTCTCACGAATTAAGAAATAAAACCGATTGCCATTATGGAAGACTTCAAGCACAGCAGCGCTAAAACATTTGCACGGTGCACACGTTTTAAAGGAGGCCCTACGTTTGTGAGTTCGTTCCCGGCCGAGGCTGCTCAGAGCCCACTGCAGTTGTATAATACATATAATTAAAAAAAAAAAAAACGCATCTGTCTGTGGGAACTGCACACACAATCATTCATCAAGACCACTTGCACATTACAGGTACTCGACTGACCTCTCTAAAAGCCATTTCTGTTGAAGGAGTTCCTGGGAGGCCAGTGTTTCATGGCTCTTGCACACTCAGAAATCTTTCTACCTTAATGGTATCCAAGCACCAGGCAAATACTGGGATTGGTGCATTAATGTAGCAGAGGATTATTTAGAGAATTTATGGTTGTTTTTACTCTCATAACTGTGTTCGGTTATTCTGCACTCACAAAAGTCTTGGTTCGACTTGAACACCCCCATATTTTGTTTTTCTCCCATAACTGTCAACAAGGTACAGTTAAAAAAGAAAAATAGAACACTCATGATTGTATATGAATGATATGAATTATACTGTATTTATATGGATTATGAAGATTGCAAAAATGAAACTGTATTATCCGGCAGCTTGAAAAAAGCACTTGATCCATGCATATCCTACAGATATAGACTACAGGTCTTCTCTGATGTCCTCAGTGAGAGAAAAAGAAGACTTTCTGTGGAGCTTAGTGCAACATTTGTATATTTAAAATCAGTCCCAAAAGGCATTTCAATGGCATTTTATTTATTTATTTATTTTCTATACATTATGTGAAATATGTATCTAAATTATACATTTCAGCATTAGGGTTTGGCTCTTGAATCGATATCACGCAGAATTAAAAGACGCTTTTTAAGCATTAGGACGCCGTATATCTTTTGCCGTTTAATTAATACACTATATACTTATAAGTACTTAAGTAACAGTAACCACCAACTCAAAGTCTTTCAGACTAGTGATTTTGTGTAGGACATCGGCTCGGGTTTGATTCCCAACAACTGGATGAAGTGTCTGTCCCAAGCCCAGATAAAATGGGAGGGTTGCGCCAGGAAGGGCATCTGTGTGTAAAACCTGTGCCAAGCTTGTGTGCGGACCGGATTGTCTGCTGCCCACTACCCACTGCCGGGAGCAGCCGAAAGACCAACAACAATTTATTTGATTTGCAACACTTAAAAAAAAAAACATAATTGCTATTAAATAGTTTGAGTTAGGCTACTCAATAATGCAAGTAATGAACGATTAATATGAATGAGTACAACAAACTCAAAAACTAATAGTTCTGTTTACTTAAAGTTGGAAACTTCATTACTTAAAATTTTTTTTAGTTTTTTAAGTAATGATTACCTCAAATCATGAGTAACTGATTACATAATTTTTTTTTTAGTTTTGCCAACTTGTTCAAGTTTACAGTGCATGGCATAAAAAACAAATATTGCTACAATACTCATGTTTGCAATGAGTGTATGTAAATGTATAATCGTACACAACTGTACATACTGTAGATAGTGTGCTCAAGTTGGGTGATCGTATCATCCAGTGTTGGATTGTGAGGCTACGTTTATTGTCAATCGAGCGGTAGCTTCTTGATAACAGCACCATAAAATGGCTGACTCGCACACTACGGGACGTTTTATACGCTCTTGTTTTGATAAGCTCCGGGCATAGACGTGTTGGTTGAAAGCGTCGATGGGACGTTAGGGACTTTTCTCTTGGATGAAAGCCAGCACCTGTTTCGTCCCTTTGGTATTTACACACCGTGCGTACTGTATGTAGACCAGTGCACTGGGACTTGCTAGGCCATGTCAGAGCTGTGCGCTGAGATTACAGCTACACACGCCGTCCTTCACGTCAGCTAACAAGCAGCTGTGGACGTTTTTTTTTTTTTTGGAAGTTCCTGTATGCCGGGAAAAAAAGTGCGTAGGAGTGTAAATCAAATTGTTAGACAAATCAATAAAAAGCTGCGTTTCAGTTTCCTACCCAAATAGGCTTACATGCTGTCACTCTATTAATACCACTTGAGCTGCTTTGCTCGTTTCCCATTATGTTGAACATGTTCAGAGTCAGAGAGCTTTACTGAACCACTCAATACAAGAGAATACAGATTAGAGACATGAGGCTGCTTATGTTATACAGCGATAGAGACCGAGCCTAGAGTCTAGTCTCAGAAACAGCCTTGATGTATTTGACTTAAAGCTGCAGCTCAGCTTTTTACGCGCGTTCATTTAGAAGCTTTCAGCTAATGACGGCATTAGTGAAAGCACTTGGATCTGAGATCTGAAAAACAAAAACGCATTTTCATGCGGTAATTTATAATGTTTAGATGAAATGGGTGTGTACGTCAAGGAAATTGACAGAGCTCAGTTCAGCACTCTGAATTGGGTCACAGTGGCTCACCAGCATCTCTCTGTCTGTCTCTCTCTGTCTCTCTGTGTGTCTCGCTGTCTGTCTTTAGATTTCTTTCTCACATACAAACATGCACACGCGCACATCTTTTTCACCTAGTCATGCTTGATGAGCTGTTCTCATCAGCTTTTGTTTAATATCTCGGCAGAATTAATTTGGCCTCATTAAGGCGCCTCCTTTCTGCAAATGTGCCGATATAGCCCGTAATGTGGCTAATAAACATAAAAGGATGTGCTCCAGAGCTTCCTCTCAGCAGACGCCTCCCAAACACCAGCAGACACAACGGTAGAGGAGAGATAGCATGGGAGGAATGATAATGCTGCGGTTTAGGGAAAAAAAAAAAAAAAAGGATTTCACAATCTCCATTTATTAAACGCCACTCAATCAGTCGATGCAAAACTATTGTGATTTATAATAATCGTGGCAGATTAATCTGGATGCGCTGTAATTACCCAAGCTTTATTTCGCACAGATATTAGTTTGTGTGGTGACTGTTGCACAGTATAATTAAAAATAACACATAACAGGATTTCCCTTAGAGTTTGACATTTTTTGTTTTTACGAAATATGTGTAAATAATTGTGTTTATTCCTTTAATTTTTTTTCATTCATTTGTATTATTTGACTTTTATTTTATTTTGTTCTGTTTTACTTTTTTGTTCAGTTTTATATAATTTTCTATTTACCATTTTACCTTTGTTCTTCTTCTTTTATTTCAACTTTGTTTTGTATTCTCAGTTATTATATAAAGTTTTTTGTTTTTATTTTTCCCTTTGCTGCTTATATTTATTTTGTTTTATCTTGTTTCTTTTTATTTATTTGTTTATGTTTGGTTTTGTCTTTTTACTTTTGGATTTATTTTAATTATTATTTATTATTATTTTGTTTGTTTGCTGTTTGTTTCCTTTTTTTCGGGCTGGTTTTGGTTTACTTGTTTTAGTTTTTATATTTTATTTTAAATGTATATTTATTTCTTTGTTTCATTTCTTTGTTTATTTGTTTATTTATTTATTTTTGTTGCTTATTTGACTTTTTTTATTATTCATTTTTCATCCATTTCTTTCATTTAAATGTAGTTTTTAATGTTTTTTAAAACTATGTTCTCTTTTATTTTGTTTTATTTGTTTTAATTTATTTTGTTTTGTTTTGGCTGTTTTTTTGTTTGATTCCGTTTTAATTTGATCCTTTAAAAAAAAATTTTGTATGTATAAAAACCTACATTTTAAATATGTGTAAAAGCACATTTTTATATGTTTTGATGCGTTTCATTTTCCCCTCCACCTCTAGGCAATGTTTCTTGTAAAAATGACTCAGATTGCCACGGTTCCAGAAACCTGCACTATGGCTTCTCATATTTATTCATAGTTATTCTGCAATAGAAATGCCTTGCAAAAATGATTTAAAAAGAAGGTGAAATTTTGGATGTGTGTGTGATTTGTATGCTGAGGCCAGGGCTACATGATGATGTGCCGTCTCCTACCGTAAGTCGGCTTCATTCAGCTAGTCGCACTGACCTTGAGGAACCTGTTCACGTGCATGTAACTGCTGAATAAAGGCCAGCAAGTGTGTGTGTCTGAGTGTGTGTGTGTGTGTGTGTGTGTGTGTGTGTGTGTGTATGTGGCAATGGGAGCTAATGAGCTCAGTTCTGCTCTATATACACAGCAGAGCTTCATCACAAGCTCGACCGGGAGCAGTGAGGACACCGATGTTCGCTAATCAGACCAGTGCCACTACTCACAGATGTCTGACCCTCAAAGCCGAGTGAGACAGGCAGATGTGCCAGAAAGAAAGTAAGAAAGAAGGAAAGAGACAAGGTTGAAGAGGCAAGATGGAAATCAAGAGAGAAAATTATTAGGAGTCTTTTCCATTGGAAGTAACAGCTGGTATCATTTGCATAATACCCATCAAAAGTCATTTTCTCGGGCTGCTTGTCAAAGCATGATGGGAAAAAAAAAACCTTAATACAAAATACTGTTCATTAGAGCTTCCGTGCTCCTCTAAAAGCTTTACGATTAGTGCAGTTTGTACACTGGGGTTGAAAAAAAAAATCTCTCAGTGGTATTTGTATGCTAACATATGGAGCTAATGCTATTTTTAATTTGAAATCTTTATAATTAGAAATTTCGCAATTTGTGTTTAAATGTGGAACGGGCTTGATTTGTTTTTATGATATCTTATCACGTAGAATATTGTAGTACATGCAGTACTGTAATAAGCATATACACACACACACACACACACACACATATATATATATATATATATATATATATATATATATATATATATATGTATATATGGTGGGCCATTTATATGGATACACCTTAATAAAATGGGAATGGTTGGTGATATTAACGTCCTGTTTGTGGCACATTAGTATATGTGAGGGGGCAAACTTTTCAAGATGGGTGGTGACCATGTGGTGACTTATTTACAGGTTTCTGACCACTTATAAAATGTGTTCAATGTGCTGCCCATTGTGATGGATTGTCAATGCAACCCTCTTCTCCCACTCTTCACACACTGATAGCAACACCACAGGAGAAATGCCAGCACAGGCTTCCAGTATCCGTAGTTTCAGGTGCTGCACATCTCGTATCTTCACACCACAGACAATTGCCTTCAGATGACCCCAAAGATAAAAGTCTAAGGGGGTCAGATCGGGAGACCTTGGGGGCCATTCAACTGGTCTGACTAACCCACATTGGATAGATCCCTCAAGACTGTTGGAACAAAAAAAGTGATTTTATGGTGTTGTATATGGGTGGTCAGAAACTTGTAAATAACTCATGAAAGACTAAAGTTACGTTAAAACCAAGCACACCATTGTTTTTCCTGTGAAATTTCCAATAAGTTTGATGTGTCACATGACCCTCTTCCTATTGAAAAAACAAAAGTTGGATCCAAGATGGCCGACTTCCAAATGGCTACCATGGTCACCACCCATCTTGAAAAGTTTGCCCCCTCACATATACTAATGTGCCACAAACAGGACGTTAATATCACCAACCATTCCCATTTTATTAAGGTGTATCCATATAAATGGGCCACCCTGTATATTTTTTTATTTAACTTTTTAACTTTTATTTTGTTCAATTTATATTTTCCTTTCAATCCCCTCATTCATTAGCACATCATGTAAAAATTTAACATAATTTGTTTTTATAAATTATGAAATTTATACTTTAAAATGTTTTATATTAACAAAATATTTTATTTATCTTTGCCTATGCAAACTACAGCTGTTGAATATGTATGAAGTACTGATTGTGTTTATTTCTATTTAAAAGGGGGGGGGGTTTAGGAGATATTATATAGATAATCATAAGATTTTTTTTTTTGTGGAATTTTTGATAATGTAAATATGACAAACTTTTGATCAAATGATGATATTCTGTTATCAACATCTGTTATTTATTTATTTCGACTTGATGCATATTTTATTATCAGGTGATTTTTGATCCCACTAGCTATGCTATAATGTAGTAAAGCTAACTATAATTTATTTTACGTATAAATTTTTTTTAAAGACGGAACAATAATCCCCTGAAAGCCCACTGTTAGCCCTGCCCACGTGTAGTTATATATCATATCCGGTAACCTGTAGCACACTTTCGGCCACTCGTCAGCCCTGGACGCCGCCACATGGTTTCAGTTTCTGTCGGCCATAAATACACGTGCATGAGCTACCTGTCCGGTTACGGTTCAGATTTACTGCGGCAGGGGACCACGGTAAAAATGTAAAGACTTTCCCATGGATCACGCCTGCCCGTCTCCTCCCACGGCCGTGCGTAAGGTCACGGCTGCGTTATCTCGCCTCCATTTGTCTCTGTCACCGCACAGCACCGGCTACAAAACCTTCCTGATGGATGGCCTACCTCGCCGCCTCGAATACATTTCCCTTCCCCCTCCCCCCAAAAAATGCTCCGATTTGGGTGTCACTTCAGCACTGATTTAAATATCAGTCGTTCGCGTTGCTCCGTCTTTGGTTCTGCGGCCTGAATTTTGCATTTAGGCTATTTGTGGAGTCCAATTTAATAGCAGGAAAAATCAATGTTGTGAAACTTTGACAGCCTTTTCAGTCGAGTCTGTTTTCATGTGGAAAAGAAGCGCTCTGGGCGTTACGAGACAATATGCAACGCAGCCTCCTGGTTAGGTCTTTAGTCTTTTTAATTTATTTCGGGTGCGCCGTGCCGTTGTCGGATATCTGCGGCACTTTGTAATGAAATACCCGCTGTGCAGATTTGCAAGTGTGTCAAGTGGAGCATGACCAGATATGCAAATGTAATACAAAGTGGAATTTTGAGATCTTTTGGTTTTAGAATCAATGCATATATAATCGGGGGTGACCAAGCCAGGCAGCGATCCCTATTTACCGGCTGTGCAAACACTGTCAAGTCATTTCAAGTGTCTGCGGCTAACAGACAGAGGAGGTCCTTGTCTCACATACAGTATGTTCCGCGTACGATCCCCTCCGTCCCTAATCACGTCCAACATTTCTACCCACTTCACACTGATTGCAGCCTCCAACACACTTGCTTCCCATGAAATCTCAAACTAATAAGCAAATATATGTCGAGAACCCGAAAGGTGGAAGTCAGAACCCGTCATTTAGCTCCTGACCCTACAGACGCATGCGCTGGGATCGAGCATAAAGAAAAAGAGATGATGTAATGTACAGCTGGAGATGTATGTATATAGCCGTAGCATGGTTTCGACTGGAAGCGGGCGTCGTTAGAAAGTGCAGGAGCAGGTGCTGATGAGTCAAGTAAACAAGGCCGGCGCTTCTCTCAGGCCCAGAGCTCAGGCGTGATTGATGACACTAATTAGCGTGTCACTGTTCACTTCAGAGCTGCACTCTCTGGACATGGCACCCTGGCACAGCTGCTGTAAACACACACACACACACACACACACACACATTCAGAGACACACACCTTTAGCTGTGACTCAGGTCACCTCTGTCTCTGCTGCACCGCATGATCGGCTCTCTCCTAGATTCCTGTTTTTCCAGGCTTGCTCTCAAAACACTGCGCAGTAATTATTTTAGGAGAGTTCGAGACGTTAGGAAACATTTGCAAGCTTATTTACGAAGAATTGTAAAATAAGTCTTTGGGTCTCCTTGACTTTGTTCTGTGATGTGCGAAGCAAGTTTTGCTATGTGTATGAGAGGAAAAATTAGGAAAACTAATTTCAATCCTGATCTTGAACGTGTGTCCCTGTTAAAGAGACTGAATTATATTTTTACTAGGATTGAAGCTGCTAGGAAACACTATTCATCTGTCTTCCTCATCAACGAGCTCACAGATGCTTGGGATTGGCTATTACTGGTTTGATTGACAGGACAGTGAGCGTATGCCCCTCCTAATCAGAAAGCACGGCCAAATTATTGAATATGTATTGATATTATGGCAAGTGGTGTCACGGACCGGAAACTAATTTGCAAAGTTTACTCATCATAGTGCGAAACGAAACTGTCGCAGTTTGTAGGGTGTTATATTTGAGCCCACTCCTGATAGAGAAAAGCCGTTTTTGATTTTACTCACTCAAACTCTTTCTCACACACACTAATTAATTGTTCTTTCGCTCACACACTCTCTTTCTTGCCTATGCAGTTTTTTTTGCCAGATCACACCAAAATCCCCTTATACAGTGCAATCGACCAACGCATGCCATACCAATAAAGCCAAAAAATGAAATCCGTACTTGAACTCACCAAAACATTAGCCTTGTTTTTGACTATTTCACTTATTCATTTATGCTTTTGTCAATTTAATGTCTATTATATTTTATTGTGGCATATGTATCACCGTGGCCTCGTACCTTCAGCGTTGAAGGTTTGATTGTCGCTTGGTGGTTATTCTTCGGGCACTCCCACATTCCTTGCTGCCATTCCCAAATTGCCCTGCGATTGATTGCCATCCTGTTCAGGTTGTACTTTTCCCTTGTGCCCAAAGCTCCAGGACCCAGGTGACCCTGTACAGGATAAGCACTATAGCAGGTGAATGACTGAATGCTACAAACTCTACTTTGACAAATCTCCTCCAACGTCTTCAGTGCGTTACCTCTGATACCTGTTGTTACTACTGTGAAAAATTCACACTACTGAAATAAAATATTATTTATACACTCAAACAAAACACGATAGATAAATAATCGCCTTGCACCTCCAGGGTCTGGGTTCGATTCCCGCCTTGGGGGATATGTGCATGGAGTTTGCATGTTCTCCCCGTGCTTGGTGGGTTTCCTCCAGGTGCTCCGGTTTCCTCCCACAGTCCAAAGAAATGCAGATTAGAGGTTAATTGGCATTCCGAAATTGTGTGTGGTGTATAGATCACAAACTATAATTATTATAATGGTAAAAACACTAATTAGAATTATAATAGTAATATTATGTCATCCTCAGTATCCATGGGTTTTTTGTACCCCAGCAATGTGCAATGACGGATGGGTAATCTTGCTTGTCCTCTTCATTCATTCTGCTTCTACACTGCATTGAGCTTCCTGTGGTTTAGAATCTTAATTAAGAATTACTAATATACTAATAAACTACTAGTCAATCAGGATGCAGCCCATCTTTATCTGCAGTATTTGTCATAATAAAAAAAAATTATTTAAAAAAAATGCGATTTTCTGTAAGGAGTAATTGGAAATAAGAAAAGTAAATAAAATGAAGGGAAGACTATGTCTACTAATGTTATCTCCTTATAGAAACTTACTGTGAAACTTACTCCGGACACTTTTGAAAAATCTTTCGTGAATAAAATAATTTCATTCTTGTTCTGAATCTTTACTGTACACGCCTTTGAGAACGTGACGCCCCAAGCAGATCAGGTTGTACGGTTATCACGACATGAATTTTTCATACCTCTCCGCTGTTAACAGCTGCTCTGAGCTCAGGGCTTCAGGACCGACAGGGTTCTCGTGGATCAGCGCGTCACTGAGAGGTCACAACCCTGTCAGCAGTGTGTCTCTTTGCTTAAGGCGTGTGGATGTCTAACCCTCTTCACCCTCTCCTCCCTGTAGTCCAATATGTCTGCAGCAACACTGTGGAAAGCCTGGTGTGAAATACCAGCCGGCTGGTCTGTGCACTCACACACACTCACACACACTCACATACACACATATGCACACAGCGTCAGGTTGTGGTGTGGAACAGGGGCTCCATGTGCTGACACCAGGCGTTTTCCAGCGTCGCCTCTGTCTCGTCATCCACTCTTGCTGAAGATTGTGAAGAAGAAAAAGTGTGAAACACACTTACAGTACAATGATTGTAAATGTCTTTGACAACTGTGATAAAAAAAAACAAACAAAAAAAAACAACAGTTAATTAATGTCACTTGTTATTAATATCAGACTTCATTTATGAAACTGAAAACAGATTTATTTGAAAATTTGAAATTCCTTAAAATAACAATCCTATCCTACGCATCCTCCTTTTTTAATTCAAACACACACAGACACACACATACAGATTCCCCGATAATTTGGATTAAGCCCAGTCATTTCATAGTAATTGCATTAACTACATACAAATTAACTATGAACACATTTAAGAAAGGCAAGCCAACACGAATTTCCTAAATGAGCCCAAATTAAGAGTAATCATTTAATGAAGAAGAAATGATGCCGTATAAAGTTGAAACTTTTTAATCGCTTCAATTTGCCAAGGTGTCTTCTTTTAGTCTGCTTTGCCTTTCATGGCGTTTTGAGGGCGTCGCTCAGTGCGAATGAGCCGCACTGTTGCACGTATCTGAGCATTTGTTCGTATTTGGCATTCATCAAGATAATTACTCGAGTATGGAAAAAATCTACACTTTTATTTGTAAAAACATTTATTCAGTTTAGCATCTGCCAAAAACACTGACACAACTGAACTTTTGTAAAAGACAGATACATAAGCTTCAACCTTTAACCTTTAACAGCTATATTTGACGATCAAGCGCATTACTTGGTGCATGGAACAAGGGATTATACACCGTACATACTGTACCGCATTAGCACTCACTTTCCATTTAATGTTCTTTTGGATTAACCTTGGAACCTGGAAGTTGATGTAGCTGATATTCTAAAGGAATAAGTAGAAATATAACGAGAAACCTACAAGCCTTTAACACTTTAACAGCTATATTTGTATCTGTGTTTCCGGAATTTTCCGGGTTTTATCCATTCAACAAAAAGTGACCTAGCGTATATGACATGCTAGCTAGTGGTTTTATTAGTTCTAAAATATAAATTGTTTAAACTCTATTTAAATATACTTTTTTTTGCATCACCTATGCAAATGAATATATATTCAGAATCAATTCACACAAATTATTTAGGGAAACTTACAAATGATAGGGAAACTATATTTGATAATATGGCACAGCTTTAGCAGAAACTACAAGCAGCTTCTGTATTCCGCAAACGACTTGCAAAATACTCATGTTTTGTGATGTCATCACATCTTCTTCCCTTTTCTTCTTCTGAGTTTATGAATGGTTGGTTGGTGCAACACCCCCACCTAGAGCACGGGAGTGTGGAGGAGAAGATTAGCAGGAAAAAAAGATCAGTTGCACAGCAGTTGAACTTTGTTTAAAACCTGTCAGAAATATGGCTGCTTGAGACAATGAAAATCAGACAATGATCTTTATTGCTATTGAATTTAATCGATTGTCATGATTCACAGCTCGATTTTATTCGCTTTAATCTGATTTAATCTGATTTATTCGCTTTAATCTGATTTAATCTGATTCGCTTAATCTGATTTTAGTACTGATCTGTATATACGCACTGATATGGTGATTTTTTTTTATGGTCTGATGCCCATAAATAGTGTCCAGAGTCCAATCATGAAAAGATCTAACTTTTATTATATAACAGTTAGTTCTACAAATAATTCCGTGAGTGGTGATATAGAGCATAACAGCACTGGGACATTTACAGTAACTGTGTCACCACGTTTATAACAATCGAAATGTGAGTCAGCAAAATAATCGTAAGCAGGACTGTACGGTCCTCAGTACTAGAAATAGGGGAGAGCAGCTGCCTACCCGAAACCCACATTCAAAACTAGACACTTTATTTAACTGGAGAAATAAAGAAACAAATCATAAGTCATGCTGTTGTGATGGATATCAGCACGGCTGTGATATCTTCAGTGCTCAGGCTGCGTCATGGCTACGGCCGCATCACAGCCGTGCTGATATTCAGTACAACAGCACTCCCTCTTGTGTGATATTGCTTAAATAAACAAACTAACTTGTTTCACTGGCTTTCCATAACTTTAAACTGAAGTGTAAATTAAAATATTATTATTAATGAGTTTGTAAACACTGTTTGTGGATTCCTTTAGCACAAAAAGAATAAAGCACACCACAGTGCTTGAGTCCAATGTAACACATTTCTACCAGTTATTTATTTCTTCCCTCTTTTCTCAAGTGTTTCAAATTACTGAATATTTTTATTCCCGAAAAATGACTATAACTTTGTCACGTGGTGTGTGTGTGTGTGTGTGTGTGTTTTCCCTGGCCGTATTTATGAAGTCCTGAGGTAATGTGAGGCAGTGCACAGCTCTTTAATGATGGCAAGAATATAAAATGACAAACCCATCCATTAGTCCCGGCATGTGGCTTCGTCTCCACTCGCCGAATGCTGATTAGCCGTGCACATCCCGGCTCTGAGATAACGCTCGCATTAAGAGCCACACGGAAATGGCGTCGTCTAATCAGACATACAGCACGAACACTTGCTCGGCGCAATAAATTCGTTTCAAGGTTACGCCATTTTTCTTAGCCAGGGACGTCATTCAGTGTCATCTGTATACATTAACGGATGATTGTTTACCAGTTACTCCAGCTAATTAATGATAAAGGATTAGGATGTAAATCTCCAGGAAGAGGAAAGAGGACATGAAGAGGGTGTGTGTGTGTGTGTGTGTGTGTGAGAGAGAGAGAGAGAGAGAGAGAGAGAGAGAAGAAACAGGCATGGTGTTGTAAAACGTTGGCCCTCACAAAGGAAACTGTTTGTGCCAGAAGGTTCGGGTTATGTGCTTTAGATCTCAGTGGAAAATGACAGCTCTGACAGAGGGCGGCCCACTGCAAGCGCCTTACCGCACACTGAAAACGCACACGAGAGTCATTTCCTCAGCAAACAAATCACGCACGCTTCTTTTACTCTCGCTGGCGTCGGTTTGAAATGCCAGGAATATAAGCATCCATCATCTCAGGCCTGGACGTGTCTCAATCACGCTATCACAGCTCGGCTAAGATGTCTCATGTACGTTCATCCATAGAATCCATCGGAACAGTGACAGATTGCGAAGTCTGACAGGTGAACTGGTTCACAACCGTCCACATGGAGCTGTCTGGCTCCTCCAGGCAGGGTGATAGGTGTTTGTGTGTGTGTGTGGAGAGTGAAAAAAAAGGCTTTGTTACCGCCTGGACTTGCGCTCGTCGCTGCAGATAATCAACAGGAAGGAGTCCGAGCTCTCCTCAGCTTCGGTTACAGAGTCTTGGCAAAGTGGGATAGAACCACGAGACGGAACCAGAGCCGTAGAACAAAGTCAGTTTTGTGGTGCCACGACTGATCACAATGGCATTATGGTTAACTGAGCAAGTCTAATGTTACAGACTCATATTAAAGAAGATATACAGTACGGTATATAATAGGTTCCATCCATCCATCTAGGAACCTCTGTAGTCCAACAAGGGACCGTGGAGGCCAATAGTGACCTATTGTATTTATTCCCATTTTTCTAGTCACACTCACTTACACACACTACGGGCAATGTGGGAATACCAAATAGCCTAATCTACAGTACATGTCTTTGAGGAAACTGGAGTACCCGGAATAAACCCACTGAGCACGGGGAGAACATGCAAACTCCATGTATTCAATTCCAGACCCTGGAGGTTCAAGGCAACCCTGCTAAGCCATCGTGACGGCATTTAACAGGTTAAGTACTTTTAATGAAGCATCCACTTTTGCAGTTTTGCGTCTTCTCTTGGTGTCCACGTGGGTTTCTGACAGGTTCTCTGGTTTCCTTCCACCTTCAAAAACCGTGCCTAGAGGATAAAATCTCCAATATAAACATTGATGTGGTATGCGTACAATTAACAGTAGAGATAATTAACAGTTTCTGATGAAGTCTCTTTTTTCGAGATGTTTTGTATGTCAAACAAAGTCTCTCAAAACTGAAATAAAATCACATTTACTTTACACGTTTTTTACAAATGCATTTGAAAGACAATGCACAAATTAAAATATATATATAAAAAATAGAAAAAGTGCCATAGATTACAGCATTGAGTCTAGGTCTGTAATCAGTTATAACGGTTTGGTTTACGACTGCACCTACAGCACAACTTCACCCCGATACCAAATCCAGCGAGTCATATATCCGCGCCTCAACATCCCTCCTGAAGTTCGCGATTGCCTGTGAGATATCGTGTAACATGAAGAGCCTGAGTCTGGCAGAACGGCGGTGGTAAAGACCTCCTGACTCCTGGACCACAGTTCCTGGCTTTTCTTTTCCCAGCAAAGAGGATTAAAGCAACAGGTTCGACGCTGAGCTGCCAGGTCAGAGTGCCAGGCACAGTCAGGAAACAGAGACAGTAATGTGCCTCTTTTAAGGCTGAGCTCCTTATCCTTATGTGATAACCTGCTGATCTCACACACTTACACATACTGTACACATGCGTACAGCCTTCTGGGAATATTTATACAGAGGAAGAAAAATTGTCCTCTTTAATGGACAAAGGAGCAAAGCAATAACGTCAAACATGAATCCTAATCGTTAAGATAAAATGGATATTTAGGAAGAAATCTCTCGACATTCAGGTCAATATACTGTAAGAGGAGTCATTGCTCGACAAGTACTCTTGTTTTGTTTTTTTTAAGAAAAATGCAAAACTGTTAGCAAGGTTAAGAAGTCCCACCCCCTATGTTATGATTGGCTAAAAATAATAATTCTTGTGTTTGATTGGTTAGAAACCTCACACACAAAGCCAGGATATAATTACTTGTGTTTTAGCCCATTTTAACACAATATTTGTTAATTATTAAATACCATTGTCAGTCTAAACCACATTTATGTATAAGTACATGATTTCTAGACATAATAATGATCATTAAAAAAAAACAAAAAAACAAAAGGTAAACTTTTAGCCAGATTCTGTTCTCAAGCTTGTGTGAGCTGAAGAAATCCCGCCTTCTGAGTTATGATTGGCTAGAAGAATTCATTGTCGTCCATGATTGGTTTGAAACCTAGAAGAGAAAGCTGATATTAAGTTTTTTTCTTTTTAATGTCCTTTTAGGGATTTCCATCCGATATCAATGTGGATGAAACCATAAATACTTTAAGTAAAGGCTAATACTGTACATGTGAAGCTAACCAACCTCATCTTTTTGAGGTGCTGCATCATAGCACTGCACAATACACACTGCGGAAAGTGCTATCCACCCTCTTCCACATACATGAGCTCACAAATTCGCTAGTATCACTGTGATTGATTCTTCCTAGTGTGGTTGTAGGATTGAGGAGTCATCAGGATTCAAAATCATGATGATTGGGTGAATATTTCTTTTTGGACTGTGGGAGGAAACCAAAGCATCCAGAGGAAACCCACCAAGCACAGGGAGAACATGCAAACTTCACACGCGTACTGTACTGTAGACCACCAGAGCAGACATAAACGTCTCGTTGCAGGGTCGAATTGTATTTTATATATGCTTACATTTGCTGCTTGGTGGTGTGTAAAGTAGATGCTCCTTGTGGATTGGGCAAGGTGACAGGTGTCCACATATTTTTGGCCATGCGAAAGTACTGTAGGTGAACACCAGACGTTGCATATTTCAGTCCTAGAACTAGATATTGTAGACAAACTTGAGATGTTAGCAGGGAAAGTGCTATAAGATTCGACCCATAAACAGGCATGAAAACCCTCCTGATGGCTGATGTAAGTACCAGATGTAAAAAAAAAAAAAAAAAACAGTATTGTTTTAGGCGTAGTGAGAATTCAGTATTGGAAGTTTGGATCCAGAGTCTTGCTTTCCAGCTAGCATCTTCAAACCGTCTTCAATTTGTCCCTGTAAAGGTTTCAGAGTGTTTCACTTTAAAAGGCGGTTTCGCGCTGATTTAACTGTCCTTCAGGATCCAGAGAGAGAACATTCGAGGAATGCTTGCTCTCACAGTTTGCGTCTCAGGTGTCAGCAGGATGGTCGGGTCAGGAGCGGCGGATCTAAGCGGGCCCGTGCAACACGCGCAGCTCCGTACTGTAATATTGATGGACAGAAACAAGAGCAGGCGAGAAGGTGACTTAGCGTTTGATGAGGTGACGCTCGACACCGAAGGCCGGCGGCCCGCTGAACCTCGGCGGGTTTATCCAAACAGATCAATGGCGCTTAATCTCGGCGAGGCCGAGCAGCGCACCGTTTCTGACAGCTGCAGATGGTGTCAATTACAGCACGAAAATGAAAAGGAAAAAAAAAAAAAACAACAACAACAAGACAGAAGCCCAGGTCTTCAGACAAGGAAGAAGAAGAACAGCAGGGAGGCAGAGAGGCAGATCAGTGACAGGCGTGATGGGAAGTTCCCGAAGCTCGTGTCAGTCACACTTTTATTCTCTGCCTTGTTTTTAGAGGAAGCCGTTCAACAGCAATTAATTACTGTTGTGTATTCTCTATTGTCATGACGGAGCTGATATCTGATGCAAATTTCCGCCTCCACAATTACACCCAGCGCTAACTATTGACATTTTTACGAGGGTGCTTATTTGAATTATCGTTTGATGCTAATAATTTGAACGAGCCCCGATTTGCACCGAAGCACACGAGGGGAAACCAGGAAGTCACACTCGTTCACATACGAATACGGCGCTGATGTTGGGGTTGGTGATAAGTGTTTGGATTGTGCTGTGTCTTTTTAGTCATTAGCCTGGTCACACAATGCACACACAATAAATAAAATAATTAATGTTTCAAGAATTTAATAAATTGTCACAATACATTTTAGCATGAAACATGTGATGTTTCTTTTGATAATTTTTGCTTTTTTTATATTTGCAAAGTAATTGGATACAGCTGAATTTTATGTTTTTTTATTTATTTATAACAACCGCAGGATACAAATTTAATTCAGTTTTTAAGGTGAAAATTTATATTGCAATACTTTTCCTTTATTTCTCCTTAAAAATAAATAATCCGTTCAAGCCACCCAAAAATATTACTAATATTCAACAGTATTATCATATTTTTGCATATAACAATCAAAACATTTATGTAAATGAAGTAAATATGAAATAAATAGACATTAAACCACACATAAGCTTAATTTATGGATCCTTTTGGTAACGCTTTAAAAAACGAAACTGAAAGTGGCTCCCTTTTCTTCTTGCTACCGTCCTTACTGTACTAACATTCACGAGACTCATGGTGCTCTGTCTTCACTAAATCTTGCACAAAACAAATGAATAAAATAAAATTCATAAATTTGCTTTCCACTAATGCAAATGAGTTTAAATTTAAATATAATATTAATACTATATTATATATAACTACAGTATAGTTACATTTATTTTATGACAACTTAAGGTATTTTTTCACAGATATCATGGTTTATAAAATTAGAAAAAAAAAACATAAAAAAATTGATTTATTTATTACCATCACATTGCTTGGAACTTGTTATCCAGTCTATATATTGTGATTTATATCATGTAACGTACACATGTTTCCAATTTTAATATCAAGGTTTAATTGTTTTGTCACATTGCCCAGCCCTAACTCACACACACCCACACACACACACACACACACACACACACACACACACACACACACAGACGTGCTGACTGATGAAGATCCAAAAATCCCTCTGAGCCTTTGCGCACACTTCCCAGGGTTTCATTAACCTATTGTTCTTGTCAGAGTGTAAGGGAAAGAGACCCTAACACACACACACACACACACACACACACACACACACACACACACACACACTAGCAGATACTGTACACTGATCTCGTGAGACAGAGAAGGAGAGGTTTGAAGGAGACTGAAAGCCAGGGTCAGCATTTTTAATACGGGAGCGATTCCAGTCCTGCACAGAACAGATGGTATTATTCATGCGGTTAAACACGACACATGCATTTATATCATTTTCAGCTGAAGGACAAGATAAAGTGCAGTTATTGTAACACACACACACACACACACACACACACACACACACACACACACACACACACACACACACACACACACACACTTTCCATGATGATTGTTTCTGGCATACATTTTCTCCCTTGTCTTTTATATATAAACTGAGTACAAGGCTTTTATTTTGTATCCATGTTACTGTAGCAACGTCTTGAGGTGGATACGTTTGGACATTTGTTGAAATAAGCACAACAGCACCACCGCTGGCCATGTGATGAAGTGAGAGCGACACTGGGACCGATTTCATTCTAGCCCAGACGGTAGCTCCATGAGGTTGATGTTCAGAGGATTATTATTATAAGCGGTGATTGTTGCAGTCGCATTTGGAATTCAGTCGCAGGTGTTATGAATAGAAACGAGGTTGATTGTTTGTTGTTGTTGTTGTTTTTTTCCCCCCCGAAAATCTACCTAGAGCAGAAACTTAGTAGAAATCAGAAAATAATGAAAAATATTCGTTCACAGGGTAATTTTTCAAACTATTATTATTATTGTGTTCCATTAACAAATAAAAACTAAATGATAATATGAATGTTGAATGAATGGACAATAATTTTTTTTTTAAGTAGTTTATCTTTTAACCCAATAATCGGTAATCTGCACGCATTTACTTTGCAAACTGCATAAACCGCCTTATGATTGTGCGTTAATAAATTATTTTTACAAAAATCATTCCAAAAAAACACAACAAACTGTAAGAGGAGAAATGCCTGGTCATTCAGAAACACATGAAAAGGCAAGTTAAAGATTAAGATTCATATACAGTAACAGTTAGGCAGTTTGTGAACACACTACAGTACATTAATTTTCATGAACACGGGTAACTTTACTATTAAATGCGTAGCAATATTTACCGTTGACCTTGTGCAATAATGTTATCTACTCCTAGCACATAACATTATCTTCTTATCATTAGCTTCTGTGCTCATTTAACGTTAGCCACTCTCGAATTGGTAACATTAGTTTAACGTTATCCTGCGTTCTCCTTTCCTTCATTAACGGTAAATGAGAGCGGTCGAAATGTGAATTAACTCCAAGTGAATGCGATTCCTGCAACCTTTATAGCACCCAAAATGCGACTGCATTGCTGACTGCAATTGCTAATTGAATGAAGCTAACGGCGCTTCGTTCTGAGCTAATGTCAGCTACGTGAAGCCGCTAAAACACGGCCAGGACCTGTGAAGTATTAGCATCGTACCTCCAGCGTTTATCTGCGTTTCACAGCCGTTTTTAAAAAGTAGAGGGACTCGCGTGAGTCTGTTATCTAAATCTCATGATTTACAATGCTCCGATAGCACCGTAGCCTCTTGTTGTTCTTGTGACGCTTTTGCATTTCCACTAGTTAGAAACAAAAGTCCCCTGCAGTCATAGTGAAGCTACATTGTCTGTATCCTTCAAACCTCCTGTAACTGTTTATTAGACAAATCACATCATTTTAGTGAAATTCTCATTTGAAATAAAGAACTAATGCTAAAAAATGTGGTTGGTGAGTTAGTGGTCAGCACTTTTGCCTTTCACCTCCAGCGTCTGGGACGGTCCGGGTTCGATTCCCTGTGTGTAGAGTTTGCCTGTTCTCCCAGTGCTTGGTGGGTTTCATCTGGGTACATCGTCCCTCAGTCCGCAGACATGCAGATTACACTGATTGGTGTTCCCAAATTGCCTGTATCCTAATGTTCCCAATGTTTCATGCCCTAAGTCTCCTGGGATAGGTTCCAGGCCCCCGGCGACCCCGTATACAGAATGATAAATAAAATGCAACTAACAATCATTCAAAATCTAAATGTGACTAAAGCTAAAGTACATTTTAGTCAAAAAAATAAGCTGCCAAAATGAACACAGTGTTTATCACATTAATGATATCATGCATCGCTCAGTTTTTATAGTTTTTTTTTGGATTTTTCCCCGATTTTCTCCCTAATTTAGTCGTGGCCAATTCCTCCCCGTCACTAGGGGGCTCCCACATTAAGGCTACTACTACCACTCAGCCGGGAGAGCCGAAGACTATCACGTGTTTCCTCCGAACCGCGTGACGCCAGCCGACCGCATCTTTTCAAACTGTTCGCTCGCGCACCGCTGGGGCGGAGTAACGCACTCGGAGGACAGCGCTATCCTCTCCTTCTGTTGCGCGAGCTCACAGACGCCCCTGATTGGCTGTAGAGCCGTGATTACTGTGGGAGCGCTAAGTACCTCTCATCCCTCCCCTCTGAGAGAGCTCGGCCAATCAGTTATGAATACTTCCAGGATGACTTTATTAAGTATCATAAACTATCGCATGTACAGTAAAGCATCTTTAGTAAAGTATTAAAAGTATAGAAAATAATATATATCATTTTCTATAATTCTAATACTTTAGAATAAATTGTCTATAATATGTATATTATTATTTTATTTTTTCGTGTATTTCCTTTAAGCAAAGACTGAGTGTGTCTATTTAAAGAAAAATATTAATTGAAAAAAACAACAACAACAACAACAACAACACTTCACTCTACTCTCACAGCCATATCTTTCAATCCTTGCTTTACAGCTTCATTTGTGTTCTTATCTGATGCATTTCTGTCATTTTTGTTACATGTTGACACACACACACACACACACACACACACACACACACACACACACACACACACACAAAAACCTTCCAGCTGCCAAGAAAAACACACTTTAATGCTTATTTTCCTCTTCATTCGCCAATTAAGGCTGCAAATGTGAGCCTAATCCATTACTCATGAGCGTGATCTTACATGAGCCAGTTTAGTTAGCTGCACCTCTGAACAGCTGAGTGAGTGGCACTCCATCGCCTCTTAGATACAGTAGGGAGCGACCCCTGAGATTAGTCAGGATGGGAACAAGCAGTGGATGAATCGCTTCGGTTATTGTTATTGAGTCCGATTGTATCGGAGATGTTGCTCGCAAACACCGAAAATGAATGAATGAATGAATGAATGAATAATTACTATAATAATAATTACACTCCATGCTATTTTATAAAGAAAGGATGCATCAGGGTGGTAACACGGTAACACTACGTACCTGAGTAGTCATAATAATATAACAGTTTAAATCAATGAATTAAAAAACAAAACAAATAATATGCAAATTAAATCATAAAACGGTATTAAAAGTAGGTCATTGAATAAACACATGAACAGATAGATAGACAGATTTAAACACATTTACTCACAAACTTTTGCATTCGGTTAAGTTGCAAAGAAAATCGACAAAGAAAGTCTTCATTTTAAAAATGAAACCCTACTATAAAATATAACTATTAAATAAAATCCTTGGCAAAAGTTTGTACCCCACCTCTAATTCAATTCAATTCGATTCAATTCTACTTCATTTGTACAGCGCTTTTAACAGTTGACATTGTCGCAATGCAAAGCTTTGCGCCATCAGAATAATTATTTACAGTCTGTATGTTTTGAATGAAATGTGAATGTGGATGAATCAAAATGATCAGATTGTCCCGAAGTTTCTAAGTTTTCTGGGATAGGCTCTGAGGCCGCCCGCCCGCGACCCTGAATGCAGGATAAAGCAGAATACTGTAGACGATGATATATTTATTAAATGTGCATAGAAATACATTTATGGACCAGATCATTAACACCACATAACATTAACACATCAACATTAATTATATACCAGTAAACTTGTGACAGGTTCACATGGGGCACCCAAGGCTTACCTGGCTTTTGACCAAAGACCAGGCGGTCTATACCCTGGACAGGGTGCCAGTCTATCACAGGGCACACACATACACACACCACGGGCAATTTGGGAAACACAACGATGAGCCTAATCGGCATATCTTTGGAGTGTTGGAGGAAACCCACCAAGCCTGGGGAGATCATGCAAACTCCATGCGCACAGAGGTGGGAATTGAACCCGGACCATGGAGGTGGCTACACTTTGCCATGACTAAAACCGCATCACTTTAAGATGATGGTCCGTGATGGTTAAGACAGTGAGGGATCGTCGGCATCGTTCTGTATTTCTTCATTAAACATCCCTCACTTCTTCTTATTACTGTATTATGAATTAGACAGTTGCTTTCTACGGACATATTTGTATGAAATCTTCTAACGAGGCAATTTTATTGTACTGAGTGGAGAGGGGAAAAAAAGAAGCAGAATAAAAAGAAAACTTGCCCAGATGGTGAAGCGGCAAAACGCTCTTTTGTGAACACTAAATTTATCAAAAGCATGTTGTTGGCGAGAACTTTGGTGGCCATTTTATGTGCTTGAAGTGGAAAAGCAAGTGAATAAAAGGGTCTCTTAATGGATTCACTGCAGAGCAGTGTGTGTGTGTGAAGGGGGAAGCATGTGAGTGTGTGTGTGTGTGTGTGTGTGTGTGTGTGTGTGCGCGTGTGTGTATGTGTTTGGGTTGTATAGGTGGGGGTTCTTTGTCACAGTTCTCACAGAGCTGTCCTTTTTTTTCTCCCACCAGCGGAGCCTGGGTCGCCGTGGAAATGCCGCGACAGGCATATGCTTTCGGAGGGTTCGCACTAGCGATCCGAGCGCTGTCACCCCTGGCGATAAGGGGGTGGCCACCACAGTGCCCGTTTGAAAAATGAGTCCTGCCATGCCGGATTTTTTTTTACACATTTCTCTCGGCGAGCGATGGCCACCGCTCGCGGGGCTCCGGGCGGACACTCAGAGGTGAAAGAACAGGAGAGAAGTAGCGTCTGTGACGCTGTTCAGCAGTGACAAATGACACATGCCGTGTTACACACATAAACACACACACACACACACACACACACACACACACACACACACACATGGTGTGGAGAAGACATCTGAAATGATTATAATGTTAAATTTATGCCAGTATGGATAGGGACAACACAAAAAAAATCATTATTTCCAGGTGCATCGCATCATCTGTTACAGGATTCTGAGCCCATGGCAGCTGACAGAAACAGAGATAACATATGCTTTCTTTAAAGAAATACTAGCCCCTTATCCCGTCAGATAAAATGTGAGCTTGTTCCGAATCGAGTAATTTTACTACTAGGTGAAGTCAATGCAATGCAGTACTCTGTAGACAGGCCGGATGCTTTAAAGATTGTAAACTCCAAAGTGATGTAGAAGTGCTGTACAGAGACATAAATATTCGAGTAAACATACCGCAACGTTTGTAAGGGCACAAGTGCAGCTAAGAAGACAATCCAGTGCAGAGGTGTTGGTGGTGGGAGGATTTATCCATGTGGAATTGTTTAGTTCGGGTCAGGAGGGTGGTGGAGGGTAGCAGGTTGTTGTGGGGAGGGGTGGAGGGGGGTATTCTCTTAGAGAAGAAGAAGTTCTGAAGCCTGGATTCTAAATAATAATAATAATAATAATTATTATTATTATAATGATAATGGTTGCACAGTGGCTTATTGGTTAGCATTGTCGCATTGCACCTCCAGGGTCTGGGTTCGATTCCCGCCTCAGGGTCTGTGTGCATGAAGTGTGCATGTTTCCTCCCAACCGAGCACTGACAGATTTGGCTAATTGGCGTTCCCAAATCGCCCGTAGTGAGTGAATGAGTGTGGAAATGTTGACCAGAGGTCGTAAAAATGGCAATAAATGCAATGGTCACCATTGGCCTACATGGTCCCTAGTTGGATTACGGTGGGTAGTTCTACAGTAGATGGATGGATGGATGGATGGATTATTTCATTATAAACTATTTCAACCAGGATGAGCTAAAAAGTGGGCGCCTTCAAAATGCACTGTACCGTATAATTTCTAATACTTAATTTCGAAGCATAAAGTAAAACAAAATCTACTAGTAGGAAGAAGAAGGGGCAAGCGCGCTGAAAGATGTCAGGATGAGGGAGCAGACTTTTGCTCTACTCGAGTGCTGAGGCTCAGGTGCAGGTGCGCTATACAGTATAAGTCTCGACTCGCTCCGCTCCTCAGGGTTTTTTTTTTTTATAGACTTTATTTGGTTTGTGAAAATAACAAGTATGTGGATGAATACGATCTGTATGTTTACAGACAAAGAGCAGGCAGGGAATTTCGATTGGTTATTGGAAACATGACTACACATAAATATGAAACCAGACATACGAAACATACATGAACAAGCCACAAATACATACAGTAAATAATAATGAATGTATTATAACTAAACTAATATACCTTATATACTTCATTACGTCATTACATATTAAATATTAACTAAAAAGCATTAAATATAATGCTAATATACCTAAAAAAAAAGTCACACACTTTAATTTCATTGGACCACATTTAGCTTTCATTGCACAATTCATATAGGAAAATGTTTCCCAGAAGCATTTTTTTTTTTTTTTTTTTTTTGCAATGAGTTTGGAATTGAGTTTGAGTGCTGGAATATTCGAATAACCATCAAGATCAAAAAGAAAACTCCATGCATGCGATAACCTGGTCATTCAGTACATTCAGGTCGTCAGCTGACTTCATTTTATTGTCTCATAATGTAACGTTGCTGAGTCTAGACCTGAGCAACTGGAACAACCCCAGATCATAACACTACCTCCAGAGGCTTGTACAGTTTGCCATATGCACGATGGGTACATGGCTTCATGTCCAGACTTTAGACTGACACGCCCATCGCTCTGGAATAGGATCAATCTGGGTTCATCGGATCACATGATTCATTTTCCATCGCTCCGAAGTCCAATCTTTAGCACATTAAATCTTTTTTTTTTCTGATTTGACTGACCGACAAGTGCTTTTTTATGGTTGTTGTTTTTTTTGCCAGTCACTGTTCAGCAAAACGGTTCAATGATTTGAACTATTCAAATTTGAACATTTACGACAGCAAATAAATATGAAATTAAATTTGAACGAATCAGTGCAAATTGCCAACTTATATTAGGTTTTTATTCATTT
The DNA here is from genome assembly GCA_013621035.1 of Clarias magur. Lineage (NCBI taxonomy): Eukaryota > Metazoa > Chordata > Actinopteri > Siluriformes > Clariidae > Clarias > Clarias magur. The sequence goes on along the minus strand of QNUK01000050.1, from coordinate 2,051,955 downwards.
CTTTGGTTTCTTTTTTGAGTAAAATGCTGAAATACTGGTGAAATTTTTGAAAAGTGTTTTGGGACACAATTTATCCCGCTAACAAATGATATTAATGATACTGTTCTCTATTCATACATTCACCATATTGGACATTTCCATTCCATTCCAATCAATTCACATCTGTCTATTGTACATAATGTAAAAACTTAGTTGTTTTTACAACTAAGTTTTTATATTTCTATAGGTATATATATATATATATATATATGCAAAAGTCTTAGGTGCCACATTATCTGTAGTACAAATTTTGTTATATAAGTTTATTAACAGCTGTTTTATTTACAGTACTGTGCAAAAGTCTTGGGAACATCCAAACAAAAGCCATATGCACTGATGCTTTTGAAGACATTTCTACATTAAAATAAACTTCTATAAAAATAATAAGTAATAACATATACAATAAACGGTCAATATCGGGTGTGGAAACTCTTCGCTTGGTCATAAGCGGTAGTGTCCGATACAGATGTGTGCAGTATTCTAAATAAAACAGCTGTTAGGTTTTACTGAGCATGCTGGAGAATATGAGTTCTTTTGGTAACTTGGTCACACTCGCTCCTTTCTATTTTCATGCAAAACCCAAATTCATCTGTAATGTTATTTATTCGTTAATTTGAGTGTATCTGTGTAGGGAATGGTCTTGTACATAAGAATGCAGACACAATAAACTTATATAACTAAATTTGTACTACAGATAATATGGCGCCTAAGACTTTTGCACAAAACGTATTTTTCTACTGACTGTCTATTCTCAATGTTCTCTTCAGTGTAAGGTCACGGACGGCCGTATAAGCATTTCACTGCATATCGTACTGTGTATGTGACAAAATTTGAATTTGAATTTCCCGTTTCCCAGAGGTACTGTCGTTGACACTAGTCTTATTATATACTAATCGTTATTTTTGAAATGAAAGACCATAAATAGCAAAAACCTGAGAGTAATGTACAGGTAATAGCTATCACAGACTTTTGTTGTTGTTGTTGTTGTTGTTGTTGTTGTTGTTTGTTCGGGGTTTAGCAGTACACTGATGAATCCGTCGCGGCTTCCTTTGCATGAAAAGGGAAAAAATCGCAGGCGGAAAAGAACAAACAGAAACCCTCCTCCCTCATCTGAAGCATCTTCATGACAACGTTCCTGATGAGGAAGTCCTGCATTAAAGCATGGGCTAATGTCGCGGCCGCTCGTTTTCTGCCGCAATTATATGGTTCAGTGGCAGTGATTACGGCTCTTCTTCAATCTCGCTCGGCGAAGTTTTGGTTAGCTGGCTCCCACGTAATTTGCCGCGTGGGCATAATGGCCCAGTCTGGTGGAAAAGGGATGATAAATTGAGCTGGCAGGAGCTCATAGATTTATTAAATTTCTATCAAACCCTGTAACAAAAAAAAAAAAAGTGAAAGAAATTGGTGGCGGCTAGAAGGAGGCTCGGATTTTATTTATTTATTATTTTATTTTAATCAAAATTCATGAGTCCTCAATTCGTGCTTGAGCGGGCCTGAGGAAGACTTGAATCAAAGACTGATTAAAGAAAATAAAAGGATTATTTGAAGTAATTTTTCAATGACGCCTTTTAATTGGGTGTTAAATCAAATTCTTATCTGGCCATGTGCAGATAGAAGGCTATACAGTGGAGCGGCGTTAGTGTCACTCCCAGTGTAACGGATACCCGCTCCAGGAGCCGACTTCACCCCGGCGCGTGCTAGGAGCTACGTTACACTGTGGACTTGTAAAATAAGTGGCTTAGTTACTGAGATACTGTAGGATGTTCAGCCTTAGAGAAGGGAGCCGAGCGGACGGAACGTGCTAGATGATTTCGGATGTACAGTACTGTATATCAGCCAGTTCGCGCTGATAGTGTTCACATGTAATGTCTGTCAATTACACGGATCTGTGTTTACACGGTTTCATTTTTATAGATCAAATAAATGTTACAGAAACAGCCCTAGTTTCTCTAACTCTGTGACTGGAAATATTATATTAGACAAATATTTCAAAAGATTCTGGATATTCAAATAAAGTGAAATCTGATGGCACCCACTGTACCACTGAACAACAGTGCTTATTCTTAAGAATTATGAATCAGGTATACACAAAGACTCGGCACACACACACACACACACACACACACACACACACACACACGCTCAGTCATCGTTCCTGCGGAAGCCCCTTTACTGCAGCTCGGCTCACTCAGCTCAGCTCAGCTCACCTCCGTACCAAAACTCGTGTAAAGTAATTACAGCCGAGCACAAACAGCGGGCCTGGGCACAAGGGCACGAGGAGTCCCCGGCTGGCACCGCAGCTGCCTCAACCTCGTGTAGGGCAATAAACCCACTACAGCAGGGTACGGGCAAATTAGATTTGCCGCGGTAATAATATTTACTCTGCGCTCGATGGCCACCGGCTCAGTGTCTTCTAAATGATGCCTCCACCGTGGACCTGGAGGACATTTAGAGAGCTCCGTCATTGTGTAAAGTCTGTATTTCTCTCGTCTCAGGTTCTCTCCAGGGTTTTATGGGTAATCTTGTGATCCTGATATGTAACGCTATTGCGCTTTGACTTGATAGCAGTATACGGATAAACAAGCGAGACCCTTTTCATTTCTAGGGAAGGCAATAGCATTACTGTAGCCTGAGACATTAGACATTAGCATTAATCTCCAACACCTTACCAAGACACAAAAAATGATTTTGTCCTTTTAATTGTCATCTGCCGTTTGGTGCGTTTACTGCACATGGACCCTGCTATTCCGTTAATAATCAGGATAATAGCGAAATGAAAAAGCAAAACGAAAGCAGTCGATTCAGAACCGCATCAGAATGAGAGGGGAGGGGGGTGTAAACTTTTACTAATTTGTTTCATAGGTAAGAACACTTCATCTGATGATTTCTATTCTTATTAAATGCTTTGTGATTGTTTCCATGGTAACGTAGCTCACGAGGTGAGAAAGCAACAACAACAACAACAACAATAATAATAATAATAATAATAATAATAATAATAATAATGTTTTATGCTGCTTGTGAAGGTTTGAGTAACAGATAAGGTGCTATATACAGTAAATAGGATCAATTTTATTATCGTGCAAAACAGGTTTCTTGTTTATTAAAGGAAAAAATACTGAAATTAAAATCTGAGAAAAAAAAACGAGTAAGCATTCCTTTTAAGAAAATGAGTAAAAGAGGGGTGTTCAAGTCAAACTGGGACTTTTGATCTTATATTTCTCTATATAGTCATTAAGGTAGAAAGTTTTCTCAGGACCATCTGCTATACATCTAAAACACCTTTGCAAATAGGCGTGAGTCGATTTTCCAGGATCAGGCGTCCGCATTTCGAACCTCGGCCGGGATCGTTATATACGGATGTAGAAGATATATGGATGTTCTTTAATATGTTTTGGCACCACAGTGAAATGTTTCACTGAAGCTAAGAGTCTCATCACTGTACTGTGCTCGAAGTCTTTTATGAATGACAATCAGTTTTACTGTATGCCTTCATTCATGAGAAATTTCATCACGAGTCCCGGTTTGACTTGAACAGAAACAACCGTTTAGTTGTTTACTATTATACACCATCCAATCTGTAACAGTAATGCAGAATACACACTTAGTTAATTACTAGTCTTATAGAATTACATACATGGTTTCCAAATAATAATAAAAAATAAAAATAAATGATAAATAAAAAGAATTGAACAAATTAAAAGTGCATATATTGTCATTTTCGATATATTATTTCGCCGACCTTTCCACAAAAAGTTTTCACGGGTAAGGCTCAGAATTTCTTCACGTGCACCTGTACTGTACTGTACATTCCAAATTACAGTCGCATCTCATCTAGTCGCCTGGCAGTCTGCGCCTGAGGCATCTCGGCGTGTAGGTATAATGCCACGGACCCTCACGCAACATATCTGTCATAGCTGCTAACTTTCCACATCCCTCATCGGGCGCCTTGTCAAATCCGCGCAGCCCGCTGTGACTCAGAGTGGCACTCCGGTTCACGCAAGACCCGCGTTACGGTCCGAGAGCCTGAATCAGCTTATTATTCCATCGGCTAGAGGAAACCCGCGTTTCCAAGAATGTACTATAGGAAATAATGTCAAGGTAGACGTCTGAGAAATCTCTTCCACCGGTTCAGCTGAGAAAATGAAGTAATAATAATGTAATACAGTAATTGAAACGTTCTGGTCTTTCCAGATTGTATATTCGATTTAAATTAACACACAGTGTTAATTGTGGTTAATTAGTACACATTAGTACTCAGTAATTAGGCCTCATTTATCAAACTTACTTGTAGAGTATTCACAGGAGCATGTACTGTACATGAGAAGTGTGATACTCATTAAAATTCTAGTTTGTTTTTGCGGAAACTTTCATATCCTTCAAAAGCTCTGGTGTTCTCACTAGGCAGTTACAGATCATAGCGCTAGCTATGAGTTATAGCCTTTTATGTAAACAGCGACCACTCTGTCAAGTTTAAATTGGCCATTTATTTCATTTGTGTAATGGATTTTTGTGAAATGTAAGCGTATGGTATAGAGGGTCCGTCTTCATGCCCTGCAGAGATATCCGTAGTTTTAGTAGCAGTTTCTTATGGGCTCCGGTTGCCAGATTGTATCTGAGCTTAGGGGTGGGTAGGGTGGGGTGGTGGGTGAAGGACCTTGCTCAAGGGCAGAGGCAAGTCTAGAGTCTGTTGGGGCGCTGGGCAAAAATTTGCAGGGGGGCCTCTCCAACCAGAATTCATCACCATTATTTTATAAATAATGAATAGGTTTGTTAGCCCTTGGGGCCCCTTACTGGCCTGGGGCCCCAAGCAGTTGCTTGGGCTTGCATGTTGACAAGCAGTGGGCGCTGCTCAAGGGCTTAACGCTAGCAGCTGAGCAGCGCCGGTGCTCGAACCGGAGACGTTTTGATCAACGCTAATATCGGTTTTTATTTTAGACAAAATAAATGATATGATATGATATGATATGATATGTTATGATATGGATCGAGTATTGATATGATGAGTGAGTGAGTGAGGGAATAAATGATATGATATAACAGGATTGAAAATGACGGCGCTCTATATACATTCCCAAACGTTTTTGCTCGAGATGAATCTTGAATTGAAATTCTTGACGCTTGACTCTGGCTTTGCACTTCCGATGCAAAAAGATGTGATGTGCTGACGATTATGATGTAATCACCTATAACTCAGCTACAAACCCTGCCAAAAGCATGCCAACGATTTACAATGTTTTTACGTACGAAGTACCCACAACTCATTACAATTTGCTAAGATTTTTTTTTATTTCTCTCTTGTTAACAGAGACCATGAAGTTAAATATAGTGTAGTATCTATTAGTTTCGTGCACAGGGTTGTATGTAGCCATTTCACCAGATTTGCTCCACAGCCGTATTAGTGTTTTATGAGCTCTAACAGTGATCGCTCACATGCTTCCCAACTTAAACACTAAAAGGTACAGTAAGTCCCTGACTTATGAACAAGTTCCGTTATTATTGTAAGTTGAATTGTTCGTAACCTTGAATGTTCGTAAGTCGGGGACTACCTGTCTTCGGAGTACATTCGAACTTTACGATCCATTGTAAAGATGGTTTTCTTTTTTTTTTTTGAGATCCAGCAAGGTGTAGCAAGGAATTATATAGAGAAATAAAGAAAGTTTCTTCTCTTATAACTGTGTTCTGTTATCCTACACAATCAAAAGTCCCGGATTGACTCGAATGCCCCACGTAAAGGCTATCAGTAGTTTCCTCACCACATATTCTCTCTCTCTCTCTTCCTCTTTCTGACTCTCTCTCTCTCTGTCTCTGTAGCTTGTCATTTTACAGAAAAAATAGAGAAGCATAACCTTTACTTCCTAAAGAATTTCCTCTCCTGGGAAACTTTACAAAACACCTTTACAGTTACAACGCGCTCTCCCCTTCACTTCACTTTAAAAACTTCACTGCATTGCCATTGATTATCATTATTATTACATTTGTCTCCATGTGATGTTTATTGTTGACGTCATCATGTCGTAAAAATCAAGGTTCAAACACTAACCCCGCCCCTGACCTTCTACTTTCGTATCTTTATTTTTTTTTTTCATTAAAAGTGAGACACGGAAAACTGTAAGGCAGTGCTAATTGTATAGATCGCCATTAAGCTGAATAAAGGAGCGCGACGAGAAGTCTCATGACGGCGTACAATAAAATGACACACAGTCTTGTGAGAGTTGAGCATAAGGACTGTAAATTGTCCACATGGATTTGTGTGTCGAGTGGCCATTTGGGACGCTGTTTATCGGTATACAGCTCGGAGACCATCTGCTGTCGCAAATGTAAAACTTCCCATTTACATCTTGAGTTCTGTCACATGTTCCGATGCGCGAGTGGCCTAAAAAAAAAAAAAAAATCTGCTCCGTCTTAGATCCCTTCCTCGTTAGCGCGAACTGGTCCGAGTCTGAACGTACCAGCGACTATCGTGCATATCGGACGAGAACGAGACCGCAGTTCCAGCCTGCATGAACGTCGTTAGTCTTCTCTGTAACACCTGGCAGTTGGAGGTGTTTTATCTTCGCCTCTTTTATCTTCCGCGGGTGTAACTTACACCTTTCACTGTCAGTTCAGCAGAGGTTAACACTGCAGCGGCATCGCGTATGACTGTCACAGTCCATACATTAGAATATGAATGGATTATTCACTGTTAATTGATCTATTTTGAAATGAGGCTTAATCTGATTTATTTTTTATTTTTTTCACTTTATGAATTCATGATACCGGGTCCTCACAGTCGACTGTGCATAACTTTGTGTTATACAGGCAAAAAGCGGCGTTACTGAAAAGTGGCACGGCTGAGATTTGGCGATAATTGTCGTAATCGCGACAAACAGTCCTGGCCTCGCTCCAAGCCATTTCCACATGTTCAGGCCATTAAAGGAGTTCCTGGGAGGCCGGCGTTTCAGACATAAAGAAGGCGGTCAGATCATGGCTCTGGCGTACTGAGAAATCTTTCTGTTAAGTCGCTTACTGTAGTTATCTAAGTTGAACTTTTTTCATGCAAGTGTGTGACATGCTGTTCATTATTAAGCTAAACATGATAATAGGTGCTGTTTAAACAAAATACGAGCATGTTTAGCTTTTTCTCTATTTAATAACTTATGGTACACTCTGACTTTTATAACTTTCAATGAACAGACAATCAAATGCTACAAACCGATTGTTCTTCTACTTCTTCTACCATGTTCTTCTACTAAAACCTATACAAACACCACTTCCTATTCTGCCGCATTCCCACAATAGTGTAGCTAACAATAATTCATATGTCTGTCAGCGGCACCGAACATTCCAGAGCCGACTCCATTTTTCTTTTTCGACAACATTGTGAAAGTCAGAACGTGTTTAAGGTTAAAACGAGCCAAAGGTCAGGTCCTGACCAGCGGAGTCCCGTAAGGCCGTGTCGTTTCGATCTGATTTACGACGAGCTGACATTGTTTTCTGGTAAAGTTTGCTGTTCGAGTCATAGCTTTCCTGTCCACTGGGGCTTATCTTGGCCTGGCGTCCTGTCGCACTGCCCGATAAAACATATTTATTTGGCTCACGCTGTTGCTTTTGCACTGAGAGCGGACAACTCGGGCTAAGTGACTAGCACGAGAAGAAGCAGTTCAGCGGAACATGACGAGGGGTTGATGGATGACATCCATCCATGTTGAAAACTGCAAATTGATTTGGATGAATTAAACATAGTGGAATGAAGTGGAATGTAGATATACTGTGTGTATATATATATATATATATATATATATATATATATATATATATATATATATATACAGTATATCTAAAATTATTATATGAAGTGGTGTAGTGTACTGTAGTACCACCAGTCAGAAATACAATGAGAAATACCAGTGTGCATGTCAGTGGTACCTGATAAGGGTGTTTTTGTGTGTGTGTTTGTGTGTGTATGTGTGTGTTTTCATTTTTCAAAAAGTATTTATGAAAACATAAAACTTCATGTACAGCCCAATCGAAACATACAAATGTTAAGAAGATGAAAAGCTCAGAAAGAAAATAGATACTACGTTTATGTATCTATCTATCTATTTTCCTGTTTATTTGGTCTATTTACTTGTTTTTACTCATTTAAATTGTTTGCTTATTTATTTATTTATTTATTTATTTTTCATTATATATTACTTTGTCACATACATTAATTCATTTATATTATATTCATTCATTTAGTTTTATTTATTTATTTGTTTGTGTGTTTGTTCGTTTGTTGTTTGTTACTTTTCATTTATTTAATTTGTCTATATCGTTATTCATTTGTTTGTTGTTTTTTATTTGTTTTTATTTGCTTTTATTCATATAAAATGTCTGTTTTGTTATATTTATTTATTTATTTATTTATCTATCTCATTCATTCATTCATTCATTCATTTTTCACTTAGTTATGTTGATGTTTGTTTGATTTGCTGATTGTTTAGATTTTTTTTTTAACTATTATCTAGAGCGAATTGTGTGACAAAAATGTCATCTTCGTCTACCAAAACTATTGTATTGCGTCAATCAATCAATCAATCAATCAATCAATCAATCAATCAATCAATCAATCAGTTGATCAATCAATCAGTTTTTCAACTTTGTGGAATAACTGGAATTCATTCTTTTATTTGAATCTACTGGCTGCAACAAAAAAAAAATGGGAGAAATGTTTTAAAAGATTTCAGCTGCTTCCAGTCAGTTTCTCATGATAAAACATTACCAAAAAAAGAAGAGAGAAAAAAAAAAAAAAAAAACAGATCGAACATTGAGAACATTTGCATTACCATTTACATAAGGTTCCAGGGTTCGTGTAAAGAAGTGCAGATTTTCTTCGCCTCACACCTCCAGGGTCAGGGGGTTGAATCTCGTTCCGTGTGCATGGAGTTTGCACGTTCTCCCGGTGCTTGATGTGTTTCCTCCAGTGTCCAAATTGCCTGTAGTGTATTAATGGTTTTGTGAGTGTGTGTAAGCCTGGGATAGTTTCCAGCCCCAAAACCCCCAACCCCTGTGACCCTATACAGGATTAGTGTTATAGATAATGGATGGATGGATGTATGGACGGATGGATTTTCTTAGTAAAGTAGTTTCTGATGTAAGCTTTGTGAATACTGAGACATTTATTTATATAGCAGATGCTTTTATTCAAAGTAATGCAAAATCCTACAGTGTAAACCTACAGCTCCAGAGCCCCACAATGGCATTTAAACTCACAAGCTTACGGTCAATAGTACAGCTTGTGCACCGCTGAGCTAAGAAACTGTAGGAAAATGTTAAATTACACCACATGCAAAGGTCATCGAATGAGGGCTGACTGGAATTCAGAAAAGCGCATGTGAGCCGAATAATGCAGATTAATCTGGGCGCTTATTTTTTCTCTACGACTCGATGAAGCTTTAAAGTTTGCATTTGTGTTGTGAGTAACAAAGTAATACAGTAGATTATGTTAAGGGTCACCGGAATATTAAAATCCCTCTAATCACTTGCAATTCAGTCCTATTCTTAATGGAGAGATTTGGATTTAACCCTTTAAATCTCAGAAACGTCTCACAAAAATCTTCTTCATCATACGACAACTAGCAACCATATACCAGCTAACACGAGCATCTGTTTTGACTCCATGACCTCAGGGACGGTCATGATTGGCTCATATTGCTGTGATTATCAAGGAAGAGATGGCACGCCTTTCCACCCTTTCAGATAATGGATAACTGAATTTAAACTGATTTAAACTTGAAACCTCGTGTGATGAAATTTCTTCTGAATGAAGCCATAAAACTATCGACATGCAAGGAAGTCTTCAAGCACAGTAGGGTGACGAGGCTTTTAGCCGCAGCACTTTAAAGAAGACCGTACAATCCCGGCTCAGAGCCGACGTTCATCGACTGATTGATCCACAATCATTCACCAACACCGCTTGCACATTACCGGAACCCCACTTGGCCTTATTGCCACATCCTCGCTCCGAGCCATTTCCAAGGAGTTCCTGGGAGGCCGGCGTTTCAGACTCGAAGCAATGAGGCCGATCGTGGCTCTGTCGTAGTTCTGAGAAAAGTTGTTCTACCTTGATGGTACCCAGGCATTGTGAAACGCTGGGATGAGTGCATTAGTGTAGCAGGGGATTAGTAAGCAGGGTTAGGGAGCTGTTAAGTCCCGGTTTGACTGGAACAACCCTCACAGAATGCATTTTTCTCCATAATCATAGGCATTTCATGGAAGCTTCTTGACTTAAATTGGCTCTTTTTCACACAGAATAAAGCCGCCACGGTTTTGAAGAAAAGTTATGTCTCGAGAACTGGAACATCATGAAACATTTCAAACATCATCTGGCATCTCCTCCTTCAGCCTCAGAAGCAGTTTGCACAGATGATGAATGACTTTTCTTCAAAAACATCTTGTTTCCCTGGAAACTTGGGGGTCCTATACTGTACAGTACCTATCTTACTAATAAAGTATCCTGACGAACGACAGCTACGGTACGACTGATCGTTTCTCTTATACAAGAATATACTGTATAATTACTCGTGTGTTGGAGATGTTGACTATAAGGATTCTGTTAAATCCCCTGTGATTTTGGGTCACTGCATGTGCATTGTTTTTTTTTTTGTTTTTTTTTTTCATATGTGTTTCTCATTGTTCTCATTGTTCTCACCGCATGGAAACGAGGTCTCAGTTCGGTCACAAATCTCGCCCTCTGTCTCCCATCACGTGTCCCAAAATCTCACAAAGATCTATTTATAGGCTTCTTTCTGATATCTGCTTTAAAAAAAAAAGGTTTTTGTTTTTCCCTTTCTTTCCCATACGCACTATTGTTTATCACATTTTTAAACTACGTAATCCTATAAGAGAATAAATCACGACTGCAAGGAACATGCTCAACTCAAAGCAAATGATCTTTTCAATTTGCTTGGCTGAAAATATATCCAGAGGGGATGAATTGTTGCAGGCATGCCTTTCTTCTTCTTCTTTTTTTTAAAAACAGTTTTCAACAGAGTACATCTCATGGCTCAATTTGATTTCGCTCAGAAATAACAACTGGTGAGTCTAACAGTGGGGGAAAAATGTACTATTTCTATTTATACCTCTTGCATAATGCCATTTTGGAGGGAATTTTTGTTCATTATATTTAATTCAGGTTTAAAAGTGGACAACGTCATTTAAAAAAAAAATTTGCTACTATCAAACAAGTCATTTATTTAGCTTTATTTTTTATTCAGCATAAATAGGTGGACGGAATATATCGCTTGCTTTTGGGTTGCCAGAGTGTGCAAATAATCCACAACACAATCCAAGTCTATTCAGTAATCATTTGGTAGAAAGTGATTTTTACAGTGGCGGCTCGGTGGCTTAATTGTCCGATAAACCGGTATTTGGTTTTTGGTAGGCTGACTGGAGTTTCGGAAATTTCTCATAGCGTATGAATTGATATGTTAATGTGTACGTTTGTGCTCTGAGATGATCAAATACAGGTTGTACCCCACCTTGCTAATACTATAGAGATTCAAAATGAAGGTGGCTATCATGCATCATAATTATCTATAATCAAAAATTAGCGAGCAATTATTCATGTTATACAGCGCCACAGAGCTGAAGATGTGTTTTACACATAAATGAGATCCTGTGAAAGCTTATTTACACTAAAAATGCTGCACGTTGAGGACTGTACAAGTAAACATGCCATTAAAAAAAAATAGTGTGATATAAGAGTATATTAAGCAATTCTTGCAATCTAAAACTATATTAATACGAGCCGCGACAAACACAGATAACGTAACGTTTGCATAATGTTGAAGTGTATATGCTAGAAGCTGTGTGTGCAAAAAAAAAAAAAAAAATGAAAGCGAAGAAGCACGTGTGAAATAAAGTCGCCTTTAACGAATGGTCACAGCATAAGCAGCTTCAGCATTTGTTGACTTCTCAGAGAAGATAAAGGTTACACAGCTCTTCTCCTGCACTCGAAATCCCGTCCTATCTCTTCCCCCTCCCTCGGTTGCTCCCTAATGCTCTCGCAGTGATGAAACGCAGATGGGCCTCGGCCTAGAACTTGCATACTGTGCATAAATAGCATATTTAATTAGACTGTGGACGCGCTCTAAATCAAATTACCCTCCGAAAGACAGGAACACTTACATTAACAGTGTTCCCGAGCCACGACGCAGCCAAAATTTAAATTAGTAACAGATAATTAGGATAAGAGTGAGAACTTAGGCCGACGCTTTCCCGCGCGTAATTGCAGCGCATGCGAAACATACTGCTTTAGCTAATTAGACGTGGCGCGCGCGGGGACGAGGTCAGGCCAGGGAGAGGATCCTCTGATGAAACGGGAGAGGGAACGGCATTGTGCTGGTGAGGACAGAAAAGTTTAAAAGACCTCTCTGTCCTCTAATGCACCTCGCGATGTCTTGAGCCGTGGAGTAGTAAGGAAGTTCGAGAGGAAGAGTGGAACGGAAACGCAGGAGTCCAAACTTACAGGTTCAACTTTTAATTAGCAAGCAGATGGGAATTTGACCAGAGGACAGGGACACTCTGGAGAGAACCGAACATGTAATTATTGAAGATATAAAGTTGTGTTGCTGCAGTAAAATCAGATTTATATTTAACTAGAAACTAGCAAGCAGCCTTAGCACTGACGATTAGCATAGATAAGACCTCAGAACCTTGTGTCACACCAAGGAGTATTTAGTTGTGTAGAATATTTAGAAATCACTTGTCTGAAGTAGAAACGTAATTTTGTGTGTATAAAAACGGTTTTGAGCTAACAAGCAAATAAAACAACTTAGCAAATTTTTTATTTAAACTTTCTTTCTTTAAATTCAATGCACATTTCTGACTATTTGTTAACTAAGGTCGGCATACATTAATCTATTTTCTTCCTCGATCTATACATATAATAAAAGTATAAAGTTGGCGTGTCTATACATTGAAGATATTAGCAAAAAAATTATTTTAGTGGATGTAAGATGAGTAGTAGAACACACATGAGATTGGATCAAATTCCAATCAGATTACATCAAAAATTCCTAAAAAAAAATGTTAATCGGCTTTTCACACATGTATTTAGCCGAGCTTGAGGTAACACACAGGCTTTGTTTCATCGCAGTCGGCTCACAGGAAGAGAAGATACCCAAATTTGAAATTTAAATGGAAAACACCCCTATATAAAAGAAAATCAACTTTGAAAAAAGTCATTAGTTCATCTCAAAATTCAACAGATGGCGCTGTACATTTTTAATACGCGCAGGCACATCTAGTAATTAATAAACTAATAAACATTTTCCATTTCCTTCAGCAGTGCCTGATGTGTCGTAGAGCTCCAAAGTAGGCTAAAATGCCCGGCTTCAGAGCGTCATTATACTACTTATAATACTGTTGCATAACTATATGACCTAAAACACGTCAATCAAAGTCACAGTCTATCCACAGGTTTGGATGCTTGGTGTTCAAACAGTGGAATTAACTCAGATGCATTCTTAATAGATTGCTTAATCCTACATCACTAGCAAAACACAAACATGATGGCGACAAAATTTCTTCACCAGCTACGTCAAATGCAGCGTTAGAGCTTGGACTTGAGCTTTAACAACTGCTCTTACGCCTTTTTTTTTTTTTTCAATAGAGATAAAATATGTTCAGTGCTGCTTTGACTGCTACATCATACATACAGCTCTAGTGGTGAATAAAGATAAAGAATACAGCATACAACATTTCCCATTAACCATGGCAATGAGATAAGAGTACACCCTGGATGTCCCAGGCAGGGGTATGGTTAAGAGGGGATAAGTAGGGACAATTCCAAGAGCCCTTGAGTTTCGAGGTAGCCCATAAAAATGCTATGTTATGCTATTGTAAACGGTTGGCTTTGTCAAGGTTGGGGGCCTGGTATGATCATTTTTTAAGGGGCCCAGTATCTGTAGCGGTGCCCCTAGGCACAGGGCACCAAGGAAATGTGTGACCAAACCATTGAACCCGAAAGAAATCCGCTTGGAGAATAAAAGGACGAGGGAACACAAACAGGCAGTAACCCCCGAGCACAGGATCAAACCAGTAACCCTGGAACTCTGAGGCATTCTTCTGATTTATCCACACATACTATACTTGAAATAAAAATTCTTAACAGTATAATGGGCAAATTGTATAACGTAATGGTGCCTTAATAATGCAAACTTTCACCAGATCTACTGGAACGTGTTCAGGCTGTTATTTAGTGGTTTTACATTAAATCTATGGGTATATCTCAGCGGCTGCATTAAAGAGCGTGCTAAATATCCGAGCTCGATTCAGCACACCTTCAAGTCGTTACAGAGAAGTAATCTTTCGTAATAAAAGTGTTAAGACATCATTAACCTTCCTCATAACCTCTATCATTGAGGGTGCTTCAGAACATTTTAAGACATTGGACATTTTCCACATAACTCACAGATACACATTAAATGCCTTTGTGCCTCACTTTGGAGGCGCAAAATATTAACCTGAGCGAATAGAGCTGATGTTATAAACATGGTTCTTTATCCTAAGTTCAATAAAAGCCACTTGAGGATTTATAATATTGAAATAATCTAATAATAAATAATTAAATTCTTACTGTTTTCACTTTAATGACATTTGTTCAGACACGCTTTTATTAAAAAGGCAGCGTGGTAGAGATTTTGGATTACAGGGTTGCCAGGATGGTGAGATTTATTCCCACCCCACCAAATCAATCAATCAAGTCATTAAAAATAATGCATGATCACCAAAACCTTGTTTTAAACAACAAAAAAAATGGAAATAAATCAAATCAATTTATGCAAACCTAGTGCTAATTTAAGATTAATAGAGTTCTCCAGTAGACTGATTCGATTCGATAAAAATTTTTTTTGAGAATTGATATTTCAGTAACAGCTATATAAACGACTACTAAAAGTACTTCATAAACATTGAAACTACAGTAATAAACTGCTAATTCCTTAAGTGTCATGTCTCGTACACAGCGATTTTTGAAAACTATTTCCAGCGCTTCACACTCCAGCACATTAGGTGGCAGTAATGCATACTTAAACCAACCATAAACTCGGCGATTCTGAAAATAAATTTTCTAGATGAAATCGCATTAATCTGAAACGCGCGTGCGCCACAGTGGCGTCGTTTCTCACTATGAAAAGTTAAGAAAAATACAACCTGCAACATTTTGTGCTGCTTCTGAGATATAGCTTTGCTTGCTACAGTAAAACGTCCCAATCCTGCTGGTTTATTCTAACTCTCACTCTTGCCGTCAAGATCTCAACTTTATCCACACGCCAAAAGTAGACTCAGATATAGATTCAGTGGAGATAGTGTGTGATGCCTCTTAGTTTTCGTTCTCCTGCTCAGTCTCAAGCTGATTAATTCTGAGCTTCTGGCATAGCCTGGCCTTTTGGCCACATTTGCTGATCATGCTAAGTGATTAGCGAGTACAGATCATTATCCCAAAGGCGGCTGTGTGGGGATTTAGTGTCTCATTGCTTGGTAGTGTGGCAGTGTGGACTTCTCGCATGGTCATATTGGGAAAATGTCCTCAGGAACCGTCCCATCTCTCCCTCTCTCTCTCTCTCTCTCCCTCTCGCTCTCTCTCTCACTCTCTCTTTCTTTTTTGCAGTCACGCTTCTGCTAGCTTCTGAGCAATGTCGTGCTCTGCATGGTAATTAGGTTCCTTTGTTCGTCTGAACAGCAGTGGTGACGTAAAAGCAGCATTTGTGTGTGTGTGTGTGTGTGTGTGTGTGTGTGTGTGTGTGTAGTAGCAAACTAAAGACTTATTAAGCCCTATCTTAATGTTTCCGTATTTGTTGACTCTTCAGACTGGAGAGATGAATTATTCCTTCATTGTCATTTGCCAAGCATTGTTTTCGCGTAACAGCACAAACGGGATCGTCATTAGCATATTCCACGCCAGCCGTATTATCATCCGTTAGCATTGCTGTCGACAGCGGTGACATTTTTAGAGCCGGATGATTAGCGAAAACCGCCGAGTCATCCTTCATCACCCGACAATGAAATCATAAGCGGCGTAATGCCATGTTCGTCTCGTCGGTCATAAACGCACATGTTGTGTTAGGTCATCATCATCACGGCACGCGTAATTCCCTGCTAATAAGCGTTAGGCTACGTACTCCTTCGTCTTGCGCGCGTTACTGTACAGTGCCACGGTAGAGCCGGAATCAGACGGGCTGCTGGGTAACCACTGCGCGCTCTGCACGTTGAGTTCGTGTTCGGCCTCATGGCTAGCGTCAGGGTAAGCGGAGGTGTCAGAAGGGCAGCGTGGCTCTCTGTGAGGAGATGCCAAGCCGTCAGCATGCATTAGCCCACATCCCCACACACTCCAGATCTACACACACTCTACATCCACAAACTCCAGATCCACATCCACACACCCACCCACAGCACATTGTTCAAGTAAGCAGGAGAGAAGAAGATGCCCTGATATGTACAGTAGGTCTCCGTCTCACACACACATACGCACGCGCACACATGATTCCAGCACTTGGGTCAAAGCAAGACTGGAGAATTGCCTTTAGCTACAGACTTACTGTATAAGGTCATTTATTTTGCTCTTTTTCTGTCACATTTGGCTTTTTCAATGCAGAAATTGATTGATTTCTTTTTGAATAATGTGACATACTAAGAAAACCACTTCCAGGTCTTGAATAATGACTCTGTGTGGAAGTATGGTGAACAATTTTTTTTTTTTTTATGTACAGAGCGATCAAAATGAACGTTTTATTAATTGGTACTTTAGGGCCTTTTATTTAGTTTAAATCCAACTATTTGTATTCTTGAACACAGCTCTGAAAATAGTTACAGCTGTAGCTCTCGATAACCGGTTTTATATTCAAAAAAACAATTTGTCTTTCAGTTCATTCATAACTTGTGACCAACTTGCGGATGAGGCGCATCTGTCCATGGGAACTGTAGCTAATCATTCACAGACACCACTTGCACATTACAGGGAGTTCCCATAATGTGTAATTGTACCTGGGAGTGCCACACTCCTGACCTCGCTTCACGCCATTTCCACATGTTTGGGTTATTAAAGAGGTTCCTGGGAGGCCAGCGTTTCAGATGTGGCTCTGTTGTACTGAAAACTCTTACTTGCTTGATGGTATCCAAACACTAGAGAAATGCTGAGATAAGTGCATTAGTGTAGCATAAGATAAGATAAGATAAGATAAGATAAAACTTTATTAATCCTGGAGGAAATTCTTGCGCAAGTGAAATGAAGTAATAAATAAAGTAAAAATAAAAAGATAAACAAAAGTAGACTGGGAGAGTAGAACAAAAGTAAAAAATTGCAGTGGTAAGGCCTGTGCACTTATTGTTTATAGAAGGGGGAGGAGTCGTAAAGTTGGATGGTCTACAGGGAGGAAAGACCTCCTGGCGCTTCTCCGTGGTCTCATTCTACGGCTGAATTTTGCTCCTGTAGGACACCAGTGTGGCATCCAGTGGATTGGACGCATTGTTCAGAATCCTGAGAAGTCTCTTCTTTAGGAAAGAGCCAGCTTTCCTAATGGGCTTGTTGAGTCTGTTGGCATCTTTACTCTGCTGCCCAAGCACACTATGGCATAGAACATGGCACTGGTTGCCGTTGAGTCAAAAAACATCTGCAGCGTGGTTCGGCAGACATCTAACTCTTCGAATTATTGTAATACAAAAAATAAAAATAAAATCTGTGTTTTTAGTCCAATCTAGGTTATTGTCTATGAGGACACTCAGATATGTAGAGAAATAAAGCTAGTTTCAAAAGTCCTGGTTTGACTTGAACGGCCCCTCGAACAGAGTTCACTATTCTGAAACGTTTTTCTGCGATTATAGGAGACAGATGCAACAATCCGAGCCATATGCTTTTCTTTTATGCCCCACACTTAATTGCTGCTGGCTCCGTCCCTGGTTAATTTTATCACTTACTTTTCATCAGACGTTTTTTCTCCCTAATTTAGTTGTAGCCTCTCAGTTAGGGCTTCTTCTCAGAGGGGAAAGACTCAAAGTCACATGGTTCCTCTGACACACACACAACGTTGCGGAGGCTCACAGACACCCGTGATTGGCTTGTGTCGCCATGATTGATGCGAGAGTGCAGGTACGCGACCCCTCCCCTCTGAGAGAGCGCGACCAATCTCCTCTCCAGACTACGTATGACTGTAGCATCACCTCACCCTCCATCTCACGATCCTCAGACCACTCAGTCTCACAATTCCACAGATACTTATTGTAATAAGTTTGCGTATTTATTGGAGCCTTAGGGATTCTAAAGTTGAATTTTCCTTCTGAGGTCATCATTCTTACTTAGTAAAAATAGGTCTCCCTAATAAGTCGTTAAAAAATAGGTAAATATTTGCATGAATCCTATAAAATAAAAGTAAGTAGATTAATTTAATTTGTTGTAGTAACGCGGACATTATAGTATATCAAAACGATAATACTGCATAATCTACTTAAGTGAAAATCCTGCCCATATATATATATATATATATATATATATATATTTTTTTTTTTTACATTTTATTTCAATTTGTGTTTTTCACTGTTAAAGCTGATTTGTTTTTGTGTTATATATGGCTTCGGATGAAATGCAGTCGCAATTCAAACAACTAGTCAAACAAATAAGAAAAATAATAAGTGGAATGTACTGCATGAGAGATGTTCAAGTCAACCCGGGACTTGTGATAAAATGTCTTGTGATGGGAGGTGTAAAACCGATTGCTATTTCCAGAAGAGCTCAATCACAGTACAGTAATGAGAGAGTACATCTCTCTAAAAAAAAGGCTGTACGTCCCTGAGTGACGATTCAGCAAACTGCAGTCGTTCCAGTGAACCGCAAGCGAGTGAAACACCCGATCCTTGAAACTCGACGGATGAATTGTCATCAACTGGCGGAAGAGGCGTGGCTGTCTGCGGCACCTGTACACACAATCATTCACAAACACCATTTGCACGTTAGAGAAACTCAGCTGGAAGTTATTGCCACGTTTCTCGTAAAGTCCAAGCCGTTTCCACATTTTTGGTTGATTGAGTTCCTACCTTGATAGGTATCCACACCCTACTGAAACACTGGGATAAGTGCATTAGTGTAGCAGGGGAAATAAAGGTTCTGCTATTCTGCAAATGCAATAGTCCAGGTTTGACTTGAACGCCCTGGAATTATTGTGTGTAATTATAGGAGGAAGATATTTCGTGTATTGTTGGGATGCGATCACCGCACCATAGTGATGACAGGAACTCAATAGCCTGATGTCAGTATTCCACAATCGTGTGCTTTGTTCTAAATGTCACGAGACCTCAGTCACATTGAACATGTCAGTAAACATGAGGCTGATGTGGAAGTTCATCAATTGAAATTCACTCGCTTTGACATTGTGTTTTAGTCGCTGCTTTTAGAACAAGGCTTTGAATTAAGGATGAATCAGTGTTGTCGAGGGTGTGTTTTGTCTCATTATACATTTTAAATAGTTCTACAGTAAACTGCCTGAATCTGTCCTTAAAACACCACCATCATTTCAGCACCAGTGTCATGATATTTATTGTTATATACCTATTAAGGGTCGAGGTTTATGTATTGAGAATTTTTTTTTTTCCAGACAGGAAAGATTCACCAAATGCACCTGATTAGTGCTATGCTGTTAAAAAAAAAAGAAAGTCTCCCTGCAGGCCGTGGAAATCTCAGTAAAAGCTGATGAATCACTGGAACTCGCATATTAGTGAGGAACTCCCCAACAAGACAATCTCTATTTTCCTCATTAGGTTGCGCTGCAGTGCGTCTGGCAGCAGCCGAACGATTATCCGAAAGAAGGAGGAAAAAAAAAAAAAAACAAGCTCGAGCCGTCAATACAGACTGCAGCAGGAAGTGTGTGCCTGCGGTTCGTCGCATCGACTTCAGTTTACGTCCAGCCCCGCACTGTATTAGTGACTGTTTATTCATTTGCTTGCTTCCCGGAGGCTTCGTTTTACTGTTTCTCTGGAAAACTCTGGCCGGTTCGCAGTCAGAACGGACCTCTAGAAGTTTTATTTATTTATTTATATTGTTTGTTTGTTTTTATCAGATACAGGTACATGACTTGAGTCATAATTGAATTATTGTAAATAGTAATGCTATAGACATGTGATTCTGTGGAATGTTGACGTGAGATAAGGCCCTGGTTAAATCTTACTGGTTACATGTTTGTATACATGGGGCACTGGGGGCTCAGTGGGAGGTGTTTCGTCTGCCATGCGGAAGGCCCGGATTCAATTCTCAGCCCATGCTTAAACCCCAGCCACTGGATGCAGTGCCGGTCCCAAGCCGGGATAAAATTGGAGAGTTGCGCCAGGAGGGACATCAGGCGTAAAAACCTGTGCCAAGCTTGTACTGTATGTGCGGACCGGATAGTCCTTGCTGGGAGCAGTCGAAAAACCAACAACATATAAATGAATGTATACGCCAGTCATCATTGATGAGCGCATCTGAAGAGAAAAATTCTAGGACCGGTAGATGTGCAAGCTTAACTCACAGAACCAACTCAGTGTAATAGGCCATGATTCTAGTAATTATCATAGCCGACGTTCTACAGGGTGTCCACAAAGTCGAGGTACATAGGAAATTTCTTTTTTTTATTTATTCCAAGGGGGTGGGGGGATGGGGGGTTGATGTGGTGGTTAAGCAGTGAATAAAATCATGACTGTTGTTCAGTGATGAAGCTACGTTTTATGTAAATGGTGAAGTTAACAGACAGAATCTTCGATACTGGTCTCAAGGCAATGCAGATCTATTCAATCGAGTTCACCTTAGTTTTGATGCAAGGCGCATCAAATTATGCTTTGAAAATGGTGGAAGTCATATTGAAAATATTATTTATTAACATTAAAATTAAATAAAATTGTTTTGTTTTAAAAGTATGTGTTAATCCTCTATGTACCCAGACTTTGGGGACACCCTGTACCCGAAAATGATATTATTTTTCCAAATGGTCTTATTTTTTATGGCTGTCTGAATGCTCAAAACGGAGATACGGAACGTGAGATTGGGTATGTATCTGATGCATGATCATGTGACTTTTGTGTCTAAAACTGGTCCAGTCAACCGCTCCGAGTCGTGCTGAGGATGTTCAACGAATTTGAATCTGAGTTAAATCGTTTTAACGCATTGATGATTTTAAATAAATTACAGCCTTGAACACCTTAAAGCTGAAAGCCTTATTATATGTATATATAATCTATGAGGAATTGAAAGAGTGATATAGTTCATATTATTCAGGAGGAGATTTTTGATTTTCTGCATATGTAATCCCAGATTTTTTTTTAAATAATCGTGAATCAGTCTAAATCATGCATGACGATGAGTGTAGTGAAAAAAGGGCAAAGTGCATGAACCTGAGTGCACTTCTCTTCTTTTCCTCTTTCTCTTCTTGTCTTTGTCTCTTTGTCTTTGTCAGTAGTTCAAAGACGGCATAATGCGTGACGGCACGTCAGGACGCAGCGCAAACATCGCCCTCCTTTTCTCTGTGTCAGATTTCACTTCCAGAATTCTTCTTTTTTTGTTTAAAGTCAGAACTCTGTACTCCAGTACACTCTCTTTCTGAGTCCATCTCCATTTTCTTGTCATATCTTTTTCACAGTTTTAGATTGACTCGTTACTCTCTCTAACTCCCCCCCCCCTCCCTCGGTCTCCCCCCACTCCCCAGTCTCCACGCACTCCTGCGATGCAGAAGAACTTCCCTTTCTCCTCTCATCTCATCTGCCTACTCATCTATATCAGGACACGAGTCCCTTCATAGGGCTGCACCAGCTGTCACTGTCGACTGTGCCGCGTCCTTTTTTTCTGCCATCCATCATCCCAACCCTCCCATTTCCACACCAATCGTCCGTCTATTGTCAGACGGAGAGACAGGTATACTCAACCGTCCTCCCTCCATCTCCATCTCCTTTCCCTTCTCAGATGGGCGTGTTTCTTCCCTCAGCCACTCTTCTACTTTTTAAGCACAATTTACTCTGGGCTAAGTGCTGAGTGCAGCTTCTTACTTTGATGGCTCTGTTTTTTTTTTTGTTTTTTTTTTCATTCCTTTTCTTTTCCTCATAAGAAAAAAATATATGAATGCATATTATTTGCTGTTCCGCAGACTGCTGTTCCGGAGAAAAATGCATTCCTGCCCTAGTAATTGCCACCACGATATTACACCGGATCTTTCCATAATTCACATGAATATGTCTTTTATACTGTACGTTTCTGAAAGGATATTGCGGTGAAATGACGACGTTCCCGTGGGTTTCTGCACAATTCCTTGCCACAAAAAGCTAAAAAAAAGTAAAAAATAAATAACCTCAGACACTTTGAGTGCTTTCTAGAGTATATCTATAGCTGCCAATTAAAAGGCTTGTTTTTTTTTTTTTTTTCATCACCCGGAATATGTTTTTGCCGTGATGAAACCTTGCAGCTGAATCGCAAATCACAGCTTAATTTGTTCTCTTCTATTCTATTCTAATTATATATTTATTTATTTATAAAAGTAAAATGTGAATATACGGGAGCAACATCTTAATTTTTATGTTATTCATAAAAATACGTGTGTGTTGAGGAAAAGGGAAAAAAACAAAACAAACAAACAAAAAAAAAAAAACAAGAAATTTTGCCTAGTAATACCAAAAAAAAAATGGTTTCCGTACAGTCTGTTAGTTTTTTCTTTACTCACATATTTAGTCCCGATGATATTTCAACCTGCGGTGCGTTTTCATTCTCACAAGACGTTGACTATCAGAAAGAAATCATTTGTAAAGCCTTCCAATCAGTCTCTAACTGCAGGAAAGTACAGGATTCCTGCCATACAGCAGAAATAAGATCTCAGCTGGACAACTGGAATCTTTACACGACGACACCGAGGAATATGAGCGAGCAAAATGGGAACTGGTCTTATTACTATGTCTGTTTCACCACCAAAATGTTCTGCACCTGGTAAGAAATGTCATACTAGGAAGAAAGAAAGAATTTTTTTATATATATATTGTATATATGCACACTGTAGATAAAAAAATTATTTAAAAAATCTGGCATAAACAATTTCGAGCATGCACGAATCGCTTTTATTTTTATATCTCTGACATTTCTGTCAGCCCGCAGGCAATATAGAGCAAGCTTTGCATTCGGAGCATGCCATCAAAAAAAAAAAAAGGAAGGAAAAAAAAAAACGCCTTTTAGCGGCTCGGCTGGAATCGAAATGGGGTTCACCACAGGTAACTCAGAAATGAACTCGAGTGTCAGAGCAATAGGCTCGCTCCAGCACACTCCTAATATCAGAGCAAAGGAGGACAATGCTGGAGCAACATCTGATTAGAGCGGCTCAGTCTGAACATTAGGTTTCTATGGGAACAGGATATTATATGCCGGCCCTGGCAAAACAGGAAGTTTATGTCTGCCGGCTTGCCGCGTTTGCTGTGCGACCTCTGGCCTTGCTAACGCTGGGATTTATTTATTTATTTATTTATTTTTAGCTAACTAATATTAGGTTGATTTTGGGATTTTGCTGTTTCGGTTGCAGCAATTTTGATAATCGAAGCCGTCTGGATATATTTAATAAAATTCCTCAGCTACATTTGGATATAAAAGCTATTATCTTTGTTTTAATCTAGAATGAAGGACACAATTACAAAACTGCAACATGGCACAATAAAGCACATTTATACTGTATAAACTTTTTTTTTTTTAATTATTATTATTTTTTATTACGGTTTACCCTTTTTTAATTATGACTTTAACCACTTCAAAGAAAAGGTTTGTGAAGAGATTAGCTTCTGACTGAAGTACATTTGCCTAGGCATGTCAGAAAAACACATACATTAACTTTATTAGTTAGCTCTGTCTTAGATAGATAGACAAGATAGACAGACAGATAGATACTGGTCCTGAGGGAAATTCAAAATATGTTCAATATACAGTATAATGCTAACAATGAGCTAATGTTAAGATCAAGTACTTAGCTTCTCACTGGGTTGTTAGCTAGCTACCCAGCATGGTGGGTTTCTCTATTATTTGTGGCTAAGCTACCTTTTTGCTCATTTTCTGATAGTTGTTGTTGTTGCTATATCAGTAATAAAATACTTAGTACTATGTTTCTGCCTAGCTAACTGCTAATATTGTGCCACTGCTAGCAGTGGTTACTTGTTCATATCAGTTAGGAAAACAAAACAGACATGCTACTATGCTACATAATCTGCTAGCTGGCTATCATGTACTGTACTACTGTTAATATCTGCTACATGCTAATGTCAGCTAAAAAATGCTATAATTTTTTTTTTTAATGAACAGGCATGTTAAAGAATCCTACTAATCCGCAGAAACGTCACATATAGAAAATTGTACTATGGAATGTTCTATATGTAGTTTACCATGGTAAGCTATAAGACATAGCATGATATACTGCTACTTCAGACATTACCATGGTAGCCACCATACAGTACGACTTTCCCAGAGTCTCTTTTAGTACTATGGTATGTAACGTTCATCTTTGAATACCATGGTAAGTACTTTTGGACTTCAGTGGGCATCGCAACCATAATAACTGTTGAATATCATGCTCCTTATTCGGTATCACAGAGGCTTCCAAAGATTTTATAGTAGATATGTTGGCACATACTACTGATATGGTGTTGTATGGTATGGTGTAGTACAGGCAGTACCATAACAAGGTTTTCAAAGTATCCTGGTGCATGTTCGATTGTACCATGTATCATACTACAGTATTTTTGTACCAAAGTAGGTACCCTGGTGGAACCATGTATCATAGAGTAATACCTGTATTATATCAGCAAACCATGGTACGGGTAGCGGGTAACAACCATTGTAACCTACCTATACCATGCTAATCACTAATCACCTATACCATGCTAAGTACAGTAAATAAATGTATTTCCATGTTTTCTTAAAGTCAACTGCAGAAGAAAGCACCATTATAACTTCTTCTGGCCAGAATACATCCACAGTGGTTTCATCCATACCTGGCATTAGCATGAATCCTGGGTGATCGTATAACTAGCGGACAGCCGAGACAAATAGCCGTTCACATCTGGCATTATGAACACACCGCTCTAGTGATGACTTGTTATTTGATTTCTTACATCGTTTCCGCTGGAAAAAGGCGTGAGGCACGTTTATTACAACAGTCTTCTACTTTAGGGATTTTTCTTTTTTTTTTTTTAAGGCAATGTCCCATGAATAATATTTAATGTGTTTCAAATTAGGTTTAAATTGCATGGTTTTCCACTACATTTATTATTTAGGAGGAAATATAATCATGTAAACCTGTAAAGGTTGTTTTAAACATTTTAATCCCAGGGTCTGCTAGGACAACATGAATAATCTGAGATGAGACAACAAATAAACTGCTTTTGTTTTTGCTGTATAAAAATCATCTTTATGTATTTGTATAGAAGCATAGAAGCAGAGGAACAGACACCTTAATTGAGGAACTGAGGACCTCTTAGTCCGAGGGTGGGATTTAAAAAAAAATTTTTTTTAAAGCAGCAGCAGCCAGATCTAACACATGGTATTATGGCAGCTGGACAGAGTGGACAGTTTTCCCTCAGGCCATTTGACTTTTAGAGGAAATGCTGGCTTCCTTCCATGCCAGGAGCGGACTGATGTCATCATCCAGCCACACACTGGAGAAGAGTGTCTCCTTCAAGCAGCTTTGCTCAACTCAAGTGTCCTCGATTGCGCTAAGTGTGCACCAAGAAGGAAAGCAACAGCAATGCGGAGAGACTTCCAAACTATTATTTGCCGGTGCAGTGATATAGCTAAAAGGCCATTTTATCCGTATCACTAGACTGGCCAAATAAGGGCAGAGAGTTGCTGTAAAAAATAACATAAAATACTCTGAGCATAGTGAATTTACAGTCATTAAGCAACTTTTAGGTCGTTGATGTGCAAACACCCGTGCACTATTACTCAACCGGACGCTTCTTAGTGTTTAATTACTATTTTCCTCAGCTTGCTTAAAAGTGTTGGTGAGTTATTGCAACATGTATACTCGCTGACATTTCTCTCCCTTATGATGGGCTGATGCAAGCTGGTGATTATCTAGCTCCCAGCATGCCTGTGTGCAATAACAAGCCATAACGGCGCAAAAAGAAAAAAAAAAACACAGAAGCCTAATTTCAGCCTGATCTGTCTCAAAATAAAAAGCGATTTCCTTCAATTTTTGTGAGAGTAAATTCATAAGAGAAGACCAAAATTCTGCCTTGTCAAAAGTTTCACTTGTTTGGAACTTTTCTTATGAGTCGGCTTATTTTCAATGTTTTTTGTTTTTGTTTTTTTAAATCATGAGATGGCTATGATAGCTAACAGTGCTCATGTTGCTAAGATGCTTGTTTTTTTTTTATTAATATGCAGGACAAGTAAACATAATTATACTAAAAGAACAAATATAGAAATAAATAAAAAATTTAACATTTAATAAATAAATACATATTAATAAATATTACATTACCTTGCATATAAAAGATGCAAAAAAAACCTATAATAATAATAATAATATTATTATTATTATTATTATTATTATTATTATTATTATTTTAAATAAGTATATATTTTAATCATTTATTTAATTTGTATGTAAAGTTCTATTATTAAATTTACAATTTAAAAAATCAGACTTCTTGTTTTTATTGACATGGGTGCTCAATCAGATTGGTATTGGGGAATTTGGAGGCTGGGTCAATGGCCTTGGGCTTTTTGCCTGCTGGGTCCCCTGTGTGCCAGGCTGAGGTGCATTGGATGCTCTGGTGCCTTTCTATCATGGGCAGCATTGGCTTTTTTTGGCAGGTTGTGCTGCATTGGCTTTTCTGTGGGTGGGATCAGACCAGACATCTGGCCTTTAGTCCCCGTGGGCATGGGTGACCCTTGGACACCCTGATCCTGTCAGCAGCTGGTGGTGATTGGTGATGTTGTTCAATATGTATATACATATATACTGTATATATACTTTATGTATATACATATTGCACAAGATCACCATCACCAAGATATACTATATACAGGGTGGGTCATTTATATGGATACACCTTAATAAAATGGGAATGGTGGTGATATTAACGTCCTGTTTGTGGCACATTAGTATATGTGAGGGGGCAAACTTTTCAAGATGGGTGGTCATGCACCCAAGGTCTCCTGATCTGACCCCCTTAGACTTTTATCTTTGGGGTCATCTGAAGGCAATTGTCTATGGTGTGAAGATACGAGATGTGCAGCACCTGAAACTATGGATACTGGAAGCCTGTGCTGGCATTTCTCCTGCGGTGTTGCTATCAGTGTGTGAAGAGTGGGAGAAGAGGGTTGCATTGACAATCCATCACAATGGGAAGCACATTGAACACATTTTATAAGTGGTCAGAAACCTGTAAATAACTCATGAAAAGAATAAAGTTACGTTAAAACCAAGCACACCATTGTTTTTCTTTTGAAACTCCCAATAAGTTTGATGTGTCACATGACCCTCTTCCTATTAAAAAAACAAAAGTTGGATCCAAGATGGCCGACTTCCAAATGGCCACCATGGTCACCACCCATCTTGAAAAGTTTGCCCCCTCACATATACTAAGGTGCCACAAACAGGACGTTAATATCACCAACCATTCCCATTTTATTAAGGTGTATCCATATAAATGGCCCACCCTGTACATATGTTGATGCATGTATATGTATATGTAAAGTGTGACTTGATAAATAGACAATGAGTTTTGAAAAATGAGCTATAATTTAGGTATACCTAACCTTCTGCATTCCCTTGACCAATTTGAACACTTTACTGAGATTGATCTTCTTTTCTCCTATGCAGGTCAGTCTGCCCAATGACTCCAGCTGTGTGGAGGAGATTTTGCGGGTAAGTGAGTAATTGCACCTGCCTCCTACACCTCTCACACAGTGACACATAAACATCCCTAGCATGGGTCCTTAGCTTATAAGCCGTACCTAAAAAAAAAAAAGGAAAACACTCACACAAAGAAATCTATTACTTTTCAAGGATTTGTAGCATAATTTTTTTTTTTTGCTTGTTAGTTATTCAATGAAAACTCAGATGCTAATTTAATTTCCTCATTAGCGAGCATGCAGCTGCTCGCACTCTTCTATTCTGTTTCTAGATCAGTTTTATCTCATCCTCTAAATAGATATGGGTTACTATGTATCCTATATCTTAGTTCATGCCCGGTTCTGTTAACTGTTGTTTCCCAGGCAACCTGGATTGTTTCTGTCAGTCAGAGCACGCTCAGAGCTTACGGTGACTCAGATATGACTCACGTTCACGTCAGCAGCTCGGACAAGGACACGAGCATCGGACATTTGTGATGTCAAGCAGTAAAGCGGCTTTCTTTAGAGGAGAAATCTCCGACTGGGTTCCGAAATAGTTCTTGAGTTGACGAAGCGCTAATCTCATGTAATCATGGCTAAGAAGCTGCTAAGCCTGGGAAAAGTGAAAGTCAGTATTAGTTATCAGAGGTGTTACAGCACGAGCAAGGCTTGTTGGGTTGCATTTACTTATTTGGCAGGTGCGTTTTATCCAAAGTCATATTAAAATGAGTTAGAATCCATGTATTTATACTTACAAGCTTCTGGTAATTAGTAAATTGGTAATTCTAGTAATTCACAAATCCTTAATGCTCTGAAAACGCAATTTGGCAACAACAAGATCGGGTTCATGTTCATCATCATGTTTTATTGAGTATTTCTTTATTTAAGCTTGTAAAAAGTCAACTTGTACTGATCTTACTTGAATGGAAGTGATGTATCAGTCTTTTCAGAAATATTTTTTGGGCTAAACAGAATTTAGAAACATTTTAATTTTATGTATGTATGTATGTATGTATGTATGTATGTATGTATTTATTTATTTATTTATTTATTTATTATTGAAGTTGTATTGGGACTTTGCTTAATGCATTGATTCTTGTTTTAATATTGTCATTTTCAGCATCCTTTGCTTTTACGTAAAATATGTAAAGAAAATTTAAATCAAATGCACAATTTAAAGTCTTTTACACAAACATGGGATCTCTAACATTTTTCTTCCATCTTTGGCTACTGATAGTTACACATTTTATATTGGTTATGACAAAAAAGTTGGATAAAAAACATAAACATTTGGTTACAGAAATCTGTTTTATGGTTTTAAACATGGAAATAGACTAGTCAAGCTTTGCAAAATACAAAAATCACTGTACTTCTAAGGACTTGGCAGATCTCACGATCCTTCCTTAATCATCTCAGTTAAAACTTTTTTAACTATTATACACTACCAGTCAAATGTTTGGACACACCATCTAACTTTCTTTGTACATTGTAAAATGCCGAAGGCGTTTATCCCAAATATACAGTACAATAATCTCCTTTGAACAGTTGATATTGAGATGTTGTTGATCTGCTATGTGACACATCCGAGGTGCTGGTTGTTAATTGGTGATTTCTGAGGCTGGTGACTCTAAATGAACTTCTCCTGTGCAGCAGATGTAAGTTTTGGCCTTGCTTTCCTGGCAAGGTCTTCATGAGATCCAGTTTCATAATTTACATTTACATTTACATTTAGGCATTTGGCAGACGCTCTTATCCAGAGCGACTTACAAAAAGTGCTTTAATTGTGCTTGATGGGTTTTGCAAATGCAGTTTCGATATTGTTCTTGCAAGAACTATTCCAGAAAGGCTGACCTCTGTGTCTTAAAATAACAACTGACTGTAGTTGTTACTTAATAACCTAATACCATACAGTATGTGTCATTTCATAGTTTTGAAAGAATCCATTATTGTTCTAGAATGTAGAAAATACATCCAAACTTGTATCCGGATTTTTTTTACCGGTACTGTATATGCATGTGTATATAGATAGTACAGTGTACACACATTAGATAATCATATTGCAAATCTGCATATCACATATTTGTAGCTGTAGTTCGAACATGTAAAAGCATCGGCTCTCTACCACTCTAGACTCAGAACACATCCAAAGGCTCTGCTTTGCGCTGGTTATCATTAGCTTTAAAAATGGAGCAGATGAAAGAGGCTTGACCTGCTTTCCTCACCCCTATCTGACATTTTCTTTCACTCTTCTGTTCAGTAGCGCTCCAGCCCTCAGGGCCTAGTTTATCACAGCTAGAAATGTTTATAGATTGATATCACCTCTGCACAGAGAAGGGAACAAGATGGTATCTTGCACAGAGAAACATGAGTAAACAGAAGGAAAACAAAGGCACAGAGATTAGTACTAGCTAAAGGTTTCAATAAAACCTGCAACCTTTACAAATTGAGACTGACTTGATTTGGTTACATAATTTTGCTGTTTTGCATAGATAATATGAAATATTTATTCTAGAGAGTAATGTGTAATTGCACAAGACTTTAGTGTAACTAAGAGCAGCCTTTTATGATTCCACATAATGGATAACATGTAAGAACACACACACACACACACACACACACACACACACACACACACACACACACACACACACACACACACACCAGGTGGTCTCTCCCTAGTCTGCTATTAATTGCAGTTGAATTGTTTTTGTCTTGACTCAGGTGTGTTCATTACAGCAGCTGAATGCAATAGTAGTAGTAGTGGTAGTGGTAGAAGAAGAAGGATGATGATGATGAAGATGATGATGAGAAGGAGGAGGAGGAGGAACATGTTTGGGAGCAGCAGTGCAAGGACTGGAAGAAGCACTAATGGTAATACTAAAGAGCAGTGGAAATGAGGGGCTAGAAGCAGCAGCAGTAGTAGTGTAGAACGCTTCAGTAGAACTAGGTAGAAGCAGAGGGAGCAGTAGTAGTTGTGGTGGTGGGGTAGAAGCAGAGGGAGGAGCAGTAGTTGTGGTGGTGGTGTAGAAGCAGAGGGAGCAGCAGTAGTAGTGGTTAGGGTAGAAGCAGAGGGAGCAGTAGTTAGTGGTTAGGGTAGAAGCAGAGGGAGCAGTAGTAGTTGTGGTGGTGGGGTAGAAGCAGAGGGAGCAGCAGTAGTAGTGGTTAGGGTAGAAGCAGAGGGAGCAGTAGTAGTTGTGGTGGTGGGGTAGAAGCAGAGGGAGCAGTAGTAGTTGTGGTGGTGGGGTAGAAGCAGAGGGAGCAGTAGTAGTTGTGGTGGTGGAGTAGAAGCAGAGGGAGCAGTAGTAGTTGTGGTGGTGGGGTAGAAGCAGAGGGAGCAGCAGTAGTAGTGGTTAGGGTAGAAGCAGAGGGAGCAGTAGTAGTTGTGGTGGTGGGGTAGAAGCAGAGGGAGCAGCAGTAGTAGTGGTGGTGGGGTAGAAGCAGAGGGAGCAGCAGTAGTAGTTGTGGTGGTGGAGTAGAAGCAGAGGGAGCAGTAGTAGTTGTGGTGGTGGGGTAGAAGCAGAGGGAGCAGCAGTAGTAGTGGTTAGGGTAGAAGCAGAGGGAGCAGTAGTAGTTGTGGTGGTGGGGTAGAAGCAGAGGGAGCAGCAGTAGTAGTGGTGGTGGGGTAGAAGCAGAGGGAGCAGCAGTAGTAGTGGTTAGGGTAGAAGCAGAGGGAGCAGCAGTAGTTGTGGGGGTGGGTAGAAGCAGTGGGAGCAGTAGTAGTTGTGGTGGTGGGGTAGAAGCAGAGGGAGCAGTAGTAGTTGTGGTGGTGGGGTAGAAGCAGAGGGAGCAGCAGTAGTAGTGGTTGGGGTAGAAGCAGAGGGAGCAGTAGTAGTTGTGGTGGTGGGGTAGAAGCAGAGGGAGCAGCAGTAGTAGTGGTGGTGGGGTAGAAGCAGAGGGAGCAGCAGTAGTAGTGGTTAGGGTAGAAGCAGAGGGAGCAGCAGTAGTTGTGGTGGTGGGTAGAAGCAGTGGGAGCAGTAGTAGTTGTGGTGGTGGGGTAGAAGCAGAGGGAGCAGTAGTAGTTGTGGTGGTGGGGTAGAAGCAGAGGGAGGAGTAGTTAGTGGTTAGGGTAGAAGCAGAGGGAGCAGTAGTAATTGTGGTGGTGGGGTAGAAGCAGAGGGAGCAGCGGTAGTTGTGGTGGTGGGGTAGAAGCAGAGGGAGCAGTAGTAGTTGTGGTGTTGGGGTAGAAGCAGAGGGAGCAGTAGTTAGTGGTTAGGGTAGAAGCAGAGGGAGCAGTAGTAGTTGTGGTGGTGGGGTAGAAGCAGCTCCAGTAGTCGTGGTGAGAGTAAAAGCAGAAGCAGCAGCAGTAGTAGTGGTGGGATAGAGGCAGGATGAGTAGAAACAGCAGCAGCAGTGATGGAGAACGTAGAAGCAGCAGCAAAAGTAGTGATGGGGGTAGAAGCAGAGGGAGCAGTAGTAGTATTGGTGGGGTAGAAGCAGAAGCAGCAGTAATATTAGTGGTGGTGGTAGAAGCAGCGGCAGAAGTAGTTGTAGTAATTGTAGAAGTATTAGAAGTAGCAGTAGTAGCAGTAACAATAGTACTAGTAATAGAAAATGTAATAGTGGTATTAGGAGTAGAAATATGCAGTAGTACTAGCAAAAGTATCAGTAGTATTAGTATAAGTCCTACTAGCAGTAGTAGATATTAACAGTAGTAGTAGTAATAGCAGTAGAAATACTAACAGTAGTATTAGCTACTGTATGACAATAGTAGAAGTAGCAGCAGTACTACTAGTAGTAGTAGTAGTAGTAGTAGTAGTAGTAGTAGTAGTAACAGTAGTTGTAGTAATAATAGCAGTAATAGTATTAACAGTAGTAGTAATATCAGTACTAGCAGTAGAAATACTAACAGTAGTATTAGTGGTAATAGCAATAATAGTAGCAGTAGTACTAGCAAAATTGCTAGCAGTATTAGTTGTAGTAATAGCCCTACTAGCAGTAGTTGTATTCACAGTAGTTGTAGTAATAGAAGTACTAGCAGTTGAAATACTAACAGTGGTATTAGCTTCATCAATAGTAGAAGTAATAGCAGTAATTGCAGTAGTAGTACTAATAGCAGTACTAGTAGTATGAATACTAACATTAGTAATAGCAGTAGTAGCAGCAATACTAACAGTACTAGACCTAACAGTAGTAGTAGTAGGATTAATAGCAGCAGTAGTAGCAGTATTAGCAGTAGTGTACTAGCATTGGATGAAATTTAGAGGGACATGCATTTGTTTTGAATCCTGAAATGAAAACCAGTGTGTACCAGCGTTTAAGGACTCGCACCACTGGTCAGAGGACTGTGAGTTGAATTCCCCAGGCTGAACATGGATGCATTGACTGAGCATGCATCCCTGAGGAATACCACTGTTGTCTCCACTGGGCTTCTGCACTAAACCCTCAACCTTCAGCTGCTCCAGTGATGTCCAGCAGTCCGACTCTGAATTCTGACTATGTACTTCCCTGAGTGTGAGACGGGCCGACGGGACACGACTTCAAGGAGATTCTGACCTACTGTGGAAATAATTAGGTGTCCAGGATAGTGTGCTGAAAAGGAAAGAAAGAAGGCACATATGCATGTTTACGTTGATTTCTAAACACGTGTGCGTGCATGCGTTTGCGTAAGCTTGCTCCTGTGCTGACCAACAGAATAGCTGCAGATTCATCATATCGGGCAGTAAGGTTCCAGCGCCGGTAGCATTATCCGCAGCTTTTATGAAAGGTAATGCTTCATCGCTTGCATTAACGCCGAGGTGGCAGTATGAAAGACCCGGCACCTCATTTATCTCAGCCTGTCTCCGTGACTCAGACTGATCAGGCCGGAGGGGAAGAGGACAAAACAATGTTTAGGTAGAATCCGAGTGTGTGAAGCCACTGTATTATAAACAATAACTCGGCTCTCTCTTGTAAAAAAAAAGAAAAAATATTAGGAAAGCGCTCGGGTTGAAAGGATTCGGAGCACCAGAGTTTGATAGGAATTAGATTAAAGTTTGTGTTTTTGCTAGGGGAACAAAAAGGAAATGTTTATTTTTAGGATTTTTCAGAAGGAGTCTCCAGTATCAGTGTTTTTTTATTGTAGATCTCTCAGACAAGATTCTTTTTTCTTTTTTTTTTTTGTTGCAAATATTAAACAGAAGATAAAACAGAGACCGGTGAGGGAATATGAGTATTTATATGTAGCTGCTATAACATAAGTGATAACGGGAACGTGTCTTGAAAGTCTTGCAGAAACCCAACAAAGTAAATACAGTATACCCAAAAGCAAATAACGACCTTCTTGTCTAGACGCCTAGGTTTTCATGTAAAACAGAAGTAGTAGGTGTAAGGAGTAGGTGAAAGGAGTCAGTCCAGATGTAAGCTGCTCATGGATGCCGATGTACTTTGTGCATGCTGATAGTTAAACAGTGCATCACAAATGTGCGAGTGTGGGTGTGTTTCTGTGTGTGTGAGTGTGTGGTGGGGGTATTTGCACAGGAGCAGCAGATGATACATGCATCTTCAGGCCATTTGGGACAAAGCACAAACACTCCACACACTTTGTAAATGAACATATCATACCTCTTTGTTCCATTATTGAACACTAATAGTCTTCATCACAATAGTATAGTGTAGGTACTGTACACAGACACATTTTATTTTAATACTGTTTTAATACTTTATAACGTAAGCAGTTAATTAAGATCTTTTTTTTTTGATAAATAGAAACGAATAACATTTTAATCATGTAGAATTGCATTTATCGTAATAGAGCATTCAAGAGAAAAGCGATATAAGCTTACATTATACTGTACACAGTTTCTGTTTACCCGTATTCCGTCTCTTCAAGTTAATGAGACAAAAAAAAAAAAAAGGAAAACACAGACTGACTTTTTGCCAAGAATCCAGAAAAGCAGAAGCTCATCTGTCCTAATATGTCTGACTGATTCTTTATTAGTCTACAGTACGAGTGCATTTATACTGTGTTTTATTTATCGGCCTACATCAAGCAAAGAAAAGATTTAAAATGACTGGAAGAACCGTCTTAGACATTATTAAAACCTGAAAGAATACTGCTTAACTGTCAGCTTCGTGGAGAAAAAGGGGGCAAAATATTTGATTGGAAATTACTTAAACGCTTGGTGAAGTTCTATCGTAATAGAAATTGTTAGTAGAAATCACACCTGCAGTACGTTTAATAGTGAAAGTAAAAGCTTCTTTACACACAGCTCACAGGCTTGAGACTAAAACAGCTGTTTGGGAACAAGACAACCAGATGTTAGTGAGACTAATCAGAAAACAAGGTTTCATTTTGCTCTGGACATAAAGTTATGACTGCATTTAGGTTAATAGAAAAAGGTCACGTGGTTTACTCTATTCCAGAGCAATGGGTGCGTCGGGGTAAGAAGGGAAACTCATGATTTGATGCACTCACAATGCATAGTGTCTACTGTACGATCCTCTGGAGACAGTGTTAGGATCTGGGGTCGCTTCAGTCGGTCAGGTCTAGACTCAGCAACATTATGTAGCAATAAAATGAATTCATAAAGTGGAGAGTCTGTAGGCATTTTCACATTAGGGCGCCGGGATCCAGTTTCCAAAAAAAACTTTGTTCAGTGAGAACACAATCATTCCAGACCTGGGAACCGTGACTGAGTCCACTTATGAAGAGGTCTCGGGGACACAGCACAGTACAGCGTATTCGGCCATGGATCGATTCAGATATGGAAGCCAATGGTATGCTAACATGGACATAGACCACTGGGTAGTTTCATTTTTTTTGCTGAAAGATCACCATTATTAGACATAGTGCATAGTAAAGTTTACTTCCTTGTTTGATGGTGGCTCACAAACCAAGTAGGTGCAAACTGCCATCTGCAGTATCGGAGAATGTAAAAACACAACTGTACCCGAGTACGGAGAACGAAAATAATGTCACTGTTGGCCAACGAGGGAGTTGGAAGTGGGGGGAAGCACTCGTTCCTATGCATGGCACAAATTAATTGTATATTAATTTGAAAATGTCCTAAAATATGGCTAACAAGTTGGCGGATCCAAACACAAACAAGCATTTCAAATGGGTTTTCTCAGCCACTTAAAACACTTGACCTAGTAATTAAATAAAAAATTAATTAGACTAATGTACCTTTAAGCGGTGTTCACTTTTATTATCGGAAATCTTTCCCCGAACTTAGACCCTACACAAGAACTGCAACAAACCAAGTTGTTGCGCTTTTATATCATGGTGGGAACCGAATGTCCTCATGAGAATAGAAATCTATCTGACAGTTTTGTGAGGACATTTTTTTAAACACAAAAACAATAGCCTTGATTTTAAAAGCCAGATTATTTTGTTTTAATTACTGACGATGAGGCTATGGTTGGGCATACTGTAGATGTAGGCATAGGATTAATTAGCTGCATTAATGAGTATGTCAACAGAAGGTCTTCATAAGGCTAGTGAAACAAGCTTGCGTGTATACATGTTTGCTTGGGGCAGAAGAGAGGACGGTTTGTGTGTGCTAAACACTTAACGCTGGCTCACACACATTCAGTTGAACCTGGGGGCAACTACGCACACACACACGCGCACAGACACACACACACGCACGCACGCACGCACACACACACACACACACACACACACACATACACACACACACGCACACATACAGTGATATAGGCAAATGCACATTCACTCAGATAAGACTAATTCAGTAGACACACAGATGGATAAACACACAAGCTTTTCTCTACTCTCTGTAGTGTGCATTATGACATGTTTTTCTGTTACACCATACACCTGGACACGGAAACACACACACACACACACACACACACACACACATATGCGCGCACGCACACATGCACGTGTGCACATGGAGTCTGGAATCAATCAAAAAGGCCACATGAAAGACAATCTTGGAGAGTGAGAAACGTGCAGCACACTATTGTGCAGAAGCGTAAGGGGCTGATTACACGCAATGCTTTTTCATCTCACGCATGAATATGGATGAGTTTCTATTTGCTTATGAGCTGCGGTAATTACAGGATTCTTCTGCCTCCATCTCTGTAGGTATTGCATGCTGATGTTGATATTTAACACATGCAAACAGTGTGTGTGTGTGTGTGTGTGTGTGTGTGTGTGTGTGTGTGTGTGTGTGTGTGTGTGTGTGTGTGAATGTGCATGTGTATGTGTTTGTATATGTGTGAATGAGAGAGAGAGAGAGAGAGAGAGAGAGAGAGAGAGAGAGAGAGAGAGAGTACTGTAATTAAGAAAGTTAACCTGTGTTGAAAATTGTTGTCTTACAGGAAATGACCCACTCCTGGCCTCCCCCCCTCACTGCCATACACACACCGGGCAAAGCGGAACAGACCAAGTTTCCCATTCCCAACAAGGTATTGTAACACA
Organism: Clarias magur; assembly: GCA_013621035.1. NCBI lineage: Eukaryota > Metazoa > Chordata > Actinopteri > Siluriformes > Clariidae > Clarias > Clarias magur. Next base: position 2,014,705 of record QNUK01000050.1, on the reverse strand, counting down.
TACACACATACAATAAAATCTGCGTTTTCATGTTCAAACAAAATCATGTCATTGCTATCTTTGAACTTTCAAACATTGTATACATATTTTAAATTTGTACATGTCGGGAAATCCATTATTTTAAAAAGACTGGTGTAAATCATGACCAGTAATATGTTGAGATCCTGAAACATTTCCTACCTTTAGTAAAAATGAGCCAAAACACACATATTTTTACAAACAGGTGTCTTTCAAGTACTTACTAACTGCTGCAGAAGATTTAAGCTATGACCCATGCATTCATTTTCAGTTACACAATTATAGTACAGACATTTAATGTTTATGAACATCTGAGAAACAAGTTCATGTTATCGCTGAAACCTATGAAACAAGGATTGTAATCTGAAAAAAAAATCTGGATTTTATTTCTTTATTTGTATTTGCATATGGAATTCTTTGTACCGTAGTTACATTCCATCAGGCTGGAATTCTAGTCAATTTGCAGCCAAAGGTTTCAAGGTTCAAATTCAATTTCATCATTGAAATGTGAAGAAATCAAAATAAAATTTGTAATTCAACGTCTCAAAAACTGCTAGATGGCTAAAATTCTGTCCGTGCTTGTTTTTTTGGTTGTTTGCATTTCTTTCGCAAAAAAAAAAAAAAAAAGTTAATGTTTAAAATTTTATGACCTGAAATTGAAACTGATTGTGGTCCAACATTTCAGAATGTGAATTTCTTTAATATAACTAATTATTATACTATCAAGTTTATTTTAAACACTAACTGCACTTTCAGTTTCATGATAATTAAAAAGATAAAATCGAAGGCATCATATTCAGATATGTATATTTAAAAAAAGTTGACTGTAATCACACCGTTCCCATACAAACAGCTGTTAAAAAGATTAATAAAAAAAATCGATCTACTGTATGTTTTTTCATTGTTAAATAAGAACAAGTTAACAAACACGGTTATCACAATCATAATTTATTTCTTAGTAGGCTAACTTTATGTAAAATTTCTGCCATACAAATCATTTTGTAAGTTGTTACCATAGAAACAATACGCATTTATAACAACTTAATTAAAAATTTAAAACAAGTAACTTATGAAGTACAGCTGTAACTGCTGCAAGTTAATCAAAAGTGTTAATGTTAAGTTTAATTGTTTATGCTTTAACGGGTGTTTTAGATATCAGTGTTTAAAGGAAGTGAAATTTACTTGATAAGTTAACTTGAAATTTGTTAATCAAGATAATTAATAATAATAATAATAGCTACTGTATACTACTGTTTTGCGTTTAAATGACCCTGTCTAAAACATCTAGGCATTTGGCAGACGCCCTTATCCAGAGCGACTTAGATTTTTTCTTTATCTCATCATACATTTGAGCAGTTGGTGTTAAGGGCCTTGCTCAAGGGCCCAACAGGGACAACTTGGTGGTAGTGGGACTTGAACCTGGGACCTTCCGAACCATAGTCCAATGCCTTGGACCACTAACCACTAACCTTGGTCCAATAACCACTGAGCTACCCCTGTCTAGACGTGAGACAATTTGTTTGTTAAAACATTCACAGAACCAGGCCTTCATGAAGGCTACATCCAAAATTACCCTCAAATTTGTGTAAAATAAAGTACAGTACCCCGATGACCAGCTGCCATCCAATTTGGACAGCTTTTTTTTTTTTTTTTTTATCTCAGGAGCTTGTAATCGCTGCCCAAAAATTCTGTCTCTTTCTCTAAGTGGCTTATTTCCAGTTGGACCGAAATGAAAGTCTTCTACTTTCTGAGCTGTCCAGTGTACACACCCGTAAAACCGTATTAAGACATTTCACTTTCTTTTCACAGGAAGTGTTTGAGAACAGTTTTGTTAAGTTTTTATTTCAGTCGAACCCTTGGCTGTTCTCATAACTACCACCTGTCCCTCTCTGCCCTCGGATGTCATCCGACAAGCGTCCAGAAACAGCGCCAGGGGCTCAGGGCCGGGGAGAAGTCACTAGGATGATCTGACAGAGATATTGGCTAAGGCACAGTGGTTTGGCAGGGCTTTTCCACTGAGAAAATCTTATGGCTTCACTTCGGGTCGACATCATCACAAAGTTAAATCCATTGCCGTCTAGAGCGTTCCTGAGCCTGATTGGAGAAGGCCGAGTCTTGATGTATCATATATGTTCTGTTCACTGTGAGGCAGTAAACTTCTCCTGACCCGTACCAATAATATAAATATAAATATATGATATTCATGAACGTTCCCATGATAGTTTTGTGGATGCGAAGTGTTAATAAAAAATGTCAATGCATTTAAATTTGGAGGTACATGTGGATTTGTTTTGTCCTTACCATGCAACGATCCTTTACCTCTTAATTAAAATTAAAATTAAATGAACCAGCAGTGTCATCTTAATTCTGATTGGTCAGAAGGTGTGGCTTTCTATAGGTTTATAAGATAAAATCGAAGCTGACAAATTCAGATTTGTATATTTTAAAAATTAGACCGTAATCCTACTGTCCCCATACATGATATACAATGTCCCCATACCATGATAATACTTACAGTTATTAGAACACCTGGGACGTGGAGTGATACATATATTTAAATGCCTCAGTGCTGTTACTGTCTATTATCATCACTCGTGGAATGCCTTAGGCCAGTCAGCTTATTCAGTCGGAACTATCTGTTGTATAATATGGTTTTTATAGCAACAGCTACGTATTTTACAGGTTTGATGAAAAGTGTGTTGTTATTTAATGAATAAACCCTGTAATTGGTTTCCTCCATACTGTAGGAAAGCCTCACGACAGGAACTTCATGTTTGTCTTATCATTATCGACATAACATCAAGCTACGTTTATAGCTGATGTCATATCAGGAGCGAATATGTTTTGCAAACAGTCAATAATGTGACTGTAAATGGATAAAGTGTATGACATGAGAAAAAGTGTAATTGTTTGCAAGTTGCTGTTATGTAGTATTAGGAACAAAGCTACTTCAGCATGTGGCAACAATCACCTTCGTCATAGGTACAGCATCTCACCGGTCCATCGTTGATTAGTTTATTTATTAAAATCAGTGCTTTGTTCCTGATTTAATCCCAGCATATAATATGTTATTGGTCTCTATTTGGTCTGAAAAGCATGGTGTAGATTATTAGGATATAACTAACCTATTTCATTTTTAAGTCAAAATCATTTAGGCATGTGCTTTAGCAAGAATAAAACTATAAAATAATTGGGCTGAATCACTGTGCTGCAAAATGTCAACATTTTGCCTGTGTCTGTGCCTTCGGGATGTCATCGACTATATATATATATGTGTGTGCATGTGGTCTCCACTAGTTCCACTCAAATCCCATATGCCACTTCACTGTCAGTGATAAGCCGCTGTTATTTACCTTGTAATAGGACACGGTCTGATTGGCATGAGTTGACCCAGGTGACATGACTAATAATAAAGCTCACTCTTTAAATCCTAGTTTAACGTTGCCGCCCACCAGTGTAGTCATCTCTCCACTGCTGTCTCGTCAGTGCGTGATTTGTTTAACGCTCCTAATTGTATTAGTGCAAAATCAATTAAAGCAATCAGTACAAATTATGGCTGTCCACAGCTTCTCTATGCGTGTGAATCGTTGAGGTTATAAGTTTGCGTTGGGCAATGAGGTTATAATCTCTCTCTCTCTCTCTCTCTCTCTCTCTCTCTCTCTCTTTCAGGACCCCCAACATGTCACACCAGCATATAATGGACAAAGTGAGTAAAAACCCAACTTGTATACATAAACGGTATCAGTCATGCCCCAAAACAAGCGCTAATAGTTAAGAAATGAAAAGCCAGGTTTTTGCCGGGTTGCAAGCCCTCGGTCGGGGCTTAATCAAAAATAATGGAAAGAAAAAAAAGTCTCTAACATCTCTGTGTGCTTTCTTTTGGCAGAGCGCTGCACGGTCCCCGGTAACAAGCCCTCGACCAAGCCTGCGCCACAGAAGTCGTGAGTATTCATTCGATTAATTATTTGAGAAATGTGTCATGGAGAGATGGAGAGAAGGCAGCTCGCATTTGTGCACTTTGTGTTTCTCAAGTCCCCGTGCTTCTCACCTCCTAGTGAAAAAAATCATGAAACTGACAACTAAACAGTGGTGGTGTTGCGTTGCTTTAACTCCCGTGTCAGGAGCTGCAGTTTGAAATATGCTCATAGACAGGTGTAGTAGAGATCTAGTTCAGCTTTCATCAGTGCTGGAATGGTAAAAAAAAAAAAAAAAAAAAAGGTGCCACGCGGGTTGTCAGAAGTGCTTCGTAACAGTGCTTTGTCCTGTTTATCAGGAATTGATGAAGTGTTTCTGCCAAAAATACTATTTGAATCTGATTTGAATTTGCTCTCAAGTGTTTTTGCATAATTGTTGAACTACAATGTGTCAGCGTTACCCGTCAAGGTTTGTACAGTATTTCGTGTTTTTTCACACACAATGGGTACTCGTCTGGTGTTGTGACAAGTTTAAGGGCTTATGCAAGGTTAAGTTTCCAAATTTGCACTGAATCAGTTGATTAATTCAACCAGGACTATTCACTGTAGACTCTTGTTAGCTGTTTACTTCAGTTCTTGCCTGAAGTATTATCTTATATTTTCTACATCACCATTTGTTATTCATTCATTTTGTACACTATACATGTTGGACATTTTTTTATTTTATTAATTTTTTATTAAAAAGCCCTGTCTTGGCACTTCTGCTCAAGAAGACTATGTTCACATGACGTGACTCAAATCCGAATTTGTACCCTAATCTGACACAGATCAGATTTTTTTAATGGCTGTCTGAACGCACAAATCGGATCTAAGTCACTTGTTTTATGTGGTCCTAGATTGCTTAACAATGTGACTTGAATAAGAAGAGTCAAATCTATGCCACGTTTTGCCTCTGCACTAGTGATGGGAAGTTTGAATCATGTTAGTGATTCGGTTCTTTGAATCTCATTCATCAAGGTGAACGAATCTTTTTTTGAATCATTTAGTTCATTTCGTTCTTTTGATGAGAAATAAAATAAAATGTTGCATTTTCAATAAACAGACCCCCAACACGTCAACATACACAAATTTTGACTATAGTTCCACTAATGAAAATATTACAATGCAGCTTCGGGACATATCATTATAAACAGAATGAGCAGCTCACCATCATATCTTCTAGTGTGAGTCGTTCGTTCTTTTGAATCTATTGCACTGCAGAGCGTCTACGGGAGTCACGTGACAAAAGAACAAACGACTCGGACTAGAAGAGTCATTGAGAACCGTTCAATTCTGTTTCCTGTACATAACCTGCGGAGGTTTTTCGATGATTTTGCGCATGCGCGCCCAGTAGAAAACGAACAAATCACTCTCCTACTCGTTCTTCTGAGTCACGTTAAAGACACGTTCAAAAAGAACGAATCATTCATGAACGACCAATCACTAATCTGTAGATGCGTAGGGCGCTCATGGGAGTCAGCGGCAGCAGCGAAGAGATTTTAAAGCAGTGCTAGCAGTTGTTGCTCAAACAGCTTTCTCCCTTCCTCTGGACGTCAACAATTACAGACGACTAACAGCTTGCCGTCCTCTAGAGCAAAACCCCAAGCATATTTTTGCTAAAGTGGCATCCATTGTTTGAAATGAATGAGCGCTTAGACAAATCTGGTAAGACAAGATATGTCCCACATATTATTTCTAAATATGACACGTTTTAACCCTGATCACATGAGCAAAGACATATCGATTTGCGCATGCCATAGGACAGAGATGAGACATGCCACATTAGACATGAGATAAAAGTCACTTGTAATTATGAATGAAGAGCCGAATGGGCCTGTCCAAGGAGGCTTTGGTGCACACCGACCAGCCTACAGTCCATGTCCTTGGTACATTGTAAGAGGAAACCAGTATATCTAGATGAAACCCACCAAGCATGGGGAGAACATGGAAACTCCATACACACAGACCGGAGGTGAGATTCAAACCCCCGACCATGGATGTTGCAGACAACAGTGCTGTTCACCAAGTCACTGTGCCCTTAGATATCGAAAAACTACTGTACTGTATCAAGAAATACGTAGCTTTTTTTTTTTTCCAGTCGCCTTTCCATTTTTGATTCTCAGGCTTTCTTGACCGTGACTGTACGAAAAACCGATAATGAAACAGCAGCCGTTCCCCATACGCACTTTCCCCAAGTAAGTCCGAGCATGTCCAATGAAAGCCGGAGCAAAATAGTAACTGGCAGATTTTACATCTAATTCCACGTTCCGAATGAACGTCCGCGTGCGAAACGCGCAGCCGAGCGAGCGCGAGCTGCAACCTGACTGGCTAAGCAGAAGTGACAGATCCAGATGAATTGAATCAGAGCTTAATGTGTCTATCAGCTCACTAAAAGAGATGTTTTCTCATGAAGGCACGCGGGTTACAGGGTCAGAACCGGCAACAATAAAGAAGAACGGTGCATTGTTAGCTGCTGAAGCAAGCTGAAAGGAGCCAGTTATCTGCCGATCTGACCACAGACTGAGAAACGCACGTCTTTATTCGGAGGCCAAAGGGGTTTTTCATCAACATCTGTTTGATTCTCTTCCGCCACTGTGCTCGCGCTCTGGCTCCTTTTTTTTTTTTTTCCTTTTCCCCCCACTGAAGTCAAGATGACTCGGCTTTTGTTCCCCTCAATTGCTCACCAGTTATTCAAGGGAAGTCTTAAATGATTTAACCAGTCAAAATATTTAGAAGGAGACCGCCTCAGGGCGAGAACGTTCCTGTCAATACTGTCTTTGTGTGAGCACACTGACTATAGGTCGAGTCGTGAGCCTTTGTATCCTGCCAGTGTACACTGGATGAACATCTTAGGTGCAAATTAGTGCTAAACTGCAGCTAAAATGGTCTGAAGAGCTGCCAGAGCTTTAATAAAGAGAGAGTGTAAGATAAACTGTGACATACAGTACAATACTGCCATGATAAAAAGATTTTTCCTATGGCTCTACAGTACAGTACCTTTGCTTAAAACAAGTATTATTATTAATTTATATATATATATATATATAAGTGATTTTTTGAGTACTGCTTGGCCGTTTCAGAAGGGCCAAATTATTGGCCTGCATCAAGCCCTGGAAACAATTAAGGAGATTTGGAATTACTGGAATCGGGTTAAGAACTGTCCAACAGATAATTAAAACCTGTAAGGGCTTTGCTGAACCTTCAAACTCGTGGAAGAAATGTGGTCAGAAGAAAATGCACAAATGAGATCACTTAAATGATTATTAAAGATGCATGGCGAAAATTGACAGCTATGTTTAACAGTCTTAAGTTAAATGTACAGGAAATGCACACGCATTGAGATGAGAGCTCACAGGGAAAGAAAAAACAGTAGAAAACCACTTGTTAGTGAAAGTATTTGGGGAAAAAAAAAATATATACATATATACAGTACAGACTAAAAGTTTGGACACACCTTCTCATTCAGCGAGTTTTCTTTATTGTGTTCTTTATTGTGTTCTTTATTGTGTTCTTTAGCCCAAACGCGTCTCTTCTGCTTGTTGCCTGTCCTTAGCAGTGGTTTCCTAGCAGATATTCTAGCATGAAGGCCTGATTCACACAGTCTCCTCTTAACAGTTGTTCTAGAGATGTGTCTGCTGCTAGAACTCTGTGTGGCATTGACCTGCTCTCTGATCTGAGCTGCTGTTAACCTGCCATTTCTGAGGCTGGTGACTCGGATGAACTTATCCTCCGCAGCAGAGGCGACTCTCGGTCTTCCTTTCCTGGGGCGGTCCGCATGTGAGCCAGTTTCTTTGTATCGCTTGATGGTTTTTGTGACTGCACTTGGGGACACTTTCAAAGTTTTCCCAAATTTTCGGACTGACTGACCTTCATTTCTTAAAGTAATGATGGCGGCTCGTTTTTCTTTACTTAGCTTCTTTTTTTCTTGCCATAATACAAATTCAAACTCTTTGAATGAGAAGGTGTGTCCAAACGTTTGGTCTGTACTATATATATAGTCTTATGCAAAGTTTAGGCACCCCTTGATAAATAACAGATTTTGGTGGTCTTTTAATTGAAAAGATGTTAACACACTCTCTCTTGGAAATGGAAAAAATGCGCAATATTTTCAGCGAACGTTGATGCATAGTTACTTCTTATACCATAAACTGAACAAAAATAAACACACAATTATTATTATGGCACTGTGCAAAAGTTTATGCACCGTAAGTGTCTCAGATTCTTTTGACAAGGTTTTCATACCTTAATCAGCTTGTTAGATCTGATGCATGGCAACAGCTGTCATTATTAAATGCCAATTTCAAAGGTTTACAAATACTTTGACTCTTCGATCTTGTGCACACACTTGCGGACACTCAACAGACAGGGGTTCCTCTAAGCAGCTGTGTAAGACTCTGAAAATGTAAGTTATTGACACCCACAATGCAGGAAAAGGCTACAAGAAGATACTGTAGCAAAGCGTTGTCAGCTTGCAGTTTCCACAGTGAGAAATGTACAGTAATTAAGAGATGGCAGTTCAGGGGAACTGTGGAGGTCAAGATGAGATCTGGAAGAGCAAGAAAACTCTCGGAGAGAACTGCTCGTTTGCTGGTCAGAAAGACAAATCAAAACCCCCATTTGACTGCAAAAAACCTGCAGGAAGATTTCGCAGACTCAGGTGTGGTGGTGCAGCGTTTCACAAGACCTACATGGTATATATATTTGGTAAAAGCATATATATATTTGGACTTGGAGCAATGGAAAAAGGAAAAAGGTCAAGTGGTGTGGTGAGTTCAGATTGACACTATACCAGAGGGATGGGCACTTGAGTAGAGAAGCACATAAAGTGATGCGCTCATCATACGGGTAAAGCTGTGGGTTACTGGGTTACTGATTTAAGCCAAGTTGCCAGTGTCGCAACTGTTGGCAAAGGTGGTCAATGAAATCTTAAAAAAAAAAAAAACATATGCACCTTTTTGGGGGGGCCAGACAATACCACACCTTTTAATTCAATAATTTTTGTTGTTGTTGTTGTTGTTGTTGTTGTTGTTGTTGTTGTTTGTTTGTTTTGTGATTTATTGTCGACATTCTTGAGCAATACTGAAGTAACACATATGGCATTCGGTGATTAAGTAACAACGACAGCAGTCAGTTGTTATTTTAAGAAATGAAGGTCAGCTCTTCTGGAATGTTTTTGCAAGAACAGTATTGTGTCAAGCGCATTTACAAAACCCATTTAGCGCCATGATGAAACTGGCTCTCATGAAGATCATCCCAGACACAGCGGCGTAGTGATGATAGGATTCCTCCCACAGGCCGAAGACATGCAGTTTAGGCTGAATGCCTGTTTTATATATATGTGTGTGTGTGTGTGTGTGTGTGTGTGTGTGTGTGTGTGTGTGTGTGTGTGTGTGTGTGTGTGTGTGCGCATACTGCAATGGATTAGCACATTTTACCAATGGAGTAGAAAAAAAAACGTTAAATTAGAAGGTATGTCCAAACTATATACACTACTGTATATGTAGTACTATAAAATATTGGACACAAGTTTGGATTTATTTTCTATATTTTAGAACAAATGCTGGATTTTCTTCCCTAAACTATGAAATAATAGTGCATATGGCATTAGGTAATTCCATAACTACAACAATGTTCTTTTGTTTTATATGTGAAATATTTAGAAGACCAGCACCAGATGATCTCAAGATATGATTTGGGCCATATTTTAGGAAATCTTATGAAATGAGACATATGAAATGAAGTAGCTGTACTAATAAAACCCTTTACAACTAGTAATACATTTTTATTGTTCATTCTAAGAGACAAACATTTTTTTTCCCCCTCCAGATGATTTAGATTATTTGTAGCTTCTAAAAACGATCTTTTACACTTGTTCCACACTGGATGTCTGCATTCACCACCATCATCATCATCATCATCCCATGATCTGTAATCATGTCTAGATGAGATAAGCAATTGAAGAGACATGGTATGACACTTCCTGTGACTCCATTAGATAATTGGTGTTGCCTCTCTCAAGTCTCTCACCCTTCAGCTGAGTCATTTCCCTCCAAGTGTCTCACAGGCCCTTTAAGGCAAAAGCAAAAGCAGTGCGTTCTGACACGCTGTCGTATAAACCTTTAACGCTTCAATCTGTCCCTCTTGAGCCACAATCGTCCATTAGGCAGAGGGCAAAGTGACATTAATTTGAAGTTTACCGTGTTGGGAAGTCATAAAATGGCACTTTCCCTCGGCGGATCGACTCTTCCGTGAGCTCCTCGCAAAGTGCTGGTGATCAGCACCGTAATTTACTCCAAACCTGACATTAGTCACACTCAGACCCTGCCATTCTCCCTGACTGAGGTACACCGAGAACAACAATGTTCTGCTGTTCTCACCCTGATATCTCCTGGTTTTCTGTTGTTGCTGTTGTTTTTTTAGATGTATTAGTACTAAACATTCAATCGCTACTTAATCTCAAAGTAATTAAACATAGTGAGTACTGTTAACTTAAATAATTACAATTAATTCAAATGAATAGACCTTGATGAGTGTTTAGAACTTTTTGGTATTTATGAGTTTGTAGAAATGACACTTTTCACGTTTGAACACATTTGATATTTTAAGTATATTAGTCACCTTAAAGTTAAACCAACTTAAAATCTTTCAGCCTAGTGATTTTGTCTCTGATATCATCAGGACAATAGTGCACTAGTGGCTCAGTGGTAGGTGTTTCACCTCCCATGCAAAAGGTCCGGGTTTGATTCCCACCAACTGGATGAAGTGTCTGTCCCAAGCCCAGATAAAATGGGAGGGTTGCGTCAGGAAGGACATCTGGACTAAAACCTGCGCCAAGCTTCCGTGCGGACCGGATTATCTTCTGTGGCGACCCATTGCAGCCGAAAGACCAACAACAATTTATTTGATTTGCAACAAATAAAAAAAATTATAATTGCTATTAAATAGCAAGAGTTAGGCTACTCAATAATTCGAGTTTATAATTTGAGTTTTGCCAACTTATTCCAGTTTACAGTGTGTATATCTAATTATGTTACTGGAATTAATGCAAGCGATGTGGGGAAATTATACAATTACAAATTGATCTACATTATTCTGCACATGATTATAGACCTCGCCTTTGTCCATACAGATGCAAAACTCTTCTCTTCTCTGTTTTGACGATGACGAGTTAGTGCAGGTGCATTAACAGCTGGATCACAAACTGATTTTATTAGGCTTATGCAGGTAACCGTCTGAAAAACAAGATCAATTTGCGGGAAAATAGCATTTACAGTTTTAGATGTGATGTTGCTGTAGTTATGTAGACAGACTGACTGTTTTTGCCCCTTTCAGGCAGACACCAAGGTGACGTTAGCACGTAGACAAAATAAAAGCATTTCCATGTTGTTTTGGTAAAATATATGCGTATGAGGTTTTTTTTTTTTTTAATAGTAGCGGCATCGAAGTATATAATTGGAAAGAAAAAAAAATCAGCCTTGGTTGGCTGTTTTCCAAAATCCAGCTACAGTCGACATCCGATGGGTTCCCGCACGTATAATAGCTGAATAATAAGCCCTGAGTTTTAAGCGGTTGAGATTACAAGCAACATTATGATTAAAAAAAACACGAGGGAAAACATCCATTTAGCAAAAAAGGCAGCTCAGACGTGCCGCCTTCCCTTGAATCAGATTTATTTAAAAAGATTGATGTTCGGTGGAGTTTTCGCCTAACGGAAAGCTTGTCGTTTATTCCGACAAATATATTTATCATAAGGACTTTCTGTCAGATGTTTCTTTTTTTTTTCCCCCTCGCAGACGTGTTGCGTCTCCATCCTGGCCCGCCATAAATTTGCATTCGTAACACAGCAAAGTGCTCGTTTTATCCTTGTTAGGCAGGGATCCTAAAAAGCCCTGACGTTGCCTCAGTTGTGAAGATAAATTTAGACAAGCAAACCCTGCCTCTGGAAGACAGGAGGAGGAGGAGGTAGGAGGGAAGGATAAAACAAGGTTTTTTTATTTTTTATTTTTTTACCATCCCAAAACTGCTTTCTTTAACGTGACACTCGGAACGGGCCCTGAAACCGGAAATGGCTGAGGGCCGATCTAAATAATCCATCGGATGGAGGTTATGTGATGATGGATGGACCCTCTGGAGTCAGTGTCCATCACGGGCTTCTTAATTAAACGTCCCCAGGGTGAAGGATGGACTGAGAAGTGGGAGGGGTGGGTTGGCGTGTGGGGAGGGCATCTGTACACTTTAATAACTCACCCTGCATTCCTCTTCACTTTATTTCATTATACTTTCCGACACCTCGGAGAACAAGTCTCCTCAGCTACCATGTCTTTAAAAGCGCCCTCGCATTTGTATACTGTATCCTACACATGGGTGTCAGATCTTGTTTTCACGGTGTTAAATTGCGAAAATGTTCAACAGTATTCCTCATGATGCTTCGCACACTCTCGGATCCGTGAGCGAGCTTCATCCAGAACTCCGCCTCTCTGCGCATTACAGATTGTCGCTTTGTTTCGGTTTCACATCATATGCTTTTGTATACATTTCCATGGTGCATTATTCAAGTGTCATCAACTGTCCTGTGCTTGCTAGTTGATTAGTTTGTGTATTTATGCTGTTACGCAAGACTACGCTGTGGTTCAGTCTGTTGATACACCAGTATTACGTAACAGTGTCCTACGATGACCCTGCTTGCCCGTCTTTATACAAGCTGTACTAATTTACTTAAATAATGCTAATTACTACTGTACTTCATCCATCCTTTCATTGGGTATACCACTTCTCTATCCTGTGCGGGGTCGCAGCAGGACCGGAGCTTACAGTATCCCCAACGGGGTGCCAGCTCATCACACCTAGTCATATAGTCATATACTATAGGCAATTTGGAAACAATCCACAATGCAAATCTTTGGACTGTGGAGGGGAACCTGGAGTTGTACTCCTAAAATTAAATGTTTTTTAGTGAAAAGAGAATTACACACGGCAATGCATTTTGATTCAAATCGATCTCAACAGTAACCCGTGTTGGTGAAGTTACTCAAAAAACTTTAAAAAGTTATCTGCTACAAATTACTAATTACTACTTTAAAATCGTGATTTGATTACATTATTGATTATTACATGTAAAAAGTAATCAGATTACTAATTACTAATTGACTTTGAAACTCACGGTGTCCGTCTCCACGCTGTACCTGTTGTCGCTCCTCGCTCACTCCGTAGGCTCCCTATGTACAGTAGGCGCCCTCCGTAGTTAATGTTAATGGATCTCAGGCGTTCTCCTCGTAAAAAATTCTCAGCTTTTTTTCCCCTTCCTCCCTCCTTTAACCTTTAACACGATATTTAAATGCATTTAGATAAATTCTTAAACACTGCATTTGTAACACTAGTAAAGTAATGTTATTGGCATTGGTAAGTGTAATCAAACTATATGTATTTAAAATGTAACGTGTTATACCCCACTCTGACTGCACAGTAGTGATGGGTCGTTCATGAACGATTCATTCTTTTTGAACGAACCTTTTTTGAACGAGTAGTCTCGGAGAGTGATTCATTCATTTCCTACTGGGCGCGCATGCGCAAACCATCGCAAAATCTCCGCAGGTTATGTACAGGAAACAGAAATGAACAGTTCCTAATGACTCTTCTAGTCCGAGTCGATCGTTCTCTTGTCACGTGACTCCCATAGATGCTTTGCAGTGCAATAGATTCACCAGAAGACATGAGAGGTGAACTGCTCATTCTGTTTATAATATGTCCTTAGCTGCATTGTAATATTTTCATTACTGGAATTATAGCCAAAATCGTAACATTTTATTTTGTTTCTGATCAAAAGAACGAAATGAACTAAATGACTCGAAAAAAAAGAACCGAGTCACTAAATGATTCAAACTTCCCATCACTAGAGTAACTGCACTGTTCTAGAAACCACAAGCCATAATGAATATGTCTTTAAGTCCAATATTTGAATTGTATGTAACTTTTCTTTTAAGAAATGTTAACGAAAAAGAGGTTAAAGGAGGTAATATAAATTGTCACGTATTGTGCCTCAGGACAACAGTAGTTCCCTGAAATAACTTATACAGTATTTGCCAGGTTGCTATAACGACTTAGCCCAGTGATTGACAATGTGTGGATTTCACCTGACCCCCTAGTGGCCCATGAAGGTAATACAATAAATAAATGAAAATATTTAAACTTTCAGTTTTGTGATTAGGTACAAGCATTATGTTATGGTTAGCATTACGGCGGCGCACCTCCGGGGAAGAGGTTTAGATTCTCGCCTCGGGTCCAGTATGTTTGTGTGGAGTTTGCGTGTTCTCCGTGTGCTTGGTGGGTTCAAAGTCCAAAGACATGCAGAATAGGTTAATTGCCGTGCAAAGGATTGGTCCCACATCCAGGTAGCACCCACCTCCTGCTCCGAGTTCCCTATGACCCTGTACAGTATATAAGTGGTATAGAAAAGTTTTGTACAGTAAGTAGATTTGAAATTGACATTAATACATTTTTATGTAATATTTAAAATAGAAAGTGAACAGAAATAATAAAAACCAATGCATGGGATTTAACTTCCATTGCATTAATCCTCATTTGCCTGTGTGTCTTGAGTTGCGGAACATGGACCTTGTAAGGTACAAGATACTTAAAAGTACTAAAGCTACCGATGGGTTACGAACAAATGACAAAGAATAGTAACATTCACAATCCTTTTTTTTTTCCTGCAAGAATAAAACGTTGAGATTTCCAGCCAAGCCTTTGTGAGAAATTTTTAATCTCATCTATCTAGAATTCCGACTGGTTGTGTGTGTGTTTGTACTTTATATTAGGTTTGTGAGTGTCATAGACATTAGAAGTGTGTTGTATCTCTTGAGTCGCTCTCCAGACGAGTGTAGTGTTGACAGATCTGGAGCAAAACTGATCTCAGGGCACCGCCGGCTAGACATGTGTGTGTGTGTGTGTGTGAGAGAGAGAGAGAGAAAGAAAAGAGAGAAGCTTGTCTCAGACACAGTGTGTTTGTTTATCACCGTGCGAGTCCAAGTGCATTTCCATGTTCCTGCCTGTGATTGACACGATGAGGCCAGGCTCGGCTGCTTATTTAAAGCCTCGCTCTGTTTCCTCAGAGATCATCGGCCATGGAAGAAGGCGTGAGTCAGCATCAGGCGGAACTCGGCCTCGCCGTACCCCACACGCGGCGTGTTAACTGTTTGCCTGCTTTAAAAACGAGGTGCTCTGCAGTAAAGCCGAAGCCACAGAAGTTACACGTCACGTAATGAAAGAGAACTCTGCGTTACGACTCCCATAACGAGCAGGATGGTGTTCTTAAACTTAACAGCCTTCCACATACACACACACACACACACACACACACACACACACACACACACACACAGCAGTGTTATATCATAACACGCCGAGCAGACGCTTAGCCCCTGGGATGTGTTCTCTTATTCTCCTATTTGCTGGAATAAATATTCCCACCGAATATTCCCTTCTCATTGAGAAGTCCCAACACAACCGCAGCAACCCAGAGCACAATGGTAACAAGCGTCTACTGTGTGGTTACCCACAAACCCCTGCTCCTCCAGGGAGCTTTTGCTTAACGCCGTTGCTCGCCTCAGGAAAACTGCGGCTCCCCGAGTGAGCTAACAAGATGAAAGCATGCGCGCTGTATTTCATGTCATATTTACATATATTTACATATTTTGCAGGGTCATAAACACACTTTATTACCAAATTTACATTCTTCAGGACCCTTAAATGGACTGGAACATTACCTTTATAACGGAAAGGTCGCAGGATTAATACAGTATGCTTTAAACATATATACACTACAGTGCAAAATGTATTCGCTCTCATGCCGTCACATGCTGTACTGTACGTATGACCTTGAGTAACATCCAACTCCTAATCCATAGGGTTTAATATGATGTTGGCTCCGCCCCCTTTGCAGCTCTGAAAGCTACAACTCTTCAGTGAAGGCTTTCCACACGGTTTAGGAGTGTGTTAATGGGAATTTTTGACCATCGCATTAGTGAGGTCAGACACTGATGTTGGACGAGAAGATCTGTCTCACAGTCTTCGTTCTAATTCATCCCAAAGGTGTTTTATCAGGTTGAGGTCGTTGAAGTTCTACCACACAAAACTGGCTCATCAATGTCTTTATGGACCTTGCTTTGTGGACAGTTATGTTGGAACAGGAAGGGGCCGTCCCCAAACTGATCCCACAAAGTTGGAAGCATGAAATTGTCCAAAATGTCTTGGTATGCCGAAGCGAAAGGAACCAGAGTTCCTTTCACTGGAAGTAAGGGGCCGAGCCCAACTCCTGAAAAACGACAACCCCACACCAGTTCCAACATGACCGCCAACCCGTCATGTTGATATATATATTTATAAGGCGAGCATTCAAGTCAAACCGGGACCTGTGATGAGATTTCGCATGTATGAAGGCAGAAAAACCGACATACAAGCACTGTACGGTAATGATGCACTCTTGGCTGCATTTAAAGGGGTGCGAACGTTTTAAAGAAAGCCATCCCTCTGTGAATGGCGATCCGAGATGGCACGGTCCGCACAGCAGTCGTTCCCATGAACATTCAGTGAGTGGGACACCTGATCCTGGAAAATCGACCTATAACCTATAATCGTCCCCAACTTGCAGAAGAGATCTGATCATCTGTTTGTGGGAATTGTACACACAACAATTCATGAGCTCCATGTTTTACAGTTGAGTTATTGCCACATCCCCAGTACAGACAGTCATGTCCTCACTCCAAGACTTTTCCACATGTTTGGGTCATTGAAGGAGTTCCTGGGAGGCCAGCGTTTCCGATGTAAAGCAGGTAGTCCGATCGTGGCTCTGGTGTGCTGAGAAAACTTTCGACCTTGATGGTATCCATAGCACTAGTGAAACACTGGAATAGGTGCATTAGTGTAGAAGAGAAATTTCTATATAGAGAACTAAAGTGAGTTTTGACTTGACTTGAACTGTGTACTGATATTCTGCACAATCAAAAGTCCTGGTTTGACTCGAACGGCTTTGTATATTTTTTAAAAACAATTTCGTCCAAAAAAAAAAAAAAAAGGAAAATGTTTGAATTTCCCATCCTACAGAACAAGGTGTTACGAACGATCCTGTTGTTAACAGAATAAGACCACGAGGGAGAATAACACCACAGGGAGAAAGCCCACGGGGCGGCTAGAAACAGCAACATGGCTCCATGACGCAACTATTTCTAATGATAATAGCTACGCAAAGGAAAAACAGGAGGCTGTTTATCCAAAGGTGCAAGAGCAGACATATTCGCAACAGAGGTGAGAAGTGTGTTGATGAAAAACGCACTTGTGATAGATGGGAGTGCTGGCTTATTGAAACAACACGAGCAGCCCGATGGGATTCTCACTACAGGCACTACAGGGAATATCGTGATATTAATGGCACTAATATATATATATTTTTAAAGCAGAATGATCAAGCATCTCTGTACTTTAAGTTCTCAGTGTTTGTACTTTTTCTTAATATATATAAAAAAGAAAAAAGAGTTTTATTTTAGTTCACATCCATTCATATTATCCCTAAGTGTTAGTATTAATTTCCTACTATTTAAGTCGTGCTTATTGGGTGGCTAGCAGGCAGCCGCGGTGGTGTTCATTGGCTAAATAGCTTGCCGTGGGCCTTCTCTACAGGACAGCGGGCATCAGTAATGAACAGTGAATGCGCCAGTGCTCACAATGCCTCAGAGAGATAGGCATTAGAAACTCAGACCGGTATATAGTCCATTACGATTTTTATTTCACCAGTTATGAGAGATGGAAATGTAATGAAGATATAAGTACATGGGTGTGATGTGTGCGCAGTATTTTGCATTTGACTTTGTGTGCAAGTGTAGTTTAAGTGATTTGTTGCTCCACAAAACTACTAGCACGTGCCTTAGTTCGTGTAAGCACCCAAAAACAATGATGTGCGTAAAAATTCTGAAGTAAAGAAGACTTTACTAGAATTGTTTACTACCATATGAGAAGAAACCCGTTCTGGGTTATAAGTCGTCTCATGCTGCGTTCATGTTCCAGCGCTGAGACGTACATCTACAGTACAGCACATGTGTGAATACTAATTAAACACGATGAAGTTATCGTACTCCATTTAACTTTAGGTTTAATTACAATTTTTGGATTAGCACCATCAATAAACACCACTAATGCTGAAACGGCTCCAACAATCGGATTATTATAATGCATTTTCTTTTATAAGAGGTACATTAACCATTAAAAACATTACATTTGTTATGTCTGAGTTAAAATGTAATAAAAACAAATCAAAAGCTAAAAAGGAAATGGGAGTAAATTAAATGTAAGGCAAAAATGCAATCATAAAAACGTTTCTAAGGTAAAAAAAAAAAAAAGAAAGAAAGAAAAGAAGAAGATAAATTACAATAAAAACAGAAATAATAAAACATTATGTTTGTTAAATAAATATAGCAATGAAGTTAAATAAAAACAAAAGGTGTTCATTATCATGTGGAGTATAATGAATAGAATAAGATCAGATCAGGATTAAATATAAAAATAGAAATAAAGAATGCATAAGAAGAATTTTTTTTTAAATACTATGAGAAATATGTTGTTTTTGAAATATTGTTTGTTATGTACAAACAAATCATATCTTATAAATAATTTCCATATTCCATACTGGGCGTAGTGGTTAGCCCTGTCACCTTGCACCTCCAGCATCCAGTTTCGATTCCGATGTCCTCCCTGTGCTTGGTGGGTTTCCGCAGTCCAAAGACATGAATTAGATTAAATGTGATTCCCAAATTGCTTTTTAGTGTTTAAACGAGTGTGTGTTTGTGTTCTGCCATGGATTGGCATCCCGTCCAGGGTGTATCCCTCCTCAAGTCTCCTGGGATTCCCCCAACCCTGTACAAAGGACAAAGTGGTATAGACGATGAGTGAAATGATATTCCATTGTTGATTGTTGATTGTTGTTATCACAAGGAACTTAGTGCACAAGGCAAGGATGCAGGGCACAAGCATCAGGGAGAACAGTGCAATCTACTGGTTACAGTATACACATAGAATGGAGGTGAGATTCAGCCCTGGAGGTGTAAGGCAACAATGTTAGCCACTAAGTCACCTACAGCACTAGATTTTAATCATTTCATTGTAATAAGGAAGATTTCTCAAACATCTAATGCTAATAACAATAAAAAAGCACATATTTCAATTTTGAATAATGTAATAATAAACAATAACTGTCACCTGAGACAGATTCTGTTTGAATACCAGTCTAACAGGTGCCTTCCAGCGTTCCCTGGGTTGTATCAAGGTGCCACAGGAGCAGTGGTGCCGCACAGCACCACGCTAGCTTCCTGTGAGTTTCACATGTTCTCCGTGAGTCCATGTGGGTTCCCTCCAGTTCTCCGCTTGGCTCTCACCTTACAGAATCATGGCTGCTAATGGATTGGCTGTGTTTAATTGTTCTGTGGTCTGAGTGAGTGAATGTGTTCATGTGTGAGGCTTTGGAGTGGACATTTCCGAATGTCTTGACTGAACTGCTGCATCTGTTGCTGGAGTAGTTACGGTGCCACCAAAAATCAGAAACACGATCAAGGAAAATGAATGACTTATTAATGCTGAAATACTGAATTTTCTATTTTTCTATAATATTTTTTTTTTTTTTTTTTTTGGTTTGTTTTCCTTTTTGGAAAATAAGTAATATTTTGTGACTGAATATTAAAAAAAAGAACAAGAAAAAAACCCACATCAAACCACAAGTAAAACTACCACAACAACAATAACAATAATAATAATAATAATAATAATAATAATAATAATACCATTAAAGTAAACAAACAAAGAAAAATATATATATATATTACTATTACCATTTTGTACTACATACTTTTTAGATAATTTTTTTGAAGAAGTATTTGTTAAATGAAGTTCTTTGCTATTAAAAAAGTTGCCTTTACTTAGGTAATAATAATAATAATAATAATAATAATAATAATAATAATGTTCCAACTGATAAAGGTATTTAAAAAATACAAATACAAAATATTTTTCTCTGTATTTTGTATTGTTTAATAATTTTAATAATTTAAAATAAAATTGCTTGCGTAATTAAAAAAAATCCCTTTATAGATTTTTGTAATAAATGTATTGTTATGGTTGTTTACAATAGTCTGGGGTTATTTATTGTTGGTGGTTTTGTGTACTATGTTTATTTAAAAAATTGTTACATTTGCTTATTTTTGGTTTGTAACTTAGTTTTTTTTTTTTTTTTCATCTTCCTTTTTGCTACTTGCTTGCTTTTTTGAAAAATAATAATGAAATAACCTTATTTATGGTGACATTTTTTTCTTGATCTTTGTTTGGCTTTTTCGTTCTCGGTTCTGACCTGCAGTAAACTTTATTTCATGTGCACGAATGCGTTCAATGGGAGCTTAGAATAAACATGCTGACTTGTTTTAAATATTCGTTGTCATTATGCCAAGTTATGTAATGAGTGAATGGAAGGATGAGCATTTTATTGCACGCATTTTGGCATTTTGTCAGAGATTTAAAAAAAGAAGAAGAAGAAGAAGAAGAAGAAGAAAGCAAAGGAAAGACAAACGCATTAAGCGAATCCACACCGGAACTAATTAAGTTCCTTTGCATTTTAGATCAGCTTTCACTAATGAAACTATGCCTCAGTGACGCCAGGGAAAAAACTGAACGCAACTCAGGTTTCTCCTGTCAGATGTTAACACTTATGCCTTTTACGCCATCGGCCTCGGGATTTTTCTTGGCTTCATATCCAACACAAATAAAGCTGCTCTCCATTTATAATCTGTGCTCGCCGTATTTATGTTTATGGGCCCTTTTTCAAGTACAACTGTGTCATGTTGAATGCCGCGACCTTTAGATGACTGTCTTCGTACTGCCCAGAGACTCAGACTTGACGAATTTATCTGTGTTGCTTCCGTAGTGATGGCTTCGCACAATATAAACACTTAACAACACTTATTGTTTCACATTACAACACTATGCTTCCATTCTCATATCTGCTTATAAACCAACTAGCTGTTCCTTATATCTGTTTATTAGAACCTAGAAACTTCATGTATTCTACATGTCCTTGTGGTTAAGAGGTTAATTTAGTAGAGTGGTAAACACTGGAGCAATTAGCCATTAAATATAGCTCCACTCTTAAACCAAATTGCCCAGATGGGATCTCGCTCTGGAATAATATGTCTAATAAAGTCGGGTATATTAGATCACTACTTTAGGAGTTTCCCTCTCCAAACGAAGCCGCATGGTGATTGTTTGTGTCGGCGACCTCGTTTAATCAGTAGTCAAACCCCGGGCAAAAACAGATGTGCGACAGAAGAACGTTGCAGTTGCTTACGAGAGCCCGGAGGACGTCGCGTCGGTTTTTAACACGACTTTTTTGCGGTGTCATAAAACTCAGGAGCCACGTCACTTCCCAGAATGCAAAGCAGTCCGTAACCCTAAAAGAGCACCCGGTCAGACGTCTCTCCTCCGATATCACCGTCTGAAATACTCAGACACTGGATTTATTCGGTCTCTCCGAGACAAATCATTTCAGTTTGTGGAATCAATGCTTCATGCCAATGACTTTTAGTTTCCAATGCCAGGAATCAGCTGCTATTCAGTCCTGACCAAAACTGAAAAATTATGTCTTGATTACGTGGCACATTCGTATAATTATTAATTGTGCCACAATCAGAAAATTTGAACGCTAAACCGAAAAGCCCAAAGGAAAGTGAAAGAATTTGAACTTTGCGAGTATAGAATTACAGCTTTCTGTCTTCCCGGTGATTTAATCTCTGGCTTGTTCATTTCAGACTAGCAAGATTCCAAATAGAGACAAATATCCAGCACTTCCAGTATCATCGTGTACTTCTTGTCAAATGCTAAATTCATTTGCTTTGCGCGAGACAAATCAATGCGGTGTGTGTGGAATCGTGTCCAAAGCTTTGCCTGAAAATCTGTGAATCGACTCCTTTTTTTGGAAAATGACTCACAGGCCTCTAAAGCCGAAAGCAGGACGAGCTAAAATAAATTAAAGTCGAAATTGATCAGCGTTGACTCATGACGTAGCTCGTAGTAATCGATAGTGAAATTTGCTCGAAGGCAGGTGTACCCAAGAAACCTGGGTTTGCAGTGTTCCCCATGACATTTCTAAAACTTCTTGAAACTTCTGCGTAATCTCTCCAAACCACGCTTTAAAATCCATACAGATAAACACAAACGCTGGCCTTGGATCAGCCGCTATAAACTGAAACCCCGCCCCGATTGCACCTCCAGCACCTGGGCTCCTGCGCTGCCCGACGCTGACATCTGCTAGGTATTACGAGGGTAATGACTGGGAGTTTTGTTCAAAGTTCCCCACGATCTGTGCTGCCGCACGACAGCTTAGGTCATAGAAAACTAAACCTTAAACACATTTCTCTCATTTATAGAGTCTGTTTTTATTGTTCCAGCCTTAGGAGGAAAATTCCTAACCACCCCCACACCGGCCCCTCCTCCTTGCCCCCTTTTTTAACAGTCCTGTTGTGTTCTGTTGGCCATCAGGCCCTGACATTCAGAAATATCGCTCAACAAGCCATCAGGATGATGTCATGTGACCCTCGTAACTACAACAGCGATGACATCATTCCCAGAATCTTATGTTTTAACAAGGTCACGGCTTGGCGTATTTTATATACAGTACTGCGTCACAAGATTTTATTTGCAGGACGGGAGATTAGCGCTCTGTTGCACAGTACAAGCAGGACAATAGAGACAAAATACCTCTCAGGAACAGGTGAATGGGAATTAATAGGACTTGGAGGGCCCTGAAATTCTGTCCGCTTGGAGAAGAAAAAAAAAAATTATAATGCGTAATAATTGTACATGTTGTTTATTGAATATTATTGTGCCAACCGAGAACTCAAGTTCAGTAAATTGTTTGAAATAATTTCTGACAGTCGTGCTGATGTTGAGACAAATAAGACAAATGTATATTTAATGCATTTCTTTTTAATCAACCTTTTTTTTCTAACAACACTCTTGTGAGTGTCTTGAAGCTCAGGGAATGACTTTGAAATATTAATAAAATAATAA
Organism: Clarias magur; assembly: GCA_013621035.1. Lineage (NCBI taxonomy): Eukaryota > Metazoa > Chordata > Actinopteri > Siluriformes > Clariidae > Clarias > Clarias magur. The sequence continues at coordinate 1,991,639 of QNUK01000050.1, read as the reverse complement.
TAATAATTGAATGTGAGTAAGGAATAAAATGTTTATAGGTTATACTGCATGCTATAAATGGTAATTAAGGAGTAAATCTTCCAACAGAAGTTACACCCTGAAGTGTTGTATTTCTCGTACAGTATAACGCCGCTTTGCGCAAGCTCTAGGAATCTTTTACTTGAATGACATCATCGTTTTAAAACAGTAACTGTGTGGCTCATCGCTGACTGTTGCAATATACTGCCTCTGGAGACTCCTTCCAAATATGCAAAACCATTTGGAACATTTGCTTTACAATATCTGACCGTGCTGACTCGGCGAAGGTGAGATATTAGAAAATTAATCAATCACTAAAATAAACCAATCAGAGTTCGGTTGGGTTCCATACAAGCACCCTGTTACATAGTCAATTCTTAGGGCTGTTGTGTTTTATTCCTTGTTGCCTGTGAGGTAAATTCGGATTATTGGGGCTTATACAAATGTAGCTGTCCTTTTAAAATGACAACTTGTGTTTGTTATTACTTGTGTTTCAGAATGCTAGAAGATGACCTGAAGATCAGCAGCGACGAAGAAGACAGCGAACAGGTGAGATGCAGTACACGTATTGATTTAAAAGCTGTACAGTAACTCACGCTTAAGTTAAGGTCCCCAGGAAATGACTGGGGGGGGGGGGGGGGATTTCTGTGCTGTTCGTAAAGCTGTGAAGGAGCGTACTGATTGTGTTCTTACTCAGTGATTAGCTTTGACCTTTCTTATGGCCTTAGGAACCACAGTTTTATCATCTATAGTTGATTTGTTTTGATTGAGCATGCATATTAGTTGTGTCCTGTTCTTCTGACATGAGGCATTTTCATAGACAATCCAACAAACAAACACATATTCTTGTATGAGTTTCTTTGTGGTGATCTTCTGTTGCTAACTACTGTACAGTATATACTGTGAGTTTCTCAGTAACAAAAACGAGAACACTTTGATAAGTTTATTTGGTCCCCAGTTTCCCTTGTGGTGACCAGCCAGCAAGGTCCTCTTAAACCTGTCATATGCTTGTGGAAATGTTCGTATACCTTTTGCTTTGCAATAAGATTATAAAAACATGTACACACATGCATGCACACACACACACTCACACACACACACCACACACACACACACACACACACACACACACACACACACACACACACACACACAGGGCTTAGTATCCTTGTGAGGACCTTTTGTTCACATAATTATATAGTTTTGCCTACTTTATTTTGTCTGTGTGGTCCCCAGTTTTCCTTGTAAGGACCAGCCAAATGTCCCCTTAACCCTCAAATTGTCCTGTGACCAACCCCCCCCCCCCCCGCCCTCCCTCTCTCTCTGTCTCACTATGCCTACTTCATGCCTTTATCGCCCTAACATGTACACACTTACAAATGCAAACATGTAATGATATAACACATATTGCAGTCTTCCACATTGGTTCATTATGGACGAGCTGGACAAGGTACTGGATAATGATAATGTTTTCCAAAATTGTGATTGTGTGTGTGTGTGTGTGTGTGTGTGTGTGTGTGTGTGTGTGTGTGTGTGTGTTTTCCTCACATAAAACCATATCAAACCAATTACCCTTCCTCTGCCCCCCCTTCTCTCTCTCACACACACAAACACACACACACACACACCCAGACACACACACACACACACACACACACACACACACACACACACACACACACACACACACACACACAGATTTTCCTTGCTCATGATTGAATACATATACAACACCATCTGACACAAATTATCTGAAAAAATACAGACAACGAAGTCTAAGCAGATCCTCAGGGTGGATTTATTCGTCCCTTGCTTATAAGCCTTGCCCTTTCCCTCGCAATGCTTTACACTTTTATTTTCTCAAGCTTTTCTTTCTTTTTTATTTTGCTATAGCACAATAAAAGCCACATAGTCTCCTGACACGCATAGTTGGGCTAAAGCAGCAATTTCCCTAAAGCACAGTCTCTGCTAAGCGTTTATTTAAGCTCATGATTATATCAACATTGTTTCTCCCAAATGGTTCTAGAGCTAGGTGGGATTACCCAGAGGCCTCGGAGATAAGACACCTCCAAACCCACTTTGCGAATTAGTGCTGTCTTTTTCTTTTTTTAATTTTTATCTAGTCTCCTCATTAATCAGTCAGTGTCTTGCTCCATTTTCAGCGAGTGAAAGGAGTACTGAGGATGAGCTAATGGCCATTTTTACAAGATTGTATTGAAGTCTGGCCGTGCATTTTGGGTTCTAATCAGTGCTGTATTTGTTGGGTTGGTGTTCATACTGTACCAGTGTATCAGGTGCAATGTGGATTAGTGAATGTTTTCAACCTTCAGTAACACAGAAAAAGCAGGTTTACCAGTGATTGGTGCACTGGTCAGATCAAGAAGATTAAGTCATTAGTGGAGTTCTGCTGAAGCATGGACTAGACAAAGAAGCTGGTCATTGGACAGATCATTATTAATATGCATAAAACCATAGGTTATGTGTATTTTTATTATTTGACAAAAAACAGATGACTGGTTCATTCAGTTCTTGATTTGTTGGCTGGTTACGGGTTGGTGAATGAAGTTAAGCCTTTATTTGTCACATATACATTACTGGACAGTGAAATTCTTTCTTTGTATATCCCAGCGTAACTGGGGTCAGAGCACAGGGCCGGCCATGATACAGCTCCCCTGGAGCAGACAGGGTTACGAGTCTTGCTCAAGGGCCCACCAATGGCAACTTCGTTGAGCTGAGGTTAGAGGTTTGAACCGCTAACCTTCCGAGCTGTAACTTAGCGTCTTAGCTCACAGAGAGACCACTGTCCCAACTAAATGGTTGACTAGGTGGTTATTTGTTTGGTTTGTTTGTTTGATTGGTTAATTAGCTGTTGGATGGTTTATTGGGTGGTTATTTGGTTGGGTGATTGTTGTGCTGACTGGCTGGTTGGACGGTTGGACGATTGGTTGTTCGGCTGGCTAGTTGGATGTTTGTTTGACTAATTGGTTGGGTGGATGGTTAGATGGCTGGCTGACTTTCTGGCTGTCTGAAAAGTCTGCTTGGCTAGCTGGCTGGCAGTTTGTAACATTTCCTTGTGTGCGGGGTGCTGTCTGTGTGTCTGTGCATGCTTGTACATATATATATATATATATATATATATATATATATATATATATATATATATATATATATATACTGTTACATCCTTTGAATCTCCAAAATATATCAATTTGTTTTCAGTATTTGATATTTGCTTAAGTACAATCACCAATGACATCCAATGACATTGCTTAAGTAGATCCCCTGCTACATCAAACTGTCAGGATGTGTCATTTCAATAAGGCATAACTTGTGACAAATGTGACAGACAGATTGTATGACCAATACACTTACTTTGGAGTAATTTTGGACCTCGGTTTGAAGCCTTTAACATTAAAAGGGCAGCCGCTGCTTTCAGATGGCATTAAAAAAATATCCCTGTCAGTGGAGTTGACAGTGATAGCTGTTCTCAACAAAATTACTCCGCAATTTGTATAACCAGCACATTTATTACTAAATTTCCCTATAATAAATCCCTTCTTGGGCCCGATGTTCTCCGACTGGAGCTCTTAATAAGTGATGAACAAATAGATGAATGTATCATTTTATGTGTTTTGATAAATACACTCATTTAAGCTGTTTGATGCTGCTTTGTTTAGTGCACTGCATGACCATTTTGCAGTGTTTCCAAATAATTTTGAATTCACTGTACATTTTATTTAGCTAATTGATGGCTTGTCCCCCCCTGTTGTTCAGAACTGAACATTTGAGTTGTGCCATTCATCATGCTGTGAATAGCTTCAGCTTAGGCTTGATTTCACTCTGCTAAAATCTTTTGTCATGCTGCCTTTTTGGAATCCTAATGTGATCCATAGCAACATAGTAGGACACACATACACACTTATACACACACTTGCACACATACTGCTATCTCAGTCTGCTGTGAGAAATCTTCCCTTTTTCTCTTAAGCAGAAAGGAAAAAAAAAAAACACAAAATTCCAAGAGGGCAAAAAAAAAAGTGTACTTGTGTTTGTGTGTGAGCTTGTATCCTTGTGTTTGTGTGTCCATATGTGTGTATATGTGTGTGTGTGTGTACTATATATGTGTGTGGTCATGTGCCTATGCCCACGTGCACGTGTGTGCGCGTGTGTGTGTGTGTGTGTGTGTGTGTGTGTGTGTGTGTGTGTGTGTGTGTGTGTGTGTGTGTGTGTGTGTGTGTGCCCACACATACCGCGCTATCCTTACTGCCCCCAGCCGGGTTGCCTAGCAACGCCGGAACGTGTGCGGCTTGGAAGAAGCCCAAATTCCCCGCAGAGCAGGAAACAGCAATAAGAGCCTCTGTGACAAACGATCTGCGCTCTTTCATCTAATACACTGTGAAGATCACTGGCTCCTCTCACTGAATGATAAATGGACTGTATACAGATCAATGGCCACAGCAATAAGCCCGGGACGCCAGTCTGTGCCCGCTTATGCGGCCCAGGTAGCACCAGACAAGCTTCATGTTAACGTATGGCTCAGATATCTCAATCCATCCCTATTTACTCCGATACACCCGTTTTCGTCCATCAAGTACTGTCATTTATTATTGTAGGCCTATATACAGATATATAGTGCGATGGAATATTGAGCCTCACTGACCACAGTGAAAAGACAATCATAGAAAAACAACCATACGCAAAAACATCCGCAACATGTATGCCCTTAAAAGTCTGTTTCAAAGTCTGATAAACGTCAAGCACAAATGTCACCTCGCACCGCCAGGGCTGGGGGTTTGAATCTCACCTCCTGGGTGTGCGTGTTTAAAGGTTGCATGAGAAGACTTGTGGGTTTCCTCTGAGTCCTCCAGTTTCCTCCAAATTCTAGATTGCCCACTTTTGTTCTGTGATGGGTCGCCCCCAGTTGTCAGTACAGATGATGGATGGATGGACGGAATGGGTGTAAGTTCGTTTTACTAACATTCGGCCAAATTAAAGTCTAATAAGTCAATATGTATGTTAATATTTTATGTACAAGACTACATGCATGTAAGGCTAGACATCTCGAGTTAGTTTAGGTTCTTTTATCCCTCCCTATTTTTGAGTTTAATAATAATTAAAGGGTAGAAAATAAATAATGCCAGTGTATCTGCTGCAATCTAAGCAGTTTTATTTCTCAATTACACATTTTATCCTCAAGACAAAATGTCTCTCATTAAGATCTCACCCAAAGGAAATGTAACCACGGTATATCATTTTTGTTTCAACACTGCTACCATCTTGAATTTCGATATTTAATACTTTTTAATGTAGTAGACTTCTAAGGCCAAAAGCAAAAACATGTTAGATGATACATACATCAAAGGCTTAATTAGTCAGAAATTAGTTTGTGAGATGCTGTTTTTATAAAACATTTTGATGAGACTGATTAGCTACATCATAAACTTATGTCATATTGTCAGATTATGGCCGTCTTTGGTAGCAAGAAAAAAGTCTACCATAATGGTAATATAAATTTTTTTTTTATTAAATTATATTATTTAATTAGTTTTGTTAGTTTTATGGCCATTTGCATGCTGGAAAAAAAAAGATTAGATTCAGTAGATTTTAACAGAAGAGAACATATATTAAAAGTATATTCAGTTATACTCGGAGAAAGAAAATGCACATTTAGCTCATTTCGTATTTTTTTAAGAAATAGAAGAAGAGAATCTCAAATGGGCAGTGAACATCTCTTCAAGTCTGGCCACTAAATAAAATAAGAGAATGCTCCACTCACTCTACTGTTGCGATGGCTCGATCATATTACAATCATTTTTTCCTGCTTCGTCACGAACACAGGACTGCTGTCAGGGCTGGGCTTAAAGACACAGATCCCTATAAATCAGATCATACAGACATACCCATGGTAAAAGTATTGATTATTTCAACATGCTGGTATAGTATAGTATCATTTAAAAGAATTCTAGTACTACTAGTGGTACTAGTACTGGTATACATACAACACTACATGGCACAGTAGTATGCTGTAGGTACCATGCTATTTTTGAGAGTAACATAGTACTTATTTTCTGACATACTGTACATACTGTGTAAAGGTTAGTACCCCTGTTTTTAACTGTATAAAAACATAATAAAAATCATCTGATCATGGCATGATCATATTCGTATATTTGTGTTAGAGAAATCTAACCTCATATGAACAAAAAATATATAACTTTTTTTTCAATGTGACAGTATTTATTTAATAAAAATAAAGCCAAAAGAAAAAAGAAAAAAAACATGTGGGCAGTACTAAGTGCCCCCATGATTCAATAGCTTGTAGATCCAACTTGGAGTAATTGTCTTCACTCACTCACTCACTCACTCACTCATCATCAATACCGCTTTATCGTGTATCGCGGAGAGCCTGGAGCCAATCCCAGGAGACTTAAGACACGAGGCGGGGTACACCCTGGACCACTACGGGCAATTTGGGAGCGCCGGTTAGTCTAACCTGCATGTCTTTGGACTGTGGGAGGAAACCGAAGCACCCGGAGGAAACCCACCAAGCACAGGGAAAACCAGATGGCATTGAAACCAGATGGGACTCGAACCCAGACCCTGAAGGTGCAAGGTGACAGTGCTGACCGCTGAGTCAACCATGCCTGTATGATTACACCAAATAAAAAAATGGTTTGCATAAATAAATATATTTGCATTTCCAGAAAGCTGTACTGTGTTTGACTGAGTGTATGTGGATATATTTATATTTATACGGAATACATTAAAAAAATGGCATTTATCTTAGAACACTCATTTCATTTTTTTCTATTTTTAAAGACTCTTTGCCTAGCTTGGTGTTAGACTTGTGGAAGTACAGATAGTTACATGCTAACAGCACTAAGGTGGAGGATAAATGGGCTGTGTAATTGTGTTAACCTGATGTTCCTGACTGTGTAAATTGCATGTGATTGCACATTCTCTGTTCTCCAGCTTCATATCAGTTGAAAGTGTAACAGCAAAACATTCAGTATTTATATGTATATAAATAGAGTCAGAGAGTGAAGCCAGACCCAGAGCAATTAGCCATATAGCTAACTCCAGGCTCGCTAAGTAAATAAAATACAAATTCTCTGTTAAGCATGATAATCCATTTGTTAGCTTGAAGCTAACATTGATCTGCTGTCCAAAGTGATCTCGCTACAATCCCAGACTCGAGCAGTTGTGTTAATGAAATTTGTATGTATGATACACTGACGGCTGCGTTGCTCTTCATCTAATTGGCATTTTGTCTCATTCGCAGGCTGCAGAGAAACCCAAAACCAGGAGCACACCTCCAAAGTAAGTGACTGTTTCAAGCTGATTTGTTTCATCATGCACCCAGATGGACTATTAGACACAGTCCTGCTTCGACTTTTTTTTTTTCACAGCTGGAGGATTGTGAAGTGTTGGATGAGACCCAAGTCTTGAACATGAGAGTTAATTTTCAAGAACCTTTCCTTTTCCATCTGTTATCAAAAAACTACTCATCTCTAAAAGTGATGCTTCGCTCTTTTATACTGGTGTCTCTTTTATTAAGTTGCTTTTATTGTCTTAAATCGGTAATTGAGGAAATGTGCTATACGATCAATTGCCACTTTACGTGTACAGTACTAGTTTGCACAATTATCCGGTTGTTTGCGGCACCATGATGTGTACAGTACAAGAATGATACAGATACAGGTCAGGAATTCATGTTTCCATCAAATACTGGACTAAGGGCCTCCGAATGGCGCAGTGGTTAAAGCGCTCGCCCTATCATCCGGAGATCGCTAGTTCGAATCCGGGGTGATGCTGTAACCTCTCGCAGCCGGAGATCTAGAGAGAGCTGATTGGCCGAGCTCTCTCAGAGGGGAGGGATGAGAGGTACTTAGTGCTCCGACATTAATCACGGCTCTACAGCCAATCAGGGGCGTCTGTGAGCTCACGCAAGAGGAGGGAGCGGATAGCGCTGTCCTCCGAGTGTTCAGCGTTGCGTGAACGAGCAGTTCGAAAAGATGCGGTCGGCTGAGTGGTAGTAGTATCTTAATGTGGGAGCCCCCTAGTGACTAAATGACTATATTAGGGAGAAAATCGGGAAAAAATAACAATAAGAATAAAGGGGAAGTGATTTGACCTGTTGGTGGTTCAAGCGTTTGAGAAAGTTACAGTTCTCGAGAGTTACAGTCTTTTAGAGTTCGCACAGAATGGTATTAAAAACACAGCCAGAGAGAGAGAGACATTGTGAGTGGACATGCCTTGTTCACGAGAAGGATCAGAGGTGAGGAGGAGAATTTACAACCATGGTGAGCAGGAAAGCAACTTAAGTACAGTAGTTGAGTTGTTAAAATAACCAAAAAAACAAGAAATAATTTTCATCATATGATCATCAGCAAACACATGTCACATGTACTGGCAGTGTTGTTGTTCTTAGTCTTCCGGCTGCTCTCGTCAAGGGCTCCTCACAGCGGCACAGGATGTTTATTTGGTAGCAACTTACAACTTTATCTCATTATACAGTTGCGGGTTAAGCGCCTTGCTCAAGTAACTTTGTTATTGTAGGGTTTGAACCCGGGACTTTCTGAACCATAGTCTAATGCATTAACCACTGCATCCATTGGCTGGGATTTAGAATTGAACCCAGGCCTCCTGCATGGCAGGCGAGAAACCTACCACTGAGCCACAAATACCCCTTCCCCTACTCGCAATATGGACTGTTCTTCTGTGGTTGACCACAAACCTACTTTCTTTCCTCAATGGGTAAAATACAGTAGATGTGATCGGAGACAGGTGTAACAAGAGAAAGCAAAGCATGTAATTGTTTTTTACGATGCTGTGCAGTACAACAGATATAACAAAAGTAAAATAAATAAAAAAAACGCCCAAACTGTTGCATTCGCTTACAACCGTAGAAACCGTACCTAATCTACTGAAACACATTACTGTGTTCTTATGACATGCTAAGCAGTTTCGACCATTATCGAAGGTTGCTAGCAAGTTGACTAATAATATAATGTGCTAATTCTATAATTAGGGAAATGTCCTATTTTACTATTTAATGAGCTAGCATTAGGCTGACCATTAGATTGTGTAATTAAAACAGTTGCCAGATTTGCTGGCAAGCGTTAACCCCTTGGCTTCCCTTCTTGTTGGCGATCATACGATAAATGAAGACCTGACTAGTGCATGGGAATCCTAAACGAGTAAATGAGGTGCAAATTGTATTTTCAAGTTGAGGCAAACAGTCCATGTCGTTAATTCCGATCCACAACATGCTGTACTGAATATATACATACACCTCATCACCAACTCTATATAAAGGGTTATGTAATATATTATACACCGTGTGCCGATTTCATATATTCTAGTCTGAATGATGAAAGATAACGAGATGATGTGTGTCACATTATAAGGAAATTTCCTCACTATCCACTGGAGAAGCGCTGCTCCTGGTATTGTTCCTGTTATTAAGTCTCCAGCGTTTATTTCCCAGCATCCTCTCCTCTCTCCTTCATCTCTGACGATGCCTCTGTTGGCTTCTCAGAGGCAGCGTAAGGTGCAGACGGGGTCTCATTAAGAAGACGGAGGGAGAAATATGGCCTGCAGCTCTGTTGTCAGCCAGGGAGCCTGGGAGTGGAGGAGCTGTGAGCGATCCCGGGGCCACGACTTCATTCCTCTAACAAAAGCAAAGAGTGGGGCGCAGAGACAGAGCTGCAGGGGGTGGAGGGAGGCTGGAGGAGGCAGTTAAAGGGGTGGAGGGTCTTGTGGAGAAGGCAGTTACTGAGAAGGGGTCTGGAGCGCAAGTGGCAATTAGACTAGTGGTGGCTTAGGCTGTGTGATCATTTCTTAATGAGGTCTCGAATCCTGCTTAAGAGGTCTTTGAACGCTTTGCTTGATATTCATTTTCATCTTTTGTTCTCTGTCATAAAATATACTGTGTGTGTCCTACAGACTTTTTTTTTTTACATTGCTGTATGAGGATTGATACCTACAGTATACGAGTAAGCCAGTTGGGATAAGTACAAAAGAACTTTGGCACTAAGCTAGCAGGAATTGCACCTTGGCTTAGAAACAACGTGTGGACCCCTGTGTGGCCCAGAGCTCAGTGCTCGCTCAACTGAAGTGCACTCACATCATGCTTGCGTCACTGATTCATGCTTAAACGCATATATAGTACTATAAGTGCATGTCAATGAACAGGTCTTTAGGAAAAATTATACAAATAAACCAACATGAAAAGAGTGATATGCAAAATCTGTCTATGCTTATAGTTGATGTACACTACCAGTCCAACATTTGGACACAACTTTTAATTCCATGGTTAATTTTTCAGATTTTTATTTCGCTCTACATTGTAAAACACTGCTGAAGGCATTCGAAATAGCACGATATCCTTCTTTGAGATGTGCCTGAGATGTTCTGCTCTGTGAAGCCTTCTTATCAGCTCTAATCTGAAATGATTTCAATTGTTCGGTGACTCGAACTCGAATGAACTTCTCTTCAGCTGAGGTAGGTTTTGCTCATGCTTTCTTTGGATAGTCTTCATGAGAGCAGGTTTCGTCATGGTGCTCGATGGGTTTTGCAAACGCACTTGACAGTACTGTTTGTGCTATAGAAGAACTATTGCAGAAGAGATGATCTTCACGTCTGAAAATAGCAGCTGACTGTCGCCGTCGTTACTTAATTAACTAACGCCATATGTTTTATTTCAGAATTTTGAAAAAATCAAGAATTGTTTTAGAATGTAGAACTTTTGTGAAGGACTAACTCTAGGTGTAGTAATAGTGAATCCTGGTGGTGAGATCGATTTCCAGGAAACACGACACGTTTGCTTATTGTGAAACGGTTACAGACTCTCATTACTAGTAGAGACAGCGACGAATCTATTTGTCGTTTTAAGCCTGATTTCACCTTGTTGAATTCATTTCAAATTGATCTGATCATACTGTTCATAGTAGAATATTTTAGAAAGGAACGTTACATCAAGTGGTTGAGGTGCAGTGTTGTAAAGTTTGTTTTTTAGCGTGTCAATTTGGTCCAAGCCTAATGCTGAATGTCCTGCAGCTCACTTTCGGGACATTACGGGATGTTGTTAGGCAGCTTGCCTTGCAATAAAGTCCAATTTAGTTTCCTGTATAAATGACAGCGTTTAAAAATAGCGCTCGGAATCGCACACCAAGTCAAATTTAGCCTCTTTTTTTTTTTTTTTTTTTTTTAAGCTGGGAGGGTCAGATCAGTGGGTCGGTTTTTGACTTAGACATGATCTCTGTCATGTCCATGGAGGCCTGTATGAAGCATCTAGCCATTCCGTACTTCCACAGTGAGGCAATGTGCCCATTAAAACGTAGCCCACAGTTCAGCCTAGGGCTCCATGCTGCAGAAAAATCCAGCTACATGACTGCATGGGTTTCATACAGCCCTAAAATCAGCACTCCTATGGTGAGGAATCAAGCTTCATGTTGTCAGGAGTCTTACTAGTATTGAAAGATCAGGCTGATCCTGGAACAGTTCTTGCTGACACAAAGTCAGGTCTAATTTATTTTTTTAAAGCAGTATCCAGCATACTCACAGAGAAGGCATTATTTAGGGCGTCACATGTATATTTTGCCCATGTTTCATATGTGATATGGTATATACATGGTATATCGCATGCATGAACAGTTCGTCTTTAACGGCATGACAACAACCATGTGCTTACGTACGCTAACACGTTGCTATGTAAGAGCATAAGAATCTGACCTGTTACTAAGTGGTACAGTATTGAACGGATCTTTAATCATTTAAAGGACATGACATTCACAAAAACACATGGTATGGTTCCTAAATAAAGCAAGTTACCACAACGAGCATGTTGTCTAAAAGCAAAAGCACTGCCGCTGTTTATTTACTGTTATTTAGCAAGGCTAAACTCGTTCAGCGCTCAGGAATTTCTCTCCTTTTCGTAGGTTTTCTGCATTTGACATTGGCAATCTGTTTAGATATTTTAAATCTTCTGATAAGTGTGTCGGCATTCCATAGCTTAGCATAAAAATCCTTTCAGAAATACTTTTACTCAGCGCCTTTTAGTATGCTTTAGCTTTAAAAAAAAAAACAACGTTATTCATCGCAACAGGTCTTCTTTAGCTCTGCAAGTTTCGAAATAAACAGTTGAGACGTTATTTTCCTGCTGTTTAGTCTGCAGTGTGAAAATGTTCTTTTCCACTTAGTTTTTGTAAAGAAAATTTCCTTTAACCCAAACTGTCATTAAACGTTAATTTTCCCTCCTTTTAAAGTGCGTTTACAGTAGATACGCATCGATACAGTAGGATATGAAACCCAGAACCTAGACCTTAGCTGCGTCCATGCAGCCTATTTCCCACATCATGCCATACACGGCCAAAACTTGTATTTCAGTGTTTACGGTGGTTCATCTGAATTTTAATCACTTAAGATTCAAATATAAGGCTTTGATATTTTCTCACAAGTACGCTGTCTGTACGTATACTCCGATCAGCTAAAGCTACAGTATAAAAGCATGAACATTAAAACCACCTAGGTTCCCCTTGTGCCACAAGGGCAGCTCTGGCCCCTCGAGGGCCGCTGTGGATCAATCCGGTTCGTCTGGTGCATCCAGTGGATGCTCGTTAAGATTGTGCTCTGGGGAATTTGAAGGCCGCTTCAACAACCCTGAACTCTTTGCCTGTTAAGCTCTGTGTGCGTGGCAAGCTGTGATGCACTGGCTGTTCTGATACCATTCTGTCATGGCCTGCATTTTCTTTTCTGTCGGAATTGGGCCTGGCAGGCTGACCTTTGGCACCGTGGGTATAGATGAACCATTGGTGCCAATGATTCCGTCATCAGTTTACTGGTATATGATTGATAATCAATTCACCTGGCAGTGGTGTTAATGTTATAACTGATCAATGTACCGTATTCTTGCACTATCCTCATATAAGGGCCGTTAGCTAAAAACTAGTTTTCAGAATTCTTTTATCAGGTGCTAATAAAGAAAAAGTGAGAAGACTATCCATTGTACACAGCAGTAAAGTCCAGGAGGCTAAAAAACTGTATTTCAATGAACACCTGTTGAAATGACCGACATTGATTTGGTCCAAACTACTAACGAATGTTGGTCACATTTTTGGGTTGAGGCCAAATGAAAAAGTAGCATGCCATCAAACACAGAACAGCGCTAAAACCTCTATTTCCTAGCGCTTGTGAGTGAGTATCTAAATATTACAATATTATATTAAATTAGATTAATTCACTTACTGAATAAAATTAACCAAAATTTAAACAATTACGTTGCTTATCGTTGCTAAAAATGTAATTAGTTAATTTTACCAAAGTACAGGGTGGGCCATTTATATGGATACACCTTAATAAAATGGGAATGGTTGGTGATATTAACATCCTGTTTGTGGCACATTAGTATATGTTAGTATATGTCTCCCACTCTTCACACACTGATAGCAACACCGCAGGAGAAATGCCAGCACAGGCTTCCAGTATCCGTAGTTTCAGGTGCTGCACGTCTAGTATCTTCACACCATAGACAATTGCCTTCAGATGACCCCAAAGATAAAAGTCTAAGGGGGTCAGATCGGGAGACTTTGGGGGCCATTCAACTGGCCCACGACGACCAATCCACTTTTCAGGAAACTGTTCATCTAGGAAAGGCTCGGACCTGACACCCATCATTGGGTGGATGATGGAGGGATCTATCCAATGTGGGTTAGTGTCAGACCAGTTGAATGGCATTTCTCCTGCGGAGTTGCTATCAGTGTGTGAAGAGTGGGAGAAGAGGGTTGCATTGACAATCCATCACAATGGGCAGCACATTGAACACATTTTATAAGTGGTCAGAAACTTGTAAATAACTCATGAAAGAATAAAGTTACATTACAACCAAGCACACCATTGTTTTTCTTGTGAAATTCCCAATAAGTTTGATGTGTCACATGACCCTCTTCCTATTGAAAAAAAACAAAAGTTGGACCCAAGATGGCCGACGTCCAAATGGCCACCATGGTCACCACCCATCTTGAAAAGTTTGCCCCCTCACATATACTAATGTGCCACAAACAGGACGTTAACATCACCATCCATTCTCATTTTATTAAGGTGTATCCATATAAATGGCCCACCCTGTACAATTTTGTAGCTTTCTGAAAAGTTTGATTGGATGAGGCAAAATTAGGATGTAACAAGTATGGGGCCATAAGGAACACACTTGTTATTGAGGCTACACAACAAACAAAAAAAAGAAAGAAAGAAAGAAAGAAAAGGGAAAAAAATTGCCGGACTTTGGACAGACGCGGACATTGGTCAGGTCTAGGCTCAGCAATGTTATTTTCTATACAAATAATAAAACTGTAAAGTTGGCGTGTCTGTATAAAAAATATATATATTTGCGGAGATGTAAAATGAGTAATAGGACACATCAACATGGTTTTCGGAATTTGTCTGTTTGTCTGTTTGTTTGTGCATGCATCATGTAAAAACTGCTGAATAAATTTTAACGGAGTTTTCACAGCTGTATTTGGCAGAGCTTGAGTTAACATATAGGCTTTGTTTAATCACAATCGGCTCACTGGAAAAGAAGATGCGCTTAATTTGAAATTTAAATGAAAACGCCCCTGTATCATTAAAAAATCATTAGTTCATCTCAAAATTCAACAGATGGCGCTGTAAATTTTTTAACATGCGCTTATGAGTGTACAATTGAAACATCTTAATAAACGCGGTCACGCGCATTCATTCCGCGCACTTCACGGTACATGAATTCATTACAAAATTCAACAGGTGCCGTCGTACATTTTTTAAAACGAGCTCATGAGTTACAATTAAATTCCACACAAACAAAGTCGCGGGCACTAATCTAAAGTGGCAATAAAATGAAATCAGCTAACTCCCACCAATAAGTGTTTTTTTTTTGTTGTTGTTTTGTCCTCTGATGGAACTGGCGTATTCAATGCACAACAATTCCATGATTCATGAGGCTCAAATTATGAATCATTTTCACAGTCCTGACCATTTGAAACCCAGTTGAAAGTCTTTAAGGTGCGCTGGAGACGACTTTACAGAGCGGTTCGACTTTTCAGGTTATCAATCAAGATCTCATTCCAATGAAAGATCAGAGTGTGTGGCTTTTTTAAATGTATTATTTATTTATTTTTTACCAGACAGTGAATATATCTGTGTATATATAAACACGTCTGTGCTTTTTATAAAGGAGATAGTTTATCAAGCGTGGCTGCAGAAACAGCTGTAGGCTATGAATATACAGACAGGCTGGGAATACAAGCGTCATTTTTATACGTTGTTTATTCAGATATTTCATTCATATGTTTTATTTACGACATGTTCGACTCAATTTCAATAAAACTGCTGGATATTACAGCTGCTTAGAGAACGTCGGTATGTTCTGGTGGTTGGTTTAAAATGGGAACTTTATATGTAGTTATATCTCTTCTATTTATACTTGCGATTCAGGTCTGTGAAATATATTTTACATAACTTTATCAGAACTGTAGAAAGTAGAAAACGTAACCAAAAAAAACAAAAAAAATATGGTTTCCGCAGACTGCTACTGCTTAATAATGAAATGAGAGCTGTGCTGAGAGCTTCTAGACATTTGACAGGTGAAGGTCATACTGTAAGTAGTGTAAGAACCAGTGTAAAGAGTTTATCAAATACGTTTATGAAAGACAGTACGTCTTGATGTTTTACGTTGTAGATCATAAGCGTACTGATCCAGAATGAGTGAGTACGTTATAGAAAAACTCTTTCAATAGGAACCATTTGTCTGTGATCAATCAGTCAAGCATGTTGTATTTTTCTCATCCAGCATTTAATCAAACAGTAATTAAACTTACACTTCAATCTTTCTATTAAGCACACCTTATTATACACTATATTACACTCTAACTGATTTCACACAAAGCATCTCTCTAAGGCTAAAACAATCAGACATATTTCTTTTTTCTCTTTAGGACTAAAAGGTTCTACGCCCACACACTCACACACTCTCACACACTCTCACACACACACTGCCGGTCTAAAAGTAAATGTTATGATGGTTGGTTGTAGAAAAAAAAAAAGAAAAAAAAAAGAAATAATGCGTGTGTATTGAGTTTACCTCTGCAGACGGGTTTTTGGCTGATAGCAATCTCTGTGAGCAGTCATGCAGCAAATACATCACCAGCTTCACCAACCAGCAAAAAAAGAGAGGCAGATGAGGGAGAGGAGGGAGAAGGAAAAAAAATTGCTCCCCTATCCTCGCTTTCCAGTCTGACTACTTGCTTCTCCATCATTATTCATATCTTCTCACCCCACACTGTTGTGTATCATATGAGAGACTGTTTCACCATCATCGCAGCTCGTTCCAAACAATATGTTTTAATGTGCTGACGCCGAAACGGTTGCCATATTTCAGAAGCGTTTGTGCCGCAACAAGAGAGGAGAGCGAACGGCAGGGTGCTATAAAGCACATGCCGTGTTTCGTTTGGTATGTAAGGGATGACACATCGCGGAGAATGCGGTTATACTGTATATACTGTAGTTGATTGGTTTCTGATGACAACATTTTCCGACGTGATTTGTTCCGCTAGCCAAATTGCCAACTTTTAGGTTATTGTTATTATATTAGAATAAAACAAATGTAAATCTTTTTTCAGTGATATTTAATGATCTAACCCCCCATTAAACAATACGTCAGTTGAGTTATAGCATCATTTTCTCACTTCAGTCCTTCGTAAGGTTAATAAGACAAAAACAATCATTTACTTGAACACTTTCCCATGATGGAAAACGTAATCATTATCACTAACCACTGTTCAAAGATTTCTCTCTTTATAGATAATTTGGCTTTCACCGTGGATTTCTGCCATTCAAAGCCATAGAAATGGCTTTGTAACCTTTTCCAGACTCATACATGTTAAATAATTTGTTTCCAATGTGTTGAATTTCTTTACATTGCAGCATGATCAGATTTTTATTTCTATTCTTTTTAGCGTGCTTCAGTTTGTCAGGGGGGGGGAGGGGGGGGGGGCAAATACTTTTTTTCACATAGGGTCAGGTAGGTTTGGACAATAAATGAATATCATTTAATAAATGAAATCATATCAGTCATTTATAAAAATTCACTTACATTTTCTCCTTCTTGAAGTTAATAGGACAAAAACATTCGATTGTGGAAAACGTAAGTACTTTTAAACAATGTTTTATTAACTGGTATAACACAACCTCGCCTCCATCGCAAGCCATGCATTTGTGCCATCTTTGTGCAATCCGCTTTGAAAATCTCCTTTGTCGCAGTTGTAGGTTTCCCGCTGTGTAACTTCTCTTCAATGCTGTTTTCCAGTCTTTAAACTTCTATATTTCTCCATCTGTGCACACTGCTCTTGTCATCCCTGTAAACATTCTGTAATTTCTGTGGATGTCGGCGAGCCTACAGTACACCCCTCCTGCATCAAGAACTTAATGATGAACGATGAAAGAGGTAGAATAGTTAATATAAAGGAAGAGTTACTCTATAAAAGTATATATACAGGGTGTCCTCAAAATCTGGGTACATAGGGGATTAACACATACTTTTAAAACAAAACAATTTTAGTTAATTCTAATGTTAATAAATAATATTTCCATCATTTTCAATGCATAATTTATTTATATTTATATATATATATATATATGTTAAATGTAACTTTATTAATTTTTAGATGCACGTCCGTCATCACTGTGCATGTTTTAATTTTTATGTTTTTAATTTCTTTAAGCTTAAACAAGCAAGTTTTTTTTTTTTTTTTATCTATATAAGAAGATATCCTCCTCCAACTTGTTGCTTAGCTCTGCCTAGCTTTGCTCAGCTGTGCTGTTCCTTATTGCCCGGGTGGCTCAGCGGAAGCTCATTTACATAGACACTGAAATTGTGCATTTGAAAAAGGAGTGATGCAGAGGGAGTTTGAAACAGAAATTGCATTATCTGAGCAGGATTTCAATTGGAGCGTTAACAGGTACACCTTGAAGGAGCTATGAAACCTGCGCTTGTGAATGAGCTTGTCTGTACGGTATAGAACAAATATGGTTATTCTAAAGTATGCAATAGCTGTGAGAGTCAGGCAAAGGAAACCTAATGGAGATGATTTCTTTTTTTTTTTTTTTTTTTGTTCAGGGTGATGGAAGAAATTGAATTTTTATCAACCTGAAATGAAGGCAGGTAATTGTATGCAGTGCCAGGCCAATGTTTAATGTTTAAAGGAGCCCTTTGGAAAGTTGAGGCAATTCAGAGGTTCCTTTAGATGAAACTCCAATTGCTCTGCGTTTAATCTTTGACCCAGTGGGAACCACTCTCTCCAGTGCAACACGAGGTAGTAATGGCTTGAGTAGGCATTGTCGGCACGCACTGGAGTAAACACTCTGAAGAGTACTCTGACCCGCACCTTCATGGGCCTTTGTCCCGGGCAAGCTGCCAGTGTTTATGTACACTAAGTGTATGTATTTGAGAAGGAGGAGTAGCTAAAAGACAGGATGTAACACGACATAAAACAATACATATCCTAGAAACAAGCATCCCTCTGACCAAGACATGACTGCAGAGGATGAAAAGACAGTAGTAACAGTAAGCAATCATCGTGAGGGCAGAAGGGGAGAATGGGAGACGAAACCAGACCCTGTCGGAGAGGTGTATGCTTTCAGCACCGCTTTTTTGAGCCATGTGATCCGTCACTTGCTGTCTGTGAAGTCTGGCCCCGTGTCGGCGAAAGACAGAAAAATTATCCCTCCTACCTCATTCTATCATACGGCAACTCCCCCACCTCCTGATCCTGCCAAAGCTCAGTGCAACTCCGGATCCATATGTAGACAGAAGAAAAAATAAACACAAATCCTGAGGTCTGGTTTCATCTTGTAAGAGCAGAAGAGGAGTAAAGAACAGAGGGAAATTTGTGTAAAACTCTATTAGCTCTTTATAAGCATATAAGATCATAATTATAGATATGCATACGTAGATGGAAAAACAACGTAACTGCATTGTATCGTCTTGAGGTGCTAAGTGTCAAAACTGAATTTTCTAAATTTTGTGCAAATTACTTCTACAGTAAAATGACAACTACCCAGTAATTGATGTTTTATATCTAATGTTTAGTTAGGTATTAGAATATAGGAAAATCCTACAGTAAGCTCACGGATCGTACTTTTAGAAGCAGCTTTTCCATAAAATGTATTAAACTGTGAGTATTTATCACATCATTCTTATAAGCTGAAAAATTCTAAGCGCGGTAGCGCGGTGCGTAGCTGCAAAAAAAAAAGCTCATTGTTTTGTTAACTTCTGGTCAGCACTGCCATGTTCTTCTGTGTGATTGATAGCCGTTGTGTATAATAAAGTTTTGAGCGTGATAGATATGATTGAACTGGCAGCAGAGGAAGCAGCGCAACGTTTATTACAGTAACGGATCACACTGCCAAAGGGTTTTCAACGCTGTCCACATCCACTGAGAAGCGGAGCTTGCTGTAGTATGATTTAAGAGTCCAGATGTCACGATGTCCAGAAATCCGAGTCGTAGCCGGACACAAAATAAATAAGCGCTACTGAACGAGTTATAGACAAAGAAATGCCTTCTTCGAGGTATTTTGAAAATGTCAGCAGTGCGGTAACTGTCAAGTTCGGCTCTTAATCTTGTTTAATTGTCTTAAAGCATACATTTTAGCAAGTTTAACGGTTTGTGTTTAAAAGTTTCACAGGGAGCCAGTTCATTTTGAAACAGCGATTTACATGATTGAAAAGTGTGTAGTACTCACTCATTCATCTTCATTGTCTATGCTGGTTATCCAGGATCACACGGCCCTGGAGCGTATCCCAGGAGACTCTGGGCACAAGGGTACAATACATCGCAGGGTACGCACACGCTGGACAATTTGGGAACGCCAGTTAGCCTACTCTGCATTTCTTTGGACTGTGGGTGGAAACCAGAGTACCCGGAGGAAACCCACCATATACGAGGAGAACATGCAAACTTCATATACACATTCCCAATGCAGGATTTGAACCCTCGACCCTGGAGGTGTAAGGCCACAGTGCTAACCATTACGCCACCGTGTTACCTACAGTATAGTACTATTTATTTATAAGAACTTAATGATGTTTGTATGTTTAAGAGTAGTCTAACATTTTAAGCTTTAGCTATTTCTTTTCTTTTCTTTGCCCAGTCAGCCAGTTACAGCGGAAGATTTATCTGAAATGTACTCCAGGTGGTGTTCTTAATGGAGACCTCACAATTTTTGTGATCTGGTCTTGGGACTGGCACTGACCTGGGTTAAACCCTTGTTAACGGGACCAGGATTCAGCCCCATGCCGTCGCGGTGTAAGTGCAACTAACTAGTATAATAGTAGCGACATACCCATGAGAAACAAACTTGTAATAACTTTAGAGCTTTTCTAGTGCAGGGTTAGCTTTTTTTGTTGATGTTATTTATTTTAGATTCTGATTGGATGGATGCATGGGAACTACAGTATCACCACCTCTTTCCTTTACCAGCCTGGGCTTCAATTTTGTCTCAATGAATCTTTCCAATTACATAATATAAATCCATAAAGTTCATATATATCTTTATGTATTTATATATAGTCATATATGAATATTTAACTGGACATCGGGTGATTACATGACCATCAGTTAATCTGTTACAATTGGATCGTACAAAATCTTGTTTTTTTTTTTTGTTTGTTTGTTTGTTTTTTGGGTGGACTGACAACTGAGAACTTTCTTCACTGATGTAAAGATGAATGGATGCTTGATCTCACTGCCACGGCAGATTAATGTCACTTGGTCCACTGGCCAGGATGTGAATTGGATGTAATTTAAATGATCTGGCCAAAGCAAACACAAAGTTACAGCAGATACATCAAATATCAAGTTGATTATGCTGTAATCTCTCTCAGATGTTATTACCATCCAAGTCCAAAGGAGCAGGTGGTTGACTTGCTTTCCAAAATCAAAGTACAAGTCATTCGCTCCGTGTTTGTTTATGCCAAGAATTCTTCATTAGCTACAACAGATGCTCAGTCTTCCTATTACCGCAACATCACTTGAAACTAATGACATGTTATTGAAATATCCGTCATGCATGGATATGAGAGTCGCAAACAGAAGTAAGGACTAAATTGTGCTGTTAACGGATTTACGATTTGCTTTGATAGAATGTATTGGTATATTTCAGTTTGATGGTCTGGCAGACAATGAGGACTTGGAACCTCGCGATAAGACTTAAACCGATTTTGAATGTCTGTTGGTTCAAATGGAATGATGACTGTTAGCGATCTAAAAAAAACGTCCAATATTCTGATAGAGATATTCGGCTGCAAAATAGTTTCATTACAGCTTTCATGTTTATTCAGCAGGTTATTTTTAAGGATTTGAGCGTTTGATTTGAATGTTTCTGCCTTAGAGACATTCACAACTACAAAACACACACAACAACAACAACAACAAAAAATGTTGAGGTGCACAGGGTAACATCTTTTGCTTTTTCAAACACGAAAACAACAGAAGTTGCTTTTTGGCGTGACTGGATAAGAAGGAAAATGGCGGTGGGCTCTCTCGGGTCAATAGAACTGGATGCGTTGACGTGAGCATAACGTCAGCTTTGATTCTTCGTGTTGAACGTGTCAGTAGAATGATGTGAACTTGGCAGGACGGAGCTAACCACCGCTTGGCAGCCAAAACGCCCTCACAGCTGGCCCTCCAGCCTTTGATACTGATATAACGGTAACTCAAACCAGTCAGACGGGTAGATGCGCGTTCACACACGCAGACTCTGATGTAAAGGCTGTTCCATCACCGTAACCACAGACGCAACCGTTGTAACACAGCCCACAAGTGTAATACACGAGTAAGCATGTATGTACAGGAGATGTGTATGAACATTGATCCGAGAGAGAGCAGTCAGAAGATTCCTGCCCTGAGGACTTCAAAACCCTCTTTTGATGCTTTTTGATGTGTTGCTCTGGTTCTCGCTGCTTTGGCCCATATGGATTTCAAGATGAAGAATTGCTAAGTAAGGAATAAAACACTTTGAGATGTCCAGGTATAGGAAAATATTCCGTTGTTGCTTCTTTTCAGGTGATTATTTTCGAAAGAACAGCTCTTCCAGTCCTTATATTACCACAGTCTTCCAACAATGACATCTTTTATTGCAGATTTTTTTTTTCTTATCTATTTGTAGTTATATTAATCAGAACATCCTGTAGACGGCTTTGTTCCTTGTGTCATTCCCATGAAAGCACCTTTAAATGGGCTTTTCTTATTTCTCTTTCTTAAAGTTAATAGAACATTTTTAAGGTAGCTTGTGATACAAAGAAACAAACAAAAGAATTTATTTTTAAAAAAGCTGTTAATTTATCATTCTGAAGACCGTTTCATGGCGGAAAGCGTTCTTGCTGCTCAGACACGGGGGACTCCTTCTATGAATGTTTGATAACTTTACAATGAACTTAATTCTAATTTCACTATATTGACAATTTTATTTCTAATATTTCTTTAACAAGCTGACGCAAGTTTCAGAAGTTCCCCAAGGTCTGTCTGTTAATGCTCCTTCTGAAATACTCCGGAGATAATACTTCTTCTTTTTTTTTGCATTGTTAATGCTCATCAGCTCATCTGGCCATGTTGTTTCAGTGTCAAGTCAAGTCAAAAAAACATTATTTGTATATGTTGGTCATTGTCGCAAAGCAGCCTTACAGAATTAAAAGAAAATGATTATGAAATGTGAGAAAATATGTATGAATCAAACTGATCAGATAGTCCCTGATGAAGAAGCCGAGGGCGACGGTGGCAAGGAAAAACTCCCTGAGATGGCAGTAGGATGAAACCTTGAGAGGAACCGGACTCAACAGGGAACCCATCCTCATTCGATGATAACGGATAGCAGGGATTGTTTTGCAGTCATAAGGTGTGAAAGGCTCCTGGAAGTACAATATAATAGGTGATGTGTTTAAGTTTATACGGAGTCTAGTTTGTTACTGGAGGCAGCGTCTATAGTACTGTGCAAAAGTCGTAGGAGCCTGTATTTCTTAATCCAATCTTTGTTATACATGTTTATTTTATGGCTTAATTATTAAGAAAAATATTTTTTAAATATCTGATTTCCGGCCATTAGTATTCCAGAAAACATATTTGATTTTTAATCGTACAGACAAAAAAGAAAGCAGCATAAAGCTTCTGGGTTTTGCATCAAAAGAAAATTGAAAAGAAAGGTAGACAAAGTCCTCAGAATCAACGCATTTGGTTCTGCAGGACGTTCAGTAAAAAAACCAAGCAGCTAATTTCCTTATAGAACTGTCCAAATTGTACCTAAGACTATATTTTAAGTAAAGGATCATCAGACCAGGTATTGAGTTTATGAGTCATTCATTCATATTTTATACTTTTTATAGTATGTTTTTAAATGTAGAAACATTTTAGAAAATATCATTGCTTTGCAGCAGTTATTTGCTTGGGCCTAAGACTTTTGCACTGTATGTACTCTATGCTAATGAAAGATACTGCTAAGCCACACCCATTTTCTTCACAAGAATCAAGGATTATTTTTTTATAAAAGACTTAAACATAACCCTCTTCCAAAAGGTTGAGATGTCGTTTCATGGTAAAGGTATCAACACACACACACACACACACACACACACACACACACACACACACACACACATATATATATATATATATATATATATATATATATATATACTCAGATATTAAAAAGGCATACTATTTAAAGGCACATTTGTTTTACATGGCAGAACTCAACCGAGTGGTAGAGATGACTAAATCAGGTTACATTCAACACGTTTTTCAATATAATATAGTGACTTTGAACGCTACACTCCTATACTCCTATAGTTGAGCAGAGTATTAAAGGGCTCATATAAATCTACTGTACATTTTAATTGAATTTTAGCTGCTTATTATATTTATATTTTTATAGAAACTTGTTGTGGAAAATTTGTGAACACCCTTTGACCAATCAGAATCAAGCACCAAATAACTCTGTGATAGAATAAGACTTAAGCAATTTGAATCGTTAGACGATACATGTAGCACAAAACAGCATACGGACAAAAGAATTTGAGCTCAAGTATGAACGAGCGCATTCGGCAAAAGTTACGCCCCCCTACAAATAGAAACATGTTGTAATAAGGCTGAGGAACTGCTGTAGATCAAAGCGCATCACTGTTAACACGCTGTTTAGTTTAGTGGGGTTTCTCTTTCTCTAGTTTGTTTCTCTTCGCTGCCTTTTTATTCATATCACAGAATTCCTGGCAGGGGGTTGTGTTTGTTATGATGCATTTGACTTGGATTCAGATATTTCTTTTTGTCCTTCGATTTTCTTTTCAAGACGTCTGCAGGCATTTTCTCTACTAATAAGTAGTGACACACAGAACAAACCATCGGATAAAAAGCACAGCTGGATTATGATCTCCATAAAGCCTGGAAGGCTGTGCAAAAGAGCCAGCGCATTAGACTTGCAAATGATTTTTCGGAATGAAACAAGCTTAATGGTTTCAATATCCTTTCTCCATCTTGACCCGCGCGTTAGAACTCACAGACACCACGGCGAATCCGGGGAAGTTCGACTGAAGTTTCCCTTAAGAGAGGAAATAAATAATCTGTTCCAACAGTGTGACACTTTTATCATGTAGCTACATGACAGCAGCTGAATTATTACGCTCTGTTTGAAGATCTCTGTAGAGCGTCTCTGGTTGTTAAGCAAACAAAGATTCGAAACTTTATAACTATACGACTATAACACGATACCCTGAGTACCTCGAAGTTACTTTGAAGTGAGCATAGACACACTGGATATTGTAGAACACACACACACACACACGCACACACACACAGTGTATCTCCTGATTTACTTTAAACCTCAAATATCAAAACATAAGGGCTGAGCTTTTATGTCATCAAAGTAAAATTTGATTTGAGAGACACAGTGTGTGTGTGTGTGTGTGTGTGTGTGTGTGTGTGTGTGTGTGTGTGTGTGTGTGTGTGTGTGTGTGTGTGTGAAAGAGTGGGTGTGGGTGCATGTGTGTAGGTGTGTGTGGGTGTACTGATCTATGTGTGAGGGTGAAAGAGAGAGAGTGTGTGTGTGTGTGTGTGTGTGTGTGTGTGTGTGTGTGTGTGTGTGTGTGTGTGTGTGTGAAAGAGTGTGTGAGTGTACTGATCAGTGTGTGAGGGTGAAAGAGAGAGAGTGTCTGTACTGTATGTCTGTGAAAGAGTGGGTGTGGGTGCATGTGTGTATGTGTGTGTCGGTGTACTGGTCTGTGTGTGAGAGTGTGTGTGTGTATGTGTGTGTGCATGCGAGAGACAGAAAGAGAGTGTGTGTGCATGGGTGTACTTGTGTGTGTGTGTGTGTGTGTGTGTGTGTGTGTGTGTGTGTGTGTGTGTGTGTGTGTGTGTGTGTGTGTGTGTGTGTGTGTGTGTGTGCACGGATGTACATCAGTTAATGATGCGATCCTCACACGCATTTGTGTGTGTGTGTGTGTGTGTGTGTGTGTTAAAATACTTGAATGTAGTAGTATCACTTACATGTACATATATTCAATTAGAAAAATGATACAGGCAAGCATCTCTCTCTCTCTCTCTCTCTCTCTCTCTCTCTCTCTCTCTCTCTCTCTTTCTCTCTCTCTCTCTCTCTTTCCCCTACACACTTTCTCCCTCCACCCCCCTGAATAATGTGCCCAGGAACAGAGGAGCCATTAGGGGAACAGCCAGATGTTGGCTTGCTGGATGCACACCAGTGAATCAGACACGAGAGTTACAGATTGTCCTGCGGTTCGGAAATGTCTCATTCTTCACCGCCATCGCAGACACACACAGCGCACGGCTCCCGTTCCCTTTGGTGATGCGAATCCACCACTGTTCACTGCACAGACCCCCCACACGCACTGCAGGAGACTGCAATGTCTTATATAGTGCATTTTATCCAGATATGAGGTCGTTCTGTTCTTTCATTTTATTTATTTTTGTGAACAATCAAAGGACCAGGAATTATTTTGGATGTTTCACAAAACAGTTAAAAAACTTTAAAATAAGGCATTCATTATAAAATAAATAGTATTCTCTTAGTCGGAATATTCTGTTGTATGAAAACACCATAGAGTAATACTGTAGATGACTGTAGCACGAGCTTTGGTGTTCTTGTGTAATGTACTGTATGGAAACTTTTCTTTCTTTTTTTAAATTTTACTTAAAAGTAGTTCACATGAATCAATTATTAATATTTAATGAAGTGGAACTTTAGGAAAACTAAACAAACACCTTAAAGGCAAGAACTCAATCCATACAGTATAGTAGTAGAAACTAGCTATAACATAAATGAATGTAAAATAATGTTTTTTTATAGTACATTTAGATTCAGTTGAGGGTGAAGCTGATTTTCCTTTTCTCTCTCTCTCACACACACACACACAAACAAACAGTATTATTTATTATTTGCAAGTATTGAAATCTTGAAATTTTGAGTATTGAAATCGTTTCTATATTTCCATGTGAGCAGAACACAAGGACTATAACCTGATTAATCCTAAAATGTCATATCTTAATATAGATCATAAACAGGTATATGATAATAACCACAATATAATCATGTATAAGTTATGAGAATTTGTGGGGACTTGAGAGCAAACAGACAAAAAAAAAGGAGAAAGAAAATGTTGCTTTAGTATTCAGCAAAATTTTCAATACCATATTAATAACAGTAACCCTCAAATCTCAAGCAGAACAGATCTGAAACGAATTCCTGGTCAATGACCAAAAAAAAACCCCAAAAAACAATACTACTAATAATAATTATTTGGAAGTTATCTGTGTTTGACCTTTTCTTCATCCTATACTTTTCATATGCCTAGCTGAAAAAAAAAAGGATAAGACACTCTATAATGCTCAATCGTGATACCCTCTCTTTCATCATCTATACCGTTGTGTCCTTTATTCAGAGTCGCGGGGGGCCTGGAGCCTATCCCAGAAGTCTTAGGGTACAAGGCAGGGTACACCATGGATAGGGTGCCAGTCCATCGCAGGGCACTCACACATTCACACACTCATTCACACACTACGGCCAATTTGAGAACGGCAATTAGAACTCCAATTAGCCTAATCTGCAGGTCTTTGAACTGTGGGAGGAAACCGGAGAACCTGGAGGAAACCCACCTAGCAGAGGGAGACCGTGCAAGCTCCATACACACAGAGACGGGAATCGAACCCGGACTCACTGGCAGTCCAAGGCTATAGTGCTATGTGCAGTCGTGATCCCTGTGCGAAAAAAAGGATAAAAGTGCCCTGGGTTTTAGATTAGCGCTGTGCCATAGTGGTTAGCACTGTCACCTTAGTCCTCCAGGGTTGAGGGTTTGTTCAGACAGTCCAAATACATGCAGATTGTGTGTTGAAACCCTGTGATGGATTGGCACCCTGTCCAGCGTACCCCTTCTCATGCCCAGAGTCCGCTGGAATAAGGTGACCCTGTACAGGGTAAGCGATTATTAGCAAGTATGTGAGTGAGTAAATAAATTTGTTGTGGTCGAGTTTTATAATGTTATAGTATGTGATAAAACATAACTTGTATAATGCTTTATGAATGCATTCATTCTGATATTACTATATTCCTAGTTCATTATAAATATGACATTAATAGAAAGTCTTCAGCGTTCTGTCAGCCCCGTCTTTCTCTCTGTCTCTTTTCACACTTACATTCATACCCACTCCATTCCGCTAAAGCTTAGCTTCCTCCATCAGCAGCATGTGCGTTTGTTCTGTCTACTATTCAGTCGCTCCACATTTACTTAAATGACACCCAGACCATTTTTTTATTCCTATCACCACGATGCTGTCAGACCTCCTTAAGCATTCCTCCATCACATCCCTTGATAAAAAGAGCCCCTTTCTTCCCCCTCGTCTTCCCCCCTTCCTTTCCATTTCGGGCTGTAATTGTGCTGTGGGAGCTCTCTATCACACCTTAAGTGTGCCACCAATGTGACAATCCCGCGTACTGCAGTAGAGAGATGAATGTGTTACAGTCGGAGTGTTTTTAAATTTTATTTTTTATTATCATTCGGAGAAAATATTTAGTAAAACCGTATGTGGAAATGAAGAAATATTCTCATATGCTGTAACATGTTAAAAAATGGAATGCAATTTTTTTTTAAATACTACATATATGTTTGATGTATATGCGTTCTTATTCTGTATCCATTAGTCCTGTTATTAACGTTTTTTTTTTTTCCTTCAATACCTCGTTTCTTTAGGACAGTTTCCCAGTCAGATATTTATTAAAATACTTTAAACATTCAGAAGGAGATTTTAATAAAAGAGCACTTCACATTATTTATTTATTTATTTATTTATTTTGGTTCTTTGCCTAACCAAAACTCGCTGCTTCATGTCATTTCATGTCTACTTCTTTAGTGCACTTGTTCTTTTTATTTAAGGGCCCAGGATTTATGAAAATGAATGATGCCATCTTTCTCTTTGTGCAACAAGCCGCACTTGGCTAATTAATAAGCTTTCATTGTGGTTTATTTTATTCTCAGCAAATACAATTAGCAAGTACGTTTCTGGAAAACAAAAGCAGTCCTTGCATCAGTTTCCATCCATCATGATTGTTGATTATATACGCAATGCTTTTGGTGAGATTGATGGTTAGAAGGTGTGGTCAGAGTTTCATATATTGAGGTCACAAATTAATTATCTATCAATCTATCTATGAAATTTGGCCCCAAGCAGCCGACGCCTAGAAATATTTTGATACGATATATATTTTTTTAAAGATGTAATTAAGACACTGGATTCCCATTAGCCCATATCATTCAGGTACAGTATCTGTTATATGTATCTTGATCAGGACCCCAGAAACACCAGCCATAAGGTATGAGGTAGAAATACGCGCTGGATTCGACACCAGTCCATCACAGGACACATTGACAACTAGGGGGGATTTAAACTAGTTTTTCAGAGTTGAGAAGAAACCGGAACAGAACCACATGGATGTGAAAGTGCATGCTCCAGATTTAGATTGACCCAAGATTGGGTTTGAGATGTGAGATGGCGATGTGGATTTGATGGATCACCATGCTACAGATTTACCTTAAGCAGATTGTCCACATGAATAGTTTGAGGATGAAGAAAGCTTTTAATAGTCACATACACATAGATTCAAATTCTTTTTTCTTTTCTTTGTCCTTTGAAATTATTTTAATAATCTTTGTTTCTTATATATATATATATATATATATATATATATATATACACACACACACGCACACACACACACACACACACACATATATATATACATATATATATATATATATATATATATATATATACACACACACACTGTATACACCTGTGGCTCAGTCAAGTTTATTAATAGTTTTTTCTTTAGTGTAAGTCAGTCATGTTAGTCAGGAAATGTCAGATTTTTGATGATTGACATTGCAATATACATCTTCCGATACATATTTGTCCTCCAATATTGAAGAAATGTTATATAAATGGTATACTGCAACTGCAAAGCAAGGATGAAAATCATTGTTGGTTTCTAACTACGCTGAGTTTCTGAGCAGAGACATACAGTATGCCCACTTCTTTTGGTTATACCCTGATATATTAAGCTCTAAAGCTTTAATGTAAATGTTATTTTGCAGAAACACCGAAAGCATCTGCTGTAATGTTTGATTGTGAGCTTTTAAAGGACATACAGCATGAAGATCCAATATTATAGCGTTACACTATAGGGATAAAAGTATTTGGCCAAACCTGTTAATTATTCAATTTAGGTGTTTCAATCAGGCCCCTTATTCCCTTATATCTTAATGCTCCAGCATCCCAAGACATATTGGACAATGCTATGCTTCTAAATTTGTACCAACAGTTTGGCGAAGGCTCCTTTCGATTTCAACATGACCGTGCCCCAGTGCACAAAGCACGGACTATAAAGACATGGTTTTAAGAGTCCTGACCTCAACCCCATCGAGCACGTTTTGGGATGATCTGGAACGAAGATGGCGAGCCAGACCTTCTCATTCAACATCAGTTCCTGACCTCATCAATGCTCTACAGAATGAATGGGCACAAATTCCCACAAAAACACTTCAAAATCTTGTGGGCAGCCTTCGAAGACAAGTGGAAAATGGGGACCAACTCCATACTGAAGTATATGTGTTTGGATACAATGTGATTGCTGGTTTGGCTTAATACATTTGTCCGTATTGTGTATTAGAGGTTACCCATGTGCCCCTGCCCGCGTGTACATCCTGATGCCAGTGTGCTACCATTACCTGCAAATGTAGTGTCCGGTCAACTCACTCTAAAGTTTAGGCTCCAAAGTTTTGGCAGACATATTATTAATTCACAGTAAGACATAAAAGATGATGCTGACACTGTCTACTGCTTCTGTACATTCGATGACACATTCATTGACACTGCCTCTGTGTGTCTCTCTCTCTATATATATAGTATACATAGTATATATATAGTATACATATATAATTTTTTATAACAGCTATAAGTGACAAATCCATAGCCCGTCATTTGTCTTTTTTTTTTTTACTCACTAAATTCAATTATTGTGTTCTGTTCTTAATTGAGGTCTGGAAAAGATGTGTATTCTGGAAGAAGCAGACTTAGTTTCTAGCATGCATGTTAAAACACTTCACAAAGCGAGAAGGTGAAGTGTGAACACCCACTATCCACTTTCACGTTTCACATCTGTATGATATCAGAGCTGCAAACTCTAAGGTGACACATACACACACACACACACACACACACACACACACACACACACACACACACACATAGAGGCACATAATTAGAGATAAAGCTGTAAGCCAGGGTATCATTTGCAGCCCTTCTTTTGTAACATAAAGCATATAAGCTCTTAAACATATGTTATTTTTATTATGGACTTTGCAGCCTGTTATTCAGTGACTGATCCAGTATCAATGACTCAGTAGCTGGAGTGGGGAGTGTAATTTTTTTCACCCCTCAACTTATTGTAATTAGATGCTTCAACTAATGAGGTTCTCTCAATACAGACAACAATACAAAAAAAAAAAAAGAATCAGGATATCAGGAATTCTACCAGATCGCTTTGGTTTTTTCAACATGTAGGATGCATGTAGGAAGCCAGACACGTACATTTGCACGAGTGCATCAAGAGAACAAAGACATGTGCACACACACATATAAACAGAGCCATGGAGCATAATGATGCAGACCCACTTTGAGGTGCGCACATACACACACACACACACACACACACACACACACACACACACACACACACACACACACACACAAAGATTGCTTTTAAATGCATGTGCTGGCCAATTTACCTGACTGACCCACATAGTGCACTGCTTTCTACCATCCTATTTATTTTCTAACAGCACGTCATGCACGAGTGCATCCTTCCATTTCTGTAGTTCGTTCACATGTTGGTATCTTGTCTAACCTTCAGCTAGATGCTTAATACTATATGATGATGGAGGTCTTTTGTTTGTGTTAATAATCCAAGTATTTTGTCTCGTAACATATATTTATCCAAATGATCTATTTGAACTAAATACATTTATATAAAATACTCATTTTACGGCTGAGGTCTACAATGGAAAATTAGATCATCTACTTTTAAATAAATAAAATAAAGAATGGTTTTGACTGTACATTAGTCAAAACTCGCTCTTTCAATTACATCTTTACGTTTTAAAACAGTTTGTTTCAAAACATTGGAGCACCCGAAACCAGTCTCCGAAAATGGTTTCTGTCTGTCTGTCTGTACTGTATGTCTGTATATCTGTATGTCTGTCCAGCCAGATTTAGTTACAGCATCACGCAAAACTGGCTGAACAGAATCTAATTAGACTTTAATTTAATTAAAGAGAAGGAGAAGTTAAATCTGCTCCATTGTTGAAATATAAATGTTGAGCAGAAGTGAAGTTATGAGCAGTTGAAATGTTTCTTCTTAGATATGAACAGTTATGTACCGAATAATAATAAATATTTTCACAGCTGAAAGAACAGTTCTAAAGTGGTATAAGTGAATTTTAACATGCTGGAGTCATTTCAAGACACAACTTTATCTTTATCCGATTTACTTTTCCAATTTCAATTTCACATCTGTGAAATTCACTCTCCAATTAGTGTATATGTCTGACGACGAAAGAAGTACAACGTAGTGTAAACAAGGCGTAAGATACTCAACCTTACAATGTTTTAATTCTTTGTATTAATAAGTTAAACAGAGTTCTGCCTTACAGAAAGACAGGCAGACATGTACGTGAGCTTTAACCTGAATTAATAATAACATCACTGATTACAGCTACTGGGTCCAGCTAGTACTGTAAATACATTACATGTTGTTGACTTACATACTACTCGGTAGTTTTTAAATAATTTGTCCAAGCGACTTACTTTCACTTGTGTGTTGTCTTGATTGCAATTTCACTAGTATTTTTCTTAATTATTTCCTGATGTAAAACTGTTGGCTGTTTTTTTTTCTTTAGCGAGAATGTAGACTCCAATCTCTTTTTCTATTTTCTATTTTTGATATGACACGAGATCAGCGCTGTGTCAATATCATTCATTACGACTCCCTGCAAGCCTCTGTTGTGAAATGTGCAAAATCTGTGTCTTGTCAGTCGATATCACAGCACTCACAGCATGAAATACAAGAACTTGCGTAATTATGAACACTGTTCTGTTGGGAGTTTAGCAGCTTTACTTCAGGGATATGCCTAATTGCTTTTCCTGTGTAGCGACTTGTGAAACTTGTGACTCCGTATTCTCTTGTCGCAGCTGAATACTTTACGTCTAATTCATGTAAGTTTTGTAAACTTTTTAAATGAGCCTGATTAAAATGTCTCTGTTTAACAATGGGTGCTACTAATGTTCGTTTCTTTTCTTAGTTAGCTTTTTTCTTTTCTTTTTTTTCTTTTCCTTTTTTTCTTTCCTTTTTTCTTTTTTTCTTTTCTTGTTTTTCTTTTTTTCTTTTCCTTTTTTCTTTCCTTTTTTCTTTTCCTTTTTTTTCTTTTCCTTTTTATTCTTTTTCCTTTTTTCTTTTTTTTTAGAGAGTCAACTGAACATTTTATTTCCCTGGTACTTTAGCTCTGACAAAGCTCTATCCTAGCACCAAGACAGCACAAACCTGTACCGTATCTCTGCTGGAGTTAGAATCCAGCACCGTCAGAGCTATTAGCAGTCCGCGCGAGCGTCATGTTCCGAGGGGAAGCGGAACAGGAACACAATGATGACCTGGAGAAGGTTAATCATATCAGGACCAACACTTACTACCACACCACCAGGTGTCATCCACACCGCCACTGCTCTGTGTGTGTGTGTTTGTTTGCACATGTGTTTTGGCTGGATGTTTGGCCTTAACAGCTGGACAGAGTTTGTATTGGGTTATGCAGCTTTGCGGGGCAAACGACTCTCCAAAGTCAGGTGTTAGGTCACACAGGTGCGAGGAACAAAACAAGAGCCACAACAACACATGAAATTAAACGCTACGAGAAAAAAAAAAAGGAGAAACTTCTGCCAGTCACTTATTAATGAGTCAAAAACTGTAAAGAGTTGTTGACGGTATAACACGATGTAAACAAGGAAGAAATTGCGATTTGAATGTTGTCAAGTTTTTATTGATCATTTCTGATCGGTCACGTTCAATCAGGTATTAAATCACATTTTGGGTGATATAAGGTATTTATATTTTCAGATTTTCTGGTTCAATAAACTCCATTTGGATACCGAGTTTATTACTGTATCACGTCCGGTTACTGAGATATGGCCAGCGTGAGTTTGTTTACAAGGAAGGATTCGTAAAAAAAAAAAATCCTGAAATCGTATTGTTTAGAATATTTAAATGATGATTTAGTGACATGGTAAAAACGCTGAAACCCTCAGTCTCATTTTGACACCAGGATTTCAACAAGAAAAAAAAGTGACCAGCTTGGATAGTAAAGTATTAAGTTAAAGTAAGTTAAAGTATTTATTTTTAAAGTAAGTATTTAAATGCTTTACAATAATGTTTAGGATTAAAAACTAAATTCTGTTGAAGCATGGAGAAGACAAGGTATTTATTCAATGAATTTCAAATAAAATTCCATACATTTCCTCTACAGCACAAAAAGTAGCCTGAGTGACTTGATACCTTACTTCATTCGACAGGTCATATTTCACTCCATTTTGCCCTAATATCATCCTTTTCTTAATTCTCTCTCTAGACTCCCAGCAGGCACTGTACCACCCCAAGAGGGTCAGGGTTAAAACATGCTTCCTCAGAGATGTGTAAAGTCTGCTAAAGCATCTGTTCAAACTTCTGCTCGGGCAACATCTTAGGACACACTTGAAGTGATAACTCTGTTTCATCTGCATAAGATAACAAACTGTTGTAACTGTTTGATTATAATTTGATTGCATTTTTTTTGTTATTTCAAATTGTCACAAAGCAGCTTAACAGGAAGCTGGATGTAGACTTAGGTTCTTAAAGCAAGCCAAATGTGAAATAGGTACAGTACAGTATATACGAAACCCCTCAAGGCAACATGAGGAGGAAATATTGAATGGAACCAGACTCCAAAGGAACCCATTCTCTTCTGGGTGATGCACAATAATTGGATTTTTCTATTTATTACTCTTTGTAAGTGTATTCTGTAAAATCAAACAAAATATTGAGAGGACTCCTGGAATAAGAAAAGGATAGGTTTATGGTTATAGCGGGCAGGTTGAATTAAAATGTAAAAGGTTAATATTGTCATTCCTACCTAGGAACGAGGGCCAAGTTGGCATCTACTGGATTTGTACTGTACCTGTGATATCCTGGGATTAAAGCCAATGCAATTAAGTAGCTGTAAATACTATCTTTAACAAGCCACTGGTATATCTATCGAATTGGAGACAACATGGACTTCGGACAATCCCTTGGTTGTAGGTTTATACGGTCAAACCCAAGAACTCTTAGAAACAAGGTTGCCAAACTTCACCTCAACTACAATTGAAAATTTACCAAAATAAAAAAAAAAAATTACCCAAAATTCAGAAAAGATATAGCATAAGAATGACAATATACGGTAGTTTGAGGTCCTGCATCCAAGCGGGGCCTAGAGCCTACTCTGGGGATGGGATGTCAACCCATTCTAGGGCACAAGCACAGACCCTCACACAACACAAGCAATTTGGAAACACCAGCCAACCAAGACCACATGTCTTTAGACTGTGGGAGAAAACAAGAGTACCCTGAGGAAACCCACCAAGCAGAGCGAGAACATGAAACCTCCATGCAAACAGAATAGCGGCCAGATTCGAATCCCCCCAACCCTGGAGGTGCGCGGCATCAGTGGTAACCGCTAAGCCGCCATACTGTATCACCAGGTTGTTTATTCACCGGTTAATAAAAAGGTCCCACCTTTTATATTAGAACTACATAGAGTCATCGAGTGCTCTCCTGGATGTATCAGTGCAGCTCAAAAGACCATTCCGAGCTTATTAACTGTAATATCTGTATAGCTCCCCGTACAATTGTTGTGTAATTTTCACAGACACTGTTTACACTTACATGTTAGCCTTGGTTTGCAGAAATTGATTAGATTTCATTTCGGTTGTCTGCGTTAAAATAACATCTTGTTCAGACTAGCTTTTTCAACCTCGTTCCAAACCCAGATCAACTTGATGTAAAACCCGTGACCCTGGAAACCCCACAAGGAGTCACTCTTGGGGTGTTGATTGGACCCTTAGCCCTCATTTGCTCTGATTACATTTTCCTCATAACTGGAAGACACTTTGAATAAAACATCTGCCAAAGGAGTTGAAACGTACGTGCAAATTAGCGCAGATGCCGTTTCCAAACAGAAGTTCCAGACCATAAACAGATTTAGTCATATTGTGTTAACACGGACGGCTTATTCCCTGCAAACTTGTGAAGCAAAAAATGGCTGCCAAAAGTTTTGCACCCTCTCTGCCCAAGCGCCACGCATCAGTTTTTGCCTTCGAGTAGGTGACGCTGTTTCGCGGGTTCACTCCTCCTACTCAACACTGTTTACCCTCCACCATCTGTCTTCAACAAATAACTTCAAGCACTGGCAGGGGTTTGTTAATACTTAATAACTGCAAACTTGTCAATATTCAGCGAGTTTGGCTGGGATTTTCCTCAGCTCCCACCACTCGCTACTTTCCCAAGCACTGAGCTCGCTCGCGCCTAATCATCCTCTGTCCTCTGCAACTGTCAATCAAATTGCCAGGATAAGAAGTCTTAGGCGTGAATCGCAGGAGGCAGAGAAGTGTAGGAAAACTTTGATGGTGCATCTTTAAGAGTAAATGGTATAAAGCATAAAGAAAGAAGCCTTCCCACATACACACACACACACACACACACACACACACACACACACACACATGTACTTGTTTATCGGTAGAGTAATTCTGTCTCGTTGCCTGCAATCGCGTTTTCTCAGTAGCATCCTTGGAAATCAATGTTGCGTGCCTACATACAGCAAATATTTCATTGTATTTTATGACGGCGCGTCTAATTCTCGCAGGCTGTGTCCGGAGCGATCGAGAGTGTTCATTAGCCATTACAATTATAACTGCGCGTCTAATTCTCTTTGGACAGTGTGCGTCTAATTCTCTTTGGACAGTGTCCAGATGCTAGCTGCGTAAAAGGTACCGTTAGCACTGAATGAATGCACTGACACAATGGCTTCTGTGAGGATAATTGAGCTTCATTAGCGATTAGCGGCACACCGCTGCTGCAGCTCAGGTGCCAGGGTCAGTCACATTAGTGCTAATGCGCTGTGGCCTTGTAATAAGTGCAGCATTACCGTGTTGTTGCCACCATCCCCGCGTCTGGACAGAGGGGATGCCGCGTCAGGGATGGAACCATGTTCAGCAGGGTAAAGCCGAGCCGCTCTCGCGCAATCAAAAGGATTAGAGACGGACGCATTAGTCAGATGAAATACATTAGAGTTACTGTCGAAAGTCCTCATGCGACCTGGCCAGATTGTGATATGATTTTTTTTTTGGTGTGTGTGTGTGTGTGTGTGTGTGTGTGTGTGTGTGTGTGTGTGTGTGTGTGTGTGTGTGTGTGTCTTGAAACAGATACCCTGACATGGTTACGCAGTGTAAACCACTGCAGGATTTTGTCAACAAATGTAGTTGTTTTGGTTGATTCAAGACTTGGTTATGTCTGGCACGGTCGAACGTTTGGTCTGAAACACCCCAAAGCAACAACAATATCAAAGCATATGCTTTCATCTTTAGTTGTTTTTAAATAAACAGACGAAAGACCACAGAGAATTCCAGCCATTTTATCTCTCACAAATGACTCAAAAAAATAACAGCAATAACATGGCTTATTGCTTATTCCTTATTGCAGGGCATGTGCTTCTTAGTGTGTGTGTGTGTGTGTGTGTGTGTGTGTGTGTGTGTGTGTGTGTGTGTGTGTGTGTGTGTGTGTGTGTGTGCGCGTGTGTGTGTGCGCGCGTGTGTGTGTGTTGTCTTTAATATACAAAAAAGACACATGGTCAGGCTGTTTTATTTAACATAATTTCTCCACACACTCACATACAGCACACACACACACACACACACACACACACACACACACACACACACACAACACACACACACACATGATTGTCTTGTGAAGACCTTCCATTGACGTAGCTGTAACAGAGTTAATTAATGCTAGGCCTAAATCTAATCCTCCAGTACCCACAAAAAATGTTGTTGTTTTTTTCAATAAGATTAGTTTTACTCTGTCACCACTAAGACATAAAAAAGTCCCCCCCCCACACACACATACACACACTGATGAGGAAAGTGTGATGCCGGCTGGTCCACAGTTGCAGTAATTAGACTCGTATCTCTCTGTGTTTTTTTTTTCTTCTTCTTCTTGTTCTTTTCCTCCTCTCTTTCTCTTTCACAGTTGGCTCTGTCTCCCTCTCTCCCTATGCACTCCAGATTTTCGACTCATTTATTGATGTGTTTTTCAGCACGGATCCACTCTCCCCTTCAATTTATGTTCTTTCTCTGCTGTCAAAACACACTCTCTTTCCCCGGTCCTCACCCATCAAGTTTTACTGGATGAATTTTTCATTAAGCAGCTCTGCTTTTCTCCACTACAACACAAAACGAGCCAGAAATGCCCAAAAGTGCAAGTGATTCATTTCGCCTGGGTCTGATCCCTTTGTTTTGCAAGGAGTAGCACTATTTTTTTATCCTTCACCAGGGGGTGATGGGGACCGTGGGGCAATTTCGAAACGTGCTTGCAGTCCGCTAAAGGTCCAATACGGGAACTATTAATAAAGTCAGTGTTTGTAGCCGTGTGTGGCATTAAAAAATCGGCTTTGACATTATGATACACGTACAATAACTCTGTGTCTGCGAATTATCAGATGCTTTCTCCATAAAGGCTTTAACAATGCGATTATGATTATGATCGCAGCTCTTTTAATGTGATGACTAAAAACAATGCACTTAATCACTAGTAATGTTTTAATTTAAATGTAAAAAAAAAAAGAGAATTTAAAAAACAAGACCCATCTCATTCTTCTCGAGATAAATATATAAATGAATGAATAAAATGTCTGCCAATCTATTGAAGTTTAAGAACTTTTATTGTATTGATAATACACTTGGGGTCGTGGCTTAGTGGTTAGCACTGTCGCCTTGCCCCTGCAGGGTCTGGGTTTGATTCCCGCCTCCAGTCTCTGCGCATGGAGGTTGCATGTTCTCCCCTTGATTGAATATTGAAGTGGGAATCGATGGCCACAACCCGGTAAGCTTCGCGTCTGCCATGGTAGACATCCCTGGGTCAATTCCCAGCAAATTCCCAAATATATAGCCCCTGGATGTAGGGCATCATTAGTTCTGGTCCAGTATAAAACCTTTGCCAAGGTGACCCCTTGAAAGAACGGTAAGAGCTGTATAAACAATGACAACAACAACAATTGAACATTAAAAGTGTAATACAGAGCTTTCATACTTTCACATTTTCAAATATCTACCTACTGTATAGTATAACTTGCTCAGCTAGCTAATGATATACCTATACATGCTTTCACAGGTTTGATGTTAATCTATGAAATGCAAGTAACCCAAAAAAAATTTTGCAGACTAATACAATGCTGTTTCCTCATAGGAATTTACA
Source organism: Clarias magur (assembly GCA_013621035.1). Classification (NCBI taxonomy): domain Eukaryota; kingdom Metazoa; phylum Chordata; class Actinopteri; order Siluriformes; family Clariidae; genus Clarias; species Clarias magur. The sequence continues at coordinate 1,952,444 of QNUK01000050.1, read as the reverse complement.
ACTGATGATATCAACTCCACTGTCCAAGTAAACGTTTGACAGAAAAGTGCTTTTTTTGATCGGCTGTCTAAAATTTCAGTACAATTTTTCAAAATGTAAACTATTTGCACCAGCTGTCTTTTAATTGTCTTCTAGCCTTATGGGGTTAAATGCATTCTTTAAAAAAAGAGAAAAGAATAACAAACTCTTTTTAACTCATGTAAAAGTGCTACAGTATGTATTTATAATAAGACAGTACCAATGTTATGGATGAGACATTTGGACTCGTATTGCTAAAACTAAACCTCAGAGCATTGACAAGGCAGTAAATTAATTTGCATGACTGTAATCTCTTTAGCTAAAACAAAAAAATCCTTAACATTCCTCTAATTATTTACAGTACGTCCTAATAATATAAAGCATTTTATCTGCTTTATAATTATCAAAACAAACAAACAAACAAAAAAACAAAAATAATTTCTTCTGGTTCTTTAATTTTTCTTTGTAGTTTGGATCATTTTTGTGCCTCTTTTAGCTTTTTGACACTCGGCATTGGATTTTACTATTTAAATAAAAGTCTGGTCATTATAAGCATGTGTAGTTGAGTAGTAGTTTGACATTAAACATGAGTAAATGAAACCTCTGTATGAATTTAAGACAATTAAATTTTAAATCACATTACTAATTACATTAAGGGACGTTGTGAACCAGTAGAAGAATGTAAAAAGAATGAATGGATGAATAAAAACAGCTTATAGTGCATAATTTCCATTCATTTTGAACAGCAGTTTATTTACTCTACATAGTTCGAAAGACATAATAGGTTCAATAATAATAGTAACAACAACGATAATTATAATAATAAGTAATATTAATAATAATGATAATGATAAGTAAATGAAGGCTCAATAATTAGAATCTGAAACTCTGCCTGAATTATTCCATATATTTATATAAAAACATATGATTTCAGAATCCCTTGGTTAATCACGATCAGCCGAAATGATAGTGATTAGGTGATTATGTGTAATTGTGACAGCTCTATTAGCGTGCTTCTCCTTTACACTGTATCAACTGTCGCTTTAATGTCGCTAATGGTATTAAAACTAAAATGAAGGGATTTCATTTGGTTTGAAAGAGCATGTAAATGGGATAAAAACTGCCCGTGTGCCAGAGGTCTTTTTATAAAGCTGGATGTAGCGAGCCCGTGAGGAACCGTGTGCAAATTGCTGCTTCATTAGATTTTCAGCAGCGCTTAGAAAAAATGTGTCAGCATTTGGGCCTCTGCTGCTCCCAGCTGAACTCAGGCTGGAGCTCTGTATGCATGCGTGTGTGTGTACGTGTGTGTGTGTGTGTTACCTTCCAGTGGGCGGATTAGCATTTGTGGCCAAGTTGACATGGGACATTTTGGTGCCCGCTTGGTAACCCAAGGTTCTGTCACATTTGTAGCTGAAGTGTAACAAAGCTAATAACGAACCGTACCTCACATATCATCCGAGCACAGCTTCAGCTGCAAGAATCTGATTGGGCAGAAAGCGTTGGTTCATTTTCCACCACAGCAATTGATTAGATTAGATTTCCGCCACAGCCATTCCTGTTGCACTGTTTATATTAATGTGTTTTTCTTCTATAGTAATTCCAACATTGGACTTGTTTGGTCATATCTCCATACAGTATGAATGTACTGTACAAGAAAAAAAAAAAAAACGATTTGTAATCGTTGGTCTGGTAATGAATCATTTATTTAACAATTTTGGAAGGAGTCTCCAGTGTCAGTAGTTTGTACCAGTCAGAGGTGAAGCTATAATTTCATGCTTTTCTGACTCAATAATGGGGAAAGCTGAATTTCTTTGTTTTAGTAGATACATGAGAGAAAAAGATTGAACAACTGTTTTTATATAAGCGCTAACAGGAAATCACTTACTTTCTGCTACATTCACATACACCTAAATAGATCAAAATTACAATGGCTTTGTTTTGTATTTATTCCCAAATTTCTGTTGTGAAAAATGAAAACACTTTAGTGCTGTTAGGGGAATAATTTTAACCTACACCAGCATGTCGCACGTTTCATCCCTTAGGTAGAACCAGTGTCTTTAGGTGTGATTCCTTTATAGCATAAACACACACACACATACACAGTACATTCCTGCTGACACATCAGGGTCATGATGGAGCACATTACTCACCACGTTGCACATTTGCAAACTGCTCATACGTTGTGCGTTTCATGTTCTGTTGGCACACTGCTCATTTACACATAAAATGAGGGACTTGCACTTTGGAATATATAACATTTGCTGCTGACACACACACATCATTTCATTTTATACTTCATGTTTCAATTATACAGCTGCTGTCATACACACACACACACACACACACACATACACACGCATCTTATTTTTACTCTTCTAGTTACCCTTCAGTAGCATGGTTTGCGAAGTGGTTAGCACTGTCGCCTTGCACCTCCAGGTTCTGGGTTCGATTCCCACCTTGTGCATGGAGTCTGTGTGCATGGAGTTTGCATGCTCTCCCCGTGCTTGGGGGGTTTCCTCCCACAGTCCAGTGTGAGAATGTGTGTGTCCTGCGATGGATTGGCACCCTGTCCAGGTTGTTCCCCTTCTCATTCGCTAAGTCTCCTGGGATAGGCTCCAGGTCCCCTTGGAAAGGGAAAAAAGCAGTGGGCCTAGAACCGAACCTTGTGGAACACCAAACTCCACTAGAGAACATGCAGAATAATCACCATTTAAATCTACATAGTGATAACGATCAGTCAAATAGGATCTGAGCCAGGAGAGGGCTGTTCCCTTAATTCCTACTACATTGTCTAATCTGTGGGGAGGAGAATACTATGGTCAATGGTGTCAAAAGCTGCACTGAGGTCATGTAACACAAGCATAACATTTAACATTTAAAAATATGTAAAATAATATTAGGTGGCATGTTGGTGTAGTGATTAGCACTGTCGCCTTGTACCTCCATGGTCCGGGTTTGATTCCCAGCCCAGTTCGATTCCCGTCTCTGTGTGCATGGAGTTTGCATGTTCTCCCCGTGCTTGGTGGGTTTCCTCCGGGTACTCCGGTTTCCTCCCACAGTCCAAAGACAGTAGGTCAGGTTAATTGGCATTCCCAAATTGGCCGTAGTGTGTTTGTTTGCCCTGCGAAGGATTGGCACCCAGTCCAAGTCTCATGGGATAGGCTCCAGGCCCCCTGCGACCCTGAATACAGGATTAAATGGTATAGATGATGAGTGAGTGAGTAAAATAATATTTTACTTACATTTTATTTTGTAACCTTTGTAAGTTTCTATATTCCAAACTAAATTATTTTTATTTTCATATACAGTAAATTCTATCATTAGTTTAATAGTATTCTGTAAGGCAATTTTTCTTTACTTGTAGTGAAATCTTTCTATTCTGTTCCTTTTTCGATCACGGACATTCGCATAAGCATTTCACTGCGCATCATACTGTGTATAGTTGTGTACAAGACGAACAAATTTTTATTTTATTTACCTGGACCCTAATATTCAACTCTTATATGATATAATAATATACCAATGAGAATAAAAATACTTCATGTAAGTATCTCAGTTGGAACAATCTGACCTGACTTGAGAGGGATGGTGTAAAACTTGGTTAAACAGTTCAGTAGGGAACTATTAGTCATGTAAATACTTGATCTGAACATTTCTCTCTTGCTGGAATAAATGACTTATTTCTGCACATTTGCTCCATGTCGGGGTAAACATTAGGTAATCGGACACGTTTCTGGAAAAGACATTTTGCTTACATTCCTGTTCGGAACAGCTCTCTCCCACTAGTCTTTTTATCAGAATTTTATCCACTGGCTGTGAAAGGCGCACTGATTGGCTCACATTTTACACACAGTAAAGCATCTAACAAATAATAGACTGAATCCTTGTAACCAATCAAAACACAGAAGGCGGGATTTACCAGAAAAGGTTTGAAGTCTAACCTAACCTTTATCTTCTGCTGCTGTTACAGTGTATTTCCAGGAAATTTTACAGGGAACCACTTTTGCGCATGTCAGAAACATTATGTTTTGATTAAATACTTTGTGCATGTAAACACACATCTTAACAGTTAAGTTGGAATCTCTAATAGAGATTATTTCAAACAGATTGAAGACATATTATCGGTGTAAACGTAGATACTGTTCCACTTCATATTTGCTCCTATGAATGTGACGTACCTTACTGTAGATCGAGCTGCAATCACACACCAGGAGCTTCTCACCAGGATCTCGCTTTCATCCCGTTATCAACTGGCATAAAAACAATAACGTGTTCCGATCGCATCCAATTGAGCCGAACTAAAATATTACAGAAGTGAAATGCGGCTATTGTCTACAGCTGATCTGCGTAATTAAAGGAATATTATTACACCTCGTTCTTAATGGTTCTTTTAATCTCTCTTGGCCAGAGTTCCCCGTTTTCAGCAGCTAAGGGCGTTCAGGTATTTATCATAGTCAGACTCCATGCTTAATGTATGTGGCTTTGTTTGCATCTTAATTCATTTATGGTTTTTCTCCAGTCAAAACCTATTACTCTCTCTCTCTTTCTCTCTATCTCGCTCTCATTTATTATGCCCCCTCCCTTTCCTTAATCGCAAAAAAACACGTGCATACACAATGAAAAATTACCCCAGCCTGAGTTTAGGGACTATGTTTGTAACATCCAGAGGGAGAAAACACAATCTGAAATCCTTCGCCATATTAATGAGTTGTTTACCATGTGAACGGTGCCATTTTGTCTCTCGAAGGCAGCAGCGAATTAGATCAGACTGCTTGTGTGATCTAATTGCTCATCATTATGGCAAATAGTATCAGGCAATAGTGTAATACCTTATGCTCTCCTGAGTCTCCTTTCTCAGTGTTCTTCATTAGAATAAGATGTTTATTAATTATCTTAATGGCGAATGTACAGTATGGCTGCTTTATCCTTAATGATGCTTTTCTTCAGAGTTTAAAGTTTCTAAACATTGTCAACACTCGGTCATTACATGACTGTGAAATGATTTGGAAATAGTGCGAATAATGAGCAGGCTGAATCTCATCTTCGCAAATTCGCCCTGACGTTGTGCCTCGTCTTGTTGAACAAAACACGCACTTGAAGTCTTGCATCTTCATACACCGGGGTACTGGTGTCTTATCCCAGCAAGAACCGTGATGTCGGATGAGCGTCATAATATAGTTGTAACAGCATTGCAGTGATGTTTTTGAAACTTAGATAAAAATGAGGTTGAGATAACGCTGAACGATTGTGTTCAAACAGAACCTCAGAACAACATAATTTAACATCCATCCGTACAACATCAGATCGAATCCATGACCCCGTAGGTTTCCGACCCGGTTTTGAACTCCGATTGGAGATCCTGATTGGGATGAACACAACAGCGTCCTGCACACAATGCATGTATCTTCACCTCTTAGTGTTGTTATTTTACGTCTCAGTTTCATTTGCTTTCAGAGATATTAACATAAGGTGCTTCTCAGTACAAATTACTGTATTATAATATGGCGTTAGTGGCAATAGTTACTATGTAGGCACAGTTAGGAGCCTCCTAGACTTGTTCCCTTGTGTTCTAGTAGAAGTCACCTAGTGCTCCTACTGAAGCAACCTCAGTTTGATTCCATTTCTTGTCATTGTTTTGGGGTTAATATTTGTTAATATATAAAGTAGTTTTTTGCAGCAATGTATTAGGGACATTTAGTCAATGCCATTTCGATGTTATTTCATTAAAGAAATTCTGACTTTTAAAACCAAATTAAAACCAACATTTCCCCAACATCTGAAACAATGTAAATGCCAATGTTAAAGATTTACCAGATTTACCATTTAACATTGCCATTGTGGTGATTTGTAACAATTATCATCACCATAACATTCCTTGTGAGAACGTTTTTTACTACAGCACTGGCAAATTTTCCAACCTTGATTAGTCAGAAGGTTTATTCATTTTCATTTTCAAAAAAAGCAGCTCTGACAATATTTTTGGCTTCAAGGTTTACCTACACATCTGGTGACAGCGCATTCGCAAGGACGTACTGTACATGGCAGATGTTCCACAGATACATGTACATTAAACAACTGAAAAGTGTGTACAGTTGTGTATTTGGTAAATCCTTCTATGAGGAGCTTTTTTTTTTTGTTCTTTTGTTTGTTTGTTTAGTCCTTTTCGAAGGATTCTTCATCTCAGCACCTTCATAACCTTTTTATGAATTTGTATACTTTTTTTTTTTTTACTTCAAGAGGCTGCTGTTGCTAACAGATATAATTAAAAGAATAACAGGAACTCAATTAACTAAGTTACACAATCAATTGATAAAACAATACGAGTTTGAAAATGAATTGCGATTTTCACACGATTAAACTCTGTTTGGAGTTCCTGGGAGGCTAGTGTTTCAGACGTAAAGAGGCAGTCCCATCATGGTTCTGGCATACTGAGAAATCTTTCTACCTTGATAATATCCAAGCACTAGTGAAGCACTGGGATAAGTGCATTAGTGTAGCAGGGGATTATATAGAGAAATAAAGGGAGTTTTTACTTTCAGAACTGTGTTCTGTTATTCTGCACAATCAAAAGTCCCCATTTGACTTGAACACCCTTCGTAGAATGTAACAGCGTTTTGAGTTTTTATATTTTTTTTATTTCACCCTTAAACACCCTTTTTAAGCAAGTGTTTAAACATGTGGCAAGTAAGCCATACTGTACATATCACTGTATGAGTCCATGTAAAATGAGGCGATGTGGATATTTGCTTCTTCAACCATGTTCAAAAGCCCGCGAGGGTCATAAGTTTGCTTCGTTCTGTTATAGCTGGCAAGCATGTGACAGAGAAACCTCATAACGGCATATATGGTTAATTTATGACCTCGAGTCTCATATTAAGTTTGACATTTTGCTCTTTCTTGGCTCTAATCATAACCATTGGCTTTCGTTTAGCCCTTGTGGCATAGGGAAAAACGTTCAAAGCCAGTAGAATTATGTTTTAGTTTTTCTTTTAAAAAAATTCCCTCTTTTTTTTTTTCTGCTATCCAAACCGGTTGAAGATGAGCCAGAAGCAGAGCTGGGACTGTGTGCCACCCTTTTGCAATGGCACGGATCCCGTTTTTGTCAGAGAAATCTGATATGTTACTAGAGCCTGCTAGAGCCCAGTTGAGATAAAACTACATCTGGAGGCACTGGGATATCATGCAATGCACTGACATTTAAAAGCTTTGGAGGACTTTAAACCCATTTGAGTCATGCTGTTAGCCAATGGATGCTTATTAAAAAAAAAAAAAAAAAGAGTTGCTGACTATTTGAAACATTTATTGTATCATATTATACAACAGTTAGTTCCAACTGAGTAATCTAATTGGACGAGAGGCAATCCATGATGAGTGGTGATATACAGTAGAGCATAGAGTACAGTATGTATCACTCCGAGTGCCAGGTGTTAATTACACTAATTGACAGACACCAGCATGGGTGAAAGTAGGTCAGTACAGTCCACAGAGCTGGAACAAGGGGAGAGCGGCTGCCTGCCCAAACGCACATTCAAAACCAATCACAGAAGCACTTTCAGCAAGAAAACATCTAAAAATGTTATGGCATCTTAAACAACACTTAGTACTTGCTTCTAGATTATCCTGAAATGTCTCTGAACTGTCTGTGTTGTTTTGTTCATACAGTAGCTAATGTGAACTACAAAGCTAACTAGCTTCTAAACCAGCATCCACAGTAGCATCACAGCCATTCTGATATTCAGCACGACAGCACTCATACTTATGTGATATTGCTTAATGATTGGGTCGTTGATGGTTCTTACCATCTCTTTTCCCTTAAACATTAAGTAAACTTGTTTTCATATAACATGTTAAATGCTACATAAGACTTTAGCTTAGTATAGGCAATGCAAATTAGTTTTTTGGTTTTTTTTGCGCGCGTGTGTGTTGGCTTCGGCGTATCTGTGTCGGCTTCATTAAAAAGTTATTATTAGTCATTGTCTGTGGTCAGGGTTGCTAATGTAATATAAAATACAAAAAAATAAAAAAGTAAAAAAAGAACATCCAGCAAGCTAGTTAGCTACAGTAGGTAATTTCAATAATGCACACTAAGGGAAACAAGCGAGTTATTGGATTCGCATAGCCGTAGTCCTGATAAAGCTCCTAATGATATGCAAAGTCACAAGTTGTCTGCAAACATTTCAGCCATGAGACCATTTGTTCTGTCTTAACAATGCATTTATAAATATTAATTTGTTAATTATTCACTATTAATTGGGCATTGGTCTCGCCTGCCATGCGGAAGTCCCGGCTTCAGTTCCCACCCAATGCCCCAAACGGAGCCACTGGACACAGTGCCAGCTCAAGCCCAGATAAAAATGGGAGGGTTTTATGAGGAAGGACATCCGGTGTAAAACCTGTGCCAAGGTGTTGTGTGGATCAGAAAGCCCGCTGTGGCGACCCCTCGACGGGAGCAGCCAAAAAAGTTACTCAATATTTATTACATTCTATTAACAGGATTGAGGTTCATCTGATTACGTTAAAATATCAAAGACGATCAAATAAATAATTAAATAAATAATCAGATATAAAAAAAAAAAACTCAGTTTGTCCCGGGATCTTGGGCTACGGATTTACTCACACTATCATATAAACTTTACTGTAAACCATCCTGCGCTTTGCATTCCTTAAATCAGTCAGGTTTATACAGTATGCTCCTAATATACTGTATTACATCTCTTATTTCTGCTTAAAGTACTTAAAGGAAACTAAAGGACTACTGATAAATAATTACAGACTCATACTTAACGATCTTCCACTGTATTAACTAACTGCATTAATGCATGTTTTAATGCAATGAAATAATCATTTTCTTTTGCTTTTCATCATGTATTCTGCTCATGTGTCAAACTTCTTACACACTGTTACATCTTGTTAGATCTTACAGTCTCATTCCATTTTTTTTTATTTTTTATTTATTTATCATTTTTTTGCTTAAACATTTGATTAAATCCAGGTTTAAATTGTGATTTTAACCCCCTCAAATCTGGGATTTTCCCTTTTTATAGAAGCATCCCTAGCAGCGACCGTTCCACATTCGTAGTGAAAAAGGACCGATGATTCAATCAATTAAAGGCTGTAATAGATTTAGAGGCCGAGGAAAGCTGCGGTGATCATTTTCGAGATGTTATTCTTTGGGGTGATTTATAAAAATAATGTAGTACGGCGCATGCTGAAGATCATTTAATAAAGTGCCTCACTGAGTGAGGACAGCTAAATTATAGATGACACCCCTCCAGCATAGTCTCGATCTCTCTCTCTCTCTCTCTCTCTCTCTCTCTCTCTCTCTCTCTCTCTCTCTTACACCATCTCGTGCTCTCCTCCTTTTTTTCGAAACACATAAATACGCAGCATGGTCATCTGACTCGTATTTTTTTTTCACGCCATATGCATTGCAAAACAAGCATATATAGCCTTTCCTGTGACTTATCTTTATCATTTAATTTTTATGGCCTATCATGAATTCATGAAAACACCAGTGTTGTACAGTGTGGAGGTCTGGCTGCTTGGTGTCCAGGATGGAAGTGTGTCAAACCAGACTTGTCTGTCAGGAGGGAATCAAATCAAACGTAGACTTCTGAGCTCCTGCCTGGGTCTAAACCTGCTGAGACGACTGCAGAATTCATTCATCTATAATTAAGTATTAAACTTCTCTGAAGGGTAGATTGGGAGAAAGAAAGAAGAAGAAAAAAAAAACTCCAGCTTTGCCCTTGGATACGAGAAGTGGTAGAAGATAGCCGAATGCTAATGCGAGGCTGCTCAGGGTCGCCTGCGGCAGCTTGTCTCTGATAGATGTTTAAATAATTAGAAGCTGCAAACAAATACAGAATGAGCCAGTCGGGTAAGGCAAGGGGCCTCCGTCCGTATTTCTGAATCAACAGGGACCCTAAAGCCCTCCTGCTCTACCGACTCGCTGGATGAGCCCAGATTTAATGACTCTGTCTAAGTGAGTGCTTACTCCCTGACGCCGGTGATTCTTCTAGCTACTTGGACTCATCCTTATTTTTCCAAGCCGGGCCTGGGGGCTTTCTCACCTCCTCATTCGCAGCTTTCAGGTGCATTGATCTAAGATTATGGTATCAGTGTATATGGGGAAGAAAGTCAAGAGTCGATGCGAGTAAGTTTCTCAAGCTGTCAATTCAGCAGCAGACGTGCCAAACCCGAGGAAGAATAATGCATATGCCTGTTAAAGCCAGGGAGACGGGGAGAGAACGCAGTATACTGTACTGTACAAAAAAAAAAAAAGCATGAATTAATTAATTGTGAAAACTATATGCACGTCTGACACCACAGCCTAATACCACTAATCATTGATTTAACTATAGCCTGAAATATATTTAATAGCTGTCTGAAGTGAAACATCATAATGTTCTACTCAGCTTCTACTCAGAGTCATTATATCATATTAAAAAATGTGTTGAACTCAGTTGAGGTATGCTATGCTATAACATTTACTAGATGGTGTGTTATAAAAGTATGCATTTTCAATTGCCGATGTAGAATACTGCATGAAAAAAGTTTATCTAATGGCCGAAAACATTTGTACTTTTGCACCATGACACAAAAATTTAACATTTTCGGTTTTGTTTATTTCACATTTTTGTTCTGGTACTTTTACCATGAAGCAACATCTCAACCATTCAGAAGACTCCAATACAATATATATATGAGCTCACTGTTACCGGTTGTCGACATTGTTGTCTGGACTACTTTAACCCTTCAACAACCTTCTTTTTGTTTGTTTGTTTGTTTGTTTTTTTCGTCAGGTTGTTAACGGGTTAAAGTAGTCCAGACAACAATGTCGACAACCGGTAACAGTGAGCTTCTATACAGTATACAGTATCATGAATAGCAAATGTGTTGGAGCTTTGAGATTTTGTGGACAGACCTAAGGATGGTTTTTTGGAAAAGTCAATATCAGAATCTGCAGCAAACACCAATTCCCAGAACACACCACTAACTATTGTACACTTGTTCACTCTCACACATCGTAACTGTCATGATCCCAGGTTACTGAGCCTGTACACCAACTGTAGACTCAGACACACTCAGCACTGGTGTACGTTTGTGTTTTTCTCTGGTTTTTTGTTTACTGAACCTTCTCAACCACAATATTTTCCGCAATATTTTCCTACTATATCCGAGGAGGGTTGGAGGATACAACAGTATTATAGCCACACTTATCAGCCATAACATAAAAAACCACCAGGCTAATAATTCTTAAAGTTCTGTAAGTTACGAGGTGGGGACTCCATGGCTCAGACCAGCCATCCGCATGTTTGAAATGAAAATGTGATTCATCAGAACAGTCCGTGCACATTCCAGGCAAGGCCTGCGGGTTTATGGATGCTCTGGCCCAGTCATCTAACCATCACAATTTGTCTATTGTCACAGTCATATCAGATCCGTACGCTGTCCCATTTGTCCTGCTTCCAACACATCACCTATACACAGTATACAGTATGTCCCACCCCTTGACAGGTGCCACTTTAACAAGATAATCAGGGTTATTCACGTCACCTGTCATAATGTTATCATGATATACTGTACATCGACCAAATATTAGCATTGTTTTTGTTTTGCACTAATTTTATTTTTCCTCTCTCTTTAAGTAAAATGCTTCTATTTATATAAATCCTGGCCACAAACATAATCTCTGAACCTGTTCTAGTCTTTTTTGGTATTTTGTTTGTTAAACTCAACTGAACAACAATGATCACCAACTATACAGCAAACTGGTGTCAGGATCATGGGCACTCAAGACTCACCCCTGCCCATGCGGACAAAAGGCCAGCTGGTCTGGTTCAAAAAAAAAAATGCTGCACAGATTGTTGAAAAAAAGGCAATGTTGGCCACCATAGAAATGCATCAGAACATTCAGTGCACTACAGCCTGCCATGAAATGGGCCCAGCAGGCAAAGGGTGCCGACCCGGCCGTCAAATTCCCCAGTCTGGTCTGTTCCCAATTCTTTCAAGCACCCATGGGATTTCCTGGAGAAACAAATCAGATCCACAGAGGCCTCCACCCGACAAAGAACCCACAGCAACCAAAGAATCTGCAGCCAACATCCTGGTGCCAGACACCCTAGCACACCCTCAGAGCCATGCCTCCAGGGTCCAGAGCCGGCCTGGTGGCACAAAGGGACACGAAACCTAGGTGGTGTTAACGTTAATGGTTTTAATGTTATAGCTGATTGTTGTATACACTATACAGTATATTGCAATAGTGGGATGTACTGTATACTGTGTATGTTATTTTTGTCATATGGCCAACTGTGACTTAGTTATTTTTCTCTCTTTTTACCCTGTGAGATATCATATACAGTTGCATCATTAGGAAACATTGAATATTTATGTGATAAATAGTTATAATGGCACTTTATTAAGGTAATTATTTATTTATTGGTGATTTTATTGAATCTTTGGAATCATTTGGTTGGTGCAATGACTGCATCAGTGCCTTCAAAGCGGTGGGGTGTTTAAAAGGAAGCCAATCTGATGATCAGCGGCATAATTTCACAGCTTTCCTGCTTACTTAAAGTTAATAAGTGCTTTGACAGCATTCAGACGTTATTATGCCTAGTAGATGTGTACGCTTTTGCTTTGCAATGAATTATTCAAGTGCTGAGTGTTCGGGGGTTGTGAATATATACGTATACGTTATCCCCTTTTGCATTCATGTTTATGGTGCGATGTGAATTCGAGGTGTCACAGAGTTCAGCTGTGGGCGGGTTCAAATGGCTTGGATACTCTATGTCAAGAGGAAATAAAGGCATTTTATGTGTGATGTGAAAATTATACAATTTTAAGGCAAACTTGATTAAGAGCACACCAAAAAAAAAAAAAAAAAAAGCATTGGATAAGTTTCTATTCATTCCTTATATGGAAATGGGCTTATGCACTTAACTAGCTGCCATTTGTTTTGTCTGGACAGTATGCTCCTGATCGGCTGGCTGATTTTTCAACCTCTGATACAGTAGATACACTAGATCATTTGGTCAAAAAGTGTATACAGTTTACGCACTTGCTGCGATTATGAATGGTGCTACTTTATTCACTTGTTAGACTACAGTACATGCACTGCGGATCTTCAGGATCTGCTGCGTATGCTGTTGATTAATGGCTCATACACCACGTCACTCGGGACAGATTGAGTGTACGCCTTGGCAGGATGACTAGGCCCTGCAGGAGAGAAGGCAGACTTGCAGTGAACACGTAAACATTTCATAAGATTGTTTCGTTTTTTTTTTCATATTATTGCAAATTGCTCAGAAATGATAAGACAAAACAAGTCTGCTGTCAGATATAATGCAGTATATATTCTTATACTTGTACAGGATTTCCTTTTCTACTTATCAAAATAAAAAAAATAAAAAAAGAAATCTTTTTTTGTTTAACTGACTGGTGTAAATGATATCCGTTCAAAAGTATGTGGTTGTTTATAGGGCGGATGACCTAATCCCCCATGCTTTCTGCTTGTAATCCTGTCAGTGGAAGGCATGTGATTTAGACAGCTAGAAAGCCTGTGAGTCAGAGGTCAGCACGCAAGGTCAAGGTGAACGATGATATTCTCAATGCAAAGTAAAAAAAAAAAAAAAACAGAGAAAAACTGGCAGGCATTATTTTTCTCTTTTGTTTCTGGGCATTCTCCCAGCTTGTCATCGTGTTTTATCCAAAGATCAACCTTAATTAGCCAAAACAAAGGCTTGAAAATATCCTCCATGGTCTTTTACTTAAAACAAAAGCGTTCGCTGCATCATTTGGGGAACCCTAACCTCCTTTTTTAAACGTCGGATGGTTTACGCGCAGTAGTAGTTACCGGAGGTTTTGAAATATTCTGAGCATTGTCATGAATAAATAAATAAATAAATAAATAAATAAATAAATAAGGCACTTGAGGCTGTGCGTTACAGTAATTTTATCATACATCTACATAAGCGGATTGCCTAAAAATCTCTTTAGCTATGATAAAACCATTGTAAAGCACGCCCTGGGGTGAGTCATATCTTTAAGAAAACATTGACAAGAACAATACGATCAAATCCAGTGTTCAATCTGTTACTTCATTTCCGATTCATTACGTTTCATTCATACAGAATTTATTTTAACATTTCTGCAATGTTTCAAGGCTTTCACAGACGCTTTGGGAATCCGATTGTAAAACAGTATACGACGGTATATGTGCAGTACGTTTTTGATATGCCTGTGTGGCGGCTCAGTGGTTAAGGCTCAGGGATGCTGATTACAGCAGGAGGGTGGCAGTTCAAGTCCCACCAATTGCCAAGCTGCCACCTTTCGGGTTCTTGATCAAGGCCCTTAACTCGCTCGTTGTTAACAAGCTGGCATATGCGAAGATCAGAATTGTACGGTGCTAGAATATATACAGACGTGTTCAAAAGTTAGTACCCCCTCTTTTAATTGTGTGTTTTTTTTGTTGTTGTTTGAAAACATAATATAAAATCATCGGATTTTTGATCTGATGAATCCTCGGTCTCAGTATTTAGATGTATTTGACTAATAATGAGACCTGCTATGATCAGATACTCTGATAGAGGAGGTACTGTACAATTTTTTTTACATGACTGTATGTAACAGATAAAAGCCTTCTTTGTTTAGATGTCTCAGTGGTTAATTAACAATTGGTCACTGTGGGTTTTTTTTTTTTTGGAACACATTTTTTGAAAATGTGTTTTTCTAGCGCTTCTGTGTTGTCTCTGCTCTTTGAAAATAATTCCTAGGCCTCCTGCCTTTGCTCTGTGGGACAATTCTCTGGAGATATTTGCCTGTCTTCTTGGTCGCCTAAAGCATTGGCAGTGCTTTGGCTGACACAATCTGCTAACATATTACAGCTTGATCAGCTACGTGGGTCTCTCTTGCCCATCTCGTGCAAAACATAGGGGTAAAACATGCACAGGCAGATACAAAATGATGCCATTACTACATGCTGCCAAACTCTCTGGTCTCTTGAGTTCGCCGTGGTCTCAAACCACACCCCAGACCCAGAGCAATGACAAAAATATGCTCTCTCTGTCTCTCTCCATCTCTCTATCTCTATAGCTCCTCTTCATTGTAGAGCAGTTCTTTTACCGACTGTGGTTCATTTTGTCCCTGAGACCAAAGCAATATTGGCCCAGCAAGAGATGATACATCTCTCTGTCACAATATAATCACTAACAAAGTGTTGACAATAAAGAAGCCCAATCTGACCTTTGGGAAGGGATTTAATTTGCCTCCCTCCAGCACATTTAACTCCCGTGTAAAGCAATCACAGGCGTCAGAGGCCGGGGACATGTTGAGATGCAGAATTTTATTGGATTAGAGATCTCCAGTCTTTCATGAAGTGATAAATAATGGCGAGCAGCAGTGGAGAACAGTGAGATGATATACAATAATAACTGAGTAGGTGGGGGAGCAAACTGCCCATGTCTCTTTGTCTTTTTTAGCCATAAATCACACATTCTCTAATAGCTTCTTGGTTGGCTGGACCTTAGCGATAGCTTGAGGCATGTTTGACATATGCTGCATGTATTACAGAAGTTGATTTTGTAAGATTTTTTTCCACAAGCTCTTGGCATTGCTGACCTTAGAGAACTGAATAATCATGTTGGTTTTCTTCTTTATGTTCACACTGATAGAAATGGTGGGCGTGTGAAGCAAAGATGTAACATCTCCGCAAATAGCATTTTTATTCATCACGGCGCTTGTTTTGCAGATTTTGTATCAGTTGGTACGACACGTGAATAATGTTTTGCTCGTTTGGATGTGTGTTCACAGCCTTCCAGGGCCCACACCACGAAGCAGCGATCCAGGTGGCCACTCCAGCGGGGCTTCTGGGAGTTCCAGTGAATCAGAAAGCAGCTCCGAGTCCGACTCTGACAGCGAGAGCAGTTCCAGTGACAGCGAATGCAACCGAGCGTCCCGCGCCACTACACCAGAGGTATGAACCCATGGGCAAAAATTAAAGCACAGTATGTTCCTCAAGGCATACTCGGGAGCTTTTCCAGCTCACAGGTTCAGGGTCTCCAGTTAATGTCTATGTGGCGTTCCCCCATGTTTAAATGGATTTCCCCGAGTTATGCATTTCACTCCCAGCCAAATTGGCTTCTTTAGATTTAACCTAATGGTGAATGAATGTGTGACGATTTGTGAATGGTGTCCAGAGATGAACTAACATACCATCTTACTGCCTGATGTCCTATTTTCGCAGCTTTGGTTCTGGGCCTTCCTCGAGCCTAGATAAAGCAGTTTCAATCAATCAATCAATCAATCAATCAATCACAATATCAGGCAATCAATCATAGGTGAACACTTATCATACCTGGTACAGTAGGTAGCTGTTATGTAGTAGGGATTAGGGTTTGTGTGTGTGAATTGTCATTTACCAAATTTTTGTAAAAATGGGATCCAAGGAAAAAATAATTATGGAATAGGATCAAGTTGCTCTTTGATTTATGAGAGGTGCATTAACATTTGGGATTAACTTTTGGACACCAGATAGTGGTGAAGGCATTGGGACCAGTCAGAAGGTGGTGTTTAGGCTGCTGTTAATGGGTCAAAGAGCGAAACTCCTTTTAAATATTTTAGATTGTCTCAGTTGCGTGGGATAAAAAGAAGCCGACAACTCATCATTACTTAGAAATTTCAAATGACTCAGCATAACCAAAATGCCTTGCAATCTGGGGGATTTTTTTTTTCCTCCAAAAAGCTCTGTTAAATGCTTAACCGGCATCTTTAAAGTCGCCCTACCACTGGGCTTCCTGAGTACATTTGACAAGAGTGAACACCCCTATTCTCATGACCCTAGAATATAGTTGTCTGCCTTCCACCTGGGGGCTCCATGTCTGCAAGCTGCAAATGCTCTGCCTGGTGGAGAGATATTTATTTTTCCTTTTAGAATTGCAATTCACAGTTGTAATGTTTTAAGGAGGCCTGTAAAATGTGAACGCTGTCAAGTCGGGATCTCTTCTTGTCCTGTTCACCTTCCAATTTTGCAGTTTGTATTAGCATCAATCTATAGCAAATGACATAAGAAAAAAAGGTGAAATAGCACAGACAGACTGATTTTTTTTTTTCTGTGAGAAGGCAGGTAAGATCAGATAGAAAAGTCTGTTCAACATCTTCCACCCTCTGTGGTTTTGATAGTTAATTTGGATGCCTGATCATCTTTGTGGCTTCCTTTTCCAAGTGATTTACTATCTTTTGAGGTAGGTTTTATGGTTCCAAATGAAAGATTTTTACATATATTAGAACATAATGGTATAAAACAAATGATGTGAGATAATATGATGTGTGATGAAAACATCATCTTCTTTGCATTCGAGAGTTGGGGATAATGCACCAGTGAGCTTATCTGCCATTCAGGAGTTTTACAATTTCCTATTGTAATAGCCTCTTCACATCTTTATTATAATGCATTGGTCTGTGAAAGTCATATGACTTAATCATCATTCTTACGAATCCCCATTGAAACAGATGATGTTCATGTAGATATGGACCATTAATATTATTGGTTGCATATGTTTTAAGACGTTTATTCTGTTGCATTTGCATTCAATAATGGTAATTTTGTCACTACGCCTAGCTCATCCAAAACGTCCAACAAATTATGTAACAACTGATATATAAATATACAGATGACGCTTTCTCAAAACATTTATTCTTCCTTCTAAAGCCTGAACCACAATCAACAAACAAGTGGCAGCTGGATAAATGGTTGAACAAAGTCAATCCTCACAATAAGCCCCTTGCTAACGCACAGTCAGAAAGCCATGGACTTGGAAGCTCGCAGCCTGAGGATGGCCAAGCTACAGAGAACCAAAGCTGTAGTAAGAGCAAGCCCAGTGCAGCTCTGGCACAAACAGGTGCCAAAGACAGGGCCTTGCTCAGTCCCGTCAGAGAAAAGGCCAAGCCTAAAACAGGCCAGAAAGGTCCGGATGGTAAGGGTGCTAAAGTGAAGCCTCCCGCTTCAATTGATCTGCCTCCTTCTAGGAGAAGCACAGGCAAGAAACAACCGAAGAAAATCGAACAGTCCTCCAGCAGTGAGGAGCACAACTGGCCCAGACCTGTCAACTCCAGCACTACCCCAAAGGAGAAAGAACCTCCACCTTTAGAACCTCCCAAACCTAGAGGTAAGGCCCCAGGGGGCAAGACTGCCCCTAGAAAGGAACCTCGATCAACTACAGTAACCACACCTGCTGCCCCCAGCACCTCCACTATCATCACAGCTCCAGACAAGAAAAAGCACAGAGGGCCTAGTAAGATCATTCCCAAGTCAAAGGAGTTCATTGAAACAGAGTCGTCATCATCAGAGTGCCATTCGGACACTGAGGACCTTTTAAAAGTGCATCTTCCCTGCCCTGGCCCCAGCAGCCTGAACTTTAAATCTAAGGACTGTAACAGCAATATCCTGAGCGTCAGCAGTCTTGCCAGCACCAGCAGTACCTCCATACCAGACCCAGCAGCCAGTGATCTACTGGAGGAGCCCCTGTTCTCCCCCATCTCCATGGTCCAGAATGAGCTTCTGTCACCACTTCGAGACTTTGAGGACATTAAGTCCCTGTGGGTCAAGATTGAACTCAGCCTCCTGTCACGAATTCCTGGCCAGGATCCACCTGAGCCACTCCCTGTAAAAGCTGAGTGTCGAGAGACCAGCTTCAAGCACAGGAGACAGCAGTCACCCGCCTCCATACCATCAGAGAAACCCGCCAACAAGTCAAAGAGGAAACACAAGGCAAGTGCTCTCATCTTCCAATACTCTTTGCAACATCTTACAAGATTTTCACATTCCATTAAGTAGATCTTTAGAGGCATGTGAAGAATTTATAACCCCTACTTTTTTTATTTCACTGAAGTTTTTTTTTTTTTTTTCCCAGTGTAAGATAATCCTACTTTCAAACACAGAGCAATGATTATAGTCTTAAAACTTAAAAGCTAGGTTTTACTGAAAAGCAACAACTTAGAACAGCTGGACATCCTCTGTAAACCTTTGTTTATACTGATGGATTTCTGTTACCGATCCAGGTGCAGGACACAGATTGTGCTCAGCCTCCTCATAGCCTTTTCCAATATTTGTAACCCATGCTTGGGTTGTCGGTCCTGATGTCTATGAGTTTTACTTTAGTTCGTAATTTCCATGAAATGCAACTTTGAATTACTGAGCAAATTATTATGTACCCTTATTCAAGATGATTATGAAAGAAAAATGAGTACTCTTTGTGATACCAACAATTCCTGAGTTATGGACTTTACTGTTAAGAATGACTTACTATATGCTTATTCAGTTTTACATCCTATACAACAATACAAACATTTGCATATTTACTTGGACATGGCCTAATTTACATGCACAACTGTAATGTTTTTGTTCTAACACAAATAATATACATAAGGAAAACTCAGACGCATAGGACTGGGAGGAGAGGAACAATTGTCATAAGATTATATACTGTACGATATTTATTGTTTAAAAAAATCCCTATTCACCTTGACTTTAATTAACTTTTTTTTTTTTTTTTATCACTGAACCGTGTATAAATTAGACGAGGTAAGGGCGCATACAGTAGACTGTACGTTGTGTTTAAATAAAACCAAAGGTAGATTACCAGTTGTGTCTTTTGTACCTGCAGTCAGACCATTGTGAGGTGTTAAGTGGGACCAAGAAGTTAAAAGTGGAAAAAGAGGCCCTGCTCCTCCCTCCCTGTATCTCTCCCATCCACAACCACAAAGTCTCCAACACAAAAGAGTGAGTATTTTAAGCCTCTTGACACAAACTAAATGCACCATTAGATCTTATTGATTTCTGCCTCACAAAAAGCTCTGATGTAATACCTGACCATTGGGTTGAAAGTACGTTTTTCTCTTTAAATTAATAAATGCAGTCTACTTACTGGAATGAACGGGAAACAAACATAACAGTTCAGTGAACAATTCCATCAATGTTATCTTTTCAACATTTGTACCATCATGTCTTCAAATGTTTAGCACACGTGCATTTCAACATCCTTATCTACTGTACTATAAAATGCGCTGGTCCTACCATAGCTCAGCTAAGTCCTTTATCCTTAATTCCGTAAATTGGTTCCTATACTGTACCAGGCTTTAACTCCATTTTCCTTTGTCTCTTTGAATTATCATAATAGAACCCTGACACGGCTGCACCAGCTTGCTCTAATTTTAGATATTCAATTAATTCCCGAGCGAACACGCACCCAACAAAGACATGCTGAAAACAGAGGTCGTAGGGCCGTCGTTGTCTGTCAGAGTGTCCACTGTCATGAGACATGACTAATTGTCGCAGATCTCGACAATGTGATAAGCAGCTCCAGGCTAAAATATTACCCTTCGCTAATGCTCATTACTGGAAGCACTGAGCACCTCGGGGACTTTTTAATGATATCACCTTCCCGCTGGGTTTTAAATCAGTTCAGCTCAGACAACATCAATGCACACACGCTACATTGCCCCTCTTAATCAGATTAGAAAAGGAAATGCACCTTTTATTATTGTTGTAAATGTTCTGGACACACTCACATAAAACATGCTGGGGGAGAAAAGTTTGTTTTTTATAACTTTGCTTGGTATTTAGGACCGAGCATGCTCAGCACATTTTCATCCACGATATGCAGTCCCCTTTGGTCTCCGGAACAACTTTTGTGCCAGGATATATAGACTACCGGTGCGCCGATCGATCGGGTCGTGACCGGAATCAGCTTATTCCGTCATGACCGGTGATCGGCCACACAGCCTCGGATATAACCAATTTTCGGGCGAAAGTGCACTCTCACATCAATTGTAGTGTTACTAGCCACTCATGTGCATCTGTACTTTATTCCTGGTGCATATTCAGCCGTTCAACAGATGAAGCATGTGACAGCCTTTCTTCTGAATTTTCATTTTAGGTTGGCAAAGCTTTGACCAGTAACCTGGAGAAAATTCTGTAACCCAATTTGGCTTTTAGTTTTTACACAGCATGCTCCCTTCCTGATGCAATCCTCCCATTATTTCCAGGGTTGGGACCAGCACCACGTCCAGTGGCTGGTGCTTGGGTATTGTCTTTGAATCGAAGCAGGGCCTTCCTCATGGCAAACCTACAGTACCATTAAGCTACCAATGCATCTCATGCAGTTTGGGATAAATGTAAAAATTATTTAACAGTTTGTGTTGCATTATAGCCACATAATTGCATGATTCACTCGCTCACTCATCGTTTATACCGCTTTATCTTGTATACAGAGGCCTGAAGTCTACTCCAGGTAATTTAGGGCACAAGGTAGGGTTCACCCTGGACGGGGTGCCAATCCATCTCAGTGTACACGCACATGCCAATTGGCATTAGGCCACTCGGCCTGTTGGCCTAATCTGCATGTCTTTGAACTGTAGGAGGAAACCGGAGTACCAGGAGGAAACCCACCAAGCACGGGGAGAACGCTCAAACTCCATGCACAAACTGATATCCACTGATAATCTGGCAAAATTGGGGTTGGCAGGTCAGAATAAAATGTGTATCAGTCAAGAAAGTTGCAAATGGTGCATCTCTAATATAGACCGTATTAGTAATTAGGACCAATAATAGTTGACCAATAATGCAAACACCAACATGGAACATGTCATGTGATTCTGAAAGATGCACGGAAGCTCATGTCTATCAATAGAACCGTCCCTATAGCTAAATCATCACAGTTCCTCAGATGAAGAGGATATCTTCACATCATCGTCCTGAAGGCTTCTCCAAGCTTGCAATGAGCTTGCTAACCAAATTAGCGATACCACATTCAACTCCATGTTTAATAGCAATCAAATAAACAAGACAACCATCCGAGCTAAAAACTATCTGAGCGATGCGCCATCTTTAGCTCAGAAAACGCTCTTTCAGACAGAACTTTAAGGAATAACAGGAATACTTGCAGGTGGAATGTCTCGTGTGAATGTAGTGATATAACTTCATACAAAGTGATACAAAGGTAATAATGTTCTGTTGAAGACAGAAAAAGACTATTAAAAATACCGTTCCTAATTTGTAGATGACCGTAGAACTGGTCTCGTCGAGTTTGAAATATTGGAAGACCCGCGTCCTGTATTTACCGCCTCGCTGGCATTTCTTCCGCGTCCTTTTCGCAGGTTCTTGTGCAAAAACCTAACAGAGCGAACTGAATGTATCAATCAACTAGTCTGCTATATAATATATATAATTATATAATAATATAATAATAATAATAATAATAATAATAATAATACCTTCTTATTAGCAGTGCATGTTAAAGTATCAGTTAAATCATATATATAAAATTGCATTCTGTAATAAATTCACCTGACGCATTTACTGTATGTGTTCATTCGTTTTTTCTTCTCTCCCATGGTGTTTGGCCTGATATTTTAAGAAACCGATAATGAAGCAAAATTCAGTGATTACTTTTTTTTTCTTTTTTTTTTTCCTCCAACCCATAAACAAAACATTTACTAACCAGAGGATTGCAAGAAATGAGAAAAAGTATTAAATGACATCTTATCTATTTTTAGGCAAATTATGGCCCGAGGCTGTGTAGAAATTGACATCACATTTCAGCGGTTGTTTACTTAAACCTTGGAGAGGCTTTTCTCTCCTTCTCTCTCTCTCTCTCTCTCTCTCTCTCTCTCTCTCTCTCTCTCTCTCTCTCTGTCTGTCTCTAATTAGAGCTTAGTTAAATGCTAAAACACAACCTAGACCCTCAGGCATACTGCTACTGAAGCTGCTACCTTACAGCTCTCTTCATTTTAACACACATTTGCATCATGTCCTAACAGCTATTTTAGCAGCAGTACTTACATGATGTTAGGTCAGTCTGCTCCTGTTGAGAGTTGTAATGAGTATTTAGAGCCCAGACACATCTTACCGCACGCTCAACGAGTAGGGGTACTTAAGTGAGAGTGTTTTCACAAATCACGGAGCCTGGTTAGTCAATTAACCTTTCTGTTCTTCACTTCAGTACACAACCCCGGGCAGAGACATGAACCTGCGATTGGGTTTAACTTCTCTTTTAGGGCCTGAACTGATATTTAGTGCCTTGGTAAGATTTTCGGTCCGCTTCAGGGAAGCAGGCTGTAAAAACAGACAGTTTTTTTTTATTTTATTTTATTTTTTTGTACCTGGCCTCAACTTTAAACTCTTTTCAGGCACCGCTGACATCTGTGTTGTTTTCTCTCACAAGCTCTTCGAAGAAGCAGCCGAGGAAGCTCCTTCCGCCTCTCCTCTCCCCGCTGTCGGACGAGCCCGTGGGTCGGCAAAGAAGAAGCAGCGAGAGCAGTTCCCTCAGTATGGAAGGAAGCACAGCGGTTCCTACAGCCTTACCCCCGACACATTCACTCCCACCTTCTTCCTCTTTGTCATCCTCATCGTCGTCTCACAAGCACCGCAAAGGAGAGAGCAAGTCTCACTCCAAGACCAGCAGCGTAAGTATGAGTGTATGATCATGCCTGTATGCATTTACATATTATCAGCTGTTAATTACAATAGTTTAATGAATATTTGTTTCAAGGCGTGATCTTATCATACCTGCATTCTTGTTACATCGCATTAATCCCTTGTATTATTTTCAATGCAAATATTTACAGAAATAATTAATGCCATGCTATTTTTCCCTCACATTCCCTTGGAGATGTTAATTTACACTGGAAGGGTGTGTAGGGAATAAATTGGGTATAATTGTAAAGAATTACATCAGTTAATGTATCACTCAGTTAATATCATCTAAGTTAGTTAAGCCTTTATCGGTCACATATACAATACAGCACAGTGAAATTCCTTCTTCGCATATCCCAGTGTAGCATGATAACGCACCCATGGATTAAGGGCCTTGCTCAAGGACCCAACAGTGGCAACCTGGCTGAGCTGGGGATTGAACCGCCAACCTTCCGATCAGTAACTCAGTGCCTTAGCCCTCTGCTCTACCATCTAGCATAATCATAGACTAATAATTATAGTAGATACATCATGGGTGATTATCTTTTCCCTCCAGTTGCATTAAAAATACAAATGAGAGATGACTTCTTCACTGAGGCTTCAATGACATTTCTCAAATGGTTGAGGCGTTCATAACCTTGCAGACAAAAAAATACTGCCATGCCAAGTGCAGAGTCATCTAAACGCCAAACTTTCAGCGCCAGCCCCTGAAACAAAATCCAGATAACCACCGTGACTCTTCGACTTGTTATGTGATCATTTTAATGGATTACTTATATAGCAGGAGGAAGATAGCCATGCGAAGACCTCCGGGGGTTTCCATGCCAATGGTCAATCCGAATCGAGCGCGTGGCCGAACCCCTCAGCTCTGTCCATGGAGAATCTGGAGCACAGGAGACCGAAACTCACCTTCAACAACACGTACGTGCTGGTTTTAAACTAAATAAGAGCATTTCTGTTGAGCAGAGAGTTTCTATATATATATGTACAGTGCAGACCAAAAGTTTGGACACACCTTCTCATTCAAAGAGTTTGAATTTGTATTATGGCAAGAAAAAAGCAGCTAAGTGAAGGAAAAAAAACGACTGGCCATCATTACTTTAAGAAAAATTGTCCCCAAGTGCAGTCACAAAAAGCATCAAGCGCTACAAAGAAACTGGCTCACATGCGCACCGCCCCAGGAAAGGAAGACCAAGAGTCACCTCTGCTGCGGAGGAGAAGTTCATCCGAGTCACCAGCCTCAGAAATCGCAGGTTAACAGCAGCTCAGATCAGAGAGCAGGTCAATGGCACACAGAGTTCTAGCAGCAGACACGTCTCTAGAACAACTGTTAAGAGGAGACTGTGTGAATCAGGCCTTCATGGTAGAAGATCTGCTAGGAAACCACTGCTAAGGACAGGCAACAAGCAGAAGAGACGCGTTTTGGGCTAAACAACACAATAAAGAAAACTCTTTGAATGGGAAGGTGTGTCCAAACTTTTGGTCTGTACTGTATATATATATATATATATGAATAGGAGGTGTATTATTTTCTTGGCTACAAAAGTTGATAGGGAGTCAGATTAAGACTAGTGGGATGTGAGACTTGAGCTCATGACTTGGATTCCTCAGGGCATTGCGCAAACGGGAGGTTTTTACTTTCATGTGGGTGATCAGATAAGCTCACGGGACAAAACACATACTGTATTGTGCTATGCATTTATAGGTTTGATTAATGATCTTCTGACAGCGCTGGGTTCCTTTTAGTGGTTCTCTGGGTGCAATGATAGAGGTCATGTTTAATTAGGAAATACCTTTCAGCTAAGCCGCACCTACTTTTTGAATAAATCCAAAAATAAATACAGACATGGATATTTAGAGCGTTACACATACTGTGCATACTGTACACATACACATACTGTATAGATACAGACACAGATAGAGGTACAGGCAATGGCATATTACACCCATAGTCTGTATTTATTTAAATAATTAGCTAACTGGCTCATGATTATTGTACGTCATGATAGCTACCAATTTTTAGGGTAGTTAAGTTTCCATCTAACCAAAATATTAGACTAAGTAACAGTGGAGCTTTTATTGTTCTGATGGTTAATATGATAAAATGATTTGACCGCCTCTGGGTCAGGGTTACAAAGCTAAAACAAGTTTAAAGTATTAAGTGAAGGGAACGAGCTTGAAAGCCGCCACCGAGTCAGCTCTATGGACTTCCGGGGGATAGAAGTTCACTGCAACAGCTTGCTTCCAGTATAGAGAAGAGTCATGATGCATGCCTTTCTCGTATGGTTTGCCAAGGTCACGGGAGTCCGCATACCTTTGGCGATCATTGGTAATGCCGTATCGTTCTTCATCCACAGTGTTCACAATGCGGACTACTACATGCAGGAAGCCAAGAAACTAAAGCACAAAGCTGACGCGCTGGTAAGTTCAGTGTGTCCTTTACTCGTTTCTCTAGTGATGTCATCAGCTCACAGTTATTTCATTCAGACTTTAAGAACTGGTATAAAAGCATGAGGACAGAACCGCATCTTTTTGTCAAATTTTATTTTAAACAAAAAAAGAACTTTCCCGAGCTAAAGAAGCTTGGAAAGAGCTCTATTTAAGGACCTCAAAAAAAGAGGATCATGATTTACTAAACAGCCTGTCGCAGCTCTAATAATCCACTTCCAGCGGTTATATCCCAGAGTGTTGTCCTTTATAGAAAGTTATATGCAGTCTGTTATAAATCATCAGGGTGAAGTAAAAACCTGGTCATGAATACACAGTAAAGGGAATTGATCGCCCGTGTTGCAGTAGCGTAATTGCCGGAATGTAATGAATCTCGGGCTCATATTAAAGGGTTTATTCGGAAATTGATGGAACCTGTTCAGGGGGTGCCTGCTGAGACAAGTGGTCAGTAAATCTGTTTTACGTTCTCCCATGCATGAAGTACTAGGATTAGGAATTGTATTTACCAGGGCTGCAAAGGTTAGCACTATTGATGACTGTTAGATTAATGGAAACTTCGATGTAGGGTTACCATGGCAACAAATCAGAGGTTTAAAAAAAAAAAAAAAAAAGTAAAGTGAATACGGACAAAAAGATCACTTTGTCATTTGAATAATTATATATAATGGTCAAAAATGTTTGTTTTTTTTTAAAGACTGATGAAAGGTCTCTTTATCATTATTTTTAATCCTTTTGAATTAATTGATGAATGTCAATCATCTGTAAAATGCAAGCCGTGAGCTTGCGACAGCTCGTTTGCATTTAGCACCACCCACAAAACTCCATAAATGGTAAAGCTCACAGCGAGCTGAATGCACATGATTGAAGAGGCAGAAGAGAACCTTACAGTATTTTGGCTCGATGTCTACACCCCGAACCTGATTATTTAGCACCGGAATAGGCTAAAATCTAGAAAGACTTGTGAAAAAGGTGTACTGAGGTGATGGACACCAAATACATCACTCTGAGAGACTGTTGTGTGTAATTGGATTGTCTTGTCAGCGACCGTCTGACAGACATCCCTCACGCCGCCGCTCCTCAGCTCTACAGCTCATGTTTATAATTGAAATAAACGAGCGAGTTCAACCTGATGCCGTAATCCATCGACAAAATTGCCGTAATCAGAGCCAATTATAGTATTTAAAGGCAATCAATAGGTCTACATTAGTCCGCCTTCTTATATATAAATGTGCTCTTGTAGGATACGGATGTTTTTTTTGTTTTTTGTTTTTTCCTGAACTTGTCATAAAAAAAAATGCACATTTCTTGTTTAAATAAATAAACAGACAATTTCGATGTAATTTTATTTGTATCCAGCTCAATAAATGAGGCCCGAGACTATTTTTAAAGTCAATTGCTTTCATGAACATCTTCAGAAATTGAACTGCTTGTCTGTTCCTAACATCAGTCTTCTTTCTCATCCTGTCACGTTTGATTGCTGTCTCCTCTCCCACCGTCACCCCCCCTCCCCCACCCCCTACTTTCCTCGTACAGATGGAGAAGTTTGGCAAAGCTGTCAATTACGCAGACGGTGCGCTCTCCTTCATCGAGTGCGGGAACGCCATGGAACGAGACCCGTTAGAGGCCAAGTCGCCTTACACCATGTACTCGGAGACCGTGGAGCTCATTAGGTCAGCACTGCCAAAAGCCAGCTTCTCATCTCTCTCTCTCTCTCTCTCTATGTCTGTGTCTCACTCCCTCTTTTCTCGCGCCCTCCGGCACGGCCACCCTACCTGCCGTGATTAAAATAAAAGCGATGATTGCCATTAGGGCCACCGCAAGGCAACTCCATGTTACAAGCCGTGCAATTAGCAGCCCTTGTTTTATTAATGTCACCAAGAATGAAAATAGATGGACCTCGAAGCTCATCAGCGCACTCTGCAAATCAGCTGGCGGTGATTGAAATCCGAGCGCAGAGGAAACCATGTGGGGTCGTGTGTTCACGCGCACACAAACATGCACATGCATGCGCAGAATGATCACTACGCTATAAGCCCCAATAAAACAGGGTTGCTTTAGAACATTAAAGCATTTCATTAATGCAGAAAAAGATTTTTTTGTTCATTCTCCATTCTGTAATCATCATAACGTCATAGCACAGTCATCTAAGCCGTGCTCCATAGGAGGAATGAAACTATATAAAGCGATATTAGCTTTTCTCACTACTTTTGCTCATTCGTTTCCTTCAGGTACGCGATGAGATTAAAGAACTTCACCAGTCACTCAGCCACGCTGGCGGAGAAGAAATTAGCGGTGCTCTGGTGAGTCTAAATGTTTATGCGCTTTCTCTCCGCACATTAGACCCATTCTCAGCACGCATGCAGTCCATATACGCTGTCCTGTACGACAGAGTATTACAGATGTCTGAAAGGTTCGATTCTCACTGGTCTTGAGGTGTTTGTGAAGTTGTGAAGTCCAGAACAGCACTAAAGCCAGCTGTAAGCTGTACAGCACATTTATAAACTGTGAAATATTTTCGGAAGAGATTACACATATTTGCACCCACCCTTCATGTCCACACTAAAATTTCCATAACTTTCTATATTTTACATATTTATACAGCTCAGGTTTCTTATTTTTTTAAATATTTTTCTTATATTGTATATTTTGTATTCTATAGACATATTATTTGTTCTTAGCTAAAATTACTTTCTATTATATTTAATTTTTATTCATATTTAATTCCTATTAATAGTCTTTTATTTTAAGGTCACTGGCTGTCGTCTAAGCATTTCACTGCATATCGTACTGTGCATGAATGTGTATGTGACAAATAAAAATTTAATTTGAGACAGATCTACAGTATAACATGGAAGGAATTTCCAGTTTTTTGGTATTCAAAGTGTTGAGATGACATCAATTTAATTAATAATTAAGGAGGTCAGGATAATGTTGGTCTTATATTGTTGTTGTTGTTGTTGTTTTTAAATAAGAATGAGTAATAATAGTACTTTGCTGGAATGATATTGGAACTGCGCAGATTACATGATGGTGGATTAAGAAAAATATTAAGTTAAAATATTAAGCAGCCAAAAGTGTAAAAAAAAAATATATATATATATATATATATAATTTATATATATATATATATATATATATATATATATATATACAAAAAAAACCTGCTTAATATGCGAGATCTGTTCTGTGAAACTGGATGTGATTGCATCTTGGACGTTGGACATTGTGCAAACTCCATATTAGAGCAATTTGGGAGCTAAGATCCACCTCAATTAAGCAGAAAGGTAACATTACAACTGCTAAGAAATGCGTGACATGAGATATACACACTGTGTTTTATATGTTAAAGGTTAACATTTTGTGAAGTTTTTTTAGGTTGTACATATTATTACAACGCTCATTCATCGTTAAGGTTCCTCCTGGGAGAGCTTTCATTTTACGCTGAAGGTGTCTTTGCTGTATCATAATAAGTTGCATTTTTTATGTCTGTTCAGTAGATACCAGTGCTGCCATTTTAGTGCTGAGAATGACTTGGTAGGAGGCAGGGGTAGCTCAGTGGTGAAGGCTTTAGACTACTGATCCGAAGGTCCCAATGTTCAAACCCCAGCACCACCAGGTTGCCACTGTTGAGCCCTTGAGCAAGTCCATTAACCCTTATCTGCTCATACAGTACTGTATGTGTAACAAGATAAATGTAAGTCACACTGGATGAGAGCCAAATGCCGAAAATGTCAATAGTATGTTTCATGACATTAAACTAATTGCTATTATTTATCACTTTCATACTGAATATATAGTGCAGATGTTCAGTGTTGGAACACAATGTTATTGGAAACTTTTAATGTGGTAAGAGTAATTCCATTTTATATCAGGACACATCAGAACACCCAGCCTACAGTATATTCCTATAACCGTACCCTACTTTTATTAAACTCTTCCTTTTGTTTTATTACTTACTTTATTCCTTTATTACCTATAAAATAAAAGGCACACTCCTTTCTGCTTTAGATTTTGACAAAGTCATCAGGATCATCCAGTAGATGCGCCTCTGTGTTTGAAAGGCCTGTTGTCTGGCAGGATGAAAATCCCGAGTGCAACACAACTTGCCAGCCGTCAGCAGCCTGATGTGCCACTTTACCGTTGCTCCACTTTGTCTAAATCTCCCCTCAGCCATCACCCGTCTACAACCGGCCCTATCTGGGAGCTTTAAAACTCCGCTAAAGCACTTAATCAGCTTAGAACGGATCATTATTCTTGTATTTCATTAAGCTGTTAGCGGATAATGAAAGATTTCCGTGCCGCTGCAGTGGGGATGTGTACTCGAGGCCAGATAAACGACATCCACGCGCCAATCTGCCTGCCACATCACCAACACTTGTTTATGTTGGATGTCAAGGTTAGATTTGTGCTCCGGGTGGAGGACAGTCAACATTCTTGATTGATATGTAGCTTCCAGCTTTCGGTGCTTTTGTTAATTAAAGGCATATCGTTTTTAAAGTAGGCGTTCAAAAGCACCTTCAGGTAGATTTCAGAGATGTGGTTCAATTTCAGGCGCACTTTGAGCAACTCGCATATCGATCTTTAGAATTAACATGCATTGGTCGTGGAGCGTTTTTGTTTAAACGTCTTGGACTGTTTTGACTTTGCCATTTCCGACAATGCTTTATGTCTACTTGGCGCCACTGGAAATTAGCGCTTGTCTCATTTCCTTCCTAAAGAGAGCAATGCGACAGCGCTGTTAAGTATAAAATTTAATGATTGAATCTTTCTCATCTAGTTCGTTCTCAGAAAATGAGATATTTACTATAGGTTTTAAGCCATATGCCCTGAGTAAACATATATCAAATACAGTACTGTGCAAAAGTCATGCCCCCTCACCCTATAATTTATTCATAGGTTTTTGGCTTTTTGTAGCTCTAATGTAATCCTGAGGAATTGTTCTCCAGGCTTTCTGAAGCACTTTCTGGCTCTTGTTTTCAGCCCAGTCCTTGTACAGTCGTGGCCAAAAGTTTTGAGAATTACATGAATATTTGAAATTGGAAAAGTTGCTGCTTAAGTTTTTATAATAGCAATTTGCTATTATAAAAAAACGTGTGCAGCCATCATTGCGTTGCATAAAAATGGCTTCACAGGCAAGGATATTGTGGCTACTAAGATTGCACCTGAATCAACAATTTATAGGATCATCAAGAACTTCAAGGAAAGAGGTTCAATTCTTGTTCAGAAGGCTTCAGGGCGTCCAAGAAAGTCCAGCAAGCGCCAGGAGCAAGAGGATTCAGCTGTGGGATCGGAGTGCCACCAGTGCAGAGCTGCTCAGGAATGGCAGCAGGCAGGTGTGAGCACATCTGCACGCACAGTGAGGTGAAGACTTTTGGAAGATGGCCTGGTGTCAAGAAGGGCAGCAAAGAAGCCACTTCTCTCAAAAAAAAAAAACATCAGATTGATCTTCTACAAAAAGTATGGTGAATGGACTGCTGAGGACTGGGGCAAAGTCATATTCTCGGATGAAGCCTCTTTCCGATTGTTTGGGGCATCTGGGAAAAGGCTTGTCCGGAGAAGAGAAGGTGACGCTACCATCAGTCCTGTGTGATGCCAACAGTAAAGCATCCTGAGACCATTCATGTGTGGGGTTGCTTCTCATCCAAGGGAGTGGGCTCACTCACAATTTTGCCCCAAAACACAGCCATGAATAAAGAATGGTACCAAAACAGTAACTCCAACAGCAACTTCTTCCAACAATCCAACAACAGTTTGGTGAAGAACAATGCATTTTCCAGCACGATGGAGCACCGTGCCATAAGGCAAAAGTGAGAACTAAGTGGCTCAGGGACCAAAACGTTTATATTTTGGGTCCATGGCCTGGAAACTCCCCAGATCTTAATCCCATTGAGAACTTGTGGTCAATCCTCAAGGGGCGGGTGGACAAACAAAAACCTACTAATTCTGACAAACTCCAAGAAGTGATTATGAAAGAATGGGTTGCTATCAGTCAGGATTTGGCCCAGAAGTTGATTGTGATCAGCCCAGTCGAATTGCAGAGGTCCTGAAAAAGAAGCGCCAACACTGCAAATACTGACTCTTTGCATAAATGTCATGTAATTGTCGATAAAAGCCTTTGAAACGTATGAAGTGCTTGTAATTATATTTCAGTACATCACAGAAACAACTGAAACAAAGATCTAAAAGCAGTTTATCAGCAAATTTTGTGAAAACTAATATTTGTGTCATTCTCAAAACTTTTGGCCACGACTGTACATGACTAGTCTTTTTTTATTTGTTAAGCCACACAGTGACCTACAGTATGAATCATTCAAGCACAGAAAACATTTAACTTAGGGCATGGACCGGTGAGAAACAGGTGCAGATGATGACAGATGATCAGGCCGGTGATTAGGATACTGGTGATGCTCTCAGGTGATGCTGAGTGTTTGGAACAGACGAGAGGGGAAACGAGGTCGTTGCTGAGTTTGTTACATAAACAACCAGTTTTTAAATTGTATATTTAGGCACTTTGTAGCACTAAAACAATTGTTCCCATTTCTTTTATATCCTCCTGAAACCCGGACTCTACTGTTGTGTACAGTACAAAACAAAGTTGGGACAAAATCGTCATATCGTCATATGAGGACATTCCGGTCTCAAGAGGATTAAATCTACATAATCTAATTTCATATGAAGAAATGTAGCTGTAGTCCAACATTTGCACCAATGTTTTCTCTACTCCTACATGATATTTCTTGTTGATATTGACTGTCCACATTGCTGTAAAATGGTGAGCCAGAAACGTTCAACCTACGACTTGGCACAAGAAGTCAAATATATCTCAATAGAAACCTATTCGAAGCGTGTCCTTTAACACTGCCTGGAAATGTCCCGTATTTTACAAAGAAATGTCGGACCCTGTTACGAAACGTGACCTAGATCGGAGTGTCCATGAGTACACAGTGTTACAGCTCCAACACAAGACGGAGTCTGCACTTTATTAGAATTGACAGAGCGCTAGTTCAGTTTCATGGGGCGGTGCATATGTCCTGAGCATCTGGTGTCTCACAAGCATTGGACTGAAAGGTCAGTCACTCCACGCTACTGGCTGTGTCCTCGCCAACACGCTCATGCATGCACACCAGGATGAGGGTTTGTTTACCTGTTCTGAAGTCACATCCTATGAAGAACATTCCTCAAGAAGCCTGCCAGTGTTTTCTCCTGTTTGTTTCCGTTGTTTTGCATAACCGCAGCATGTATTTCCTTTCTCGACAGCAATCGGTGTTTATCCCTGCTGTACTTGCGGATGTTCAAACTGAAAAAGGATCACGCGATGAAGTATTCACGCTCCTTAATGGAGTACTTCAAGGTGAAACCCTTACACGTGATCTACATTCTCTTGTTCATTTTAAATGAATATATTTTGGACATTTGGGCATTTAATGATGTATTTTGTATGCCATTAATTGTTTGGTTATTGTACTATTGCATAATACCATTAATTATCTGATCCTATTGTTCATCGAGCTCTTTAATGTGGTCTGTCTTTTGTTTTTTGCTCTACAGAATTCAGCGAAAAGTTCTCAAGCACCTTCACCATGGGGCTCAAACGGAAAGTATGTCCTTTCTGTATATCCCAAATGCAGCATCATTATCTTCCTACCACTCCTTGCTAATGATGACTAAACATACAACTGTAACTTGGAAGTTGGAATTTCTTTGGAATGATAGGACAGTCAGAATACATACTGACATGTAATGTTGTTAAATGAGTCATGCTGTATATATCAGTATTTGCTCTAGATCAATTAAAATGCCGCCATATTAGCTCGTTAAATCTGTAACATTGAATCATTAGCTGGCTAGATTGTTACAAATTGTTACCAAAAAAAAACACTTAGACGTCTATTTTGTTTCCACAATGCCAAAAAAAAGGGAAAGAAAATGTAATGGTGGTACAAGTTACGAGATCCTACTTCCAAGTTAGATCAAATACATCATTTCTCATGTGCTGTTTGTTTTTTTGTTGTTGTTGTTGTTTTGGTTTGTCTGTAATAGTACAAATTGTAATAGCTAAGTACTGTACAGTATATCACACGATAATATGAAACTACAGTTATGTCTGTATTTTTATTTATTTTTATTGTTCCGCATAAAAAAAATAATAAACGCGAACTAAACTTATGAATATGGAACTGAGGAAACAGCAGGCTACACAAACTTTTAGCTACACAGCGTTTCCTAAAGTATCAGCCACCTAGTGCACCGGGAAGGTATTGCAGGCAAGCCAGGACTTTTTCTTTATTTATTATTATTATTATAATAATAATAATAAATAATAATAAATAAACATCCTCTAGGTACTCCACGTTTTTTTCTCCTGGTTCTCCGGTTTCCTCCCACAGTCGAAAGACATGCAAATTGGTGTTTCCTGAAATGTGCGAATGAGCATGTGAGTGTGTTTATGTTCGTGTGTGTGTGTGCCCTGCGATGGATTGGCACACTGCCCCATGCCCAAAGTCACCTGGGATAGGCTCCAGGCCCACCGTGACCTTGTATATACTGTAGGATAAGCAGTATAGACAACGAACGTATGAATAAATAACTTCTTTCTTTAAAAAAAGTAATCAGATGTAATGAAGCCATGGGACGTATGTGATGGGTTATTCGTCCTTCATCTTAATCGCATCTGGTGTTTGCAGAAAAACAGATGAGCTCTAAGAGGACAGGAGCGTAGCTCATCCATGCCAACGCCATAGCAACCTAAAGTTTGGTGCAGGCTGGGAAGGCATGCTCTGTGTATGTGTGGGAGAGTAAAAGAGAGTGTGTGGCCTCTGGCTGGACGCTACACAGGCCTGCTGCTCTGCGGCTATTGCACCTGTCAAACCCAATTAGCTTTGGCAGCCTGAGCCCTCCAGCCTTCTCTGCTACCTTTACCAGTGAAGAGAGCGTTATAATCTTCCCCTACATACTGATCAACACCAGCTTACTTACACACACTCGCCTGCTCTCTCTTTCCTACACACACACCGACACACACACACTCATGCACATGCACATCTCCTCCCCACGCTCTCTCGTCTGCACTCTGTTTACCTTCTTTACCGTCATGAATCTTTTCTCTCTTTCCTGCTGTCCTCGCTGTCTCTCTCTCCTTCACTGATGGTCTGTTTATTTGAGTAAAAACCTGCATTGCCCCAAGAATGGGCCATGCTGTTGACAGGGAACATAATTTAGCCCCGCAGGGTGCGAATGCGGTTCAATTTATCGCTGGATTACAGGCAACGTGGCTTAATTGTTTAGGTTTAAGCACTGAAAGACGGATGTGTGTGTGTGTGTGTGTGTGTCAGTCAGGAGGAGGACGGCGTCG
Organism: Clarias magur; assembly: GCA_013621035.1. Lineage (NCBI taxonomy): Eukaryota > Metazoa > Chordata > Actinopteri > Siluriformes > Clariidae > Clarias > Clarias magur. Next base: position 1,917,156 of record QNUK01000050.1, on the reverse strand, counting down.
TTGTGCTTATGTGCTAGAAAAACTCCAGACTTGATGGTAATAACGTTTTACATGAAGCCAAACAGCTAAGCTAGTCAGGGAATTGCTTTTTTTGTCGTCGTTGTTGTTAAATGCTAAACACATTTCTTTCATGCAAATCAAGGTACCTATATGGTTTTAAGATTAAATATAGGCACCTTGCCTCATGGAACTCGGATTTGTTTTTGTCGTAATTTGGTGTAAAAATATCCCAATCTCACATTAGCTAAGATAAACGTTCCGTCTTCGTCCCTGTCAGGACCACAGGAACACCGTCTCCCATGTCCCTGAGTCCGTCCCCCATCAGCTCGGTCAACAGCAATGCCGGAGCCATGGTTTCTTCCTCCTCGTCCTCTTCCTCGTCCTCAGGCAGCGTGGCCATCCCGCAGCGCATCCACCACATGGCCGCCAGCCACGTCAACATCACCAACAACATCCTGCGCAGCTACGAGCACTGGGACACGGCCGACAAGCTGGCCCACGAGAGCCAAGGTACAGACTCTGCCAAAATGTTTCAAAGACTGTGATTTTGAACGCAGACATTAAAGTATTGATTAATACTGACGCCGCAGGTTTCGTGATCGTAAATCCTGTTATGTACAGTAAGTGACGTGCCGTCTGATTCATGGCGCCACAACTGAGTGATCCTACAAAAACAACGATTAAAAAGAAGGTCAGACACAAAGAGAAGGTCATATTCATTAATATGGGAGTGTACTGGATTTAACAGGGTGCTCATGTAAATAAAAAATGGTTCATATATTCATCATATATTATATCGAGACATAAAATTAACCAAGCAAAAAAAATTGTCATTAAATCTGACATCGCATTCAAATTTATTTTGACTCACCGTGAGTTGGAAATCATTATTCGTACTGACGCTTTTGATAAAGAAACCGCCAGGTCATGTTGAAAAGTGTGAATTAAAATTAGCAGTTGGATTCTTGAGTGATGGGAAACCGGCATCATTCAAGAATCACGGCACTCGCCACTACACAAAGATAAAATCTCAAAGTCGTTCTGTCATAAACATGAAATGTGTTTTGGTGTAGAAAATTGTCAACATAGAAATTTTCTTATAAAAGTCTCCGGAGCAAACATTGTTGTACTCTGAGATTTGTGAATATCCTTGCAGAAAGGCATCTACTTTGAATAAATCTTTTATTTTTCCGATTCTTAGGGAATCACTTTACATTTATTCATTTCGCAGACGCTTTTATCCAAAGTGCCTCGCGAGCGAAGGAGCGCACAATTCATTCTGTTAGTTGCACAGTTGAGGGTTAAGGGCCTCGCATTCATCCTCGACAAGCCGCAAAGTACCGGAGTGCTTCCCACATCAGCGTGCCACTCGCTCATTAGGCCTGATTGGTCTTCTTTTACATCTTATCTACATCTGTCAGAGGTTGAAAAGAGAACTGGCCCCTTTCACACATTAGCCTTATCAGTGAGGGAGCATTTGTATGGATCACTGGAGACAGAGAGTGCCTGCATAGCGCTGCAGGTTTGATGGGGCTTCCTCTGTCATTTCCTCTCCCTTGTTCCTCTAGAGAAGGCTAATTAAAAAGCACAGGGATGCTGAATGTCACATGTGAGGTCTGTCTGCTTCTGAAGGCTTAGATCTGACCCTCTCTCTCTCTCTCTCTCTCTCTCTCTCTCTCTCTCGCTCTTCCACCACCCCCCACCCCCTTCACTGTCTTCTTTTGTAATTAAGTAAATTAGGGCACTGAATTTAGCCCTTAATAGAATGTCAGAAGTACAGTGCTGCAAGCTCAGATGTATACAGCCTTCTAGATAGCTTACTTTACAGTTATAGTTAATAAAGAGATATAATAATACATGTTAATTGCTGCTTAAAAACTAAATGGTATTTTATAAAGGTATCATTTTAACCCTTGCAACATATAATTCAATAAGAGCCAAGGTCCTATAAAGAAATAGGCCCTTATTATTATTATTATTATTATTATGGAAATGAATGGTATGCAATTTACTAGACATGGCTTGTTGCTCTGCGTTTATATAAAAGGAAAGCAAAAAAATTCTAAAATTTTTGGAAAGCCCAGCAGCTTTTTTTTTTTCTCTTTTTTTTAAACAAGTAACTATACAAACATATGTAAGCAGTTACATTATCTTTGTGCACAGTCAGGGCTTGTCTGGCATAGTTGAAAATCTGGATTTTTTCATAATCATGTGCAAAAAATGTGACTAACCTTCATGTTTCCAACCTTGTTAAGACATCACAAGAATTATACAAGTCTTGCAAATTAGTACGATAAGTAGGATTTTTTTTTTTTTTTTTTTTTTTTTAGCTGTAAGGTTAAAATGTCCATGTTTAAATGAGACCATACAGGGTATGTTGGAGGGGTGCCAATATTTTTGAAACCAGTGTTTTACAGAAGAATAAAAAAAATACATCCAACTGAAAGCTTTAAGGTTAAAAAATATTAGCTCAGATGAAGGGTGCCAAAAGAATTATTAATTAATTATAAAATCAGTGTTTTACACAAAAATACACCAAATTTCGTTTTCAAGGTTAAAAATATTGTGGTTAAATAAGTAGATTATGTACTTGTTTAAAACCAAAATGGTACTCAGTTAATGTTTTATTCACACATTTATTTAATGTTGCCATTTATAAAAGGTAATTTAATAATATATTTTGGTACACTTTTAATAATTTATCATCACTGTACAGCCTATTTTGCAGTGAAAATGCACTACTGTAACTGAAAACCTTTTAAAGGTTACAAATATTCTGTTAATGTGAAACTATACAGCTGTTTAAACTCCAAACATGTTTCTTTTGCAATTTATTAATGTAATACTTTTTTTTTTAATCTTTGCTCATCACAAAGGGTGCCAATAATTCTGACTAATCCTAACTAAAGATCTTTTGTTTTTGTTTTGGCTCAGAGTTCTTTCAGGAGTTGGACTCAGTGATGGAGCCCCTGACGCAGCACAGCAGCATGACTGACCTGGTGCGCTACATCCGCCAAGGACTGCACTGGCTCCGCATCGAGGCACATTTGTTATAGTGCTGGAGCTTTTCACTGTGCTCTCTCTCTCTCTCTCTCTCTCTCTCTCTCCATCTCTTGTGCTCTCCTTCTCTCTTGCTCTCCCTCCTGACACTCCTTCCATCACTTCCTCCTTCCACCAGCACTGCCGTCTCAGAGCTGCTCCTACGCAAACAAAGCTGAGGAACGAGTGGAACACAAGGTGCCGTATGACTTCCTGGAGATCTAGAGCACATTGTGAAAGACTGCCAAGACTGTCATTGTGTTCAGAACAGAAAACAGAAGAAAAAAAAAGAAAGAAAGAAAGAAAATACACTTCGGCTCGCAGCTGTTACAGTATGTGTCGAGCCATGTGACTCAACCGGGGCAGAAGCTTGAGACGGGACAGTATCTTAGTTTTTGAATCTGCGCTCTCGTATTTGTACAGTGTACATTATTTCCTATAAAGTGAAAGCAAGGGCGAACAAATGCCCGGTGTGCAATCCTTCTCTATGTCAGTATTGTTTCTTTGTATTACATGTCGATGGCTTTATAAAAACGATTGTAAAGGACTGGGGTTCAAAGGAGTAGCAAAAAAAATGGAAAAAGTGATCCATCGTTTAAAGGAAAATTCCACCCTGAATGACTTAAATATTAATATTTAAAATTAACTCTTGGTTTTTAATGATGTCAAATATTTATTTGGTCACGTCTTTTCTTAAACCTTTTCCTACATTACCCACAATGCCATTTGATTACCTGCAGATATTGGTGCCCGTGTGAATTCGACTATGCTAATGGTTCCGTGGTTCACTGCCGGGCAACAGATAGACATCCGTCGTTCTGGTTCAACACCTTCACCACTGACCCTTATCTAAAGACTGCGATGCGGCGCTTTAGTTTTTTAGTCTTACCAGCTCTTTTAACTCCTTATCTGTACATTCTGCTCCAGGGTTTCATGCTAACAACATCATCACATTAGTCATCTTATAGATCACTAAGTAGGTGAGTCGCTGGCATCACTTGGCGGTGGTTGTACGGTATAATGTTTGTTTTGTTCCTCTCTCTACGTTGGAGTTATTAAAAATATGAAATCGGAGATGAAAGAGAATTTTTTTTCCCTTTGTTTTCTTTCTCTCTCTCTCTCTCTCTGTTGCATCTTGTCGGCAGCTTTTAATCAGCTCTGCTAGCAACGTCTTGATGTGACGTTCAGCTCAGCATGAACTCTCGCAGGAATAACGAAAATGCCGCATCAACCAACAAATCACCACAAGAATCGCCAAACACATCAGAAATATTTCCAAATAAATAAATGAAAACAGGCTTCAGGGTGGATTTTTCCTCAAAATTCCCCTTTTTAATTGCTGTACTTTCTACAGTGCCATAATAACAACCAATAATAAGTAGCACTCCTTATGGCTTTATTCCAAAATCTGATTATTGTGAGGGGACCACATGTTTCAAAATTGTCCGAGAGTGTTTAACGGACTTCCCCAGAACACACACACACACACACACACACACACAGAGGACATCAGCGTCTCCTTGACACAACGGCCCTTTTATCTTTCCGATATGTACCATACTGACTGTGTTCTATATGACGACTCTTTTACTATTCGATGTTTGCATGTTCACAGAGAGTGTTATTAGATAGTTCTAAGAGAGTCCAAACATCATGAATAATTATTCAAAATTCTGTGCTGGTTTTTTTTTTTTCTTCTCCTTTTTTTCTGTCGCATCATGTCGATTTTCCTGGGCAGGCAGCTTTTAAATCCATCTCTGTTGTTTTGACTTGCAAAAAGTTTAGTGCCTACTGTAGTACTTGCCCCATACCCCCCTAAAGAAATAATAATAATAATATAATTTGATCTGTAGCTTGCATAAACAAACTTGTAGCTCACAAATGTCAAAGTGTCTTGACACCTTTTTTTTTTCCCGTAGTGGACTCTTTATCGCCGATAACTTTGTGTTTTATTATCGGTAGTATGCTGTTGACATGCTGTCAGCAAGATGTTTCTCCATGCTCTTCTGTTCCGATTTATCAGCGTAGGCGTGCATGACCGTGTGAAAGGTGCGCGTGATCGGGTGACCGTGGTCAGATTCTCAGCGCCAGCATCAGTTCCATTAAGCTCCATAGGTTTCACTGAGAGTCTGGACATGAGTGTGTGTGAAAGAGAATGAGAGATAGAGACAGAGAGAAGTGTGTGTGTGTGTGTGTGTGTGTGTGTGTGTGTGTGTGTGTGTGTGTGTGTGTGTGTGTAGGTGTGTGAAAAAGTGACTTTCACTAAGAATATACAAAAGTGCCTGCGTATGCAATGAGAATTTATTAGAGTCTATATTTAAGAACGAGAGCGAATTGAAAAATCTTTCCATACCATATTGGTATATTCGATTTTTTTTTTTTTCTTTTTCATACAACCACAATTATTTATTTGTGTGCTTTGTACTAGCGATGGTGAAACCTGGGGTGATTTTTTTGTTTTTCGCGTTAACAAATTTCAAATGTTGTGATAATGAAATTGAAATATTTCCGATTGCATTTATGCTCTGATGATGCTAGAAATTGTCTCAACATTATTAAACATTATTCAGGATCGTCCACCAGACAGATGTGCTAATTAAAACATTGTTTTAAGACATATCAAAATCAAAGCTGCTCTGTTTAATGTCTTATACTCTTTCAACTCTCACTAAGCACTATAGTATATTTCTTTCACTTCTATTGAACATTGACAGAAGAATTATGATCGTTAAAATCAACGACCAAAGTGTGCATGTGAGATCAGTGTCAATATTCAGCGTATATCGGAGCCGGTCGTGATTTTTACTGTCTGTGTATCTTTATAGCGAGCTGTATATTTTATCACACAGCAATCCACTAATCCACATGTAGTGCAATATAAATGCTACCGATTCAGCTTCATAATCTCAAAATAGCTTTCCATAAAAAGTAGTGCACTACAAAACACTGACTCAGTTGCTTCGTGCGCCGGCTTAGCTGTTTCAATCCACAGCAAATTTGTCTTTACAATTACTTAAAGTGCAAAAGTGTTCAGGCACACCTCAATCTCTTCATGTTCAATTAAATTCAGTGATGTAGATTAAATTAAAGGAGTATGAACAAGTTTTTTACTGTAAGTAAACAAACTCAGCAGCGACCTCGTTTCCCCTCTCATCTGTTCCAGCATTCAGCCTCTCCAGAGTACTAATCACCAGCCTGGTCACGTGTCATCATCTCATCGTTATTCATATGTTAATGCGTGCTTTAACAAACAAACCAAAAAACATTTCTCTGAAAATGTTCAGGTACAGGAACTGGAGTTAAAATGAGCGCCAAAAAAGTCCTTATAATATTAATTATTATATATACTATACAAAAAATACAACAACAACAAAAAAAAAATCATGCTGTTTGGAAACAAAACATGGGAAACGAGAGATGGCAACTTTTGCACAGTATTGCATATAAAGGAATGATATCATATTTGTGTCTAGGACAGTTCAAATCTGAAAATCGTTAAAAATGAGAAATTTCACTATTAGTTGAGCTTAAAGGTGGGTCTATTTCAATCTGAAAAGAAATTACACCAGTGTTAGTCATTTTAATCGAAACATGTACATTTAAGCATAAAACTATATGTCTGATTACTTCTTGCATATCTGTGCATAAATTAGTGTTACATAATTACACATTGCTGATAAAGAGCTAACTGTCGCTTCCAGCAAGTTAATGTTAGCATTGCTTAATTATTTACAGCATTAAATTTAATTGACAGTTTAACTGGGTACATACAGTACTAAGCTATACGTATCTAACATCACTGTAGATATATGCTTTGATTTGTTTGCGCACTCTAAAACCAACTCATTCTCCCTATCACTCTTGGGTACTTAATTTCTGGCCTAATATAGAACATATAGAATATATAAAACTATAAAATTTTCAAATTTATTTTACTATATATTTGTATTTAGGGTTCTGGTTCTTTTATTATACCTGAAAACCATAACCTGTGATTTTAAATTAGATTTTTTTTTTTTTTTTTTTTAGTATTTTAATGGCAAATTCCAAAAAAATATATATATATGTATATATATATTGTTATATATCAGGTCGTCTTTTCACGGGGAGATCTCTGCCCATCCTGGTTGAGAGGTGGTGTATAATAAACAAGAGCTGGTTGGTGGGTGGGACGTGTCAAGTGAGCAAATTGGGAAGAAAATTGGCAAAAATTTACATTTCCTAAATGCGCAACACTTTTTTTTTTTTTTAATGTGAAAAATATTCAAATTTCATCTTCAGATACCTCCAAAGCTCAATAGACCTGTGCTCCAAAGTCGCTTAACAAACTTCAACTTTCCACAAATTCTCCAAAAAGAATGCCTGCATTGCTTTTCAATATGTCATAAAGCAAGTGTATTAAAAAGCATTGCTGGTGGTATTGACAATAAATATTTATGGTATTTATTTATTTATTTATTTATTAACATAGAATAGATTCGAGACCAGTTTCTAACCTCATCAGAGCATCAGCGTTTTTGTACATGTGTATTTTTTACATCAATGTCAATCACGATGCCTTGGGACTAAAGGAAGCATGTGAGGAAAAACATGGAGCAGTTATTCTCAATCTCGTTAGGTCCGTTTTTTTTTTTCTTTCTTTCTTTCTTCGTCTTCTTATGTACAGTACAGAGTGGTGCTCTATCATTTGTGTGTTTGGTGTTAAACGTTGTGTCAGGTCGAGGTGTTGCGTTTGACCTTACTCAATCTTTTGCCTTGAAGCGGTCGCAGATTTACATAAGCTCTTATCCGCTGTGGTTTATTATTCAGAAACCCTCCTGCTACTTCATTACATTTCAATTCAATTTATTTCAAGCATCATTTAGAGTGTGGGTTGTTGTTTTTTTTTGTTGTTTTTTTTCCATTTCTGTAAAGCGGTGTGTACAGCTTATCAACACTAAAGGGTTTTTTCAGAAAAGAAAAGTAGTCTGTTTTTAAAGGGATTGTTTGACATTTTTTCCAACAATATCGTTAGAGAGTTTGCGCGTGCTGTTGCGACAGTTTCTGAGCTTACAGTGGCATAATGAAAGGAAGCCTAAAATAGCTCATGGTTTTAAAAAAGAGATCACTTTCCAAGGAATGTTGCATTAATTTCTTCATTTTATAAACATTTTTCCATAAAGTTAATCCACCATGGCTTTTTTTTCTTTCTTTCTTTCTTTCTTTCTTTCTTTCTTTGTTTTGTTTGTTTTTCTTGTAGCATCTCTATGATGGATTTCTTACATTCCCTACACATGATTAGCAGGATAAAAATGCTTCGTTCCATTGTAAATGTTCACACAACTGTATAACAACAAAAAATATATATAATTTTTGTTTAATCGATCTATCCATTATATCTGGCTTCAGCTCAGCCTGACGTATAAATGTCCGCACTTTTTCATTATCGTTATTAACACTGCAGGAGGGGGAAAAAACGAGTGCATACGGAATTTGGACAAAAATGTGGAACCATCCCTTTAATGTGAATTTTAAACGCCCACGGAATGGATCAAACATCTAATAAAGACTTTATGTAACAGAAAGCGGAGAGAGTGAAACCCCACATTTTGATAGCTTTGGGGGGAAAATCATAACTGGAGCAGTTTTCCAAAGAGATGTGGCTTTTAATTGGGCCGCATATAAAACTACGAGATGAGACGTGTTATCTTTTGGCCTTAGATCTCTATTATTTAGGGAAAGTTTAAAAGTTATACTTAATCCAATAGATGTTGAGATATATATGTATATCAAAATGTCAAAATCGTTCAAACGTTTAACGTTGCCACTTGAAATAGGAGAATTTCTTTCTTTCTTTTTTTTTTCTTTTCTTTTTTTTTACGTATTAAACCTACACTTAATAAAATAAATCCATGAAGTGCTTCACTGCTCCCCGTTTGCCTGAAGGATATGGCTTGATATAAAGAAAGAGCAGGGTTTCTACTCCAACTCAATAGCTTTTCGTCTCATTGGGGTCCTGACTATTTAAACTGTACAAATAATGTACACTTAAACTCCAATGACTGAAGATATCAATGTTCTGGCATGCTGTAGATTTTAGTCTTTCCTTTTTATTCTTGTTTTCTTTTTCTTTTCTTTGTACATAGCAGGGGCACCTGCACATTTCTACATGTATAGTTGTAAGAATTCATTTTCAAATGCGTTATGTATCAAAGAATCTTCCTGCCTGGTTAGCTTTGTATTTCAAATGTGTTGCACAAGTTCAGCTCTTTTTTATTCCTTTTTTTTTTCTTTTTTTTTTTGCCTATTGTATGTTTATTTTATAATAAAATCGACAAATGTAATAAACAAAAAAATGAGATGTAGTTATGCTGTTTTTAAATGTTTAATGTCTGTATAAAAAAAAGCTGAATAAAAAAATGGTATAAACCAGATTTGAGCGCTCTGAATTGTAAAACATTATTCATAAATGCTAGAGCAGGCATTTCCAGTTTAGGGGCTGTGACCTCATGTACTGTAAGCTTGTTTGATTTACAAATAAGGACACGGGAGAAAATCACAAGCTCCACTTTTGTTTTATGAATTTTTTTACAAATGAATTTTACGCATATCACTCGAACTGCCAATCCATCCGTTATCTATAACGCTTATCCTGTATGGGGTCATGGCGGTCCTGGAGCCTATCCCAGAAAACTCCGGGCACATGGTGGGAACAACCGCAGGCCACAAGCAAAATACCTGCTCAAACACTACAGGCAATTTGGAAGTACTAATCAGCTTATACCACATGTCTTTGGTCTGTGGGGGGAAACTGGAATCCCCAGAGGAAACCCCCCCCCAAGCACACGGCGAACATGAATAATCTACACACACAGACCAGAGACAGGAGGCAACCCCCCAACCCCTGGGGTGAGAGTCAACAGCGCTAACAACTAAGCCACTGTGATGCCACTGGAACTGTGAACATGGCTAGTCCATGCTGCTGTTTTAAAATGTTACTGATGTTGAAGATACAAAAATCGGTTGTTTACAGTATGTAACAACCTCAGCAGCGACCTCGTTTCCCCTCTCGTCTGTTCCAGCCACTCAGTATTCAGCACCACCAGTACACAAATCACTGGCCTGAACATCTGTCATCATCTGCTCCTGTTTCTCACTGGTTCATGCCTTAAGGTACTGTAGATGTTTGTTTTTTTTCATGGATTCATAGGTCACTGTGCGACTTAACAAACAAAAACATTCCTTTGAGACACTGCTCGAGTACAGAGACTGGAGTGCAAATGAGCGGCAAAAAAGTCCTTCAGGAAGGCTGGAAAACTATTCCTCAAGACTACATTAAAAATACAAGAAATCAGGCTTTTGAAGCAAAATATGAAGAAATGAGGGATGGATCAAGACTTTTGCGCAGTACTGTATATATACTGTAGGAAATATTGGGTGTGGCAAAACTTTTGCATACGAGGACCAAGAATTGTGCTGATGTTAGCACAAAGAAAAATCGGATTCATTAGATGCATCCCATTTATGTAATACGTCCTTGTGTTTATACACTGTACACATTCTCATATGTCTCGTATACATATGCGAGCACATTCTTTAGCAAACGAACCACTGCTTATTTATTCATCACACGGAAAATCCGGGTGCTCAAGCATACCTGATTAATGTATTAGGTGCTTCTTCTTCTTCGTCGCGTTACTCTTTTTTTCCCCCCCTTTTCAGCCAGTTAGGAGCTCTACCTACTAAATAATCTCCCAATTTACGTGTCCGAGGCTTTTTATTTACTGAATCTGAGCTTTTCATTTCTCCTAGCTGACAGTTTAGATTTATTGATTTAATTGCCTAAGGTAACCATGCAATAAAATCACTGCGAAGATAAATTTCCGTGGCACCGCGTGCCGCGGAGGTAATTTTTCAGCCGCCGTACCTACACATCCGCGGGTCACAGGTGTAAATTTATAAGTCAAAGTCCCTCATTAACATGATGCCTTGAAATCATCTGAGTGCTGAAACGTCTAATGGTTTTATGAGGAGGATGTGAATGATAGGGCCCTTGAGCTGGAGCTTTGCTAATTGACGGTTCTAAGAATAACTGTTCCTCGCTGACATTCGAGGGAATTAAAAATATATAAATAAATAGATAGATAAATAGATGAGATAAATAAATCTCAGGTCTTGGCCGGCTACTGTAATTGTGACATTCACAGAAAACTAATGGAAATGTCACAATCTTAGTTTGAAGAAGCGACGAATCAAGACAGCTCACACTTTGTCCCAAAATCTGGTTTCTAATTTAAATGTCTCTGGCATATCTGTGTGTAACTAGGATAAGGTCAAGCTTTTCTTGAATTGCTTCATTTCACAGCCTAATTAATGCTGTTTCTAAAAAGCTTATTTTTACATAGTGAACTTTCTCATGTTAACTTTGAAGATATGGTTATTAAATTGTAACATCTACACAAGGCTTGTCATAAAAACTTCGAAACTTAGACTTCGATCCAATGTGGAGTACCAGGGCTAGCACTGGCATTTACAATACCAAAAATGACCACAAATATTTTTTCATTATTTTTTCAATGGTTCAGACTATAGTACTGTATGTGTTAGAGGCTCAGCAGGGCTCAGAGCCGTTATTGCCATGACGTCTTCCCAAGAATATGTACAAAGAAGTTCAGTATAACAATTATACAAAAGTGAATATTGTTCAATCCTAAGCTGCTTACATTATTGGATTAAGCTCAAATAAAATAACATATTAAACTACTTTGGCTAAATCAAGGGCAATGATCACGGAACGAAAATGGACTCAACAATGCAAAGGTACCAATCCATATTGTATTCTCTGACGTTTATATGGACAAAACAGGCAAGGTTTAGAGAAATTTTAAAACCGTACTAAAAATGTAGAACCAGAGTCACCATGTCAGGGAGGGTGAATACAAAGAAAGCTTCAAAACAGGAAGGCAAAGCAAAAAGCCAATGCAAGGTCAAACAATGAATCTGTCCACAAATCCATGGTTTAGATATACAGTAACAACATTGTAAGGTAAAGTTCATGTATGTTTTGCAGAAGTTCAAAATGAAATAGGTAACACAACCAAATACTTAATTAATATTCAGAGGATTTGGCCAAACCTGTTTCAGTTATTGAATTTTAGGTGTTCAATCAGGGCCCTTATACAATCTTAATGCTTCGGCATACCAAGACATCTTGGACATTGCTATGCTTCCAACTTTGTGGCTACAGTTAAGGGAAGAGCATTTTCTATTCCAACATGACTGTGCACCAGTGCACAGAGCAATGACTATAAAGACACTTGACAGAGCCCTGTGTTACCACAACCCCATCCAGCACCTTTGAGATGAACTGGAACGGAGATTGCAAGCCAGGCCTTCTGGTCCAACATCAGTGCCCGAGCTCATAAATGCTCTACAGAATAAATGAGCACAAATTCCCACAGAAACACTCCAAACTCTTATGGACAGCCTTCCAAGAAGAGTGGAAGCTGTTATAGCTGCAAAAGGGGGACCAGCTCCATATTTTAGTAAATGTACTGGATTTAGATACAAGGTTTGGACGAATACTTTTAGTTCAGATAGTGTATGAAGCTGTCATGTGGCAGAGGCTGAGGTACTTTTTTGGAGAATAATTTTTCACAAAGTAACTGGAGTTTCAACGCTTTAACAGGTCTCATAAGTCAAAAAAAGTAATTATTATAAAAATAATTATATATTTCTATATTTAAGTTTTAAAAAATGGTGTGTATATACTTAATATGTACACATTAATTCCACTTCATGTTAAATTAGAGGTTGGACTAACATCATCTCATTCTTCCTTATGACTTTTTTCAAAAACTTTTGAAAACTTTTGATTTATTACAGAACAGATTTATTACAGTAAAAACTACCTCATATTCTCTATATAATCTCTTGCTACTCTAATGCACTTATCCCAGCCTTTCATTCCTGCTTAGATACCATCAAGGTAAACATTTTTTCATAACATTGGAGCGATAATCGGCCTTCTTCACGTCTGAAACGCTGGCCTCCCAGGAACTCCTTTAATAGTCCAAACATGTGGAAATGGCTTGGAGAGAGGTATACTACAGTACTATACATGGACATGGCAATAATAACTTCCAACTGAGTTCTTGTAATGTGCAAGTTGTGCTCGTGAATGATTGTGTGTACAGTTCCCACAAAAAGACGTTACTTCTCTGCAGGTTGGAGACGAGTTATACATTGTTTTTGAAGGATCAGGTGTTCCACTCGTTGAATGTTCATAAAAATGACTGCACTGGGCTTCGAGCCAACTCGGCTGGAATCATCATTTATTGACAAACGGCCTTCTTTAAAACATTTGCACCATTCCAATGTTTTACTGTGGCTAAGAGTCTCATCACTGCACTGTGCTTGAAGTGTGCTTTGGTTTTTTGCCTTCATTCATGAGAAATTTCATCATAAATCCCGGTTTGATATGAACTCCCCTCATACCCTTCATTAGGTAGCAATTTAAAATAGATCCACAGGGCTGAGCAGATGAGGATGAAAAGCTGAGTTCAGGGCTAAAGATGTAACCCTATAACATTCTGGTCAGTAGTGCAGATCATTAATCATTTTCCCCGTTCTGTATTTCTATAGTTCAATAAAGCATTATACACAGCAGACCAGACAGAGCTCAGATAAATGACATCTTTAGCCGATCTGCTGGAAAAAGTGAGGAGCTGTGATTTCCCGTCTCACCGCTGGTCGTGCAGACGCAGCACCGCTGACTTCACTGTGTTAAGCACTTAATTAAATGACTCTTGATTAAAGCCAGGGCCTGGTGAGAAAGCGCACATCACATTGCACCGCTTCATAATTTACTCCTTGTTAGATTTCCTCAGACTGTTATGTGCAGAAAGCACAATTTATTAGATTTTCGTCTCACACTCAGTTCTTCCTCGAGCAATTAAGCTGCCTGTTTAAGTTCTGCCTCATGCGACTCAGGCAAAAAGAAGCAACGTGTCTCCTGCCATGGCGAGGGATATTCTGTCAGAGGTTCTGACAAAATAAGGTTAAAATAAGCAGTCATGTTTCAGCAGAAAACTGAAACTGAAACTGAAAAGAAAGGAAAGAATTTCTTTTTTTTTTTTATCTTTATTTCAAAAAAAAAAAATAATAATAATAATAATAATAATAAAAAGATAAAGGGAAAAAAAAGAAAAAAATTATAATTATGAAAAAGACGACTATAAACAGAAAAAAAATAGAAATGTATAAACCTGAAACAGAAAGAAAGGGGTTTGGCTACATAATAAAATGTGGATAAAATACTCCTTAGTTTAGTTGAACAAACAAGAGGAAAAAAGGAAAGAAAAGAAAAGAACACACACGCACACACACACACACACACACACACACACACACAAACACACACACACACACGTGCATTTTTTTTTCTTTCCCTTCTTTAATTTTTTTATTGTGTATATATACACACACAGTGCTGGTCATTATTATTGGCACCCCTGCCAGGCCAGATGTCTTCTAAGGCTTCCAATAAAAAACTTTTTTATTGCAGAAGAATAATCTCACACTGAAAATTTTTGAAAAAAAAATCTATTATATATATATATATATATATAATATAATTTAAATTGATTTTAAAAGTGATTTTATTAAAAAAATAAAAACTATTATTATTATTATTATTATTATTATTATTATTATTATTATTATTATTATTAGTTTATTTATTTATTTTTTTAATAAAATCACCTGGAGACAATTATTGGCATCCCTAACAATTCCGATAGAATAAACATAAATTAAACATTTTTGTCATTATTACTGTAGTTTATAAAGTTGATCAGAGTATCTAAAAAATTTTAATTAATAATTCATGACTTCCTGTTTGCCTGTGGTATAAATATGATGTAACAAAGGCCTATTTCTCTTATCCACTCTTCAACAAGACACCACCCCATTCAAGTAAGGCAAGTGTGTGTCGACCTTCATAAGTCAGGCAATGGATACAAGACAATAGTAGCTACAGTCAGGGGAATCATTAGGAAGTTTAAAACAACTGGAAAAAGGCTGGATGAAGACCTGAGTTTATCTTGCCACCATGTACAGTGAGGAGGATGGGAAGAGAAGTAAAAAAATATCTCCAAACCTCACTGTTAGAGAACTGCATCAAAACGAGGCATCTTGGGGTCACAAAGTCTCTATAATAACCATCAGATGCTATCTACATGCCAACAAGCTGTTTGGGAGGCATGCAAGGAAAAAGCCTTTTCTCACCTACAATCACAAACGTAACCGTCTGGGACTGTGAGCTGTGGTCAGATGAGACTAAGATAGAGCTTTTTGGCAACAAACACTGTCTGGATCTGGTGTAAAACAAAAGATGAGTATGCGGAAAAGCACCTCATGCCCACTGTGAAGTACGGTGGAGGATCTGTAATGCTGTAGGGCTGTTTCTCTTCCAAAGGCCCTGGGAACCTTGTTAGACTGCATGGCATCCTGAACTCTCTGAAATACCACGACATTTTAAATTAAAACCTGATGGCCTCTGTCAGAAAGCTGAAGATGGGTCGTCACTGGGTCTTTCAGCAGGATAATGACCCAAAACGTGTGGCGAAATCTACACAGAAATGGTTCAGCAGACACAAAATCAAGCTCCTCTCTTGGCCATCTCAGTCCCCAGACCTCACACCCAATTGAAAACCTGTGTGAGAAGAGTGCATAAGAGAGGACCCAGGACTCTGGATGATCTAGAAAGACTGTGCAAAGAGCAATGGTCAAAGATCCCTCTATCTGTATTCTTGTGAAATGTTATAGGAGGGGATTAAGTGCTGTTTTGGAGTTGTACAAAGTATTAACATCAGGGGTGCCAATAATTGTGGCCACCATGATTTCATGTAAAAAAATAATACAAAAATCTTTAAAAAAAAAAAAATTCCCACTGAATAATTGTACTTCAACGAAAGGTTAGATTTTTCTCTCTTTTTGCATTGTGGTTCTATATTTCTTTTAATAATAATAAAAAATATTAGAAACCTAAGAACACGTCTTAACCAGGGGTGCCAATAATAATGAGCACCCACACTTTTTTTTTAATTTTTTAAATGTGCTAGATTTAAAACTCGGACAGAATTATGTGTGGTACACTAGTCGTACACTGTATATACATACACACAAACACACACCGATCAGCAGCATTATGTCCACCCATGTAATATTGGGTTGGTCTCCCCTGCGTGAGTGCTGGTCAAGGTCAGAAATCCAAACACAGCAGCAGACATGCACCTTTAATGGTGCTGTTTATAATTTATGCTCTGATAAGCTGTAATTATAATTAGACCTCCACTTTAATCACTGCTTTGATTTCAGATTAATCTAATGAGCTACGTGGCAGCCAATCCAAATAAACACAATATACACGTTGGAGTTATAGGAGTCATTAATAAATAATACACTGTGCACAAAGCGAGCTCTATGAAGACATGGTTATCAAGGTTGGACTGAAAGAACTCGAGTGTCCAGCATACAGCCCTGATCTCAACACCACTCACTACCTTGACTGCACCCAACATGAATACTTGAGTGGACTAATGCTTTTTTTGTTTTTTTGTCTGAAGGAGAACATCCCAATTGACATGCTCGAAAATCTAGTGGAAAACCTTCCCAGGAGAAAGGAGGTTATAATAAAAACACACAAGGAATTATTCTGGAATGATTCCTGAAAATCTGCAATG
This sequence comes from Clarias magur, assembly GCA_013621035.1. Classification (NCBI taxonomy): domain Eukaryota; kingdom Metazoa; phylum Chordata; class Actinopteri; order Siluriformes; family Clariidae; genus Clarias; species Clarias magur. The sequence continues at coordinate 1,900,393 of QNUK01000050.1, read as the reverse complement.
CTGAACGTGTTCTCAAAAGTTTGACTATATAAGATGTTTGCTTTCTTGCATGTACTCAGTAACTTGCAGTATGGCCATGTTTAGCCATGTTTGTACTGTATATAGCGAAACCTTTCATAGTATCCTAGTAAAGCATGGGATGTACAGTAATGTAATGTAATCCCTGTTAGTAATTATTCCACAGCACCTCCCATGTCACCTTAAAGCAATTGTGTCATGTGCATAGTAATGGGTGTAAAAAGGGGTACTAATACAGTACGTAGCTTTTAAACTGTTATTGTACATGTTAAAATAAATTCTGGCAATCCATTTAACCTGCATTACAAAGGAGTTATGAGGAAATATACCTGTGCATATTGTCTCATTATGTTCTTCTAAAGACGCAGTGAAAAACCTATTCAATTAATTAATTATTATACTCAAATTCTGCTTTTCTATACAATACAATTTATAATATTTAACTAGTATTATGTTTATGTCTCAATGTGATCTATTGGTCACTTCCAACAAACTTGTTTTACATTTCTTGGGCATGGCACGTTATAATGGAAAAAATGTCCATATCTCAAACGACTCGAAGACTTAATTCTGAGGTGTGTATATTCTATATTTATTACATCTATCTGTCTCATTTTCCTATGGGGATACAGAGAATTATGTAATAAACACAATGTAAAGCTGTGACAATTTGCAACCATTTGCCCTATGAGCTGCCACACTCTTTCATGAATTAAAAATCCATTATGGCCATTTTAATAAAAATGAGCAAGCATTACAAACTGAGAATATACTGAGTATGTCTTGTTTGAGTCACAAAGGTGTTTAAAGACACATGAACGAATGTTGAATTAAAAATGTTTTTGTATTGTTTTTGTATTATTTATTATAGTGTTTTTAATATTGTTGTTTTACAAAATGCTATAAACCCAGTACCCAGAGGTTTGTTGAGAAATCAGTCTGCAGTTGTGTTTGTGGCAATGAAAACATGTCATTTTGTATCTGTAATATCTGAACGATGGCATGGTGGCTTAGTGGTTAGCACTGTCACCCTGGACCACCAGGATCTGGGTTCGATTCCAGTGGAGTTCTCCGTTTCCCTCACAATCCGAAGACATGCAGATTAGGCAGAAATTGCCCATTGTGTGTGTGTGTGTGTGTGTGTGTGTGTGCGTGCGTGCCTTGTGATGGATTGCCACCCCATTCAGGGTGTACCCCGCCTCATGCCCTAAGTCTCCTGGGATACGCTCCAGGCCTATGAATACAGGATAAAGCGATATAGATGATGAGGGATTGAGAGTGAGTGAGTAATATGTGAACTGGAACAAGATAACAAGTATTAGGTTTTGCTGCACACAAAATATTTTTGATTAGGAAGACTGTGGAAGATCATGAAAAGCTGTAAAAAAAAAAAAAAAAAGGTACAAAATACAATGCTCCTCTACCAGTTGAGATGTTGATTACAATGGAAGAAATGTATAAGTGCTTCAAAAGTCTATTGGGCCACTACTGTAGTTTGCACAGCTTATTCTTATATAATAATAAATTTACAATCAATTTCTCTCTTCTCTTTGCTATAGTCAGAGAAATCAGTAGTATGAATCTTAGAGCACCTCTGAACCTTGAGGTATAAACAGTGTGACGACTTGCTCATGTATGTGACGTGTGCATTATGTGAATTACTACTGTATGCACAAAAATGGACTTTATTTTAGAATCCATCTCTCCATTATCTATACTGCTTATCCTCTGCAGGATTACTGTGGTGCCGGGAGCCTATCCCAGGGAAGTTAGGGCACAGGGTGGTGCCAGGATGTGGTGCCAGCTTATCCAATCATACACGACAGGCAATTTGGAAATTCCAATCAGCCTATATTGTATTTCTTTGAACAGTGGAAGGAAACCAATAAATAAACCTACAAAGCACAAGGAGAACATGCACAAACACACAGACTGGAGGTGAGATTCAAACCCTCTGCAATGCAAAAGAGCTGACGATTTCTTTATTACTATAGAAATACCAACGATAGACGGTATTTTAAGATACTCTTTTAAATATCCACTATTAAGTGTTATTAGGTTTATTATTGTATACTCGTATTACAGTACCAGTCACATTTCCTGATTAAATACCACATTATTCATTTTTAATTACTAGTTACGTATCGTACTTTAAAACGAAGTACTGTTAAGTTAACTGTTCAACCAGGATTTCCCTGCACAACTGGGCTGACATTAAGCATTCCACATTGCTGATTGTAATGTTTACAGAAAAAAATCATGGACTTCTGTATCAGACTATAAACTGTCTTGTTGATATATCAAGCCTCTGCAGCACGCCAGTGTTAGGACATGGCTATTACACTCCGCACATGACAAAGAGCACCTTTCTCTGCTGGAAACCAGCTCCTTCTCACTCTGCAACCTGTGTTGCGCTACCTCAAGGTTAGAATAAGAATTTATTTTTACTCCCGCTCAGCTGGCAGACTAAAGGGAAGCGAATGATGTATGAGCCATCGCATGTTATTTATTTGCCAAACTCTTCCAGATGTGGAGCCATCATTTATCTACTGACAAATCAAACCTTGTGACCAGCTTGTGCTGTGACCCTGACCAGGGTGAAGCAAAGCTGCCGGTGGGAATGTAGTTGGAGGTGCGCACACACACACACACATGCACGCACGCACGCACACACACACACACACACACGACTGCTGCTTTCTCCATGACCTGTCTGAACAGCAAAGCTAAGTGAAGATAAGCATACCTGGATTTCGACCTCAGTGAGCGTTTTTGGTGGTAGAGCTAGTTAGGAATGCACTGCATACACACACACACACACACACACACACACACACACAAACACACACACACACACGCACGCACGCACGCACGCACACACACACTCACTCACACACTCACACACACACAAACTGTATAGTTGACGTGTCTGTACATTGAAGATATTATTTGCGAGGATGTAAGATGAGTAATCGAACTCTGTTTGTAATGTAAAACCTACTGAACAAATTTTCAGAAGTGTATTTGCCCCAGCTTGAGGTAACATATACTGTAGGCTTTGTTTCATTGCAATCGGCCCACAGGAAGAGAAGGTACGCTACTTTGGAATTTAAATTAATAAATAATAAATAATTAAATAAAAACCCTTAAAAATCATTAGCTAATCTAAAAATTCAACAGATGGCACTGTACATTTTAAAATACGCACTTATGAATCCGCAGTTAAAGTCTAAGTAATAAACACGATCTCACACGTTTATTCCGCCTTCATGGTAACAAATAATTTTGTTTTTGTTCATTTTAAAATTCAATAGATGGCGCTGAACATTTTTTAAAACATGCCTCCAAGTGTGCAATTGAATTCCATGGAAATGAAGTCGCGGGCACATCTAGAAAACAAACAAACAAACAAACAAATAAATAAATAAATAGAAATACCATACATTCAAAATAGAGAACTTTTCATTTCATTGCATTCTGGTTGCATTAGTCTTTAAACTTAAACTTAGGCGGGCCTTTTAAAATTATTCAAATGACGTGTGTGCAGTGCTAGCTCAAAATCAACTAGCTCAGAAAGCCACCTTTACCACCTTTACCACCAGCTCCACCTTCACCGCCCTATGACCTCCATCACAGTCATTTTTACTAAACCAAAGTTTTTTCTACCGTTAAAACTCTGAACAGGTTGTATTTCACTAAAATGTTCACTAAGGCCACAAATATTATACACTAATTTACTAATACTTAATTGTTAACTGTATAATTCAATGAAATGACAAAACAGTATTTTGCTGTAAAACTTTCATTTTCATAGTTTTACATTATTTAATTGAAGAAGAAAAAAAATACTAAAAGACTGAACCAAAATATAAAAAGTCAAAATGTCCTCTCTATATTGTCCACAAATTACATTTCATAATAGCTGTAATATGTACAATGTCCCATACAATGCATTTCAGTATATCAGTGATGCTGGAATTAATTCTGCTTCTAACTCAAGGTAAAAAAAAAAATAAAATAAGAAGAAGAAGAAGGAGAAGAAAAAGCTGAAGGTCAGAGCTGAGACTGAGTAGCAGAAAATGTTTTAAGGAAAAACAAACATCAAGTTCTTAAATTTGTAGTTACATGATAGTAAGAGTAAAGTTATAGTTCTTACTATGTAGCAATATCAGCTCAAAGTCTTGTGATTGTTAGCTTTAGTTTTTAGTGACTTTGCATAGCATCGACATTTTTATAAGAATTTATTATTTATTGCCCTAACAACTGCCCCTGGGATTCCATTATTATTTAATACAACCATTTTTGTTTCAGTTCATGGAAATTGTGTACATGTTAATTAGACGCAATGTGTAGAGAGGAGGTTAAAAAAAAAAAGTTCTGTATTATTTGTTGAAATATTATACTATTATACCAGGTTTTACTTGCATAGGGACAGGAAAGAAACGCAGCGCTATCAGCATTGTGAAAGTGTATATTCATCTTTTTGCTACTTTAAACCAGTCAGCACATAACAGTCCTCAGTGATGCAGTCTCCAGTGGCAGGGCTGTGTTTATGCTGATGGGGCAGTGTAAGGAACACGAACTAACCCCGAGGATCAGAGACACACAATCTGCACTCACTGATATGGGACACAATGTACAGTAATGCCGCCCATACACAAGCTGTTCACCAGGAAAAAATCCCAGATTGAATGGTGACTACTATAGATTCTCAGATTGGATTGGATTGTATTGGATTGGCATGCGCCACATTCACACTCAGGCTCTTGGGTTTGAATTTCCCCATGATAGCTTGGACACTATGTTTGGAGAGTTTTTCCATTTAAAACGTGAATTACTGCCACAAATCTCTTTGTGATAGGAAGAGGTTTTCTTCTAGGATTCACTTGAAATGTGTTCCATCCATCTCATCCACAACTCTGAACAGATCGCCAAAATATGACGCTAGCACGACCATACTTCACTGTGGAATGGCACTATCTGAGTGATGAGCAGGGTCAGGTTTCAGCAGACCATAATGGTGAAAAAAGTTCAATTTTGTTGTCATAGACCATAGTTTTCATATGTGAATTATTGATTTGTAAACTATTTTGAGGATACTGTTCTTCACTAGTATGTGCTCTTTTGTGAGAATCAGTAGTTAACATAACAAACAACATAGAAATTGTGTCTGGTCTTATGATCTTAGAAAATGGTGTCTAAAAAGATGAATAAAAGTCCAAAGATTCTTAAGTCGACTTTTCCTCTTACAGAGAGAGAGAGAGAGAAAAAAAAAAACTTTTACAGCATTCCTTTTTCCTTTGGTCTACATAAGAGCTACTTCTTACAGATAATAGAGAGTGAGTCAGTCTGTATAAACGTTTCTTTAGAATGAATGCATGTATTGTTAGGTTTTATAACAAATTTTCTGAATTGCGTATATCCATGGTACAATGCACCTTTTTTGTATAGATTTTTGACGTAGTAGGAACATATTGTGACTGTAACAACTTCAGTAAACACGTTTCTGTGCAGAAAAACTGAGGCATTTTGAATAGGACATTGGTTATAATGCAGTATATTAAACTGTTATACAATCCGGTCACTTAGAGGTGTGCATGGAAATTGTGAATCTATGCAACACAGCACAAAAGTTACAGTGTGAGGTTTTTATATATATATATATATATATGTTGCAGCACACAAGATTGAGGAAGATGAGAACAGACATTATATATTCATATATATCATGCACTGCACATCCTGTCCAGAGTGACTTTAAAAAGTGCTTTGAAGTTTTTGTCATTGGATAGATCCATACAGTGGTTACCAGGTTACAGTAGCTATAAATACTACAAGTCAAACACTGTTGGGAAGACTTTTTTTTTTAATAGGGAGGAATTAACAGCATGTTGGCATAGGGGTTAGCACTGTCACTTTGCTCCTCCAGGTCCCGGGTTAGATTCCCACACCCGGTCTGTGTTCATGGAGTTTGCATGTTCTCCCCGTGCTTGGTGGGTTTCCTTTGGGTACCTTTGGGTTCTTTCCTCCCAAAGTCCAAAAACGTGTAGATCTGACGGTCCCAATTTGCCCATAGCGCGTGAATGTGTGTGTCATACAAAAATGGGAATAAACACAATAGTCACCATTGGCCTCCATGGACCCTAGTTAGACCTCTGTAGGTTCCTAGATGGATGCATCTATTGATCATGTATATGTTTAGACTATATCTTCCTTAGTAACTGACTGATCAGGGTGCAGAGGGTTAAAGGTAGGCTAATAAGTAAGGTTAATGATATTTTCTTAAACAGAAGCAACTAAATTTGTTAGAAGATATACAAACAAAAAAAATGATTAGCTGCACATGCAGAATTAAAAAAACAAAACAAAACAATGAACCCAAGTGATGTAGCTGAGGTTGAAGAACTCTCATACCCAGATGGTGGCAGTTCTACCGCTGAGATACATTTCCATCATTTCAATACAAACCTACAGTTATAGGTTTGTAATTTAAAACAATAAAGATAAAAATAATTTTCAGATACTGTGTTACACCACTATTATACATTATACAATATACATATTTAACACATTACTTAATGTATAACATATAGGAATAAGTGATTTTCTTTAGTGTTTTTAGGTAGAGAAATGTGTATGAAAATGTAATAACCATGTAAAGTAATAGGTAAATTAGCAGATAATTTACAGTGTGTTTGTGTATACTGATAATTTACAGTATATATACCCCCCCTCCCTCCCCCTCCTGAAAAGCAGTAAGTCATTGTTGAGGATTGCTACATGATGACTTGAGAACTTAATAAGGAGAGGCTGTGAGTAACCGGTCACTGACTGTACGAAAGGCACCATGACAAACTACTGTTGACCTCCAAAGTTTAAAGGTCAAAGGAGTTGTCTTGTGACATATACAGTCACAACAAAAAAATAAATAAAATAAAAAAAGTGCAGGGGGTTGGGTTTAAAATATTAGTTTGTCAAAAACTTCTTCATGCATTCCTGCGTTTATTACTGACGTTCTCTGAAGTTTCTCCCTGTTGGTAATGCTATCTGTAATGTATTTGAGGAATGCTTCAAAATCATACTTTTTGTATCTGTATCTCAAATGTAATCCAATTCTTCATGTTTTTTTTCATGTGATTTAAACTCGAAGTAGGCTCACAGTATAATCTGTAAAAGCTCTTTTTCTTTGTAAACTTTATTCACACATTTTGGCCCTTACAGTTTTTCATCCTCAGCTACAAGTTCATAATTAATCAAAATGAGAAATATGTTCAGGACATCATTTAAATTCTGCTCATATAGTGGTGACTAAAAGTATTAAGACAACATATGCCGTGGATTATAGTTCTCCCTATGCACAAAAAACAGGTGATGTCACTAATTAGATCTAGTCTATCTGGCTGAAAGTTGTGCTAATTAATTGAAAAAAATGACTATGTGACAATGACAATCTTCATCCCCTCGACCTAATTCTCGAGATCTAAACCCAACAGAATATTGTCGAACAAAGGTGAATGAGGTAGTAGAGGTCAAGAAACTGTCTTCTGTACATGATCTTCAGGAAGCAGTCAAACGGGCACGTTTTGAGTTTGAGAGAGTGATACTAGAGTATCTGCAGACATATTTTTGTCCCTATGCTCTATGCGTATTCAGCCGGTTTTGACGAATAAAGGAGTTCATGCAAAATATTGTATAGCAATTTAATTGCATAAATATTCTGTCTTTATTGGTATTATTTAAAATGCCATTAAACAGAGAGTTTCGGTTTTGTGAAATAGTCATTTTCGCTTGTATGCACTGTACATACAGTACATACAGTAATATGTACACAATAAGCAATATAATATCAATGTAATGATGTGAGCTTAACTGATCTTTTAATCCAAGACAGAAGCAAGCATTGCTGTCTTTAGGACAGTGCATTGTTTGAAAGGGAAAAAAAAGAAAAAAGAAAAAGAAAATGTTGACAGCAGTAAGACAGTGTTTGCTGTCTTGAAGTGTTTGGACGGTTTGGGGTGAATGATCAGCGGAGTTGTACCACTGCCCCCATCTGGTCTATTTGTAGTCTTGCACATCTCCTGGGGCCAAACATCCTCACCTCGCTGTCTGCAAAGCGCATGACTGAAGGGGGAGAAAAAGAAAAAAAACGAACATAGAGCTAAGTGTGTGGGCTCAGTGCATCAGTTGAGTGGAATGATGCCTTGGCTCTATAATCCAGCAGAATGCCATCTGCCCTTTTACACAAAGTCCTGCTGTTTTAGCTGAGTGTAAATAACTGTTAGTTGTTTCATGGCTGCAGTGTCATTAAATCATTAATTCCAGCACTACAGAGTTAATAAAAGGGCAAAAGTTGATTCATGCGCGTCTGGAGTGTGTCACTGTTGCCAAATTGGCAAGTAGCAGGATGTCACTGGAGACAATAAATGACCTGGAAGATGATACGAGACTCGTGGACATCCAAAGAATGGCGTCAAGCCATGATGAAAAATGTGAGACAAATGATGGAGTCTAGCCATGTTGTACTATAGACGCATTAATAATCCAGACCTCGGGGTGGTTAATAATGGAGACTGGTACGTCTTGATATGCACTCAATACCAAAAGTCTTGTTTGTCTCGATGTGTCTTTCTGCAAGGAATGAAGAAGGTGTTGGGAACCAAAGTACCACCTGTAATCCATAATGTACCAGTTCATGTGGAAAACATGGCACTACATCTGTGAGAACTGGCTTTTCGTTTCTTTTTTTTAGTGTTGATGTGGCGGCAGAAATGATTCTTTCAAATTCATCCCAGCAATGTGTTCAGAAGCAAGCAGCAGCATTGTAACTGTAATGTCCGAATCCAACTCACACATCATAGACTGGTGTATTAAGATCTGTTGCAAACAAATAACTGCAGTGTTTACAGTATGTACACACATTTTATGTTGATAAAACTTTTGGTGGCACTTTTATTCTCCACTTATTTAAAGGCATAAACTAATTACTAAAGACAAATCATTAATCCTTCATTATTAATCGTCTGAATCTTTGTAAGCTGAATATACAGTACAGTACATGGCTTGGAGAACGCTTTTTCATTACACCAATACACTGATGACTAAAGCAGCTATGTCATTTTTCAGGACCAAAACAGTAAAAGCTTTTAACAGCCCAAGGTAATTACTCACCCTGAATGCCACCGTTCTATATTTTAATCTTTTAAGAAGAAACTGAAGGCAGGAACCTTGGTGGAAAATTTGTTTTATATGGTCCATAGGGTCATCGGATTACTGATCTCAGAGTGCCAGTTTACAGTGTTGGTGTGGTAACAGAATACAAATTCCCAGGTTTATTTAAATTTTGCTCCGTGTTAAAGTCAGCGATTAAGTACTTATACTCACAAGATTGCAGCATATGGACTCATTGAGCTTTTTTATGTACTGTAGAATGTACTTTATATACCGCTTTTCTCTTATCTTAGCAAAGTGCTGATTAAATTTCTTTTTCTAACCTTGTTTAGTTTAGGGTGCGTCAGGTTTTCTGTCTGAACAGATTGCATAAAATGTAATGAATACACTGTACTGTACATAAAATGTTAAGCTTTCCTTGTGTTACATTAACATGATAGTTAATTCTGTATAATATTTAAAAAAAGATTCAGATTTATATTAAGTGCATGATTCCTACACAAGTAAACTGCATAGATAATGGTAAAATTTGGTATGTTTAGGTTTAGCTAATTAAATAAAACTTCAAATTAGGGGCGGGGGTAGCTCAGTGGTCAAGATTTTGGGCTACGGATTGGATGGAAGGTCATGGGTTCAAGCTTGGTGGCAGCTATATAGTAGTGAGCAAAAGTGGCCACGCGTCATTTCCTCATATCAAAATGAAAGAAATGTGAAATGGTTTACTGTAACAGGCTGCAAAATGCCTAAAGATACAATTTTTAAATTGGTTGTTTATGTAACAACATCAGCAGTTCCCCTCTCATCGGTTCCAACCACTCTTCTATCTTGTATTCAAGATAGTCACATTTCTGTTCATCTGTTATTCATCTGTTATCATTTGCACCTGTATATATATATATATATATATATATATATATATATATACACACACACACACACACACACACACACACACACGTGGACAAAATTGTTGGTACCCTTCGGTCAATGGAAGAAAAACTCACAATGGTCACATAAATAACTGACAAAAGTAATAATTTTAAAAAAATTCTATGAATGTTAACCAATGAAAGTCAGACATTGCTTTTCAAGCATGTTTCAACAGAATTATTTAAAAAAATAAACTCATGAAACAGGCCTGGACAAAAATGATGGTACCCCTAGAAAATACTGAAAATAATGTGACCAAAGGGACATGTTAATTCAAGGTGTGTCCACTAATTAGCATCACAGGTGTCTACAATCTTGTAATCAGTCAGTGGGCCTATATATAGGGCTCCAGGTAGTCACTGTGTTGTTTGGTGACATGGTATGTACCACACTCAACATGGACTAGAGGAAGCGAAGGAAAGAGTTGTCTCAGGAGATTCGAAAGAAAATTATAAACAAGCATGTTAAAGGTAAAGGCTATAAGACCATTTCCAAGCAGCGAGATGTTCCTGTGACTACAGTTGCACATATTATTCAGAAATTTAAGATCCATGGGACTGTAGCCAACCTCCCTGGACGTGGCCGCACGAGGAAAATTCATGACAAATCAAAGAGACGGATAATCCCAATGGTAACAAATGAGGAGTGGGCCAAAATACCTGCAGAGAGGTGCAGAAGTCTCGTTGACAGTTACAGGAATCGTTTGATTGCAGTGATTGCCTCAAAAGGTTGTGCAACAAACTATTAAGTTAGGGGTACCTTCATTTTTGTCCAGGTCTGTTCCATGAGTTCATTTTTTAAAAATAATTCCGTTGAAGCATGGTTGAAAAGTAATTTCTGACTTTCATTGGTCATAAATTCTTATTTATTATTACTTTTGTCAGATTAAAATTATTTCTGTGACCATTGTGAGTTTTTTTTTTTTTTCATTGACCGAAGGGTACCAACAATTTTGTCCACGTGTATATCTCCTTGAATGATTTCCTAGAGATTATTTTAAAAAATACAAGAAAGTCTCTTGAAGCAAAATCTGAAAGAAATGAGGGGGACTCAATAGTTTTGCAGGTTATTGTATCATGAGATAAAGGCAAGTCACTCTGAATACGGGCATCTGCCAAATGTAATGTAGAACTTAGTACATTGCTTTACATTAACTTAAGTTTTATTTTTTTTTGTAAAATAGTCATATCAATTTGTTAAAGCTACATAGAATCGTGTGTGTGTGTGTGTGTGTGTGTGTGTGTGTGTGTGTGTGTGTGTGTGTGTGTGTGTGTGTGTGTCAACATAAGAAGATTACAATACGGTTAAACTGCAAATCCTCTCAACATACTTAGTATTTGACTAAAGAGTAATAATTTTCAATCCCATTATCCCAAACAGAAAAGTGTTTTGGCTGTCAATGTGTATTGGTATTGTTAAAAGTGCTTTAAAAAACACACAAAATTAATTGAGTTGGATGAGAAGAAGTTGGATGGAGAGCCATAGGCATGCCTTAGTTTGTCACCCTGGAATGTTCTACTGTACAACAAATGATTTAGAACCTTAAGTAGAACCAATTTTGAAGCTAAATGTTTTAACCCTTTATAGAGTTTTTTGTTCTTACAGCATAACTACATTTAAAAAATATTTAAAAAATTCAAATGTACAATTTTACAGTGAGGTCATTTTCGGAAAATTCCACCATGCCGTTCTTGATACCACAGTGTTTTAGGGTAACTACAGTTCCATTCCCAGCCTACAATATTAAATTACTGTTGGTCTCTCACACTTTAATCACTGTGTGCTTTTAGATAAATTCAGAAGATGCTTCAATAACACGTGTCCTTCTACAGTATGCAGGTCATAACGTATGCAATATATAGATAAGCGAGTTCTGACACTCCAACAAACCAAGTGCAGGACATAATGAAAACTAGTCATAGCACTTACAGCCAAACTCCTGCTTTATTCTTTTTTTTTTTTTTTTCTTAAAAAGCCGACATCAAATGAAACCCTGGAACGTCTTCGGCTCCCATCAGAAGAAAAGAACCATTTTCGCTTAATTTGCTGAACGAGCCAAGAGCTCAAGGACTTGTTTTTGCCAGTAAGAAAATACAAATTGGAGGTCTCTGACTGAGGAACTCATTCAAAGTGAAAAGCTCTGTCTTTGATTCATATACTTATTTATTCATTTATTTATATTTGTGAAGCCAAGTGAATTGGGAATGAGGTATTACCCCCCTGGAGTCTGGCGGTTTTACAACCTAAATCAATTACTAGCAAATACTCGTGGCTTTGTTGTTACCTGCCAGGTTCATCACCACAGGAGGGTCAGAACATTCTCACATCAAGAGATGTACTAACACACAAACACGCAAGTTTTTTTTTTTCTTCCCCTTACCTAAAGGCTTTCCAAAAAATGAACTTTGCTTTTCCACGATCAAAAGGTGGTTCAACAGGCACAGGAGCCAAAGATAACAGGACAAGGCCACATCTCGACACCGAGGCAGATACACAGATGTGGGAAAAGAAGTGATGACAGTTCTTCCACATGAATGCAGTCCAAGCCAACATTCATCCAATGTGATCTAAAACAATATTTATCCATAAACACTGCTTTTTCTTTAAATGTAAGATGTAATAAATGAGTCAATAATTTATTAAACAGAAACCTTGAAGTATTACATGTATAAAGCTGTATAAAGGTGCGTTTTTCTCTTTAATACGTTTAAAAATGTTTTAGATGAAAAACAAGTCAGGCAAAGTGAATGAAACAAGCTAGAGGCAGCGGTAGCTCGATGGTTAAGATTTGGGACTACTGCTTGGAAGGTGATGGGGTCAAACCCTGGCACCACCAAGAAACCATTCCTGGTGCTTTGATGTACAGTACAAGAGTGTGCAGTCTTCAGCCACCACTCATTTCTTTATATTAAATTAACGAAATGGGAACAAATGTTTTACTATAACTGTCTGCCTTATAAGATACGGTAGAATAAAAAAATCTTTCCTAACCACTCAGCATACAGAATGAGCAGGAGACTAATCACCTGATCTGGCCTGATCATCTGTCATCATCTGCACCTTTTTCTCACTGGTTCATGCCTTCATCCAAGTTAGATGATTTTTTTTTTTTTTTTTTTTTTATGTTTTGGTAAATACCCAGCTTTGGCATGGTAAAAAGTACCTTCGTGTCGATTATTTTCCTATTACAGTGGTTTATTATCCCAGGAGACTTTGGGCACAAGGCGGGGTACACCCTGGACAGGGTGCCAAACCATCACAAGGCACATACACACACACACACACACACACACACACACACACACACACACACTATGGGCAATTTGGGAAAGGCAATTAACCTGCATGTCTTTGGACTGTGGGAGGAAACCCGGAGTACCCGGAGGAAACCCACCAAGCACGGGGAGAACATGCAAACTCCATGCACACAGACACACAGACAGGAATCGAAGCTGGCCGTTTTGGTAAATACCCAGCTTTGGCATGGTAAAAAGTACCTTTGTGTCGCTTATTTTCCTATTACAGCATTACAGTGTTTTATTAGCAATGAATGCAGATGATATTGACAATGTTAATATATTACTTGTATCTTGTCTTGGATGATGATGTAACCTCTTGGTGAAATATTTGATTTGATTGACATTCACCACTGATTTCGGTAATCCTACTGGAAGGTATTACAAATTAAAACGATCCTGAATATCGTGAACCTCCCAGCATTCCTTTGCACACTGTCCTGTTCCGAAGTTTGCAAACGGAGCTGTGCAGATCGGACAGACAGCAGTAAATCAGCATCAGCGTTTGTCAGCGGGAGATAAACGTCTTCGCGGGGACCTGATTTGTCTGTAAGTGTCCCACCGTGAATAACTGCATCCCGCCTCGACCGCGTGTGTCTCCACTCCAAACGCTCTCGCGATGACAACAGCATTGTTGGGAGTATTAAGCTGTCACTCAGCCAGTCCCTCATGGAGACACATGAAAGCGAGACTGACGGAATTACAAGCCCTTCAGCTCCCACCGAGACTGGCACAGACAAGATCGTCAGGTAGTTGGCGATGAGTACGCCCAAGAGTTATGATTAATTCATCGCCAACCTACATGTGTGTCATACAACACGACAGTCTAATAGGATGTTTCAATACACTGTCAAATAGAGAGTCGTCCTGCGTCATGCTGTGGATACTCTAGCATTTGACTCTCAGGATAAAAATGGCATCTGTCTTGCTTTGTGTTTAACGGAACCGGGTGGCTTTGCCGAGAAAGAAAGCGGTTATTTCCGTTTGACAGACTTATCAACAGGCCTGTGTGTTTTGCTAACAGTTCCTCGCCTGTATTTTGGTCTCTGATCCCGCTGCTCCCGCTGAGATCCATCAGCCGAGCCCAGAGCCGTGCGAGCTAGGCTTCGCCACCGCCTGTGGGAAAAATCATATCAACCCATTCCACCAATGGCTCCGTGCCTCGTCCTCAAATCAAATCGGAGCTTTTTACTGTTATTGCGGTGGATATTTCACAGCAGATTATGACTTAATCAAGGGGACCTAGCTTTTAAATGCATAATAAAGTGGTTGGATATGACTGTGGAACAAGAGCCCTTCATCATTGTTATTATGAGCGTGCTAGGGCAAAGATTGATGTTAATTCCGCACTGAGTGACTCCTGCACGGAGATCTGCCTTCGACAACGTGAGATTTCCTGGCCTGTTTGCTAAACTGGTGAGTGTTCGAAGATGAGTTTTTTTTGTAGTCCCAATAAAAAGCAGACACCTACTGCACCTCTATGGTACGTTTGCATTCATTTGATAAAGAAAAGAGATTCGTTGTTTTGTTTTTTTTCCGATATAAGAATCAGAATTACCTTCTTTTATCTGACTGCATATCAAATCAGATGTTTATATTAATGCACTGGCTCTAATACAATCCAATGTCACGTCTTGCAGTTACACAGAAATGTCTATAGCAGACTTGGTATTCAGATAGCTTTTATGGTTAAAACCTACTAATGATGACACTTATATGCAAATGGCCCCCGGTGTGCTGTCCGTACTGTGCTGTGTGTGTATATATAATCATTTTGCAAGTGCTTGCAATTATGATAGGGCTACATCATCCTCCATAAACACACTTTGATTGTGCAAATACCATGGCTGTTGTAAACCAATTTTACGACACCTTGCATATGGCGAAATCAGTACAGGTCAGAAATAAACCCAGCAGTGTTTATTTTCCTCCTGTTTTCATGCTCTGTTACCATTCTGATCCTGCATGATAATCCACTCTCAGCTCATTCTTCCACACTTCTGAGCTATTTCACATGGTTAGGGAGAAGAAGAAGGATTAATTGGCACAGTCTGGCCAGGTTTCTTCCCCAGAGAGACGACATCTGGCCATTGTTGTTCGTGGAGTTCTGATGACTAGGTGGCATAATGGAAACAAATGAAGGCCTACGAGGACGTCGACAAATCCATATTTTGCTCTGCCCGGCTCCCTGTGGAACACCGGCTCCCTTGATGTGTCTAATCAATCTTGGGCAAGCTGCAGGCATCATCAGTGCCAGTTCGGCCGGTGACGAAATTGCCATGCCACTCTTGATTAGCTGCATGCAAACAATGCTGACAACATAGGACATCCTGTAGACCTCTCTCTCTCTCACTCTCTCACTTTCTATATTTCTCCACTACATTATTATGCATTGTTATGTTATTACTTCACGGCATGGATTTTTGAACCACATTCAGATAATATCAAATACTTTTTTCGTATGAATTGAACTGGCTTCGTTTGAGGACTGTAGAATTCAATCAGAATGAAACTATTAGTACATTGTCTCATTATAGATATAAAGCAATTACACACTCACATTGAAAGAGAGATAGGAAGCATTGCTTATAATCATATCATAATGATAACGTGTCTCTGTTATAAATTCTACTACTCTCACTACATCTTGTTGATTTCCCTACTTTTAGTAGGGTTTTTTTCTTTTTTTTTGTGGATTTGTTATTTGACTTCTTGTTTTGGTTCTGTTGCAGTCTGAAAGATCCCAGGTTCGAAACCCACTACCACCAAGTTATCCCTGTTGGGCCCTTGAGCCAGGCCCTTAACCCTCAATGCTCCAATATATAATAAGATAAAAATTTATGCTGCTCTGGATAATATCTGCCAAATGTCAAAAAGTCTGACCTGATCTGGATGAATTAATTCTGTATTCAGGGTCACAGGGCTTGGAGCCTATCCCAGGAGACTTTGGGCACAAGGCGGGGTACACCCTGGACAGGGTGCCAAACCATCACAAGGCACATACACACACACACACACACACGCACACACGCACACACACACACACACACACACACACACACACACACACACACACACACACACACACACACACACACACACACACACACACACTATGGGCAGTTTGGGAAAGGCAATTAACCTGCATGTCTTTGGACTTTGGGAGGAAACCCGGAGTACCCGGAGGAAACCCACCAAGCACGGGGAGAACATGCAAACTCCATGCACACAGACACACAGACAGGAATCGAAGCTGGCCGAGAATCGAACCCGGACCCTCGAGGTGCAAGACGCCTTTGATAATCCTTTTAACAGATATATATTAGCCATATAAACACTTTTCTATTGTCACCATAAACATATTTTTGTGCATGTTTGAGACGCACACGAGACTTAGGTGATGTGACAAGTTTCCGCGAAAAAAAAAATTTGGCTTCCATTTCTGATCAGTAAACTCTGAGAACTGTACGAACAACCATCTCCAACAAGTCCTTACTTTCACTTTTCGCATGTCTGGCTTAGGAGAGGGCACTGATTGGCTTGTCATTTCATACATACTAAAGCATCTAACCAATCATAATGTAGATGAGACAGAATTCTTGTCACCAATCGTAGAACAGAAACTGGGATTTATTGGAAAAGATGGGAAGCCTAACCTCAAAGCTGAAGAAAAACCTTCTTCTCCTTCTTCTGTCATATTCCTGCCAGCACAAACGCTTCACAGAACCACTTTACTCATGTAAACACAGATTTTATCATATAAACAGAATCTCTAATCAGAATGATTTCGATCAGATTGAAGAAATTGTATCCTGGTAAATGTATTGTAGCTAATGATTGTGTTCATCTGTTCTCTGTTAATTCCTTGATTACTCGGCCTGTTTATACATACAAAGATTTCTTGATTGTATTACGCAGTACAGAGTCTTATTTTCTGGTCCATCTTTATTCTGGTTTTCTGACTTGTACCCTATATTTCTGTTTGCCATAATATCTGATAGTATCAAAAAGTTTCAAGACTAGTTTTATAACACGCCAACAGATGGCAGCACCGAGTCCATGCTCATCGTCTTTTTCAACATTTTCGCCATTGTGCGTCTAGAACTCGTCCCCAGGAGTCACACCATCAATAGCAAATTCTACTGCCAGAGTTTGAGGTGTCTGACGGAGGACACACAATACGACAAAAAAAAAAAAAAAACAGGACTTATAAATAAAGCTAATCTCGAAAAAAATTTTATACCACCTTATACTACTTTGAGTTTGAACACACATAAGAAAATCTGTGTGAAGAATTAAGTCTTATTATTTTTTTTCAACAGCGTGAAGTTGTAGCCTTCTCACTGACCCTGAATATTACAGCCTATATTACTAAAAAACATATAGTGATAAAAGAAAATGAATACAGGGCTACATTTTTTTTTTAATATCTTCAACAAAAATATTTAGTTTTAAAGAAAAGATAAATAAAAAGAGAGTTTTACTACGGGGTTTTGATTTAAAAATGCTGAGACATACAGTATTCGGGTGCATGTATGAAAAGTGTTTTGAAATCCAAAGATGGAAGTTAGAAATGAAAATACCTCCGGCTCAAGGTTCATTTAGACAACAAGCTCAAGTCATTCTCTGAGGTCACTATATCTTTCAGTGTGGTTTATATGGCCTTAAACAATGCGAAACGGAGAGATGCTTAAATGAATTTCAGGGAGGAGAAAAG
Source organism: Clarias magur (assembly GCA_013621035.1). Taxonomy (NCBI): domain Eukaryota; kingdom Metazoa; phylum Chordata; class Actinopteri; order Siluriformes; family Clariidae; genus Clarias; species Clarias magur. The sequence continues at coordinate 1,882,264 of QNUK01000050.1, read as the reverse complement.
AAACATCCAAGCGTTCTGGTGTGTTGCCATGACAACAGAGTGCACCTTCTGTCTCTGGTTTAGTGTGAGAGAAGCTGAAATAGATATTCAAAGTCTAGGAGAAAAAAAAAAACAAGACCCCTATTTCTCTCTCTCTCGCTCTCTCTCGTTCTAATTTCTCACTTTTTTTCTCCCAGTGTACAATCTATTGTCGTCGTTAAAAAGAGAAATGTTATTGATTGTTATTGAATGTAAAATTCTCTTTTCTGACTAGACACAAGTTGTTGATTAGTTTTCTGTAACGGCTGCTCTGACGGTAGTAAATCAATGCGCTTATTCTATAGTGTAATTATAGATATAATAAAGCTTTTATTTAAAGGTGTTTTTAAAAGGCAGTTTGCACTGGCACTGGCACTTTGTAACAATCAGAGATAAAGGGGAAGGGGTAAAAAGGAGGCAGATGATGGAATAGGAATTATTTATTATGTTGTAATATAAGTGATGACAGGAACTAATTAGTTTTATGGACATTCCACAACATTAAATGTAACTGTAAAGCTGATAAAATGTACCATGTGTCATTCTTCAATGAATAAAACATTATAATCCTTGGCAAATTGCTGTGGTGTTGTCCAGGGGGCTCCCTGATATATATATCATAAGTCATATTTTTTTCATTACATGATAGTGGTGAACATTTCTAACAAAAAGTATCCTGGCTTTTTTACGTTTATTATTTATTTCGTTTTATTAATATTTTATTGTGTACACTGCATAATCTTTGTAATGGTGCAATTCTTTTAATGATGACAAAACAATTTGTTTATTTTGAACAAATCCTCCCAAAGGAAATGTACGCAAATGAATACACAAATTATTCATTATTTTTTCTCATTATAATATTCAAGAAAAAAACCATGACTGACACAGAGTTTTAAAAAGGAAAGCAAACAGTAAAAGATTCTGCAAACAAGAGATTGCAGAGCACCCAACACATCCCACAAAAAAGTAGAGTTTGCACAAGTAGAGTTAGAATAAATTTGCATTAATTAATCTTCAGCAAATAACGGGTTCATGCAGTGCTGCAAACTGATCCACATTTTGGAATAAAATGTATATAGTTATTATTATTATTTAATATAATAATAATAATAATAATAATAATAATATAATAATAATAATCATCATAATCATAATCATAATCATAATAATAATATGTCTTTGTTTTATTCATTTCGTACTTTTACAGTACCCCCCCCCACACACACACACACACACACACACAACAAAAATACATTTTACATCCCTTATTTCATGTACAGTATATATGGGGAAAAAAATCTTTGTCTTTACACTAAATTTGATTTCAAATATAAAGTGTTTTGAATTTACATCTATTTATCCATCCAGGAAACCTCTCTAGTCCAACTTGGTGCTGTGGAGGCCAGTGGTGAACACTGTATTTATTATCATTTGTACGACCGCGGTAGGACCTCTGATCAACATTCACACACTGCAGGCAATTTGGAAACGCCAATGAGCCTAATCTGAATGTCTTTGGACTGTGACAGGAAACCGGACTACTCAGAGGAAACCCACCAAGCACGAGGGGAACATGCAAACCCCATGCATACAGACCCGACACAGAAAATCAAACCCAGGACCTGGTGGTGCAAGGTGACAGTACTAACCACTAACCCGCCATGCCGCCAAAAGAACCTAAAGGAATGAAACGCTCAAAAAGAAGGAACTGAAAAATACATAACCACTGTATAAGGATACATATTAACCCAGTTGATCTGTACATTTAATATGCACTGTGATTCTTGGGTATTAAACTAGCCTGAAAGAGGTATAAAGCCTTTTGAGGCCTGGCATTGGAAAAGTCATCACCTCTGCTCTGCATACATAACACTGCGCCATCCACCATCATTTTGCTGTAACAGCATGTTAGTGAACTGTTTTATTTCTTACTGATTACGATATTATGTGCTGCATGGCTTTGAACAGATGTTGTTTAATGGGTCAGTGTTTACGGACCTAAATTATCTAAAAATGTTAGTTTTGGAAAGACGGCTAACAAACCATAGGATTTTAAGTGTACATCTATATTTTGAGCAAACATTTGATTGCTTTTTTGCATAATAAAATTTTAACATTCAAATTTAAATGAAACTGGCATCTGTTTTACATGAAAAACTGAACATGCTTCACTTTTTCTACCTAATACTCATTCGTCATATTTTCTTTCCATACAATGGACACCACTACCATTTTAAAAAGCCTTTAAGCATATAAGTAAAGTCAGGAACATTTGTAATGATGCCATATGAGCATAACACTTGTGCCAACTCTCCCTCCTCCCACACCGAACTACATACTGCCTTTCTCACACACCCCTCCATCCTCCCAACCCCATCCTCCTTTTTTATTTTATGCCTCCTGCTCTTTGGAGAGAAAGCCAAAAGTTGTTCTCTGTGCACGCTAAATGTTTAATGTGCAGTCTGGCTGCATGAATGTCTCATTAAAGGAGGGAAGATCAGATACAGCTCTGACTGGATTTTAATTACATATGGAGAATGGAGGAAGAGACGCAGTGCTCAGGACCACTGACTGATTAGACCCCCGGGCAGCTGGGCCCCAGGGCCTGTCATTAGAACGCTCATTTCCGCTTCCCTTACCAAGAACAAGATGTAGCTCCAGCGTGTGCATGTGTGTGTGTGTGTGTGTGTGTGTGTGTGTGTGTGTGTGCGCGCGGGTATATATGTCAGACGGAGTGCAATTGATCTGTTATGAAAAGTTTCAGCATTTTAACTACCAGGAAAATTCCTGCAAGCTGAAGGAGCTGTTTTTTTTTTTTTTTTTTTTTTTGTAATAATAGTCTTTTTATAACCTGTTCTTCATTAGCTACATTTATGATCTAGGTTGATTTAATATGCATAAATGATTTTAACATATGCAGCCTTCTTGTAAAACATGCTTAAATGAGGTTTAATAATATGGGACATATTGTGGGAGAAATACAGCATTCGGTATAATCATATAAGCAGAAATGAAGGACAGGGTAAAACAAGGTCAAGGATAATTACAGTACGTCAATGAGGAGACAAAGAGGCATGTAGTACAAATAAGATTTGGGATTGCTAAGGCAGACCATAAAGACATTTACTAACCGATAAGTCAATAGGGAAATGGATTTAGAAAGCCACAACATACACACAGGCATTATTCATAAGGACTGATGAAGCCATTGGGAAGAATAAATAAAACACCATGAAAGCTGAGAAGCGAGGGAAAGTCTGTAAATTGTCTCTTGTCCTTCTTGTTTTTTCTTTTTTTTAAACTCTGAAGGAAAATTCGTTGAAGTGAGCGCAAATGAATCCCAGCTGATGGGCTGTTATTGTTTAGAGCTCTGTAGGTAAGTGCTAAGTACCCTCTCAGCTTCAGCAGGAAATCTAGTGAGTAGAATTACCTATGACTAATTTTAGCGAACACAGCATTTGTCCTTGTGTATACATACATACATACATACACACAGTACATATATACAGTACATACACACAGTACATATATACAGTACATACATACATACAGACATACAGTACATATATACAGTACATACAGACATACAGTACATATATACAGTACATACAGACATACAGTACATATATACAGTACATACATACATACAGACATACAGTACATATATACAGTACATACATATATACAGTACATATATACAGTACATATATACAGTACATACATATATACAGTACATATATACAGTACATACATATATACAGTACATATATACAGTACATACATATATACAGTACATATATACAGTACATATATACAGTACATACATATATACAGTACATATATACAGTACATACATATATACAGTACATATATACAGTACATACATATATACAGTACATATATACAGTACATACATATATACAGTACATACATATATACAGTACATACATACAGTACATACATACAGTACATACATACAGTACATACATACATTCATACAGTACATATATACAGACAGGACATACATACATACATACAGACAGGACATACATACATACATACATACATACATACATACATACAGTACATACAGTACATACACATACATACACATACATACATACATACATACATAAATACATACATACATACATACATTACATACATACATACAGTACATACATACATACATAAATACATACATACATACATACATACATACATACATACATACATACATACATACATACATACAGTACATACAGTACATACACATACATACACATACATACATACATACATACATACATAAATACATACATACATACATACATTACATACATACATACAGTACATACATACATACAGTACATACATACATACATAAATACATACATACATACATACATACATACATACATACATACATACATACATACATACAGTAACTACATACTTGCATACATACATACAATACATACATACATACATACATACATACATACATACATACATACATACATACAGTACATACATACATTCAGTACATACATACATACATACATTCATACATACATACATACATACAATACATACTTGCATACATACATACAATACATACATACATACATACATACAGTACATACATACATACATACATACATACAGTACATACATACAGTACATACATACATACATACATACATACTGTACATACATACATACATACATACAGTACATACATACATACTGTACATACATACATACATACATACATACATACATACATACATACATACATTCAGTACATACATACATACTGTACATACATACATACATACATACTGTACATACATGCATACATACTGATCAGCCATAACATTATGACCACCTGCCTAATTTTGAGTACTGCGCAGCTCAAACCCCGTCCCATTTCCCAAATATTTGACACCAAAACAGTAATAACCGGTGAATTTTGACAGCTTTCTATTAGAACCCGCAACAGATCGGAGTACATGGGCCAGCCTTCGCTCTCCACATGCATAAGTATGTCTTGGCCACCCATGACCCGGTAATGTCCCGAACACCTGCAGGACTAGGTTCTCTAGTCATCACGATTTGACCCTTGTCAAAGTCACTCAACTCTTTATACTTGCCCATTTTTTCGGCTTCCAACACATCACATTCAGGAAAAAAAAGTTTACTCGTTGCCTAACACTGTATAGCCCACCCACTTCTAGCTGCCTTTGTAAGGAGATATTGAAAATGTAGCTCCTGTGAGGAGGGACAGACTGCAATGGCTAGATGACTGGGACTGAGCAACTCCAAAATTGCAGGTATTATGGGATGTTCTTGGTCTGGAATAGTCAGGACGTGCAAAAAGTGATCCGAGGAAGGAAACCGGTGAACTGGCGACCGGGTCATGGGTGGCTTATTGATGCACATGGAGGACGAAGGCTGTTCTGTGTTGAATGATCTAATAGAAGCACTACTGTAGCTTCAAATTGATGAAAACTTATGTTATTGGGCAAAAGGGGGAGGGGGCTACTCAATATTAGCCAGGTGGTCATAATGTTATGGCTGATTGGTATTCCATGCTAAATAATATATGACATAAGCAAACTAAGCAATCTGTTTTTACCTTTGCATTTGTTAAACTAGCTGCTCACACATCATGTTGGCAGGCAGGCAGCCAAGTATTTAAAAAATAATAATAATAATGAGATATTTACAGTACTGTTAGAAAGAGTTAACTTTTCTCTCTCAAACTCTTTTTCAAGAATTCAGCCCCAGCACCATCCTAAAGGTTTTTACACGCATGCAGTATTATGAAAGAAAATGAAAACTGTTTCAAATATATCATTAGCATTACTTTTTTCACAGCTGATGAAATTGTGGCTGAAAATTCAAACTTGGGCCTGAATGTGTTCGCACTCTGCTTTACATCTGCGGTTTTGCAATCAGGGTTACACAATCCAGAAAGATACTTCATTGACGTGTTCTTTGTGTGTAAGGGTTATTCAGTTTTGGCAGGAACATTACATGCTGTAGTATTAAATGACAAGGATTGTACATAGATCAACAAAGGCTCTAGGTGTTTGCAACAGCTAAAGCTCACACTAGGTGTTTCTTCCTTTTTAACCCACATGGATCCAGTTTGATCACTTACGGAAACAAATTTTTCCAGTAAAGCTGGCCAGCAATCACAAAACGGTTGATTCCAGCACAGAGAAGGAAAAGTTGGGCCAAAATCTTGGCAAGCCACAACCTCAAAATGTCAGAGCAATTACTGCTTTATAATCATATGGAAATTGAAAGGGTTGCAGCAAGGTTAGCCTATATATCACTGTAATGGATTACCACAAACATCCGCACAATGTTCTTTTTCACTTATTCAATATATCCTATTTCGCCTTCAATTTTCCACTTTCTCATGCTCTAAACCTCAGCTGAGACCTGCTCACCCACTGAATATGCAGCCACTGTGAATATTTCAGGATCATCTTTCATTTAATGGCAACTCCTGCTCCAAATCTTCCACCATGAATCAAGATTATAATTACGACGACTTCCTTTGATGCTCCCAAGAAGGTCAAACATGAAATGCCAAACTGCATGACATATCCAGGATCGCTAATATACAGTACAGTAGACAAAAATCAGAAAACATGCCGTTCTGTTTCACTTGCGATGCCAGTTCATCATTACACTTGGTGAATAAGATCAGAAACACACCACGAAGTGAAATGACATTTCAATATTGACTTTGAAGGAACAGCATAGAAAGGCAGCTGTATTACCCGTGTCATTTTCATACAGTAGCTTTTAACTCAGGGCTGCTCAACTTTGGAGAGCTATTGGACCTCAAGTAATGAGCCAGCTTAACTAAAGGGCTTATGCTCCTTATTTAAATCCACCAAGACATTTTAATATTACAGATTGCATACCTTATTATCCCCCTTACTCATGCAGTATACTTATATATAAATACAGTATATATTAATTAGAAAAGCCAAGCCAATAGTTTATTCTGTATTTTTAGAGACAATATTCCTGCTTTAAAATGACACCTCAACACCTTGTTTATCAAGATCGCACATGATCCACTGAGAGAAATGTTGAAAGAAAGAGTTACAGAGAAAATAAGTAAATGTACTCTATACTTAGATGTCTTTACACTAAGTAATTCTAGTATCCAAGATATTTAATAAATCTATTCAGGCCTTCTTTAGCTCACATGGCTTATTTCATTTAGAGGCATTCCAGATTCAACTTCAACTAATAATTGACAATTGATTAATATACAATTGTTATAAATAAATAAAGAATTATGAATGAATTAAAAAAAAATTGAATATGATTGGGTGACCAATGTCTCCAAATTAGTGACATCTGTCAGTAGAGTTGGTGTTTTTTTTTAGTCCCCTTCAAGACCTATGTTTAAGAAGCTACAGTAGTTTAAGTGACTGTCCTGCTTTTGATATGAACAACTATTGGTTATATGAGTTAAGAGAGCAGGTTCTGTTGACTCACTAGCATTTTTAAAATGTTGACTGAGTTGAGTGTGTTCCCAACAACCCATTACTAATTAGCATGGTTTGTTATTATTCATAATCACTTATTACTAACCACCATTGTTTACAATGACCAATTAGTGATCACAACTGTTATCAACAATCACTCAATGATCACCATTATTTTCATCGACCAAACACTGTTCACCATTTTTTTTCCCTCAGTGCCAGATTACTGATCACAGTTGTCCAAAATGACCAATTCCTGTTTCCAACGACCAATCACTGAATCAGAATATTACTCAAGTAGAAGTAGAAAGTAGTCATTCAAAATATTACTCAAGTAAGAGTAAAAAAGTATTCAGTGAAAGGACTACTCAAGTACTGAGTAACTGTTTCAATCTGATTAAAAATTTTTATTTAGAAATTGTACTTTTTTTTTTTTTTAGAAATTATACTAATTATATATTAGTATATAATATATACGCACACAGTACACAGTATATTTTTTGCAAGCGAAACATGCTTTGTATATGATGCCAGGGATGCCCCATATTTTTTAGGATGCATAAAAATGTACAACACGTGTGTTGGCGATTAATTCTGAAATATACTTATATATTTATAGACTGTTAAAGTAACATTATATGTACAATTAAAGTTAACATATAATCACATAAACATGAAAAAAAAAATTCTATATTCACCGCAAGGTTGTAGACTAACTGCGAGATCCCACTGGTAACAGCATGGATTTATGGGCGTTTGGCAAAATTCGAGAACGATCCGGAAACTTTTGTTTGCGCATGCGCAGTGAACGCATGTAGGACGGATTCACAGGTAGGATGAATTTATAGAACGCCGGCTGAACCACCCTGGAGCCTATCCCAGAAGGCTTAGGGCACAATCCATCGCAGGGCATACACACACACTCACACTCACACACTCATTCGTACACTACAGCCAATTTGGGAACGCCAAATGGCCAAACCTAAAGGTCTTTGGACTATGGGAGGAAACCGGATTACCCGGAGGAAACCCACCAAGCACGGCGAGAACATGCAAACCCCATGCACACAGAGACGGGAATCGAACCCGGACCCAGGAGGTGCAAGGCGACCACTAAGAAACCACTAAGAAACATTTTTTAATCACTCACACATCACTGTTGTTTGTCCCAACTCTGCAGTGCTTTGTTTTTGATTTATACTGCATTGATTCCAAAGGGCAATCATTGATCACCATTGTTTGTCCCATTTGCAAATTTTTTGTGAGGTTGCAACACTGTAATAATAAAAGCATTAAAAGCATTATTAGTACACATACGTAACGGACCACTCAACAACACTCATTAAAGAAACATTTATATCTGGTCATTTGGCAGAATCTTTTATCCAAAGCGAACAATAAAAGCATTTAAAGGGACACAATGGCTTTCTGGAACTAGTGATAAATTTTAACCTCTTAGCAAACACCTTCTCAATAAAAGAAATGCACTGTTGATATTTTAACTCAGGATGTCCTGTTTATTTGACAGACACTATGACCTGCTAAACCAGAAACACATCTTTTTTAGCAAATGAGTCATGGCCCAATGCCAGCCCACACTTACTGCTTTCATCTGGTCCACATACTGCTGCAGAACAACAGTGATTAAATCATCTGAATCTGGCTGCCTGAACACAACCACAACTGAACCCTGAAGAGGCCGCATCTCAGCCATGACATGAATCAGCATGTTCGACCAAAAACTCCAATGAAACACTATGATTAAATATGGTTTGCTAAATCAAAGGCAGATTCCAAATGCAGGGCAAAACAGTTAAAGCTTATATGTACAATGGCTTGCATAAATATTCACACATTCAAACTTTGAACCCATATTGATATGAGATATTCTTTCAATCTAGTTATAAGAAAACTTTAAACAACCCGCAGAATATCATCAAATCCATTATTAAAAATTTAAAAGAATATGGCACACTCCCCACCACTTTGCCTTGAGGAAGCCATCCAACAGTCATTGGCCAGTTAGTCAGAGAATAACCCAAGGTCTCAGGGGTATCTGAAGAAACAGAGAGATTCACATCTCAGATGGGAGAATCTGTTGACAGGAAAGTCATAAAACTCCTAACACTAAACAAAGCTGGGGTTTATGGAAGAGTGTCAAACCATGATTTATGCAAAGTTTGCCAAAAGGCATGTTGGAGACTCAACAAAGATGGGAAAATCAAACTCAGATTGGATTTAAACCAAAAGTAAACATTTGTGTCTTGGTACAAAGCAGCACAACACTAATCATTACCCTGAGGCCATTATCCATACAGTGGAGCATGGTGGTGGTAGCATCATGTTGACGGTTGCACTTGTCCCCATGGACGCCTCTTTTACTATAGCCAACTTACCAGATCACTGCCATTTTTAGGACAGCCTCCTTTAGGCATGGTTGCTGTTGTGTCTATGTCATCATCATCATCATCATCATCAGAATCATCAGAATCATCATCAGAATCATCAACATCTTGTTATTATTAGTAGTATTATACTCTATTATTAATAGTTAATGGTGCTCTAAGGGATGGTCAAAGTCTGGAATGTTTTAAGGTTGAATTCTTATGCAAGCCACTGTGAATACTTATTGTGTTGATGCACAGTACAATTCCTACTACCACAAATGACTCTTATACTGTAAAGCTACACTGTACCATATTTGACGCAAATTGACTGCTATCTGAGACTCTGATTAACAAAATAGAGTCAATACTGCAAAGCAGTTCAGTATACGTTGATTATGAAGAAAAGCCCTAATGGATATTCAGGTCCAAAGATTCTTTGTATCGACTTATATCCATTATAATTTAATAGAAACAGGTAAATGTGTTCTCTCTTCACAAGCCTCAACCAAGTATGGAACATTTATGGGAGGGGGAAGAAAAGACATCCTAATGCATGAAAGACAGTCCCATTTCACCAGCAGCAATTATTACTGCCAGCAATGCCACTGCAGATCAATCAGCATCCACAGAGAGGATGAGCTAATTAACCAACAATTAAAGACCCTTAAATATTTAAACTGCTTAATGAGACCATGTCACCTCATGTCTCCATCGTCATTCTTCCACTCGGTTCAATAAGGCACGTTTGTGTTACTTTAGGGATATAGGCACCTACTTGGGAAAATATATATCACTGAGTTTATACAGAAGCATATATTTTAATATAATTTAATGACAACTATATGTTCATAAGAGCATAAACCCCTATGTGGAATTACATTTAGAAGGACAGTTTGGGGTCATTTTTAAACTTTTTTTTGTGATCAGATCAGATCAGATGGATGGATGGATGGATGGATGGATGGATGGATGGATGGATGGATGGATGGATGGATGGATGGATGGATGGATGGATGGACTTTAAAATCTGGGGTTTAAATCTGGACTCCGGGCTTTGTGCATGACAATGTCCTATTCTAATATGTCTGGTGGGTTTCTTCCAGGTTCTCCGATTTCCCTCACTGAGACACAGATATGCGTGCAGACTGATTGCTGTTTCCAAACTGTCTGTAGGCATGAACTCCTAGGTCATTAAGACCAAGCATTATTTGTACTGATGGTTAATAAAGAGGAAAGAGCATGCATAAACATGTTATTACATGTTACATGTTAATCGGAAGAGTGCAATCCTCAGGCTGATTAAAGTGGTAAGCAAAGTAACAGCAATGTAAGCCACTTCACCTTGAGATATTCAACAATACTCCAAGCCATAATACTGTATCCTAATAAAACAAACTTCTTTTTTTTTTAAAGAATGAGGATGAGCAGTTTACTAAATTCTTTAACTTGGGAAATAAAATGAAAATTAATGCAGTGACTGTGTGTGATGGACAAATCCAGGTTTGATAGAAGCCAACAAAAACTATATCGTGCATATATATTTATTTATTTATTTATTTTTTAAATTCCAGCTTTTCAGACATAGTTACTTTATTGGCACACTTGTAAAACTAAATATATTTGTATTTATTAATTACAACTAATTATTAAATTATACTATTTATTGGTAGTGCAATTAGATTATTACACCTTACACTCTTAAGCTATATTGAAATATTCTTTGTTCTTAAAAAAACATTTGGTCTGGTTTTTGTTTTTTGGATGCTTCCATGTAATGATGACACTTATAGTTAAAGTTCATGCATACTGTAGTTTGTGGCTGGCTTGTTAAGAAGTTCAATCTGAAGGAAAATGGAAAATTCTCAAATGTTATTATATTCATTTTTTTTTTCTACAACAACACCTCTGATATTTTTCTCACACCACAAATATCAAACATGTAACCGTGTAACAATATTCACAGTCTTCATTTAGACAAGAAAGCACTCGGTCAGTCCCCTGTGACTTGATACAACACTGTTTTATCCCAGTTAACACGCCTGAGTGCTCTGATGAATCTAACAACCCTCCAGGGAAAAGACTCTCTCTAATTCCACAGGCTCTTTATTATGATTGTTATCAACAACACTACCACATCTCTCTCGCTCTCTCTCTAGATCTCTACCCTCCTGTTTTTTTTTTTTCTTTCAATAAATGTTAAGAGATAGCAAGCGAGTGGTTCTTGTGGCAAACCCCAGCTCCCAGCGGTCATTATCATCCCTGTTTTACCATCTCTCCGTCACCCAAGGATGTGGCCTGCCTTGCTGGAGACCAAACAGATGGTCGTGCAGTATCCGAGATGACAGCTCGTCAGAGCAGATGGCCACCTAAAGGGCACCAACCCCATGATCATCTCTGCAAAGAAAGGGAGAGATGAAGAGAGAAGATACTGCTGTATACAGATGAAGACAGCATTGTGATTAGTGATTAGTTATAGTAATGCTACAATCAAATCACTACAGGGAGGTTGACGGGTTTAGATACTGACATAAAAATAGAGATCCTATAGTTTATAGGATACAGTTTATGATGACAAGATTATACACTCACCTAAAGGATTATTCGGAACACCATACTAATATGGTGTTTGACCCTCTTTCGCCTTCAAAACTGCTTTAATTCTATGTGGCATTGATTCAAGAAGGTGCTGAAAACATTCTTTAGAAACGTTGGCCCATATTGATAGGAGAGCATCTTGCAGTTGGTGGAGATTTGTGGGATGCACATCCAGGGCACGAAGCTCCCGTTCCACCACATCCCAAAGATGCTCTATTGGGTTGAGATCTGGTGACTGTGGGAGTCATTTTAGTACAGTGAACTCATTGTCATGTTCAATTTGAAATGATTCGAGCTTTGTGACATGGTGCATTATCCTGCTGGAAGTAGCCATCAGAGGATGGGTACATGGTGGTCATAAAGGGATGGACATGGTCAGAAACAATGCTCAGGTAGGCAGTGGCATTTAAACGATGCCCAATTGGCACTAAGGGGCCTAAAGTGTGCCAAGAAAAGATCCCCCACACCATTACACCACCACCACCACCAGCCTGCACAGTGGTAACAAGGCATGATGGATCCATGTTATCATTCTGTTTACGCCAAATTCTGACATTTTTCCAGTCTTCAACTGTCCAATTTTGGTGAGCTCGTGCAAATTGTAGCCTCTTTTTCCTATTTGTAGTGGAGATGAGTGGTACCCGGTGGGGTCTTCTGCTGTTGTAGCCCATCTGCCTCAAGGTTGTGCGTGTTGTGGCTTCACAAATGCTTTGCTGCATACCTCGGTTGTAACAAGTGGTTATTTCAGTCCAAGTTGCTCTTATCAGCTTGAATCAGTCGGCCCATTCTCCTCTGACCTCTAGCATCAACAAGGCATTTTCGCCCACAGGACTGCCGCATACTGGATGTTTTTCCCTTTTCACACCATTCTTTGTAAACCCTAGAAATGGTTGTGTGTGAAAATCCCAGTAACTGATCAGATTGTGAAATACTCAGACCGGCCCGTCTGGCACCAACAACCTTGCCACGCTCAGAATTGCTTAAATAACCTTTCTTTCCCATTCTGACATTCAGTTTGGAGTTCAGGAGATTGTCTTGACCAGGACCACACCCTTAAATGCATTGAAGCAACTGCCATGTGATTGGTTGATTAGATAATTGCATTAATGAAATTGAACAGGTGTTCCTAATAATCCTTTAGGTGAGTGTGTGTGTGTGTGTGTGTGTATATATATATATATATATATATATATATATATATATATATATATATATATAAAATAAAAATTAGAAACAAGCTAGAGCAATTTAAATGCAGTTTAAATGTATTTTTGTATCTTATTGTATTTCATTATTTATTTCCTTCACAGACATTCATCTGTGTTTTGTTATTCTCTAGTGTTGTGTTTGTTATTTCTTGATGTGAATGTGAGGTGCATATTTCAATTTTTATTATTTTCATATTACTGTTATTATTATTTAATAAATTATATATTTTAATATCAGAGTTTTTTAGTCTTTTGGAATAGTATTATTACTATTATTACTTTTTCATAATTATTTCAATTTAATCATTTGAATTAGTGAATTAATTAAAACGTAACAATTATTAAATTACAATAATATTTCTTTTCTTCTCCATTCCATTTTTTTCTCTCCCTTTTTATTTTATTACCATATTCACTGAATCATTACATATCAGGTTAAACTCACATACTTCAACATGGTTTATAAGACAATAACAAGAAGAATTCATTACTCAATTTGCTTGATAAAAAAGCTTACTGGAAATATGTGTACATGTTTCACAGCTTTCTGCAGCCGTCCTCTCATCTTGCTGTAAAGACAGCTTGTTGTTAAACGTCATCAAGTCATTTTATGAGTTGTGTGCGTTATTTACAAATTACACATCTCTGAGTCAATTACCATAGATTCAAGCTGACTTTAATTTTAAAATACTGCGTCTCATTTGCTATCATTCTTCAGGCGTGCGTGTGACAAGCCTGTTAGTTTTAGATGATAATCATGAGACGATATCAATATTGCACCGTCTTCGTCTTTAGACAAATCTGAGTAGAACGCTAACTTATTTGCACGTGATGATTTACGCATGGCGGACAAGCATCTAGTTTATTTGGCTTTCATGTGCCTCCACGGAAATAATTGCGACAGAAACACGGCATATGCCAGCTGTCGCTTGAAAAGGAGGTCAAAATGGATAAATATGCATCTTTTGAAGTTCATTCTCATTAGTTCAACATGAGCTGGGAGTGACGGAGATAAAAACAAATGGTAGCAGCTAATTTTGAAGGAATGTACAGAAATCTCTGTGATTAGAGATGCATAGCTATGATGTGGAGATTAATAGAAAAGTGTGTTACGGTAAAACATGTTTACATCTAATGGATTTGGATGGATAAAAACTATTAGCATACTAAAATACTCTAAGGCAGTCGCTGGAAATAATCATTCCAGCATGGTTATCCCTCCGTCCTCTACACATTGCAGCATGACAAATGGCAATAATGAACATCCTTTCCCCCTGCATACCTTTTTGCAGGCCAAGCCGCCTGCTCTCAACGGGTTTGCCAGGCCCGGGTACCACGGCTGGCGAAGTGACATTACTAAATGCCATATTGGAGCAAAGGGAGCAGCGTGCCGCAATAATGATGGAGTGGCCGTGCTCACAGGTCGGGAACGGGCCTGCTGTGGGAGCTGCTCCCTCGCTGCACCAGATGGAGGGCACAAGATCCTCAGCTATTATGGGAGCCACAGTGGGCCTTTCTCTCCCTCTCTATTTTTTTGCTTTTGTCTCTCTTGCTCATCTGCTCGCACCCTGCTGGACCAGCGTGGTTATTAGCAGGCACTTTACTGCCAAAAGACATCAAGTGAATGGAAGCAGCAGGAGCCAGAGGGAAAAAAAGGGGGGAGAAAAATCCAGATGTAATGGGTGTGGGAGGTTGTGTTAAGTTGGCATATTATGATAGGTGTTGTGTTAGAGAGCGTATATGAGGATGGTTTATTTCCTACTCTGTAGATGTGTTGATGAACAAGTTGATTATGACACTGTTTACCATTACAGTCAGTGAGGTTCGCCTGACACACCCACAGCAAGCATAAAAGCTGATTGACTACCTGTCAGCATTTAACTACTGTACCTGTGTAAATACCACCGCCCACTGTACGCTGCCAAAACAAACAAACAAACAAAAAATTTCTGTTTTATACGGTATATAAATGTCAACACTGTCAGGTAGGAATTTTTGGTATCTATGTTCTTTTTTTGGTCTTTTTTTCCCACAATAGTGCATTTCTAATGAAATATGACGGGGAAGATTTTATTAATAGGATTACTACTTTACTGTTCTTAGGTAAAAAGCAAAGTAGTTTTTTTTAATAACTTAGAGGAAATAAATTTTTATGTTTTTAAAATTTTTATATCAAATGCTATTAAAAGGATACATCACTTAAATACACACCTCACTGTTCAACAATATATTCTTAAGCAACATTATACTTATACATTATATTTATATATTTTTCAGAATATAAGATATATATATATATATATATATATATATATATATATATATATATATATATATATATATATATATATATTTGTCCTTCCAAGTGACAAAATAGAAATGTGTTCATCCTATCACCCTGAGATCACAATTTCTAGACGGCAGATTGGATATACTTTCATGGGTGAGAGCAATGACATACCCGCACTCTCATATCAATCTTAGGGACACTAGTCAGTCACACAAGTCGAAGTGCTTTCCACCAACTTTGTTACACCATCCCCTACACTGCATGAACAGCAGTTCGAAAAGATGTGGTCAACAGGCATCAAGTGTCTTGAAGGAAGCACATGATAGTCTTTTCCCTTCCAGGTTGGTGATTGTTGACTTGATGTGTATCTTAACTGAAAGACGGGTGGGAATTCTTTCTCCCTCTCACTTACTCATTCTCTACATCACGTATACTGTAGAGTTGCAGGAGGTCTCTAGGGGATTTGTGGCAGTGTACAATCCACACACACACACACACACAGGCACGCACACACGCACGTTTATATATTTAGCCCCAGTACTGCTTAGCAAATTCCAAACGTTTGCGTTTATGATTGTGACTGAGAAAAGGTTTTTTCCTTGCATGCCTCCCAAAGAGCTTGTTGGCATGTAGATAGCGTCTGATGGTTATTTTAGAGACTTTGTGACCCCAAGATGCTATCATTTGTTGCAGTTTTTTAACAGTGAGCATTGGAGAATATATTATTTCTCTTACCACCCTCCTCAATGTGCGTGGAGGCAAAATAAATTTGCGTCCTCGTCCAGGCTTGTTTACTACTGTTCCAGTTCTTTTAAACTTCTTAACGATTCCTCTCACAGTAGATATGGGAAGGTGCAGGCGGGTGGCTATTTTCTTGTACTCATTGCCTGACTTGTGAAGGTCGACACACATCTGCCTTACTTGAATGGTGTGTTCCTTTGTGTTTCCCATGCTGAAGAGTAGATAAGAGAAATGGCCTCTGTGTCACGTCATATTTACCCCGGGGAAGCAGGAAGTGATAAATTACTAATTAAATATTCCTAGATACTCTGATCAACTTTCTAAACTACTGTAGAAATGACAGAAATACTTCAATTACATTTATTTTCTAAGAAATGTTAGGGGTGCCAATGATTGTGGAACAGGTTATTTTATGAAAAATAATTATTTGTTAGTCAGGGATTTTTATTTCCCCTTAAAA
This sequence comes from Clarias magur, assembly GCA_013621035.1. Classification (NCBI taxonomy): domain Eukaryota; kingdom Metazoa; phylum Chordata; class Actinopteri; order Siluriformes; family Clariidae; genus Clarias; species Clarias magur. Next base: position 1,865,039 of record QNUK01000050.1, on the reverse strand, counting down.
TTCACTTTATATTCACATTATATTTTTCTACAATTTTCAGTGTGGCAATATGCTTCTATTTTATTTTAGCTTTTATTTTAAGGCTTTTAACACATCTTAACCAGGGGTGCCAATAATTATGGAGGGAACTCTGTATGTATGGCAGCAGTGGTAATTAGAAAAATTCTCCAGACCTTTGTGGATAAATTCTTACATTTATGTTTTACACATCTCACTATGTCAGTCACATGACAATAATCCTGCATAAACACCTCTGCTACAACAACAATCAAACCTGAATCAAAAAAGCAAAACCATGCTAACGTTAATACATCACTTATGGCTGAATTACATAATATCTATATTTAATTAAAAAGTCAGATTTTAAAACGTCACAGGTTTTTTTGTGCATTATGTTTTAAATACGCAATTTTTTTTATCGCAGTTCATTGCTTGCATTACACTCATTAAGATGATGAAAGCCTTGCTGTTCAGTGTGTGTACAGCAAACCATGTAGGACTGTAGGTGCCTGCTCACATTCAGTCCCGAGGAAGCACTTGCACTGAGAGGTCGGAGCTCTGTGATCCTGCAGCTTCTCATGAACTCTCACATCTGTTTAGAGTTGCTGGGATCTGACTGCGAAGCATAATGCAGTATGTAGCAGGAAATGAGCCCTGGGGAGAAAGTCAGCAAGGAACGACATCCCCACTGACACGCCTCAACCCTGTGGACCATAAAACCTGGTTTGAATTTTGAATCGTATCTACAGAGCCATCTGAGTCACAGGAGCTCTGGGTAACCCTAACTGCACAATCTGTAAAAACATACATGATGTGTTTGTGTGTGCGTGTGTGTGCGTGTGTGTGCGTGTGTGTGTGCGTGTGGTGGTGGTGGTTGGGGGGGGGGGGGGTTATTGTGAACAGATTCAGGATGATGTTAGCTCTAGGGGAATGACTGTTTCCTTGTGAACCAAGACCTCTACAGGGTGTTGTCATTGAGGCAGACTAGCATGTCATCCTATTGCTCTGAAAACTAAGGTGTATAATGTATGTGTACTTGTACTATTGATTACTATTATATTTCTGGAGGTGCAAGGTCGCCTAGCACCTCCAGAGTCTCGGTTAGATTCGCGGCCAGGTCTTCGATTTCAATCTCTGTTGGGAAGTGGCTAATTGCCCATAGTGTGTGAATGAGTGTGTGCCCAGTGATGGATTGGCATGTGGTGTACCCTGCCTCATGCCCTAAGTCTCCTGGGATATGCTCCAGGCCCCCTGTGACACTGAATATAGGATACCGCGATACGAACCATGAGTGAGTGAGGTTGCTAAAGATCTGTGTGTGATATTCAAATTCCCACATACTGTAAAGTAAATGTAAAAAAAAAAAAAAAAAAAAAACTTGCCATCTGAATAATGACACTTCAACAAAATTTAAATATAGCCATTCCTAGCCGAGAGCCTAAACACAGCAGGATGGCATACATTTATTCTCACCTCAATCATGGAGGCATTAGCCAATCATATGGATTTGTGAGCTCACACAAGTAGAAGAGGTGGATAGCTCTTTCCTCCCAGTGTTGCATGAGTAAGCAATTTAAACAGATGTGATTTGCTACGTCTCAAAGGAAGCACGTGCTAGCCTACACCCTTCCTAGTTGGTAACTGTCACTTATGGAAGAGTATGTTATCAAGATTCAGTACATGGAAATTGGCTCCAAGAGAAATCAGGGAAAAACTTAAAAGGAAGTTGCATCATCTAAACTTCCTGAAGTAGAATTAATTTAATTCTCTTAATTAATTTTCTTACTTTCATTTTAAATTATATTAGAATATAGGCTGATGAGGTTACTTCGAAAGTCCCATTTTGTTTCCCAAATGGCACAGAAGATCATTTGTATCAAAAACAGTAAGTAAGTAAATGATTGATTTCATTCATTGATATTCTATATGGCTTATCCTGTACAGGATCACAGGAAGCCTATCCTAGGAAACCTTGGGCACAAGGCAGGGTACACCCTGGACAGGGTACCAATCCATCAAAGGACACACACTATACAGGCAATTTGGGAATGCCAATTAGTTTAATCTGCATGTCTTTGGATTGTTGGAAGAAACCAGAGTACTCTGAGGAAACACGCCAAGCATGGAGAGAACATGCAAACTCCATGCACACAGATCTGAGGTGGGAAATGAACCCTCGACCCTGGTGATGCAAGGCAATAATGCTAATTAGTAAGCGTTAATATTGTTGTGGTATTCATATGGGTGGTAATTTTATGTTAATAACCTCAACCCTGTTACTGATTTAACATCAGATTTTATGAGGAAAAGCTTACAAAAGTGTTTAAATGATTGATTATTTCATTTTTATGAGTTTCACAGGCTCAATGTTACCATAATCATGGATACATCCATACCACTTTTGACTAAAGCCAAAGATTCTGAACAGATGAGATGTCTGGATTTAATCATTTTAAAGCTGAGAAGGGGTGGGGGCGGTGGACCTTCTTACTCTAAATGTCTTCAAACATTTTGTTTTCATTGTCAACTGATCTCCAATACACACTGACAAAAATAACTAGTAAAGTCAGGGTAACCCAAGCTGCCTTCAGGTAACTAATTTACAAAAATGCATACGATTGGCTACAACAGAGGATCTGACCAACAGGTCAGTTCAGTCATACGTTTATTGCTTCTGCTATTTGTTTTTTCCCCCAGAGTGCTCAGATCGATCCGCAGAAATACTTCACTCCATCCCAAGTGAAGCCCTGTGCTTGACCACGTCTGGCCGTCATTCCCTCTTAACTGTAAATTGATGAGTCTTGTCCTGCAATTTGAGTCCTTCTTTGATCCTGGAAAGTAAATTCCAGTTTTCTGGCTGCCTGCGAGCCAGTTTGTATCGCTGGATATTTGTGAGCTGTGTCTGGGGTCTCTACTCCGAAAAATCTCTGACTTAATCATGAAAGCCCTTGTGATCAAACCCGCTTTGATTTCAAAAGTAATAGGTCACAGACTATTTCATAATACAGGCCAGCTGTCTTTTATAGGGCCCACATTAGGGCTAGAATAAACATGGACTCATTGCTTTCCAGTTCAGGGGATTGACTTGGGTTTGAACGCTAAGATATTGCTACTTGGCAGAGGTTGCATTGAAAAGCCACATAATAAAACCAGTTTATCCTCCTTAAAGTGCATAAATGGTTGTAAATTCTCAAACAACATTAAAGATCAAATAAAAATACTGCACAAATAGGCAAAACCTGCTGTGGGAAAACTAAAGCGATAAGACAGGTATTCAATAAAACTGATTGTTTTTTAAATAGCTTCCATAAAGATTAGTCAGGGAGTCTATGCTTTTGTTTGAATTCTGTAAAAAAAATAGTGAACTTCCCCAGTGATGTCTCATCCTTAGAGACATCCATATACAGTATATATCAGCCATTCAACAAATATTAATCTTCGTAAAGTCCTCATTCACAGCTCAATATATCCTGAAATACTCATTTCTTATATTAAGTGGTTTTAATATTGCTATTTAATTGAGCTGTTTAATGCTATTTAATCTTAGACAGACTGTGGATTTCATTCCATTTGATTTTTTGGGCATTGCCATGTTCTATTCAACTTGATTCATTATATCCAGTGTTTACTGTCTGATTTGTCTCAAGCACTTGTATATCTTATAGATTTTTAAGTATTAAAAAGTACTTAAAGTATCTAATACATGCATAGAATCTAGTGCATGCTGTTTTTGAGTGTTTGATCATGTTTTATGTTATTTCCAATAATTTCCTTTGTTCCACACTCCAGTTCAGTAGGTGGCAGTAATGCACCAACCAGTCATATGCTCAAAAGATGAAGAAACTGGAAAATTTTGCAAGCACTTTGTTAAAAACCTGCAAAGGCCATAATATATATATTTTAATGGAATTCATAAATGTTAGACCAGTTAATGGTTGTTAAAATGGTAAGTTTACTGAAAGAGACGTTAATCGACTCAGTCATCGATTCAATGCGTAGGCTTGACCGACAAAAGATTTTCTGTATTTGACCAATATACAGTATCAATGTCACACTGATTTGCTTGCATTGCTAGATGCACTTAAACCTAGTGGTCAAAATAGGAACTGCAAGAAGCACAAATAGAGGCCAACAGAGGGCAATCACACTACCTCATTCTCAGCCAAAACAAAACATTGTAAGACATAATGTCAAAGTTTGGGAGAAGGAAAGAGGACTTATTGAGGGGGAAATCAGAAATACCTGTGCACAAGAAAGAAAGGATTATATATATATTGAAAAATATTTTAGCGGGTAGTTTCAGGTCATTTTGAAATGTAGGGTGTGTCTCAATTCCACAGTCTTTGTAGGCGTGTGGCCCCCTCTGACTTTGTAGACCATGAAGGCCGAACTGAAATGAGAAAATGTGGTCTACGGAGGATTTCCTAATTGCCTCACCAGCTGTTCTCATCCTTACCATAGCGTGAATGTAATATCAAGGATAAATTATCTACACAATTAAAGTGATTGTGGTTTTAAAATAAAAAAGTTGGGGCAAAGTCTGAATGTCGTTGGTTAAAATTGTGTAACAACGCTTTACCACATTTTATTTATATCATATATTTACTTTAAACATCCTCTGGTCCTGCACTTGCCATCATCTCTTCCAGGAAGAGAAGGCTGCTTTTGAAAAAGCCTTTGATATGGAGAAGGATTAGTTGTAACGCTATGACATAATCAGCCTTCAAATGCATCTTTTGAAGAATGCAGCCGTGGAATTGAGACACACTGATAGTTGGGCAGGTACCCTGGGTTAATGATATTAGCCCTTATGTGCTCGTCTTACTACACAACTAAGCTGATTGGAAAACCAACTAGGGTACATCCAAAAACAGTCAAAACTGGAAATTATATTTGTTAAATGTTATTACTGAAGATGTACATAAACACACTACCGGAATTCTACATGCTCTTCTGATTAATATTTATAGTTGTAGTTGTAGTATATTCATTTTTGATGTTTGATGAAATTTTGTGCTTATTAGTCTGACTGGTACCTGAATTTAATTGCTTTTAATAAAATATTAATATTATCCTGGACCTAACATGTTCTTTCAGCGAAAAGTTCAGGAACAAAAATCCATATGGTTCAAATTAGGAGCTAAAACATTACTGTATAGTTTACATAACAAGGCCTAATATTTGTAGCTGGATTATGTTCATAAATCTGTAGTGAGGGGGTCGTTGAACTTTATTCTACACTTGAAAAGACAGTTAAAAACAAAACAAGTTGCTCTTACCTGCTCATGCTAGAACAACAAAAAAAAATGCACACAAATACGTGAACTGCTGCTTTTGTTTCAGCTATACCCCCAAAGAAATTTTAAAAAAATTTTCAAAGAGGTATTTGCAACAAATCCTCCACTTCAGAAGTCTCCAGCATGTCATTAGTTAGAGCCACGCGTAGACCAGCGGTGGTTATGGAAATCAATGTTTATTATTCCGAGCAGTGATCCCTAACCGTGTCTGCATTGATTCCCTGTTAGGAATCACACTGAAACTAATGTGGTTAATACAAATCATTTATCATCACTAAGTCAAAATCCACCCCCCTCCCCCTCTCTCAGTGTGTTTGTCTTCTTCAGCATAACAACATTTAAAAGGAGAATGTGACAAGTGGATAAGACCGGTGGTCATAAATAAAAATACTTCCTGTAATCATTTCCAATAGAGGAAAAAATGAGCCTATTTATATATAATACAGAATACGTAATCATTCCTGAAAACACAATACAAAATTAAACCCATCTTTCTTGCTTAAAAGACCTAAATTAAAGCTTGTATAGCTAGCGTACAGGACACGAATGCTAATGTGGCATGTGCGGTTTATATATCAGCTTCAATCAGCTTGTGGATCCATATCCGACTGTGCGAACCTTGCTTTTAGTCGAAAGCACTGAAAATGAAAGCAGCTGGCAACGAAGCCTGTTTGCTGGCGCCAAATGCGTCGACACTCCCTGAGGATTACCCTCGGCAGCACACTCCTGCTGCACGTTTATAAGAATGCATTTGAGGGGAAAAAGGGACAGACACATGCAGACACTTGTTTTTGTGTTTTGTTTAGGTTGAAAAATATGCATTTATTGGCTTGCACATGAATATTTTAGAACCGTCGTCTAAAGTAATTGATGCTTTGTGGGAATGAATGGTGGTGCAAAAAGAGGAACAAAATCTGGAGAGACAAAAGTGCATCTTTGTCTTTAAAACACAACGTATGAGAGAAACAGTAACCATGTGAGTAATCATTTCTCTTATCGTTACACAAAAACATTAATCACTGTGCAACTATTCTCTCAAGTGCACCTGACTAATATAATTTGTGAGTTTTTACAATTAAAGATTTTCCGCGGCACTTCGTTCGCAACTCTGCCGCGGATGACTCGGACATGAAATTTTAGATTTACATTGTTTTTCATCTGTGTTTTGTGACACCATCAAAAACTGTGCTGCTATGTGACCTCATTAAGCTCTAAATCTTCATCGTTGGCTGTTATTTTTTTCCCGCCTTTTTGTGTTAAGTTTCATCTTAACACCACATTATTTAATTTACAGCGTACAATTGCTCGGAGTGTTCATGTTCCCGCGGAATTTACAACGGAGTTTCAGAGGTATTTCTTTCGTCCCTTTCACACAGCAGCAACTCAATATATTGTCATTTGTCGATGGTGAATTTTTTAAAAAGTGATCACAGAATCCGTTTTCTTTCCAAACACTCTCTAAGGTATATGATGTGCTCTTTGAAACTTTCCATCCACCGGTACTGTATACCAGGTTTCAGCATCAACAACTCATTATGATCCCATTCATGGAAGATGTTGTTGTCTTCGTTTGGATCCTCGGAAAGGATGTAAAGCTCACCAGCGTGCACGTCACTGAAATTGGCAAGAAACCGAGAGGAGTCGAAACCCACCCAGAGAGTGAAGCGATAGTCAAAACAGCGTGCAGAGTAGCCCATTATGGTGATATCAGCGAGCGAGGGCAGGTCCGAGTCCTCTCGGATGGTGTCGCTGGGGCGTGGGTACTGGCTGTAGGCATAGGCTTGGTGGTCAGCGGTGCGCTCACGGCGCCCGAGAAGAGACACGAGTTTCGAACCCTCTGTGCAGACGTCAGTTTTAAAGGAAGGGACCGGGCAGCGGTGAATGGAGGGGAGTCCCGCCAGAGATACCACGGTGGGGAAAACGTCAACTAGCTCCACCACGCTGTGCACCAGATAGCCTGGAGGAAATCAGAGTGTAAGGAAAGGATGGAACGAAAACCAAAGGCTAGATCAAGAAACAATATCAAGCTTACAACATAAGCAAGTGATAAAGCAATGCAGAACCACTATATATTTCCTGTGTGCCTGATTTCAGTACCAGCAACAAATAAAACGTGTTGAAATTCAAATTTAAATGCCTTTTAAATAGCATAATCCACTCAGTTGCTCCAGTATATTTCTTGGAATATTGTGGAGGTCTGAAGGTTCTAACTACTGCATTTGTTTCCCATAAAACACACTTTGAACTGGGTCTTAAAAACAGAAAAATAGAGGTTATAAACATCGTTTTGGCCACCTTCCAGTACTTACTAACCGAAAAAAAATAAAAAAGTTAAGCTGATAATTCTATTGCAAATGTTTAACAGTTTATATTAATATAAAAACAGGGTCTACTGTTATAGAAAAATAATCAGCGACTATATGTGGTAATGCAGCCACACAAGAAGCAGAATCATTATCATCTGAAGTGGATTAATTTTTCATTAACAGCATGTCCTAAAACCATTTCCTAAGAAACCATGTTCTGAGACCTTTTCCATCCCAGATCACACACACAAATGTTTTTGAAAAACTTCTGGTGCATAAGGACCGAAACTGCTCAGCACAAGAAGCGCTTACTCCCACCTGCAGCTGTCCCAGTGAACTAGAGCCAAGACCTAACTGATGGTCTTTAATCTGATACTACATGTACCTGAATGTTGCGTTACATTCATGCAATTAATTATGGTTCTGGGTTCCCGCTGGTTCCTCGGGGTGTGGCTCTACAGGAGCTTTGGGGTGTGTTGTGGTGTCTGGCACTGGGGCGTTGGAAGCTTTGGGTTGCGGTGTGCACTGCATTGGCTTTTCTGTGGGATTGGAATGGACAGGCCGGCCTTTGGTGCCCAATGACAAGGGGGCCTTGGTTGAACATGATCCCATCACCAGTTTACTGGTATATAATTGATAATAAATGTTATTCGATTCACTTGGTGGTTGTGTTAATACTGTGGGTGATGAGGGCACATTTTGCACTATAGCAGACTGCTTGTTTTTTTTTTGTGTGTTTTTTTTAAAGATTACAGTACTAAAAAGTAAAAAATGCTTAAGTGTAAATGTATATTTTCCTTTTTGCACCACACTACCAAAAAACTAAATATGTAAATAAACCAATTTGGCAATAAATCAATGATTTACTTATCTATGTATTACTTATTTATGAAATAAATTAGTTCCTAATAATTAAAGATGTATGAGATACAATATATATGTACAGTCGTGGGCAAAAGTTTTGAGAATGACACAAATATTAGTTTTCACAAAGTTTGCTGCTAAACTGCTTTTAGATCTTTGTTTCAGTTGTTTCTGTGATGTACTGAAATATAATTACAAGCACTTCATACATTTCAAAGGCTTTTATCGACAATTACATGACATTTATGCAAAGAGTCAGTATTTGCAGTGTTGGCCCTTCTTTTTCAGGACCTCTGCAATTCGACTGGGCTGCTCTCAATCAACTTCTGGGCCAAATCCTGACTGATAGCAACCCATTCTTTCATAATCACTTCTTGGAGTTTGTCAGAATTAGTGGGTTTTTGTTTGTCCACCTGCCTCTTGAGGATTGACCACAAGTTCTCAATGGGATTAAGATCTGGGGAGTTTCCAGGCCATGGACCCAAAATTTCAACGTTTTGGTCCCCGAGCCACTTAGTTATCACTTTTGCCTTATGGCACGGTGCTCCATCGTGCTGGAAAATTCATTGTTCTTCACCAAACTGTTGTTGGATTGTTGGAAGAAGTTGCTGTCGGAGGGTGTTTTGGTACCATTCTTTATTCATGGCTGTGTTTTGGGGCAAAATTGTGAGTGAGCCCACTCCCTTGGATGAGAAGCAACCCCACACATGAATGGTCTCAGGATGCTTTACTGTTGGTATGACACAGGACTGATGGTAGCGTCACCTTTTCTTCTCCGGACAAGCCTTTTTCCAGATGCCCCAAACAATCGGAAAGAGGCTTCATCCGACAATATGACTTTGCCCCAGTCCTCAGCAGTCCATTCACCATACTTTTTGCAGAAGATCAATCTGTCCCTGATGTTTTTTGTTTTTTTTGAGAGAGAGAAGTGGCTTCTTTGCTGCCCTTCTTGACACCAGGCCATCTTCCAAAAGTCTTTGCCTCACTATGTGTGCAGATGTGCTCACACCTGCCTGCTGCCATTCCTGAGCAGCTCTGCACTGGTGGCACTCCAGCTGATCCCGCAGCTGAATCCTCTTTAGGAGACGATCCTGGCGCCTGCTGGACTTTCTTGGATGCCCTGAAGCCTTCTTAACAAGAATTGAACCTCTTTCCTTGAAGTTCTTGATGATCCTATAAATTGTTGATTTAGGTGCAATCTTAGTAGCCACAGTATCCTTGCCTGTGAAGCCATTTTTATGCAACGCAAAGATGGCTGCACGCGTTTCTTTAGAGGTCACCATGGTTAACAATGAAAGAACAATGATTTCAAGCATCACCCTCCTTTTAACATGTCAAGTCTGCCATTCTAACCCAATCAGCCTGACATAATGATCTCCAGCCTTGTGCTCGTCAACATTCTCACCTGAGTTAACAAGACGATTACTGAAATGATCTCAGCAGGTCCTTTAATGACAGCAATGAAATGCAGTGGTAAGTTTTTTTTTCGGGATTAAGTTAATTTTCATGGTAAAGAAGGACTATGCAATTCATCTGATCACTCTTCATAACATTCTGGAGTATATGCAAATTGCTATTATAAAAACTTAAGCAGCGACTTTTCCAATTTTCAATAGTTATGTAATTCTGAAAACTTTTGGCCACGACTGTAGTATATGTAAACAGAATTTGCCTCACCAGACTTTTCTATACTGTATTTCTCTTCTGAAAGGGTAATATGACAAAAATATGCCGCCTGTTTCCAAAAATAATACATAATGCATAAAGAACGCGGTCATGAAGAATTTCTCATAATGAAAAACGAACCCTTAGTCCTTATTGGACTTCAACAACTATAAATGTGAACTAAATCTAATTTATCTATCATTTAACTAATACATTATTATTTGTTAATCTGATTTTTAATCTGATTTTTCTTGCTTCTACTACTACTACTATTATTATTATTATTATTATTATTATTATACTGTATGCAGACCATTGGTCATAAAAGGTCCTACAAATGAGCTGTTACTATAGAAACTGAAAGGAATTACAACCAAGTGCATAAATACTGTATAAACCTGTTCTGCTGTTAAATTACAGCAGTCAGTGCAATTGTTAAATAGAATAAATGTATAGCTCCTGACCAATCAGATTCAAGAAACAGACTAAAATGAACTTTAAACAAAAGTTGGATGTTATTTATATGGAATACACTGTAGAAACCTATGACTTTTGGAGGAAACAAAAAAATTATAAAAAATAATAAATGAATCTAAAATCTAAATGAATTTTATCTATGATCAGCAGTCCTTGTTAGCATTAACGCAAATTATCCCGGCTGTCCAGTTTATCAAAGAAAATTAGATATAAAATGATGATTTGTAGTAAAGCAGCACACATACCCTATGAGAAAATGGTTATTGCCGTTTCTACCCTACGTAGGTGAGTGACTGTGTGCGTGTTTCACACTTTGAGCAAAAAAAAAAAAAAGAGAGAGAGAGAGAAATATATGTTTATACAAATCTTTACATCTCTGCTGTAGGCAGCACTGAGCTAGACAAATCCTTGCCCTTATCCAGAGCGACTTACATTTTTATCTCATTATACATCTGAGCAGTTGGGGTTAAGGGACTTGCTCAAGGGCCCAACAGGGACAACTTGGTGGTAGTGAGACTTGAACCTGGGACCTTCCGAACCATAGTCCAATGCCTTAACCACTGAGCTACCCCTGACCCTATGAGAGTGTTCCCTTAGGAAAGTGCTCCAGACTTTGACATGAAATTCGAAAGCACAGATGCTGAATTTAGTGAATCAGTTCCACAAGTATAAAACAAAAATGCACAACATAGCACCTTTATTGTATAGAACTATTTCTAGTAATCATAACACATACGTCCAACATAATAAAAATGCAAAGTGATCGATTTTATCAAGTGCAACTCACTTTAAGTGTGTAAGCGCTAATTCAGAGGATGTCATATACAGTTTCATTGTAGCACAAGATAGTAGACCAAAAAAAAGGGTTAATTTTTTTCAATTTTACACTGTAGCGCATGAATGGTACACATAGGAAACGTTTTTGCTCGATTGAAAAGCAAAAGCAAAAGCAAAAAAAAAAAAAAAAGCAGCAAATCTTCCCTGCAAATTGAAATCAGATACGGAAGAACTGGCGTCATCTAACGGTTCTCAGAGGGCCCGCTGTCTCTCACAGTCAGTGAACGAGACAGATGCCTCAAGTGTGCTTACCTTTAGCGAACTGCTCCTGTGAGTTTTCCAGCACGTTTACATAGGAGAAGGTTTTCCCCCCGGGCCGAGGCAGAGCTGAGGTCACACCTGGAGCGTACACTATTAACGGCACACGGGTGGCTACGTCAAAGTTGCTGTACTTGGCCCATTCGCCGTGTTCGCCGAGGGACCAGCCTGGAATGCATGCTGCAATGAGAATCTGATACACGGTCTCATTATACTGTCTGCTTCATTAAAGGAGCCAGGTGGCTATGATTAAGGGTTTGCTGTGTCATTAGCATAATATTTCGAATGAAAAAGTGCCTCTTTTCTCAGGCCGTGAGTCAGCATGTATGCTAAACATTACGGCGGTGGAGGATAGACATCGGCATGCTGAGATCAATGACTGAGGTTTCTCATATACACTGCACTTGTGTGTCTGGAAAGGATCGAATTAGTTTGTGATCAAAACGGGGACAGATCGGAGATATTCGATGGTTCAAAACTGCCATCTAGTGGAGAACAACACAATATAAATATACCGCTTAATCCTGTATTCAGGGTCACGGGTTCGAGGCCTGGAGCCTATCACAGGAGACTTAGGGCACAAGGCGGGGTACTCCTTGGACAGGGTGCCAATCCATCGCAGGGTAAATGCATGCAAGTACATGCAAAACAGTATACACATTTACACTGTACATACACAGCATAGTCAAAGTTGCCATCTCAAAAGGGTCAAATAATTGTTTTGCTGCAAGGAAAGTGGTCATCAAAGTAGATCAATTAAACACTTGGCGAAGTTGTCTGGTTAAAAATAAAAAATAAAAAAAAAACAAGAGCAATTCCATACGCACACAATATAATAGGAACACCCAACAGTAGTGTGGCCAAGATAAACCACTTAGTGAGACTAATCAGAAAAATCGCTTGAATTATGATGCTAAGAAGCATAAAGGTTGGACTTTGAAGCAATGAAGACGGTCATGTGGTCTGATGAGTTCAGACTGACCCTATTCAAAAAAGCGATGGGCGTGTCAGGGTAAGAACGGTACTGCAAGAAGTGATGTACCCATCGTTAGATAGTGTCCACTGTACAAGACTCTAGAGACAGTGGTACTGTGTACTGTATGATCTGAGGTCTAGACTCAGCAACTTTATGTGGCTATAAATTGAAGTCAGCTGACAACCTGAATGTAATGACCGACCAGTTTATTACATCTGTGGAGTTTTTTTTTTTTTTTTTAGCCAGACAGTATATACAGTTGTGTGTGCGTGTGTGTGTGTGTGTGTGTGTGTGTGTGTCTTTAAAAAAAAATCACAAACCATGGTCTGAAGTGAAAACCACAATGGTATTCTTGGCCAAGTCCAGATCATCAAGGGTCTGCAGGATCTTCCCGACCTGAGCGTCCACATACGACACGGCTGCAAAATAGTGCTGACGAATACGCAACTAGAAAACAAAATGCATATTAAATTTTTTTTTAAATGATGAATAGTTTTATATTGCTCACTAACTGATATAAACCTGAAAGTCTTTCGGGATTGGTCCATATGGGAAGCTGACATTCAGAGCCTGGACGTCCTCTCTTTTTCGGATGTCAGTCCAGGGGTTGTAGGCCACTTCTGGAAGCTTCTTCGGAACATCTGGGTCTGGAGCCAATGTCATGTTCTCAACAGGATAGAGCTTAAGGTATTCCTGTGATGCAGTAACACCCTGTGTTTAAATTTGTAAATGCTAGCACGTTTTTTTTTTTGATAGCGTATTCTACGTACCTCTGGTATTCTGAAGGGAATGTGAGGCTTGTAGAAACCTACTGCTAAGAAGAAAGGACTTTCTGTAGCTTTCATAGCTTTGAGCAAGCTTATGGCTTCTGCTGCATTCTCCAGGTCGGGCAGCGTCCTCAAAGGCATCTCTGAAACATTCACCGGGCACAGCAAGTTACTGTGAAGTGTGCCGTCTTTGTTCTTGCAAACCTAAAAGCAGAATCGAGTTATGAAGACAGGAATGGAACATACCCACATGTCACATGTCTACAAAAAAATCCCTGGAGGTCGTACGTTTTCCTGGTTAAATAAAAACCAGAGCGAATGAAAGAATGCCTCAGAAAATATTTTAACACAACAGAAGTGACTTGGCAAAATGAAGATGTATTGGGGGAGGGAAAAGGTTGTGATTTTTGCCTGTTAAACTCCATCAAAATGCACCATTTACTGTTAGTATAATATTATATAACCCAGTTACATAATCACCCTTGACTTTTCTGTCACCTACTAATAAGTTGATGAGAGTGGAAAACACTCTGGATGAATATTTGACACATAGTTATCATCATCATCCAAAGATGACAGCACAGAAATCATGCGGACAATCACAACACTGCAAGAAACTGACATATTATTGCAGCACATTAAACGTAGTGCGTTATTACTTAGAATTAAACTATGCATGCTTCATCTCTTATTCCGTCTAGCTGTATCGCTCTGCCACCGTGCTACTTTGCTATTGAGGCTTAGATTGCATTGCACTACTAACCCTGTGCAATGCTTTTCTGGCAAATATTTTATGCATCAACAGTGCAATTATTCCATAACTCCAATCAGAAAAAAATATATATATATATATATTAACACTTTAAAATACTAACATCAATTCCTATTTAGTGCATTGCATAAAATCCCTCAGCTGGACACCCAGGCAGTTCTGGTGCACATATCAGAGCAATTCAGATCTGAACTTCAGTGAAAATGTCACTGAATGAAATAAAGACACGTTTCGGTGAGATGAACATAAGCGAACATAATGTAAAACCTACATATATTGACTCTAATATGACCTACAGTCGTGGCCAAAAGTTTTGAGAATTACATAAATATTGGAAATTGGAAAAGTCGCTGCTTAAGTTTTTATAATAGCAATTTGCATATACTCCAGAATGTTATGAAGAGTGATCAGATGAATTGCATAGTCCTTCGTTGCCATGAAAATTAACTTAATCCCGAAAAAAAAACTTTCCACTGCATTTCATTGCTGTCATTAAAGGACCTGCTGAGATCATTTCAGTAATCGTCTTGTTAACTCAGGTGAGAATGTTGACAAGCACAAGGCTGGAGATCATTATGTCAGGCTGATTGGGTTAGAATGGCAGACTTGACATGTTAAAAGGAGGGTGAAGCTTGAAATCATTGTTCTTTCATTGTTAACCATGGTGACCTCTAAAGAAACGCGTGCAGCCATCTTTGCGTTGCATAAAAATGGCTTCACAGGCAAGGATACTGTGGCTACTAAGATTGCACCTAAATCAACAATTTATAGGATCATCGAGAACTTCAAGGAAAGAGGTTCGATTCTTGTTAAGAAGGCTTCAGGACGTCCAAGAAAGTCCAGCAAGAGCCAGGATCGTTTCCTAAAGAGAATTCAGCTGCGGGATCGGAGTGCCACCAGTGCAGAGCTTGCTCAGGAAAGTCAGGTGTGAGCGCATCTGCACGCACAGTGAGGCGAAGACTTTTGGAAGATGGCCTGGTGTCAAGAAGGGCAGCAAATAAGCCACTTCTCTCCAAAAAAAACATCAGGGACAGATTGATCTTCTGCAAAAAGTATGGTGAATGGACTGCTGAGGACTGGGGCAAAGTCATATTGTCGGATGAAGCCTCTTTCCGATTGTTTGGGGCATCTGGAAAAAGGATTGTTCGGAGAAGAAAAGGTGAGCGCCACCATCAGTCCTGTGTCACGCCAACAGTAAAGCATCCTGAGACCATTCATGTGTGGGGTTGCTTCTCATCCAAGGGAGTGGGCTCACTCACAATTTTGCCCCAAAACACAGCCATGAATAAAGAATGGTACCAAAACACCCTCCGACAGCAACTTCTTCCAACAATCCAACAACAGTTTGGTGAAGAATAATGAATTTTCCAGCACGATGGAGCACCGTGCCATAAGGCAAAAGTGATAACTAAGTGGCTTGGGGACCAAAACGTTGAAATTTTGGGTCCATAGCCTGGAAACTCCCCAGATCTTAATCCCATTGAGAACTTGTGGTAAATCCTCAAGAGGCGGGTGGACAAACAAAAACCCACTAATTCTGACAAACGCCAAGAAGTGATTATGAAAGAATGGGTTGCTATCAGTCAGGCTTTGGGCCAGAAGTTGATTGAGAGCAGCCCAGTCGAATTGCAGAGGTCCTGAAAAAGAAGCGCCAACACTGCAAATACTGACTCTTTGCATAAATGTCATGTAATTGTCGATAAAAGCCTTTGAAACATATGAAGTACTTGTAATTATATTTCAGTACATCACAGAAACAACTGAAACAAAGATCTAAAAGCAGTTTAGCAATAAACTTTGTGAAAACTAATATTTGTGTCATTCTCAAAACTTTTGGCCACGACTGTATAGCAGGGTGAACAATCTAGCAATCTAGATAAAGGTCTGGAAAAGCATCTGATGTACTCACAATCCTGATAATGTCCCTGGTGATAACGCATCATGATCTCATGATGGTAGGGATTAGAAAATTCCACAAAATGTGATATTAAGCGATACAAAAATTATACAAAATATCATCTGGTATCGCGATATGTCTTGTGCATACTTACGGTAATTGTTACTTCTTTTGGACAGTAGTTGGCAGTGTTATAAGAAGCCTATGTTATATGGATACTGCCGAGTGCGAAAAGGAGGATACACCTAATTCGTTTGGTAGCTCTCAGTGATCGGCAGCGATAAAGAGAATTTCTGCTTGTTTAAAGATTTGTGTTGTAAGTTTATTCTTTTAGTAAGCCAGGCTTATTTTATCTGCTCTTTTTTTTATCTACAGACCCACATTACAATTACTGCATGTCGTCACTCATTTAAAAAAAAATTTTTTTTTACCCTTATGATAACAGAATATCTATAGACTCTAGAGTGTTTTTCCTTGTTTATTTCATACATGGCCAGAGTAACTGGCAGCTGTGTTTTAACGTTGGGTTTAGAATAATTTATGTTTCTGTTTTAATTACACCTACACATTTCTTTAACTTATTTTATTTTGAAAATGTAATTTATTTATTTTTTTTCTTTCATAATTAGAAATGGTCATATTTGGAGAAATATTTTTGCTGCATATATGCTTGTTTTTAAATTTGCATAACCAGACATCTATTACAAAATAAAAAGGGAAAAGGAATAAAGTACTCCGCAAGTAGGTATTCTGCAGTCCGACATAGTTGTGTTGAATACAGAGCTCCATATATACGTATCAAGACATTAAAAGATCATAAACATGCGGTTATTGTATGCTTTAAAAAGGACTGTAACAGTACTTCCAGTTTCTTTTTCCAAATCCCTTTTTATTTATTTCCTTTTTTAAAGATCATCATTGACTAACTAACTAATATACGTTGTAAAATAGTTCCTACCAACAACATAAAAAGAGTATATTAAATAAAACTTTTTTTATACATTCTGATGACCTTTATATCCACAGCCTACATTAACTGTGAATGAAAAATGTATACCACGAAACAGGCAAACTGACCAGATATTTGTCAATCATATTAGCCACGTTTAAAAATGAACGATATTTGTCCAATCTGGTTGAAATCATTCTGATTATAGTTTCCAACTTAAATGACATATTTACATGGATGATGATCCGCTAAGGTGTGCCTCTATATGCTCGAAGCATTTAATTAGACTAAAGCTTTTTTTTTTATATATATATATTTTTCTCCCCAAAGTGAAGTGTTTAATCTACCAGAAATATAACACAAGTAGCATTTTAGGCTCAGGTTAGGCTGCCCATCTTTCCCAATAAATTCCCCCTTCCGAGTTATGATTGGAAACAAGAATTCAGTCTCATCTATGATTGGTTATATGCGTTACCGCTTCTGAACTGGCGGGCCAATCAGAGCCTCTTCCTCAGCCGGAGACCCAGCGGGTAAACGTAAAGACAGATGGGAGAGGGTTGTTTGTTCTTACAGAGTTTAATGATCAGGAATGGAAGCAAAATTTCTCTCCTGGAAACTCGTCACATCACAAAATGTGGAGTAAGCATGCACAGAGAGAATATATTTATTCCGACAAGAAAGAAACGATCAGGTAAAATGTTTACCAGCATATTTACCTACTGAATGGAATATCGAAGTTTTACACTCCTCCCCATTCCCACTGAAAATTCAACTGAGGTGTTTAAATAAGGGTGATTATTGCTCTATTTTGCTCCCTAGTGAAACAAAAATCTTGCAATTTAATTATTGCTGTCCGCAAAACAACCTGGCCTGTATGCTAAAAAATAAATAAATAAATAAATAAAAATAAAAAACTGAACTAATACAATACAGCAAGCATGCACATTGTTTCACACACCATCACACTAACCTTCCTCTTTTCATAGCTGAAAGAGGCTGGATGATACGGTGGTACAGACCAGCTGTAAGGGTAATCATCCGTATGATTGGAGGCGATGCCTTTATTTCAGACACAAGACAAAGACATTATTAGTGCAACTGCAGACAACAGTTATCTGTTATGGGGAAAGGACGATAGGAAAGAATAAAGGAATTAAGGGATGTTAAAGTAACAATAAGCTTGGCACTCAGCCAGTGAATGATTTTACGATCAGGTACCTGGATGGAAGACTTTCCCCACCGACAGCGTCGTGTAGCCATTGGATTTAAAATACTGCGGCAGCGTGGTGTAGTTGCCTGCGCTGACTCGCCAGTAGGAGTTGAAGTCGTACAGTCTGGTGGTGTCCGGCCTTCGACTCGTAAGGAAGGATGTCCTGCTTGGGCCACATACTGCTTGCTTAGGAGAAAGGACAAACATGACATTTTAAAAAGCGATATAGAAACCTAAAAGCTTGCTATTTTAACTATGTATAGTACAAGTCATTTCAGACTTCTCAGACTGGAATTTTCATAATCCGGAAGGTGCTAAACATTTGTTTGATTAACATTTGACCAACATATGTACAATTCACACAGGATTAGCATTCCAAACATAGTTTTTTTTTCCCTCTCAAAGAATATTACAAACATTGGAAAATATAAACAGTACACAGATTAACTGTACCATTAACCACTCAGCCAAGTACTTGTGCAGGTCCCCTGTAATGCATGGACTCCACAAGACTTCCGATGGTTTGTGAGACGGGACCTGGTCCCAAGAAATTAGCAGCAGATCCTTTAAATAAAAGGTGGTGTCTCCATGGATCAGATTTGTTTATCCTGGACATCCTACAAATGCTCAATCAGATTGAGATCTGGGAGATTAGAAGGATTTGTATTGTAAGTTTATTCTTTTAGTAAGCCAGGCTTATTTTATCTGCTCTTTTTTTTTATATCTACAGGCCCACATTACAATTACTGCATGTCGTCACTCATTTAAAATTTTATTTTATTTTTTACCCTTATGATAACAGAATATCTATAGACTCTAGAGTGTTTTTCCTTGTTTATTTCATACATGGCCAGCAGAGGGCGCAAGAATCCTTGATTTATTGATTGACCAAGATTTTCACAAACTTATAGACTCTTTACTCTATAAGTTTACATATACGTACAGGAGTAACTGGCAGCTGTGTTTTAACGTTGGGTTTAGAATAATTTAGGTTTCTGTTTTAATTACACCTACAATGCTTTGTGACATACAATGCCAAGTCAACACCTTTGAGTCCGTTATGTTCCTCACACCATTCCTGATCAGTGTTTGAAATGTGGCTGGATGTATTATTCTGCCAAAAAGGATGAGTATATATGAGTATGATTAATCCTGATGCTATCACTTCCCTGAATCAACATTCATAAGCAGTCCTCCTCCTTACATGCTCCATGTTTCAATGCCAACTGTAGGCGATTTTAAAACCAGACAGAGGTCAGCATGGGCACTTTAACTTTTTAACCAGGATTAACTTTTTTTTTTACCACCTTTTTCTCAGTCTGTGACAGGTGCCATTGTAACGAGATAACCAATGGTATTCATGTCACCTCTCAGTGGTTCTAATGCTGTACTGTAGCTGATTAGCATTTTTACATACATTGGGGGCCAAAAGTATTAAGACAACATATGCTGTGTATTATAGTTCTCCCTGTGCAGAAAACATATGAGTTCTAGCCTGAACAGTGGCGTTCAGATCTGGTTGAAGAGTTTTGCTGATGAGAATCTACTGGTTTAGTTAACCGAACAAATACAGTACACAACACGACTTGCAGCCCAGGTTTCCACTTCAGCACAAAATGGCTAAAATTTCTAATTTAATGTCACGTAAACTGCCGACCTCGGTTGACAGATATCTGTGCATGACATTTAGGAAGCAACCAAATATCCAGAATCCATCAGGGTTTAAAGAATATAAGACTTCAGACTTAATCTTGATTGTTATATAGCAATTTTATTGCATAAAATAAAGTATTCTTATTATTTTAATTTAAAAAAATTTAACACTTGGACTAAAAAAAAATTACAGAATTTTACTTCAGTCTCAATACTTTGAGCCACCACTTTTGTACTGGTACCGGTTACTGGTTTTGTACTGGTAACCAGTACAAAAAGCCACCACTGATTTACTGAAAAATCCAAAGTTCAATCATCTGAATTGCTTCATTTAAAATCCAAAAGTATATTAAAAAAATGTGTCACTAAACAAATATTTATGGCAATATCTATAAGAACAAAGGTTGCACACAGTATAAAGGTTAAATATGTTCTCTCTCTGATAATAACACTCTGGACAATCAACTGTCATTTTCCCCACACATTGCTAACCTTACTCGGTCTCTATCGATTTCTTCTTTATCGTCCATTTCTCTCCACACAGGCTACTCAGGTGCTTTTTCAGTCCCTTGTTATTTCAAGACTGGACTACTGCAACTCACTCTTGGCAGGTCTGCCTCGATGCATCATTCGTCCTCTACAGTTGATCCAAAACGCAGCTGCACTGCTTATTTTCAACCTTCCTAAGTTCTCCCATGCCCTGTAGCTGCGAGCATCAAGGTCAAAACACTGATGCTCACCTACAAAGGTAAAAATGGCCCTGCATCCACTTAGTTGGAATGAACGTCCTCTAGATATTCATACAGCCAAGGAACTGGCAATGTTTAAGCAACGACCTGAAAGACCTGATTAATCTATTTCTTCGATATTTGGGTTAATTTCCATTTCCATTCCACCCCCCCCCCCCCCCCCCCAAAAAAAAAACCCGCTACCAAGAGTGTTTGACTGATGGTACTTAGTTAGGAGCCTAGTAACAATGACAGAATAACAGAAACCGAAAAGACTTTTGTAAATCGCTCTGGATAACGCTCTGCCTAAATGTAAAGGTAAAACAACAAATAGAGATCTTCATACACGTCATGAATGCATTTATGTTTGGGGAGTGTATTGTGGTGCTTTGGGCACAACAAACAATTCTTCTACTTTTAACAATTCAGAAACTCTTCCTTTTAAACCTAATAACACATCTGAACAGTTGAGGGTTGAGGGTCTTGCTCAAGGATCCAGGTTTGAACCTGGGACGATCTAACCCATAGTCCGACACCTCAACCACTGAGCTACCCCTACCCCATGATAACTTTATTCCAGTGTATCAGAAAAAAGAAACCAGTACAATGTACAGGACAGAGAATTGCCCAGGTCTATGGCTGTGAACCTGAGCATCAGACAAAGAGACTGATCATATTGATGTGTGCGTTACCTGTGCAAAGGTGTTGTAGAACACAGTGCTTTTAGAGGCAAGCTGATCAATATTGGGTGATTTCACCACTGGATCAGAGTAGCAACCCAGAGTGGGTCTCAAATCATCAGCTATGATATACAGCACATTTAATTTCCCTATGGAGAGAAAAATAAGCAAAACACAAGGTGCATAAAGTGATCACACTAAAATGATAAATGGTTAGGTTAATCTATTCAATCATCACAAAGATCTGGTCCAGAAGTGACGTGCAATATAAAGAGTTCATGAATTAGTGATGCTATGAATCATTATAAACATAATGCTATGAGCTAATGTTAGCAGATGATACCTTTTGCAAATATAACGTTACACAAATCCAGAAGGTTAATCACGAATAAAGCCAGCCATATGTGTGCCCTTGAAGACATCTTTAAACACGTTAACAGGTCGTCCAGGCATCACACACAACACACACAACACACAGTTTCTAGACAACTTTAGTGACTTTCCCTGGCCGTCTTCCTGTTTGGTTTCTGAAGCCACGCCCTCGCTGTGACGCTGCCCGAATTGCTCCTCCTATTGGTCAGATGATCTGTCAATCATCGGGGTTCGCGCGTTAGAGTATCAGTTTAATGCTCGCTCTCTTTCTCTCTTTAACAATAATGAATAAATTACAAATACACGAACAAACTCAGGAAACCAAGAAGCCGAGAGAGAACTAGAAATTACACATTTACCTGGGGGGTTTGAGAGCCTTTTTTATGATTATAAAAACAGAAATATCTCCACAGTGTGTATATACAGATAGTTTTTTTTTTAATTATGTAAACATGGTTTGTTATGTGAAAATTTGGATTTGTGCCTAAAATATTTGGCATTTTAATTTTAAATATGTTTCATTTTAATACAGCACTTGAAGCGCATGTGCCACTGAAAAAACCTTGAACGAGTCACTACAGCGTCGCAGTAAACTTGCCGAATCATGTCAAACGTCGCTGTGGCAGAATTTCACATTCACTTTGTGATGCGTCAAACTTATTGGGAATTTCACAATTCAACTGGCCCACGACGACCAATCCACTTTTCAGCACCAGACCAGTTGAATGGCCCCCAAGGTCTCCCGATCTGACCCCCTTAGACTTTTATCTTTGGGGTCATCTGAAGGCAATTGTCTATGGTGTGAAGATACGAGATGTGCAGCACCTGAAACTACGGATACTGGAAGCCTGTGCTGGCATTTCTCCTGCGGTGTTGCTATCAGTGTGTGAAGAGTGGGAGAAGAGGGTTGCATTGACAATCCATCACAATGGGCAGCAGATTGAACACATTTTATAAGTGGTCAGAAACTTGTAAATAACCCATGAAAGAATAAAGTTACGTTAAAACAAACTATTGTTTTTCTTGTGAAATTCCCAATAAATTTGATGTGTCACATGACCCTCTTCCTATTGAAAAAACAAAAGTTGGATCCAAGATGGCCGACTTCCAAATGGCCACCATGGTCACCACCCATTTTGAAAAGTTTGCCCCCTCACATATACTAATGTGCCACAAACAAGACGTTAATATCACCAATCATTCCCATTTTATTAAGGTGTATCCATATAAATGGCCCAACCTGTGTGTGTGTGTATATATATATATATACACTAGTGTCCTTGTGTTCTAAAAATAAAATAGTTTTTTGATTTATCTGACGTTCCAATCCAGATATCAGGTTCAAGTCAATCACACATCAGCCTTTATTTCATTTTTATAGGACAATGTAAAAATGTGCACCCTAGTGTATACACCGAACAAGAATAGCATTCCTTGAATCCACAAAAAACATGCAAGGATGCTTGCTTTAGTATTGCCACCCCTCATAATTTTAATGCCGTTCCCTTGCCACCCCATGAATAATTTTCTAGATCCGCCCCTGCCTCCCAAAGACAAGTACATTAGGCTAATTGCATTCTGTATACAGGATAAAGAGGTATAGACGATGAGTGAGTGGGTGAAAAGGAGACGCACAGTTCACACAAAAAAATCAAACCACATTCTACCCTTCATCTGGCAAAGCATCACCTATCTAAATCACCCTGATTTTGATCCGGGTCCTCTAACAGCCTTTAGGTCCTCACATGTTCAGAACTTAGGTTTCCTGCTAGATGACACATTAAAATTTTATCAGCTCCGAACACTTGCAAAAATCAAAGCTTTTCTCACTTATAAGACTCTGGAGATGGCGATTCATGTTTTCATTACATCTCGCCTTGACTATTGTAATTCTCTTTATTTTGCTATTTCTAAATCCCAAATCGCCCGTCTTCAACTGGTTCAGAACGCCGCTGCTAAATTTCTCTTGAAAAACAAAACAAAAAAGGGATCATGTGACTCCGCTTTTGAAGGCCCTTCATTGGTTACCTGTTCATTTCAGAATACACTTTAAAATTTTACTATTTGTTTTTTAAATCGCTACACCAGCAAGCGCCCATTTGCTTAACTGAATTGCTGCACCAACACACCCCCCCGAGAAGTTTAAGATCCTGTGACCAGAACCTCCTTTTAATTCCACACTCCAGACTTAAGCGTAGAGGTGACCGTGCTTTTTCAGTAATTGGGCCTCGTCTTTGGAATGGCTTGCCAATTAATATCCGAACGGCTCCTAGTCTGACTACAATTATATCCCTTTTAAAAACCCATTTGTTTTCACTGGCCTACTGGGCTTTACTGTCCTTTTAAGCTTCTGTGTTTATTTATTTATTTATTTTATTTTATTCTTAGGCTGTAGTTGTGTACTTTTATTCTTTTATGATCTTTATGTGGATGTACAGCACTTTAGTCAGTCTTTTGGCTGTAGTAAATGTGCTATATAAATAAACTAAATTAAAACTAAACTATCTATCATTTTCTCCTGAGAAAACTCTTACCACAGACATGACTCTTGACAGTCTGAGATTTCTTAAACCTATTCCTTAATAATAAGTTATGCATGCAGTCAGTGAGATATCATGGTCTTTTCAGGTCATTTGTGGCTTCTCTTGAAATTTGCATTATCCATACATAGAAAAATCTTGTCATCTCTCTGGAAATTGCCATGCTACAGCATACAAAGACATTTTATACAGTATGATTGTGTGCTTCCAACTTTCAAAAAGGAGTATAGATGATGGCTCCCAAGCTTCAGCCAAATGAGTTGACTTAACGAGTCAACTCGGCATATCACCTCAGAAAACTCCTGAGGTAAATCCGGATCCTGGTCATAATTTAAAACCTTTAAAAAATTAAAGCTGTAACAAAACCCCCGTCACACACCTGAGGTGGTGGCGTAAAACAAAACACTTTAAACAATGTCATAAATTTATGTAACATTTTATTTCACTGCCCCACAGGACAAATATCGGTTAGTTGGAAATAACAACAAATATACTGTAATTTTTCTTCCAATAAAAAAGAATAAAGTAACAATAAAAAACTCTAGTCAACTATCAACGTTCCTCCAAAAGAGCCGAATCGAGGAGTCGGCTCATTCTCTGCAACTCATAATTACAAAAAAAACGCATTTCTGAGTTAACCAGTTCCTGATGATCATTTTGAGCAATTTTTTAAAATTTTGTTTAGTTTTTATTTGCCATTATTTTATATAAGCTTAACACTGTAATGACTGAATACCCAGAACATGTGCTGTAAACTGTACTGATGGAGAGCAGCAGCACCACCATAATGGAGCGAGCATGCACAATTGCCCCCAAGATGCTCCAACAGTAGATTAAACATGATAAAGTGCCCTTTACATGGGCAAAAACATGCCTGTTAAGGTGGTTCCACATGGGCAAACACAGTGCCATCTAAAGTGCCTCTACACTGAGGCACTTTAGATACAGTTGAACAAACACGATAAACTGCCCTCTAAAGTGGCTCTCTAGTGAAGTAAACGTGATCCTCCAACAGTAAATCAAACACAAAAAAGTGCCCACTAAAGGGACCCTATAGTAGAATAAGCAGTATTATACAGTAGAACAATGTCTGTGTTTTGCATTTAACATTTTTAAGGTAATACCAGTGCCCATGTGCCAGGATCACAGTCCTGCTTGCTGGTATTTGGTCTATTTGTTTCTTGTATTGTATAAATATTACATGTGGTGTGGAGAATTACCCCCTTCTCCACACCACAATCTCTAATTATAAAAAAATATATATATTTTGCATTGTCCGTTTTTTCCTCGGATTGAAGGGCGTGGTCATTCTCTCACTTTTGCTCCTGATCCTAAAACACAACCATAAAGGGAGAGGTTCAAACTTGAGGGCTGTGTTCATTGTTCATTGTAGCTAGTGTAACATTAGAAACTTAATTAGCTGAAGGTTACACCTCTACATTGTTAATAAAGCTTTTCATACTTACTTTTTTTCTTTTCAAACATCCTGCTGGTTCCAGCAAGATGTTCCTCCAACATTTCCACTGAGGCTTGCAGCGATTTTACTTGGTTCTTCATGCTGGTGTTCTCGCATTGGACTCTACTCTGCGCTTTCTCCTCAGCTTTCATCTAACACAGTCTGATCACAATGTGTAAACTGCTCACAGGGTGCAGAACATTCTCTTTATGCAATATTTGTCATATTTCAATGATAATCAATTGGTAGATAAGTACTGTTTCTTTTGAGACTTTTCTCACTCACCTCACTTTTTTTTTGGCTCAGACTCTCCAAAATGATCTACAAAGACCATTTTCTCCAGACTGTTATGATGGTTATGATTTCATAAGGATTATTAACTTCTGTAATTCCTCCTTCTGCTTTATCACCTCCTCATTCTTCTCTTGGTGACACTCCTGAAATAGGGCAGAAAAAGCAGCACCTTCGTATGTCTTATGTATCTTATATATATACAGTATATCTTATATCTTCTTATGTCATATGTATCTTATATATATCTTATCTAACTTGTGTCTTAGGCATTTTCCTGGAGCAAATATTTTCCCTTATAATTCTTTTTCACATGATATGATATCAATATCAATTAGTAATAGTAATGTTTAGTGTAAGGCTTTTCTTACTCACCTCAAAATCATTCCCCCCTTCTTGCTGGAATATCAGCATGTGATCTGAATGTTTATCATCCAAAATATTGTAGGCTTTACCTACGGCTATATTCTCAGACAACAAGTCTTTGTCAGAAGAATGTGGAAGACCTGAGGAGACATCCTGCTCTTAATGCAAAGGATCAGGGTTATAATGAGATATATAATGCCTTGCAAAAGTACTCACACCCCTTTAACTTTTCCACATTTTGTCATGTTACAACCACAAACATAAATGTAATTTGTTGGAATTGTATGTGATAAACCAACACAAAATGGCACATAAATTTGAATTGGAAGGTATATACATTTGAAAAGTATGGTGTGGAATTGAATTCAGGCCCCTTTACTGTGATACCCGTAACTAAAGTTCAGTGGAACCAATAATTAGTAAAAAGAGTCAACCTGAGTGTAATTTAATCTCAATATACTGTAAATATATATGATCTGTGAATCCCATAGAGCATAAGGCTTACAGTTTTGTTAGAGAACTTTTGAGAACACACCATGCAGCTCAAGTAAAATAAAAATGTTGTGGAGAAGTTTAAAGCAGGGTTTGGTTATAAAAAAAAATATTCCAAGCTTTGAGGATCTCACAGAGTATTGTTCGATCCATCATCTGAAAATGGAAAGAGTATGGAAGAGTATGCAAACCTACAAAGACATGGCTGTCCACCTAAACTGGACCCATTAATCAGCGAAGTATTCATGGTAACTCTGGAGATTCTGCAGAGATCCACAGCTCAGGTGGGACAACTATTAGTCATGCAATCCACAGATCTGGCCTTTATGGATGAGTAGCAAGAAGAAAGTCATTGTTGAAGACAGGCATAAGAAGTCCCATTTGCAGTTTGCGACAACCCACAGACACTCTTCATCCAATCTGACTGAGCTTGAGCTATGTTTCAAAGAAGAATGGGCAAACATTTCACTTTCTAGATGTGCAAAACTGGTATAGACATAACGCAAAACACTTGCAGCTGTAATTAGCGTAGAAAAGTTGGTTCTACAAAGTCTTGGCTTTTGACTCAGGAGGGCTGAATACACCACTTTTCAGATATTTATTGGTAAAAAAAAAAAAAAAGTTTTCCACTTTACAGTTATGTTCCACTTTGTGTTGGTCTATTACATAAAATACCAATAAAATACATTTACGTTTGTGATTATAAAGTGACAGAATGTGGAAAAAGTTCAAATAGTATGAATATGAATATGAAAATGTTTATATACTGTAGCTGCCCAGTCTACTCCAAAACCTTTATGCTGAAATACAAGAAAGGGTGTGATTCAAGACCACAAAAATGTAGGCTAATATAAGTAGGCTATAGAAGTCAACACTATTGCGGTCTGGTAAAGGGGTTGTTTAGAGAGGACAAAATTAGTATAAAATTTCTACAAGAGATTTTAACTTGAAATCTGTCTGTTTAAGTTTGTAATTTTCTATGGATCACCCCATTAAAGGGTTAGGTTCTAGCTATGGTGTCCGGATTGCAAAATGTTAGTCTTAGAAAAGGACGGAAGCACAGTTAACAATGCCTGGGTACACTAGGATCAACAATAACTACTTATAGAAACAGAGAGACATACCCTGCTTGATGCCCTTTGTGCTCTGACTCACTTTATCCCACTGACCAACATATAATGCTGTAGCCAGGGCTCCAGCTGCTGCTACACACACTGCAAGACCTCTTGTTCTTCTAAAGTTCGCCATTGTGTATATACATCACCTCCATCTGAACAGAAAATCTAAACAGGTTGTTTGTAACAATTTTGGTGTTTACCGGCACTTGGCATCACCCAAGTTGCATTACCACTATGATGTCACAATCAGAGGTAAACTATGAACGTTGATCTTTGTTATGCGTTTACTGAGAAACAGATGTACTTTATTGATAAATTCAACAACACATATTAATAAATCACACAATGCATTGCAAACTATATGTATATATATATATATATATATATATATATATATATATAGTTTGGGGTCACTTGCAAATTTCTTTGTTTTTGGAATGGAATAAGGTATTTCCATACCTTATGGAATAAGGTAATTAAGTAGCAACAACAGTCAGTTGTTATTTTAGAGTTCAGCCTTTCTGGAATAGTTCTTGCAAGAACAGTATTGTCAAGTGCATTTGCAAAACCCATGAAGCACCATGATGAAACTGTCTCTCATGAAGCCCTTCCCAGGAAAGCAAGACCAAAACGTCTCTCTGCTGCAGAGGAGAAGTTCATTTAGAGTCACCAGCCTCAGAAATCACCAATTAACCTCAAACAGCACCACAGATTAGAGCCGTTGTGAAGCTGTACAGATCAAGAGTAGCAGATACATTTCAATATCAACTGTTCAAAAGAGGGATTATTGCCTATGTTGGACGTCTCCAGTATTGCTTTACAGTGTAGAATGAAGTAAAAATCAGGAACAACCATGGAGTTAGAAATTGATCCCAATCTTTTGAGCGGTACACTACCTAGTGTGAAAAATTAGCAAAAAAAAAAATTCCAGGAAGGGGAAAAACGCCATGTTTTACTGAATGTCTGAGTGCTTGCTCGTATATGTACGTTCCTAAAAATAATGAACGGTTGTGACTCCTATTCACATATGTAATGTATTTAACATCTGCCTAAACACACCTGTTAAATATCAATAATGTGTTGCTATTCAAATATATCCTTAGATTAATATACTGTAACTTAAAGCGAATACACTTTGATGACTGATATTCCCGATCACACTGGCTAAAGTTGAGGAGAAAGTTCAGTCTACTCACGAGACCATTGACTGTGAACATGGCACATCGGCGCTGGTGTTAACAGGAAAATATCACATACGAACCGGAAACATTGTGTTGGAGCTACTGTGTGGCACCATCAAGGGCACTTTGTGTTTGTTCCACTATAGGGGTGTTTTAGAGAGCACTTTATTGTATTTTCTGTGGGACGTTTGAGAGTGCATTTTATTGTGTTTGCTCCACTATATGGGTACTTTAGAGGGCACTTGATTGCATTTTCTCTACTGTAGGGCATTTTAGAGGGCATTTTATTGTGTTTGCTCCACTATAGGGGTATTTTAGATGGGACCTTATTGTGTTTGCTCATGTAACAGCACCTTGTAGGGGCTTTATCATGTTTCTTCCACTGTGTGTGCAGGCTGGAGGGCTTTTTATTGTGTTTGCTTCATAACGGGATCAACTTAGGGGGCACTTTATCGTGTTTGATCTACTGATAAAGCATCTTGGGGTGGGGTGGGGGTACATGATCATGCTTGCTCCAAAGTAGATGAAATTTAGAGGTCACTTTATTGAGTTTGCCAATGTGGGCCCACTTTAGAGGGCACTTTATCATGCTTGTTCCACTATGAGAATATCTTTGTGGGCTTTTTAATTGTGTTTGCTCCATCATGGGGGCACGTTAGAGGGCACTTTATTTGCATTTGTCCATGCAGGGGCATGTTAGAGGGCACTTTATTACATTTGTTCATAGGGCACCTTAGAGGGCACTTTATTTGTGTTTGTTGACATGGCAGCACCTTAGAGGGCACTTCCTTGTGTTTGATCTACTATGGAAGCATCTTTGGGAAATTTAATCATGTTTTCTCCACTGTAGAGGCATTCCCATATGGTCTAACTGTAAGGTTTCCTGGTTTTCTCCCAGGTGCCCCAGGTTCAACTCCTTCATGATGGAACCATGAATTCTGCACTGAATGAGAACATCTGGCCATCAGTTTATGACCTCAAGCTGAAGTGCACTTAGGTTATACAGCAGGACAATGATATGAAACACACCAGCATGGCCACCTCTGAATGGCCTTAAAAAAAATTAAGGTTTGGAATGGCCTAGTCAAAGTCCGGACCTAAATGTAATTGAGTTGCTATGACTAAAAAAACCTTCCAATGTGGCCAAATAAAAAAAAATTCTCCATTAAAAAAGTTGGCCAAAATTTCTCCACAGCGATGCAAAAAACTCACTGCCAGTTGCTTGATTGCAGTTGTTGCCACCAAGGGCGGCACAACCATTTATTAGGTTGAGAAGGAGGCCAGGCAGGTTTGGACAGCATTTTCCTGTACATAAATGAAATCATTATTTAAAATCCGCATTTTTATTTACAGTACTCATGTCATCTTTGTGTAAAATGTAAATGTGTTAGATGATCTAAATATTTTAAATGTCACTAATATGCAAAAAAAAAATCTAATAATTTTTCAAAGCATTGTAAATATTCATGATACATCTGTATTAAGTAGCCAAATGTAAGTGACTTCTTCAGAACAAACAGATAAATGGTTATAGGAGGTCTATCGTCAGAGAGTTGTTCAGGAACCTTACTGGCCTTGCTGAACTCCAAATTAAAACCATATTTCTATAACAACTGGCTTGAATATTAGAAAGCCTAAATTAGCATTAGCATTTTTATAGCGCTGCTTATGCACAGATCACTAAGTCCAAACACTGTCTAAAGAATATTAAAAGTAATTTATTAATGAAAGCATATTAAATTTGCATTCATTGTGCACCCTTTCCAATGTTTCCTAAATTTCCATCATTATTTACAACAATCATCTATGCAAGCATTATAATGAAATGCCACTTAATATCTAATTTTGATTGAAAGCAGGACTTTGTCCAAGCTTTTTAATAAATATAGATTTTTTGCAGAACCAGAAATCCTTATTGATCTGATCTGATTAACATGCAAACCAGAAATTAAAGGAAACGTTATTAGGTGATTGTTCTTGCTTACTAAGAACAGATATTGTGAAGTATTAATTGACCATGCAGGTTGCATGATTCCAATCACTAAATAATGATCAAAACTAAAAACAACACTGTCTGGTCAGAATGTGTAATAAGGTGCAAACATTCTCTTTATTCAATATTTGTGATATATCAGGGATATAATCAGGGACTGAATTCATAAAAAGCTCCTTGTGTAAAGAGTTTCTCATAGTCATGAAATTTGAAGAAAACCTTTAGAATTGTGTGTGTTTACCAAGAATTGTCCTTGAAATTAAAAAGTTAGTAAAGATAAAAGTTATTCATGAAGAATCTAAACCCATAATAGAACTGGTAGGGTGAATAACCCGAGTGACAGCCAAATATTTTAAGGCATCATTGTAACTTGCTAAAATCTGTGTTCATTAGTCTACAGTACATAAAACATTGAACTAGTAGGGTCTCCATGGCAGGAAAAGACCAAGGAAGCCAAAGGCTTACTGAAAATAAACATTGGCAAGTGGTATTGGCAAAATGTTTGGAAAGAACACACAGCACTACATCTGACATAAAAACTGCATATCATCATGAAACCCCAACCATAATGTATGGTGGAGGAAACATCATGATTTGGGCCTGCTTTGCTGTATCAGCGCCTGGCCAGCTTGCAGTTATAGAAGGGAAGATGAATACCCAAGTGGATCAAAAAATTCCTCAGAATAATATGAAAATGTCTGTATGACAGCTGAAACTCTGTAGAAGTTGGGTGATGCAACAGGACAGCACCAGATCAAGTCCACAACCAAATGGCTTCAGAAAAAAAAAAACTTAATCTGACTTTTGGAGTGGCCAAGTCAGAGCCCAGACCTCAACCCAATAGAGATGCTATGGAATGACTTGAAGAGAGTCAAAGAATATACTAGATCTAAAGCAGTTCTGCCAGGAAGAATGGGATAAAAATCCTCCATGTGCAGGTCTGGTCCACAGATTACAGGAAGCACGTGGTTAAGATTATTGCCGCCAAAATCGGTCAACCAGTTATTAATTCCAATGGTTTACTTACTTTTTCCTCTACCAATTTGAATGTTGAATGAGTAGGTTCAATAAAGATTTATAAAATTAAAAAAAAATTCTTTGTGAGTTACAATTTTAGGCATCGTATATTTGTCAATATCTTTGTCTTGAGGATAAGAACAATTAAATCTTTTTTTTTTGGATTTTTCCCCGATTTTCTCCCTAATTTAGTCGTGTCCAATTCCTCCCCGTCACTAGGGGGCTCCCACATTAAGGCTACTACTACCACTCAGCCGGGAGGGCCGAAGACTATCACGAGTTTCCTCCAAACCACGTGACGCCAGCCGACCGCATCTTTTCGAACTGCTCGCTCGCGCACCGTTGGAGGACAGCGCTATCCGCTCCCTCCGCTACGCGAGCTCACAGACGCCCCTGACTGGCTGCAGAGCCATGATTAATGTGGGAGCAGTATGTACCTCTCATCCCTCCCCTCTGAGAGAGCTCGGCCAATCAGCTCTCTCTAGACCTCCGGCTGCCACTCGGAGGCAGAACAATTAAATCTTACGAATGCAGACAAATTAAAGGGGAAATGCAGAAAACCATGAAATTCCAAAAGGCTCACACATAAAAATAGATAAAAACAGGCAACAGGCTGTATGCAAAGGCTTGTAATATATCATTATTGAGTGTGCTATGTAGTGACACA
Source organism: Clarias magur (assembly GCA_013621035.1). Taxonomy (NCBI): domain Eukaryota; kingdom Metazoa; phylum Chordata; class Actinopteri; order Siluriformes; family Clariidae; genus Clarias; species Clarias magur. Next base: position 1,832,210 of record QNUK01000050.1, on the reverse strand, counting down.
GGGGTCATGCTTTTTTATACTTGCTCCCAACCCAACCCAATAGGAGAGCCAACCAGACTCACCAGACCTGCTCACTCGCTCATGTGCAAATTAAGCAACTGTACTCGCCCCCAAAACCCGCAAAAAACATTATGTACTTACAGCAAGAGGGTTATTACAATTAATATAGTAAGTGAAAAACAATAAGAATATGAGAATTGTCCCAACTAGACAAAAATATATCAGTTTTCATGGTGCTGGTGGTAAAGTAAGCGCAGTGTACAAAAGCTACAGGCCCCATTTGAGGGAAACCGTGAGCTCCTAAAAAAGATTCTGCAAGTCTATTAGTAATTAGATATTTTCTCAAAAGATCACCCAACCAGAGGTGGTGGCAAGTCAACCCATGCATCTTTAGTGCTTTGGCTTGTGTGTGTTTGAGCGTGTGTGTGTTTGGAAAAATCATAGTCTTCAAAAAGCAACGCAGCCAGCTAACGGAAGTATCTCGCCTCTGTTTTTGTCTTTTCCTCGCTCAGAGCTGCTCTCAGATTGGTCCTAAGTCACTCTTATGATAAGACTCCTAGTTATAGGTTTTTGAGCCAAGTTAGGAGATCTTGGAGAGTATGCTTTCAAGAATTCATTAACGGGTTTATGAACAGGGCGCTGGATTAATGTGTATATAGTTTTCTCACTCACCTCGCTTTTTTGCTCAGACTTTCTGATTACTGCAAAGACCGTTTTATCCAGACTGTTCGTTCTGGAACATCAGCTAATGACCCTGAATTAACCAAATTTTTTAGGTTACATTTACGTCTAAAAAAAAAAAAAGAAATTTGGCTCAAAAAAATTCTGTTGATTCTTGATAATAGTTATGACTAGTTTAGAATACTTACATCCTTAAATCCTCGTTCTGCTGTATCACATCCTCATACGCCTCCTTTAAAATTCTGTGAGCTTGTCGCTGTTGATCATACTCCTGAAAGACCGAAGAGGATCAGACTTTAGTTCTAAAGGAGTTGTTTAGCTTCAGTGAGAGAAAAAGATGATTCAACACTTGGGTAGCAAAACAGACAAAGGCTTTTGTTGTTGTTGTTTGGCACATCAGTTCTTTCCGCGACCCTTGCCGGGAGCAGACGAAAGACCAACAACAACATGCTTACTCTTTGTAAATCTGCCTTCTGCTTAACCAGCTGATCATATTTCACATTGAGGGTGCTGTGAGCCTCTCGCTCCTGCTCAAGCTCCTGAAATGGAGCAGAGAATGTCTTAATGAGACCCAGTATGTCTGGTCAGAGTGTATGTTTCTCTGTTGTATTGATCATTGTCTTACCGATTGTAACTCTTCTTTCTGCTTTATCACATCCTCATACTTCTCCTTTAGGGGGGAATTACTCAAATGCTCTTCCTCACAGTTCTGAAATGGGATAGGAAATGTCTTAATGAGACTCGGTACATGATTAATATTTAACACTGTCTGAGCAGAGCGTGTATCTTCTCTCCTGGATCATATTTTAAGATGTGGTCATCATTTCTGGGTGCAGATGTTTTCCTTATCAATATTTTTCATATTGTATTATTACTCCTATTTAATTCAGAAATGAGCTTTACTTCCAAGTTCTTCTCTCTCGTTTTTTGCTCACTCACCATGCGAACCTCACAGAGCAGATTCTCCAGCGCCATCACTCTGTTCTCCAGCTTCATCACATAGTCCGTGCTTGTGTTCACCTGAAACCTATAGTCTCTCTCATCAGCCAGAGACCACTGAAAGTAATATTGTATAATAGTATTATATGCTTTGCTTTCTTTTGCATACATGGATAGACAATTTTGAAGAACATAATATATTTCGGAGTTACACACGTGGACAAAATTGTTGGTACCCTTCGTTCAATGAAGGAAAAACTCACAATGGTCACATAAATAACTTTAATCTGACAAAAGTAATAATTTTAAAAAATTCTATGAACGTTAACCAATGAAAGTCAGACACTGCTTTTCAACCATGCTTCAACAGAATTATTTTAAAAAATAAACTCATGGAACAGGCCTGGACAAAAATGATGGTACCCCTAGAAAATACTGAAAATAATGTGACCAAAGGGACATGTTAATTCAAGGTGTGTCCACTAGTTAGCATCACAGGTGTCTACAATCTTGTAATCAGTCAGTGGGCCTATATATAGGGCTCCAGGTAGTCACTGTGTTGTTTGGTGACATGGTATGTACCACACTCAACATGGACCAGAGGAAGCGAAGGAAAGAGTTGTCTCAGGAGATTCGAAAGAAAATTATAGACAAGCATGTTAAAGGTAAAGGCTATAAGACCATTTCCAAGCAGCTAGATGTTCCTGTGACTACAGTTGCACATATTATTCAGAAATTTAAGATCCATGGGACTGTAGCCAACCTCCCTGGACGTGGCCGCACGAGGAAAATTCATGACAAATCAAAGAGACGGATAATCCGAATGGTAACAAAAGAGCCCAGAAACACTTCTAAAGAGATCCAAGGTGAACTTCATGCTCAAGGAACATCAGTGTCAGATCGCACCATCCGTCGTTGTTTCAGCCAAAGTGGACTACATGGGAGACGACCAAGGAGGACACCATTGTTGAAAACAAATCATAAAAAAGCCAGACTGGAATATGCCAAACTACATGTTGACAAGACACAAAGCTTCTGGGAGAATGTCCTATGGACAGATGAGACAAAAATGGAACTTTTTGCCAAGGCACTTCAGCTCTATGTTCACAGACGGAAAAATTAAGCATATCAAGAAAAGAACACTGTCCCTACTGTGAAACATGGAGGAGGCTCTGTTATGTTCTGGGGCTGCTTTGCTGCATCTGGCACAGGGTGTCTTGAATCTGTGCAGGGTACAATACAATCTCAAGACTATCAAGGGATTCTAGAGAGAAATGTGCTGGCCAGTGTCAGAAAGCTGGGTCTCAGTCGCAGGTCATGGGTCTTGCAACAGGACAATGACCCAAAACACACAGCTAAAAACACCCAAGAATGGCTAAGAGGAAAACATTGGACTATTCTAAAGTGGCCTTCTATGAGCCCTGACCTCAATCCTATTGAGCATCTTTGGAAGGAGCTGAAACATGCTGTCTGGAAAAGACACCCTTCAAACCGGAAACCGGAGCAGCTTGCTCATGAGGAGTGGGCCAAAATACCTGCAGAGAGGTGCAGAAGTCTCACTGACAGTTACAGGAATCGTTTGATTGCAGTGATTGCCTCAAATGGTTGTGCAACAAACTATTAAGTTAGGGGTACCATCATTTTTGTCCAGGCCTGTTCCATGAGTTCCTTTTTTTTTAATTCTGTTGAAGCATGGTTGAAAAGCAATGTCTGACTTTCATTGGTTAACATTCATAGAATTCTTATTTATTATTATTGCCAGATTAAAGTTATTTCTGCAACCATTGTGAGTTTTTCTTTCATTGACCAAAGGGTACCAACAATTTTGTCCACGTGTGTAAAAAGCTTTTTAAATGGCAGGTCATGGCTAGCTGGTAAAATCTGATTGAGGTTTAATAAGTACCTCCTCGTTTTTGTCAGCAGAATGTGGAAGGCCTAAGATGCTATGCACTGGGCCTAAGTACAAAAATAAGAATATTATGTTAGAATCAGGGTTAAAATAAAGTACAATATAGACTATAGATAGCTTAATGCAGCACTGAAAAAAAAAAAACTAATATATATACATATATATATTAGTAGTAGTAGTGCAACACCGATCCCAATAAAGTTGGGACAGTTAGCAAATTGGCAATAAAAGCACAAAGTAGTCATCTGTAAAGTCTCTTCACCTTGTTCTATATTGAAAACACTACAGCTACCCATTATTTGATGATTTACCATATGACATTAATTGTATAATGGGGTTGTAGTAATTAATACTGTTATTTTTGTGTTAGTTATAGAAACACAAATGGTTGGTGTAGGTAATAGTAATATTATATCATAAGTGCTGCTAAAAAAAAAAACTCTGCACAAATCTGCACTACTCTGAAACAATACATATTGGGCTAATACATAAACAGAACAATACATATTGTTATGGTTGCAAAACCTCCCATTTAATTGTAAAAGTCAATAGAATAAACAAAATGACATATTATCAACTACCGGCATAAATAAAGAAGGTGTTGCTGCAATAACAAGGGACGTGGCCTCTCTAAATCAGTATGCAAATGCAATGTAAAATGTAAAACATTTACATAATATGGACAGAATAAGAAAATTATTACACCTAATACGTACTGATCTGATAATGTACTACAATGTAGTGCTGATTTGTAGAGGCCAAGCCACTTGTCACTGAAGTGGCACCTAGTCTACTGCATTACTGCATGGCAGCATTTAAAAATATTCTCCTGGTATATTTTATTGATGTTCACAACTTTATTGAAGATTTTATAATTGTAATGTAATGTGTTAACTACAATGTAGTGCTGATTTTGAAAGGCCAAGTCTTTCATTCAACTGCTGTTTTTAAACAGGAGTTATTGAATTATACGACCATTACTGACAATAAACATTTTTATGTTTTTATAATTTGCACAAAAATGGCAGTGTTAAATCATTTATGTATAATAGAAACCAAGTAAAGTTACCTAAAACAAAATCTGTTTGCTGATTGTAATTAATTTAGGAAATATTTTTAAGACACCTGACTGATTTTTATTATGATATGTAACAACACTGCTGTTGTATAAATCCGCATCTTTTCTAATTAAAAAAGGATTTCTGTAATTTTGTTCTCTTTTTAGCTGTTATGATATTCTGTTTGCATATTATATCATTTTATGATATTGTGTTCGCATATTTTGTTTATAAAATATGAATGAAGATTATTTGGTCATTTTGCCATTTGGTTAGATCAAGGATTAAAAAAATATATATATATATATATATATATATATATATATATATATATATATATATATATATATATATATAAATCAAGTGATTTATCAAGTGAAATCAAGTGAATATCGAACATTACATGTAAAACTCTTATAAGGGGCTATAACTTAGAAATTAATCTACAATTTTTCATCGGGGTGAACAAACAGGATATTAATATATATATATTTTTTATTATTAATTATTATTATTAAAGTATTAATCAGGTTAGAATAATAAAATAAATCCCCAATAAACCCTGGGATTTTGTCTTGCCACGTCAATGGAACCTTAAAGTTCTGGTTATCCCCGGTTTGCAGAATTTTGGTACATTTAACAATTCCTGGCTACACCAAGACCAAGAAGTAACTACTGTAGTCACAGAAACAGACAGACATACCCTGCTTGATGTCTTCTGTACTCCTTCTTGCTTTATCCCACTGATAAACATAATAAAGTGCACCAGCCAGGGCACCACATCCTGCCACACACACTGCAAGATCTCTTAACAGGCTTAACACGGTCATTGTGTATATATTTATCACCTCCACAGGACAGAAAAGATAAGCAGTTTTCAGGTCAGTATCAGGTTCAGTAACAGACTGAGTTGTCCTTTTTTATGGCGGATAGCATCCAGTAAGTTGCCTTACTGCCATGACTAGTAGGAAATTTGTTTTTATAAGGGTGATGACATCACAATCAGAGATGCATATGTTACTATAAGATAAATGTTACTATGAACATTGATCTTAGACCATTGTTGTGCATTTATCGATGAACAAACAGATGGAACACCAGTCAGAGTCTGCGTCTGCATCACATCACAATAACAGCAGCAGCAACAGTGGTAGCGTCTGAGACACACCTGAGTGACATGGCTATCTGGGTAAATGAGGAAGCTGATGAGTTGGCAAAATTCAAAGTCACAGGGGAAAGGTACAGTGTGGAAAAGGCAAAACAGCAATGGCAACAGAAGTGGGGCAGTGGTACAGTAGCTCAGTGGTTAAGACTTAAGTACTGACTGGAAGATCACATTTATGGAATCAAGCATTTAATACTTTTGAGGAAGACTACACTGAAAAATCAGCTAAAAATACAGGGAAGCTGAGGAGAGTGTGCTCTATATGTCAAATATTTATATGTTGTGACCCCATATAGAGTTCTACAAAACTTCAACTAGGTGATGAGTTGTACAGAAAGGAAATGAAAACGTGAGAGTCTGCGGAAGTACCGGATAAAGCAGACAAAGAGACAAGATCTGGAAATGAAGCATTAGACATTTTAAGGACGGCTGGTCTGGAAAATCGGCCTGTATTTTTAAACTACTGGATTCGAACCACCGTTAAACAACAACAACGAAGAAGAAGATAGTCATCGAATTTGCAAAGGTTGAGTACACCACTGATTGTACAAAGTATTTTAGAGGAGAAAGAGAGCAAAGAAGAGATGGGTTACTAGACGACGGGACTAGAAAAGAGGATTTAACCTGAAATTAAGTTCAAGACCAGAAGGTGGCGGTAATGTACCATAGTGTCAGGGTGGTAAACTCCGCAAATACAAGATTAAAACCCAAAACACTTGAAGACAAAAACTATTAACACAGCACAAATATATAAAAGAAATGTTTTGTGTCTACATTGGTTAGAATTCGGAATTTAATGAAACGCTGGCAGAAATTTCTGCCTGTTTTAATAACCTACTTTAAAATACTAATTAGCTACAACACTTATTTAATGTAAACAAACACCTGCACCAATAGATATCAATTAGAAAAGCCACTTTTTTTTAGATGTGTCATTTCCTAAGGTATTCCATGGAGTATGCAGTCTCTATGTTATTACAGTTTCATTTAATTATATTTGTTAGCTTACCCATCTGTTTTTCTTCCATTTCTTCTACTTCTTAATGTCCTGATTCTAGTTGTGTGAACTGGTGAGGATTGGTGTTAATATTAGGGCGATTAAACTCCGATAGGATGCTGTGGGGATTAAAACGAAGAATAGATATTCTTAGTAGGGGATAATGTTTAACAGTTGCGCAATTATGTAGCCATTAAATAATTAACATAACACGAATGTAAATAAAGACCAAAAATATGAATAACGATCAGTTGTGCGCCTTAAAAAAAATAATTGTTCTTATATGACTTTTTGTCAGAGTACATCGTTTAGTTACAGTCTTGTAACTTTCCATGTAAAACAGGCATCTGTATGGATAAATTGTTTGAATGTATGTATCCCGACCTATTGATCACTGAGACAATTGGTGTCATTTTTTTAAATCTGTGATTCACTCCCGGATTACCGAACAGGGAGTGTATTTGGCTGCCAGCGAAAGAAGTACAACTTAGTGCAAACAAGATGTAGGGTACTCAAGCTTACAATTTTAATTCTTTGTATTAATACGTTAGACCGTTCTGTCAACATTTTGGTGTCAACATTTTTATATGCTTTAGCTATGGTGGCCGTGAGGTGCAAAACCAAACAAATAACAAAACCGAAAACAAAATAACAAATTCCAAAACAATATAACAAAATCAAAATAAAATAACAAAACCAAAAAACGATACGACAAATCAGAAAACACAAGGACATATCTAGAAACAAATGAGCAAACACAACGACAATTCAGTCAAACCGGAAAAGGTAGGTAGAGTTTGCAAATGAAATTCTTATCGCTGATTGGAAGAGACATGTCACTCAAAACATACAAGAAGTACATTCAAGTGAAGTTAAATTTATTTTTAAAGCACATTTAACACAACTTAGTTGACCAAAGTGATGTAAAATCCTAAAATACTGAAATAAATCCTTAAATGAATATACATCTAAATGTCCGGGAGGCTTCAGAACTTCCTGTATATTTTGAGTAACAGATGTCTCGTCCAATCAGTGGTAAGAATCAACAACCTGAAAAAAGGTAGGTGTGGCTTGTGAATTCAGACTGACTTCATGGAAGAGAGATGCTTTAATACAGGGTGGGTGAAAATGAAGTAGGCAATATTTAATGGCTATATCTTGTAGTATCACTGGAGTCATGATGAAACCAGACATGATGCTCTTATTGTGTGCTTAGACCAGCATTTTCCAGAGCATTGGCCGGAACGCAGACCTTATGAATGGCTTCCAAGAAGTCCAGACATTCCTGTCATTTTTTCCCTGTGGGGCTACGCAAAGGAGGAGGTGTACAGGACAAAACCTCACACCGGAGGACTTGGAGGCTAAATCCCAAACAATTTTCTTCAGAAAACTGTTTATTCCATCCCGACTGTTTGAGGAAACTGGCTGACACCACCAGTGCCTACGTTGAAATTTGAAATATGGACTTTATTACCAATTTTTACTTTTCAACCACCCTGTTTTTCAGGTAACAGCTAACAAGGTTGGCATTCTCAGATGAAGCATGTAGTTACAATAAAAATTGTGTTTTGAGTGGCGTGTGTGTGTGTGTGTCTGGTGTTGAAGGCAGCTAATCTACATTAAGGAGAGCTGTGACAGAGTGACTTCTTTGACCAGTGAAGGAAAGAAGTAATGGGCTAAGGTAAAACAATCATCTGCTAATATAACAGTCTAACAGTCTTATTATGTAGCACATACATTGCACACACTGTAAATGCGAATAAGAATTTAAAAAATTAGGTAATCAGTTACACAAAGTCATGATGTTTCCAATTTTAAGTAAACAGAACTATCAGTTTTTGAGCTTGTTGTACTCATTCATATTAACCATGCATTACTTGCATTAATGAGTAGCCTAACTCATTCTATTTAATAGCAATTATAATCTTTTTTATGTATCCTGGCGAAATTGAACCAGCACAGGACACAAAAATGTCTTTTAGGGAATTCTCCCCTTTAAGCGCAGTCCCAACACATTCAGTGTCCTTCAATTAGTTCAACCCGAGAGGCTGTGCACCTGAGCCTCAGCTTCTAGTACAAATAAATTTCAAATTGAGAACTGACTTCCTGGTTTTTTATTCACCGTTATGACTCTGTATCCCCAAGGGTGCCCCCAAATTGCAGTGCCATCTAGTGGCGTGCATAAAAATTGCATGTACTACTCACACCTGGCTACATTTAGTTGTCTTTCGGCTGCTCCCTGCAATGGGTTGACACAGCAGACAATCTGGGCAGCACATACTTGAGCTTGACACAGGTTTTAAACACAGATGCCCTTCCTGACTCAACCCTCCCATTTTATCTGGGCTTGAGACAGAAACTTCTCCCAGTTGTTGGGAATCGAACACGGGCCTTTCGCATGAGATTTTAAGTTGGTGGAACTTTAAGGTGACAGTTACTGTTACTTAAGTACTTAGAGTTACTTAAAACATCAAGTTTGTTCAGCTAACTTGAAAAGTGTAATTTCTTCAAACTCATGAATACCAAAATGCTCTAAATCATCAAACATTATTCCCTGTATATTACTGTCCGTTCATAACTACTATTACTGTAGTTTACCAAAAGAAATTAGTATATTTGAGGGAACTAGAATCCCTTAAATATGAGGGGCATTCCAATTGAAACCGTGAAAATAACAGAACACAGTTTTGAAAGCAAACACTGCCGTTATTTCTCTATATAAACCCCAGCTACACCCAAATATACTGAATGTATAGAATATATTCAACTTCAGCTTTTATGTAAACCATACACACTATGATATGAAGTGAAATACCTATACGACTACCCGTGACCTAAAAAGGAAGATGGGAAAGTATAGAAAGATAGATTTATCTACAGAAGACAATTATGCTACATGGGCTAACTGCTAAGGCTTCTGTACTTACCCTCCGATAGCTCGTGACAGAATGACTGAGCCAAAAGCAGTAAACCCAGCGGAGTTTGCTCGCCTCTGTGATGTGGTTGACCAGCATGCCAAGCTGATCAATAAGCTCAGTGGAGAAGTCATGTCTCTCCAAAAGGACCTCCAAGACGTCGCGGCTTTGCGCCGCGAGGTGGCAGAGCTACGGCAGGAGAACGCGACCCTCCGTGGGGCAGCTGCTCACTCGGTTGTTGCCACGCCCATCGCAGTGGCTGCGGCACCGCCACCCCACCCAGCTTCTGATGTTTTCATAGCTCTACCGGATAAGTGGGATGGCACAGATGGGAGGTGCAGTGTCTTTCTAACCGCATTGGATCTTGTGTTTGAGTTTAATTCCACCAAATACTCCACAGACCGACTGCGCATTGCGCTTCTCGTTTCGTTGCTATCCGGGCAGGCAGCTGAGTGGGCCACGATGGTCCTCAGATCAGATTCAGACATGGCCTACTCATACGGAGAGTTCACCCATCAACTGAAACTAACATTTGAACATCCTGCTGCTGAGGTGGAGACCGACACCAAATTATATCATCTGCAGCAGGGAGGGTCGTCTGTGAGTCGCTACACAGCGGACATTCGTACTCTAGCCGCGCAGACCACCTGGGGAGACGCCGCCCTCCGGACAGCCCACTACGAAGGACTGGCCTCACGGATTAAAGATGAACTCGCCGGGCGAGAGATTCCCACCATGCTGGAAGGACTGATTCAGCTCGCCCTTCACATTGACCAGCGCCTGCTCTCTCGTCCGAGGCCAGCCCCCCGGACCCTGCCACCCACTACATCACCTTCATACCCTCACGCCCCGGTTCCTGAGATTCGTCCCTCCTTCACCACCACCGCCATGGCACCCGTCGGACCTCCACCTCCCTCCGTGGTTAACACCGGAGCTGGGGAACCCATGCAACTATGACGCACCTCCTTGACCACTGCAGAACGGGAACGACGCTTCAGAGAAGGGCTTTGCGCCTACTGTGGGTCAGCGGCGCACCACAGGGCCCTCTATCCACTTCACCCGGGAAACGCTCAGGCCCGGTGAGCAAACGTGGCAGTTCACCAGGCCCCCTCCACCTTTCGGTCACGACACCCAATAATTCCCGTCTCACGGTCCAAGTACACCTCTGGTTTGGCCACAAACGGGTTGGAAGTACTGCGTTCATCGATTCCGGTGCCGCAGGTAACTTTATTGACTCTTCGTTTGCCAAAGAACTGGGAGTAGAACTTGAGGTGTTATCCCAGCCTGTTCGTATCACATCTGTCGACGGTTGGCCCCTTTCCTCCAGCCCCATCACCACTCAGACTCAGCCGCTCACCCTTGTTATCGGCCAACATCACGAACGGATCCAGTTCCACCTCACCTCCATTTCATCGCCACCCATCATCCTCGGACACCCCTGGCTGCTCCAACATGACCCCCTCATCTCCTGGACGCAAAACCGGATCCTGCAGTGGGGGCCGACCTGCACCGAACTCTGCCTGTGGGGCCCGGCTGGGACGTGTTCTAGGGAGTCCGAGGTACCTGATGTCGACACCAACGCCATCCCCGTCATCTACCGAGACCTGGATGAAGTATTCTGCAAGAGACGAGCCACACACCTTCCTCCTCATCGCCCCTATGACCTGACAATCGAACTTCAGCCAGGCTCTGTCCCCCCCTCCCGCGGCCATCTTTACTCCCTCTTCGCCGCTGAGACGCAGGCGATGGAGAGATATGTTTCTGACGCCCTTCGCCACGACAACATCCGGCCCTCCTCCTCGCCTGCCAAAGCGGGGTTCTTCTTTGTGAAGAAGAAAGAGGGCGACTTACGTCCCTGTGTCGATTATCGGGATTATCGGGAACATGTAGTCTGACTGCATGGGTTCCCAAAAGACATCGTCTCAGACAGGGGGCCCCAGTTCACTACCCGGTTCTGGGAGGCCTTCTGCCGTCTGATCAATTCCACCTGTAGTCTATCCTCTGGTTATCATCCCCAAACTAACAGACGGAGCGGACCAACCAACAACTGGAGTGCTACCTGAGATGCTTTGTTGCCGATAGCCAGCGCTCCTGGGCCAGCTACCTCCTATGGGCTGAGTTATCTCACAATCTCCATGTCTTTTCAGCCACCAATCTCAGTCCATTTGAGGTATGCCACGATTTCCAACCTTCGATGTTCGATCATCAAGAACCGGAGGTTGAGGTGCCGTCAGCCCAACAGTTGGTTCGCCGGTGTCGACGGCTGTGGAACCAAGCAAACGCCACCAGGCCAACAACCGCTATGCCACTCAACATCGCCGTCGACACCCGCCGGGACGATTGTACAATGTAGGTGACAAAGTATGGCTTTCAACCAGAAACCAGAAGCTATCACCCAGGTTCATCGGTCCATACCGCATCACCCTCCGTATCAATACTGTCACCTACCGGTTCCAGCTGCCTGCGGCGCTCCGGATCCATCCGGTATTTCACACCTCCCAGCTCAAACCCTTCATCACTTCACCAATGGTTCTCCCCACCGACCCTGCTCCTCCTCCCCATATCATTGAGTGTGGTCCCGCCTACACTGTTCGCCGGATCCTTGACTCACGTCATCTGGGCAGAGGGCTCCGGTACCTGGTCAATTGGGAAGGTTACGGTTCCGAGGAGCGATCTTGGATTCCGGCTCGGTTCGTCCTAGACCCCGAACTCATCCGGGACTACCGTCGTCGGGTATCCTCCACCCCAGGACCGTCAAGAGTCGGTCCTGGACAGGGGGGGTACTGTCATGCACACTCGTAACACGACCGGCACTAGGACCTGGAAGTAATACGGTCGCATTTCAGGAAGCATAAAAGGAAACAAGATGGCACTTCATATTGCTCAATCATAGAGTGCCCATGCCTTGTCTGACGCTTCGCCGATTATTCTGTGAGTACTCACCAATTTGGGTTGCTTCTTTGATTGAGTGTGTGTTGCTAGAACGCGGATTTATTTGTGTAGATCCTAGCTCTTCGTGTAAGAGAGTTCTTAGATAAATTGCGTGGTTATCCTGCCTACTCGCGTTGCTTCCGCGTTTGGGTTTACCATCCACGCTACACTGGCTAACTGCTAAGGCTTCTGTGCTTACCTCTGTACTTCTGTGATAGCTCGTGACAAAGTCTACAAATTTACAGATTTCAGAATATCACATACACATTCAAAGATGAACACAAATAAATGGAAACTGTTTCTATATTATATAAATGTTCTTTTCTATATTTGATCTGGCGCATTGGATCGAGTATCTTGTTTAGTTATGTGTATATGGTGTATATTATTAGTGCCCAGGCACTATGACATCAGCATGATGACATCATAGCTATTATGTCATCGTCATCGCTCCATAGTGCTGATGTCTGAACATGCTGGTCATAGTGTGTAAAGGCCCATCTTGTTCTTCTAATGACTTAAAAAATATTTACCAGCATCCGGGCTTTTTGGGGTCTTAACATGCTCAAAAAAGACATGAAAATCGGCAGACAGGTTGGAAAATTAGAAAATTAGCCAAAATAGGAAGCATGATTTTAGGCGCCCCTGAAAGTAGATCAAACACAATGTCTCTGGTTTGTATTGTATGTGGTATTTCCATGCTAATATTCCCATGTGCCAGGTTCATAGTTATGATTCCTGCTATTTGGTCTCTTTGTTTCTTGTATTGTTTAAATATGTTTGGCAAAAAATCTGCCTGTGTTTACATCCTGCTCCCTTCTCCACACCACAATTATTCCACCTACAATCCCACTAAGCCTTGCACTTGGTTCTTCATGCTGGATTCTTAAACACCACCTGAGCATTGGACCCCTGAGTTTTTTTTTTTTTTTTTCCAGCTTTAGCCAGTATGATTTGGATCATCAATCACCAAAGGGTATTTGCATTATCTACTGTTAAACTCAGGATGTATTTGCACACCATATTACTACATTGAACATATGTATTTCAAGCAGATGAAAAGAAAAAAAATTACAACAGGAAAAGTTTTTGATTTTCACATACAAGTGAGCACTCGGATATACTGTAAAACATGCCTGACATACAAAAACTGCATTCATGTAAATGTTCATCTGCAGTGTTCAGTTATTCATCAATCAGGGCTGTAACCAAATGTGAATGACTATACCAGAACGAAACAGGAACAAACACACACATAGACAAACAAATATGACATCCATCATCAGAGAGTTGTTCATGGATGCGAACTAAACACTGCCTTACTGAGCTCCAAATTAAAGCCATATTTCTTTAACAAACTGGCTTAAATATCACAAAAATAATTATATAGCAATTTATATGAATGCTGCTAAACAGATCAGGAAGTCCAAACAATATCAAAAGAACATTTAAAGTAAGTTATTAACAAAGGCATTTTAATTCTTTATCATCAGAGCTATCCACCATTTCCCTTAAAATAAAGGCTTTATTACAAAGATCATATCCATACAAGCAATATAATGAAATACAGCTTAAAGAACTCATTTTGATTTAAAGCAGGAGATTTATCAAGCTTTTTAGTAAATTTTATTATCCTTTGTTATTCTTGTCTCATTCAGGGTCCTGTGAACTTGTCACTCTTGCACAAGCTCCTGAAATGGGGCAGAAAATAAAGTCAAGTTAAAATAAACTGGTATATGATCAAAAATAATTTATCAAAACCTGACACTGTCTGGACGGAGTATGTGTTATCTCTCATAAATCATTTCATCTTACCTTTTGTAACTTCTCCTTCTCCTTTAGTAGATCCTCATACTTATGCTCTTCTTCACAATTCTAAAATGGGACACAAAAATTCTTAACAAGACCCTGTATATGATATATTTAACACACAGCGGAGAGTGTTTGTGTCTCTCTTTGAGCAAAGTCTATCATTTTAGGCACAGATTGCAGGTAATTTCCCTTCTTAATATTTGTCATGTGATTTGTCAAGTATTGTTTATATGAGACTTTTCTCACTCACCTAATTTTTTTCATACTGTTTACTCTTTTTTTCTTGAACATCTGCCAATGACCCTGAAAATTCAGCACGTTCCAAAATGTTGTAGGCTTTATTTGCGTCTACATTCTCAGAACTATCCGGCACTGGGCCTAAATGCAAATGTAAGAAGATCATATCAGAATCATATTCTCTTGCACGCTCTCTCTCTAATAATAATAATAATAATAATAATAATAATAATATATACACACACACACACACACACACACACACACACACACACACACACATTTGTGCTGAGGTACAAAGGACCATGATCAAGACCTCAATGAAGTTGATTCGCTTGACATTCTTCTTTTGATATTCAATATTTCTATATAATATATATTTCTTACCTTGGTATAAACTAACTAAATGGTAAACATGACCAGACAATCCTCATTCATATTTATAAATGTAATATAACAGTGTGTTTTAAAAGAGTTTATAACTGTTGTATTCGAATATATGCAGTCTCATACATAAGAAGCATAGCAAATTTAGAGGAGTCTTAAAAAATACATTGTTAAATTAATTATGAGCTGGAAACAGATTTTGGTAGCTTTGCTTGATTTAAACAGATAGTTAGCTTTGCTTGGTTTACTGTATGTCCTACAGGAACAAAATGTCAGTAATGATCATATAATATAAAAAGTGCTTCTAAATAAAACAACTGAATGAACTTTGCCGCTTTAAAACAGCACTACATAATATACATCATACAGTATACTAATACTAAACATGACAACACATATTGGGCCTTATTACAGTTGCGACACATTCCATGTAATTGTGAAAATCAATAGAAAACACAAATTGGCATATTTTTAAATGCAGTCATGCAATCAAAAATGCACTGCTTCACCTAATTAGCAATACATGGTACAGTGGTACCATCCATCCATCTAGAACCCTTTGTAGTCCAACTAGGGACCATAGAGGCCAGTGGTATTCCCATTTTACATTTATAGTGGTACAACCATTGTAGGACCTCCGGTCGACATTCACACTCAGAAACATTCAAATACTACAGGGCAATTTGGGAATGGCAATTAATCTAATCTGCTTGTCTTTAGACTGTGGAAAGAAAACCCACTAAGCACAGAAAGAAAAAGCAAGCTTCATGCACAAAGACCCCAAGGCGGGAATCAAACCAAGACCCTGGAGGTGATATCACCTTTGCATATTACACCTTGAACAAGAGGTAACTACTCATAGACATACCGTGCTCGATGCCCTGTGTGCTCCATTTATCCCGCTGAACAAAATAACGAAGTGGACAAACCAAGGCTCCAGCTGTTGCTGTATACAGTGCAAGGCATTTTAAACAGGAAACATTTGGCATTGTGTGTGTGGGTATATACAGTATATATATACACAAATATCACCTCCACCAGGACAGAAAAAATGAGCAGCTTGCCAGTATCAATAGATTATATAGTAAATATAAGTAAGACTGCTTTGTAATGGCAATGACGTCACAATCAGAGGTGCGCGTGCACTATTTAGATTATGAGCACTGATCTTAGGTCACTGTAATAAATCACACAGTGCAGCTTCAATGACGTAACAGTAGCAGTAGCATTCTAAGACACAGCTGAGTAACGTTACAGGCAAAAATAGAAGACTTTAGAAAACTATTAACACCACTATGTTCTTATAGCATGAAAAAATGAATGTACAAACAATCCACAATCATAAAATATTCCCTTAACCTCTGAATGTTTTTTAATAATTCACACTCACTTTGATTCGTTTTGTATTGTTTGTTTTTTTTATTTGGCAAACTTTGCACTTTTTTGCTCAAAGTGTCTCTTTCAAAGTAACTAAATACTGCCCCTTGTGGCGAATAGTAATTGCATGGAATAAAGTAGAACGATGTACAGTGGAACCTCGGATTGCAAGTAACCATAAATCTTTTCATAAATTATGACATGAACAAAATTTTTGGTTACTCGCAAGTCTTGGTTCCACTGTGCATAGTTCTACTTTACACCATGCAATTACCAAGTCTCATGTAGCACGCATGCGCTTCTTGTTTTGACACCGAGCGACACGTGATCACAACTGAGCCAATGTTTTTTTTCTCTCTTGAACTGCGGAATTGTGGGTAATCATCTCCCATGATCGGTCTTAGTGCGCTTAATTTGTTTTATTTTTAATTTACAGCAGTGATTCCGTTAGTGTGTGCGCTCGAGGGTCACTAGAGAGGTTTCTTGATAAAGAAGTTTTTTTTTCGATAAAAAGAGGTGGCAGGGTTACTGTGTAAGATGAGAGTAGGGAGGGGGGAGGGTGTCATTTGTCCTCTGGTCTTACGTTATCTTCACGCACACATACACAGCGTGTGCGTGCACACTAACGGAAATACTTATTTGTCTGGATTTATTTTTACTTTTTCAAAGTTAAGGTTAATTTGTTTCATTTTTACTTTCTATTTTGTATTCATTATTTTTATATATTTATTTAGAGTTTTCATTATTTCTTATGGGTCAACAAGCTTTGATTTACGAGTGTTTGATATATGAGCATGATTCCGGAAACAATTTATGCCCGCAATCCAAGGTTACACTGTACTCTGTAACAGCATTTTACACAGTTTTGTTTTTACAGTGAATCAATTCTGTTATTTGACCAATTTTACTGAAGTAAAGCAGACCGAAATTTTAAATATGAACTCTTTAAAAATGTCTTGGTGGTACAGTGGCTTAGTGGTTAGCACTATCACCTTGCACCTTCAGGGTCCAGATTAGATTCTCGCTTCGGGACTGAGTTTGCATGATCTCCCCCACGCTTAGGGGCTTTTCTCTGGGTCACAGTCCAAAGACATGCACATTAAACTAAGTGGCGTTCCCAAATTGCCCATAGTGTGTGAATGAGCGTTTACATGTGTATGCCCTGCAGTGGATTGCAACCCCATCTAGGGTGTACCCCCTAGATGGGGTTGCATTAGGGATAGATGGGGAGCCTCTCCCTAATTCTCCTGGCATATGCTCCAGGCCCCCCGCAACACTGTATACAGGATAAAGCAGTATAGGTGATAAGCGAGTGCGTAAGTGAATTAAATTGTCTTAAAATCTTTTTATCTTTCCAGAAAATAATCCTAGTGTGTACCTCTGACCCAGGAAACAGTTTTGGAAAATTTTGGAAAATACAGTCGTGGCCAAAAGTTTTGAGAATGACACAAATATTAGTTTTCACAAAGTTTGCTGCTAAACTGCTTTTAGATCTTTGTTTCAGTTGTTTCTGTGATGTATTGAAATATAATTACAAGTACTTCATACGTTTCAAAGACTTTTATCGACAATTACATGACATTTATGCAAAGAGTCAGTATTTGCAGTGTTGGCCCTTCTTTTTCAGGACCTCTGCAATTCGACTGGGCTGCTCTCAATCAACTTCTGGCCCAAATCCTGACTGATAGCAACCCATTCTTTCATAATCACTTCTTGGAGTTTGTCAGAATTAGTGGGTTTCTGTTTGTCCACCCGCCTCTTGAGGATTGACCACAAGTTCTCAATGGGATTAAGATCTGGGGAGTTTCCAGGCCATGGACCCAAAATTTCAACGTTTTGGTCCCCGAGCCACTTAGTTATCACTTTTGCCTTATGGCACGGTGCTCCATCGTGCTGGAAAATGCATTGTTCTTCACCAAACTGTTGTTGGATTGTTGGAAGAAGTTGCTGTCGGAGGGTGTTTTGGTACCATTCTTTATTCATGGCTGTGTTTTTGGACTGATGGTAGCGTCACCTTTTCTTCTCCAGACAAGCCTTTTTCCAGATGCCCTAAACAATCGGAAAGAGGCTTCATCCGAGAATATGACTTTGCCCCAGTCCTCAGCAGTTCATTCACCATACTTTTTGCAGAAGATCAATCTGTCCCTGATGTTCTTTTTGGAGAGAAGTGGCTTCTTTGCTGCCCTTCTTGACACCAGGCCATCTTCCAAAAGTCTTGGCCTCACTGTGCGTGCAGATGCGCTCACACCTGCCTGCTGCCATTCAAGTCTCCATTGTACATTTTTACTACAGAAGTTATAGCATACATGAACAAGTACATTAATAAACCTTATAAGCTGAAATACTATCTACACCATGCTGTAATATAAAATGAATAAGCACTTCAGCACAGATCAGAACAGACATGTCTAGTTAACTATGATACATCAAAATGTCATAAGTATTTTAGCATATAAGAATTTTAAAAAGCGTTTCACTCAAAATTAGAACCAACCTTCATTGATACTGATCTTTTTTTACTTATTACAATAAAAAGCATCAGAAATGACACACATGTGACAGTTTGTACCTTTAAAGTGATCCTCTGCGGACCAGTCTGGGAATTTGTCTTGAATTTTTTTGATGAAACGGATTAAAATATCCGTAGCTTGGTGGATGTGCTCCTCACTGTCCCACTCTCCCTTTGTGGAAACCTTGGTCAATGTAAAGAAAATGGTATCACACATCATCTGCCAAGTAGCTCGCTTTGGAGCAATATTTACTTGTACAGTATATATGGAATAGTAACACAAAAGTTTTGCTTCGACAAAAAAAAATTATACAATTTAAGAAAGAACAACTAGAATAGATTTAGCATTTGATGTAATGTGTATGTGTCGCTTTTACTGTGCCTAAATTCATTACTCATTTGTTGTTTCAATGAACTTGCATGAGTCCAAAGGCGTTGCCTTCATCTCCACAGCAATCAATAAGCCCTTGATGAATGAGATCCAGCCCTTGTGTCTCTGGATATGATGCCTGCAATCACAGTTGGGAACAACTTTTTAGCTCTGGCAACATTTATGATGATGGGCTTGTACATGTCATTAAGATCATATTCAGCCATTGTATGTGAGGCTTCCACACCTTTTGCAACAGTATTTGAAGTTTCATGTGTAATATTCTTAACATAAGTTATGGGTAGAACGAAAGTTAACAACAAACTGGTTATTGTGTACTTGTCTTGGAAAGCCATTTGCATAGCTACTCCAGTTGTGGTGATCTCTAAAAATGCAATATAGAAACTTATATAATTAATTATAATAAAAATAACATTTGAGTGCTTTTTAAGCAATATAACTTTTTTATGCAGGCCGACAGGTCAAATGTTAGTTAAGTTTGCAATTTTGTCTGACATTTAAATCTCTAATCATATTGTCTAGGGAGACAGACAATCAGATGGCATACTGCAAGACTCCAAAATTCCAGGTTTGATACAGTACATTCCTTATTTCCTAAGAGCATTATTTTGAGTTAATAATAGATTGAGGTCAATCTAGGAATAACCTGGCAAAAAATAATATAGTCTCAAAAACAAATGAAAAGGGCAAAAGTAGTAATAGGCATGTAGTGGTGATATTGGTAACAGAAAAGATTTTGTATACAGTGGAACCTCGGATTGCAAGTTACGCTTCGGAAACCGCTCCCTCATTCCCTGTGGAACCAATAATTTTAGTTTTCATTATTTCTTATGGGAAATGATGATTTGGTTTATGAGTGTTTTGGAACACGAGCCCACTTCCAGAACAAATTATGCTCGTAATCCAAGGTTCCACTGTATTTCTATGTATAGTTGCATATGTGTTGCAGTTTAATATTTATTTTTATGCATGGTTGCATTAATATTTGGCCCATAATTCTTATTTAAAATTTCTTTTTTTTTTTTGATGATGATGATGGGACCACTCTTCAGTGGGATTCCCTCTTCTTGGGACTCGGATTGGAAATTCATGCATGAATAATTCCTTGTGTAACCAAAACACATTTTAAGTTTTTAAAAAGATTAATCTTGGCATTGTCCTGGAATATGCTCGTGCATACTTTTTCAAAGAAGGAAACCTCTGGTGTGATAAAAAAAAATAAAAAATCAATGTGCTAACTTTCCTTATACAACAATTAGCTTTGACTGAGCAATTTTCCATTTCAATTTTATTTTATTTGTATAGCGCTTTTAACACTTTTCATTGTCGCAAAGCAGCTTTACTCTATCAAAAGAATTATGGAACTTTGCATGAAATGTGAATGTGTATGAATCAAAATTATAAGATTGTCCCTGATGTGCAAGTCGAGAGCGGCAAGGAAAAACTCCCTGAGATGGCAATAGGAAGGAAACCTTGACAGGAACCAGACTCAACAGGGAACCCATCCTCATTTGGGTGATAACAGATAGCAGGGATTGATCTGCATAATACTGTGTTAGGAGGCTGGATGTTCAGTATAACAGGAGATGTGTTTAAGTTAATATGTAGTCCAGTAATCTGATTTAACAAAAGGTATTCCAGTCGCCAGGTCCGACAGTCACAGAAGGATATGTGTTGGCTGAGCGAAACTGGCTAATTAAACAAACAAATAAGAATCTGTTGATAATAAATGGCATTATGTAACGGTTCTATAAAAGCAATATGGCACCTACAGTATATGGTGCCTACAACCACATCACAGTCATGTTGATATTCAATACAACAGCACTCCATCTCATGTGGTACTGCTTAATAAGATCATGTCATATGATATCATATTATCATATCCAGAAGTGGAAAGAGTACTAAAATTATGTTCTCAAGTAAAAGTACTGTTACTTCAGTAAGATTTTACTGAAGTACAAGTAAAGTTACCATTATAAAAATCTACTCAAGTAAAAGTAAAAAGTAGCTCATAAAAAATTTACTCTGAGTAAACGTTACTGAGTAACTTTTTTTTTTTTTTTTTTTAACAGCGCAGGTTGGATGAGGCATTCTAGCGTAGTTCAAAAAAGATGAGCAGATACAAATCTCAAACCAGTTGATTTTAACTGAAGGAACACCTTTGCATAATAAAGCTGTTGTCTTTCTTGTGCTTGAAAATCAAAGTGGTCGCTTAAATACAGTATGGCGTTACGTCCCAGTCTAGAGTTACGCCGTACAGCAAAAGAATGGTTCAGGGATCTATTTTAACCTGTATGGAAATGGTGGTATATGGCAGAAAGAACTAGATCCAGTCATTAACTGATGAAATAATGAGGTTTGTATTGCGTTACAAAAAAATACACACTCACACACACACACACACAACAGGAGGAGAATCAGATTCACGGTGGACCCATGCCAAAATAATAAACTTAACACAAACAAAAATACAGGTACCTTCCCTGACTCCCTAAACCAAAAACAGTGAATAAATTCCCTCTTCCCAAAATAAATGGCAGCCACGCCCCTACTACTGGTGAGTGCACAAACATACAGTGAAATTATCTACAAATATATACAAAGACCAACCAAACCAAAGGGGCAAAGCAATAATCAAAGTCAATGGGAGGCAAAAAGTCGAAACCAGAAAACACAACCAAATATGAAAACGCAAAAAAAATCACAATCTCTTTCCTCTTTCCCGCGTCTCTCTCCGGTTTATATATGGTCGCGCTGATTGATGATGTCACTCTCAGGGCGGAAGCGACCGTGTGGAAGGTGAGGTAGATGCCGATGTGGGGACAGTCAGAAAACCTGGACCAGAACACGATACACACACGCGAGCGCAAAAAAGCATTTATACAAAGCAATAATATTTTTTGCATTTTCATTCATTTGTTTTACTCAGTAGCGCATTTGATTTAAAATGTAGCGAATTACAATACTTCAAACAAAACATACATAAGAAAAAAAGTAAAATTACAGATTTTAAAAACTACTTTAAAAAAAGTAGAAGTAGACAAAAAAACTACTCAATTACAGTAATGCGAGTAAATGTAATTCGTTACTTTCCACCTCTGATCATATCATATACCAATCGTTCCACCTAGGTTTCCACAAGACCTCAAAAGGTGTGCTGTGCAGGATATTGGCAGCAGATCGCAAGGTGGGGCATCCTTTGACCAGACTAGTTTGTCCAGTGCATTGCACTGATGCTTCCTTGGATTGAGATCTGGGGAATATGGAGGCCAGATCAACAACCTTGAATAATACCTTGACCTTTTTTGGTGTGGGGCTTCGCTCATTGTCCATGAGTTGGCAAAATGTCTATTACATGTTCTTCACAACACTTGGATTTTTTTGGTCCTAAGAAAATTAAAGTGAAACAGAGAAGAGGGTGAGTTATTTTCCAGGGCGTGACTTTGGGTGTGAAACAACAAAGTTAATTTAATTGGCACCGTGAAAAACAGAGTGATTCAGAGAACAATGTGAGTCATTTGCAAGGGTGTAACTTTGAGTTTAATGCTGGGCGGTTGAGAACTCCACCCATGTCCGAAGACATGCCCCCTTGCATATTTTTTTTGTCTTGTAGGCTGAGAAAAACAGACATATCAAAACCACGTGATCTACATATCCCAACTAGTGCAGTTGAATAACAAAATCTTTCACTTTGTATGACAGCAACAAATTTGTAATATATCATTTTGTTCTTCCAACATTAGCATATCTTCTGTTGGAAAAATATTTTTTTGTTTCTAGACTAAAATTAGTCTCAAATTATTGGATAGTCTTTTACTCTTTTCCTATCTTGTTTGTGTGCTTGCTGTTGCCCCTGGCTGCAGTTGCTGATGCATGCAGAGGATACTGTCCCCCTGGGGGGAATGTTATACTTTACTCATCAATTACACTGAATTAAGAACCTCCACCACTTTATTGTACTTTGTGTGTGTTGTAACAGATAGTCATTTTAATTTGTTATTAGAATATTTTTGGGGGGTTGAGAAACGTTTTGTATTAGCACAAGAAAGCTAAAATATACTGTAATTGCAAGCAATGATGAGTGGGCCCAAGCACCCTGCGCCATCGCCACCCAGGCGCACCATACAACCTGAGCGTTTTAAGACCTACAAAAGGCCATCGTCACCCGGGTGCATCGCACAACTTTTCACGTCACACACTCTATACTGTAGGGCTGATGTCAGCTTGGGCTCTAAATATCTGTCATGTCAACTGTGTGTGTGTGTGTGGGTGTGTGTGTGTAATATATCCCTTTAAGTCACTTGTTAACAGTGAATAAGATGTATGGAAAAAGGGAAAAAAACTTATTTTGACTTTCAGTGAAGGAGAAAATTAGGCCAGTTAGGAAATTTTAGCTGAATCCCTCTAAATGATAACATTTGTCAATCTAGACAATTTGGTGTTATACAGTATACTGTAGATCACTTCATAGTAAAGTGACATCTAAATAGATAAGGCATGCGAAATCTAACAAATCAAGTAACCCCAGAGTTAGAAAGAATAATTACTGAAAGTGAAACAGAAGCAATTTAGCAAGAGGTTCAGTTCCACTTAAAATTGTCAGAATTTCACAGTTGCCAAAAGAACAGCTAAGACATTATGATTACTGAAGCAGTGCTTTAAACAAACCTGCATATATCCATAGTCATTGCCATGGTCTCCCCAGCCATCAACAAGTGCTGGAATAAAAAACCTGCAACTACTGAATATCACAGGGGAATGGGTTCATAAATTGTATCTTGGATAATATAAAAGTTATTACTTTAAATGCCATGTTACATGTAGACATATTATGTCAATGTCCTTGGTTTTATTTAGATGAAGCTTGCACTTTAAATAGGTGAAATATTAAAGCGGCATTAAACAATAAGCATCATTGTTGCCAGACAAATCCCATGTCCATTGTTTAATGGAAAATATTTAATTCTCAGTTCCTTTTCTTAATATTCCAGTTCTTTTTAAAGAGTTGCCTTCAAAAGTATTTGAGATCAATATGAGACAATACTGTAAATCGAAATCTTTCCTTATAGTTACATTTAAATGTCTTAATCAACTTGGAACATACAAACATTGGTGGGAGACCACATCATACTTAGGTGAGCAAAAGTATTGGAGCAGACAGTGCTCAAGTAAATTAAATTTGATGTTTTATTTAAAACAGTAAGCCACATATTTAAATTCAAAAGGTAATGTTGCAAAGAAGCTTTATAGAAATATATATGTCTATAAATGTCTGTAACTGTGTGCAATAAGGTCAGAGGTGCAATTTTATAACATAAAATGTGTTTTAGTTAACATGAAGTCAATTGTGTTCAGGATACCAATTGTACAATGATGGATACTTGGGTACAAACTTTTCAAGGTAATGTAGCGCAAGAGAAGCAGAGAAAGAAGTCAAATTCTAGTAACATGCAAGTCCTGTTCGACACCTGTGTACTTAGTGCACATGATTTAATGATTTGACTTCAAAATAGTTTTTTTTTATTATTATTATTTGTACATACTGTAAATTTTTCTTCTATTTCTTTATTCTATATTTCTATACTTGTATAATTTATGTACAATATATTTGTATTTTTCTTCATATTTTATATTTTTTTATTTAAAAACTCATTTTTCATGTCGTGTATGACTGTGTATTTGACATAAAATTTTAATGTGAATAAATGAAGTTTATATCTGACTCATCAGAGGCTGGAGTTTCAGCTTTGGCTGAAATTAAATTATTAATTGCTCAGCTGAGCATAACTGTGTAGCTTACAAAATAATTAAATGTAAGTTATATTGAAAAAAAGGTCTAAAGTCTAAATATATCAAAAATAAGCTTAACATTAAAGAACACAATACTTTCCACACCTGCTATTTTGCAATATATACCAAAGATCAATAATTAGATTGATTCATGTACTGTGAAATATGTGTGCCACAGGCGATGCCATCTTTAGCACATAACTGGAAGATCTCCTTAGTTATTATAATAATAATAATAATAATAATAATAATAATAATAATAATAATAAATGAGTTTATACTGTTGTAGCCACTGGAGCCGGAGGCTGCTATAACTGGTTTATAAAATAACTCCAAGTTCATTAATGCTGGGGCGTTGCACTGAGACACGTCTCCTCCTTCTTTATTTAAAAAAGTATTTATGGACATACATGTACAGTAACAGTTACAACTGTCCACTTACAGTTATTTGCTCTGTTCAGGGAAGCAAAAATGGGTGAGTTTATTTGCTGACTCAGGTTGAGAATTACCATTAATTCTACTTGTTGTATTAGTGTACTAAGAACTTGATTATCATGTTTTGATTCTGGTGAATGGTGGTTGGTTATCCATATGTTTATCCTAAATTCTGCAAAACTGGCTGGTCCACTGTGATCTCAGATTCTTTTTGTCTTTTCTGCACTAGCCTGCATTTACGGGGACATCACAAAGATTGACACAACTGGGGCATCAGAAGAAACAGCTAAGGAGATCAAACGTAATGAAAAAGAAATTATAAAAGGTGAACACTTTTGCATGTTAGTTTTGAAAATGAACATAAGAAAAGGATTATTGATGATTGATTCCTTTCATAGGGGTGAAAGCATCGTCCAAACTGGCTGAGCATGATCTAAAGGACATGGACCAGTACAAGGACATCATCTTCAAAGTCGCCAGAGCGAAGCAGATGGACCCTGCTGTGATCGCAGGCATCATATCCAGAGAGTCAAGAGCTGGAACCTTGCTTGTTGATGGCTGGGGAGACAAAGGCAAAGGCAATGGCTATGGTCTCATGCAGGTTGGGTTAGAGTTAACCTCTTTGTAATGCAGTTGATATGTGGGAGAGTTGTTGAAAAGACTAACCATGGGCTACTCCATGTTAGAAAAATAAAGTTCACGTGATGGAGCTCAAAGATTCTGATGCAGTGAAAAAATGAGAGAAAAGTAAAGCTACTCTAAAAAAGTAATATTCCCTGAAACTATTACTTGTCTAATGCACTGATGATTTTTAAACAGTTTTTATCCAATTCCTTGGGAAGTGGTGGCTTAGTGATTGGGAAATTTGGCACTGATTGGAAGATTGTTAGCTCAAATCAAAGCACTGCTGAATACTTATTCAATTATTGTTAACTCTCAGCAAGTTCCTTCAAATAAAATAGTACAAATGCAAATGTATACACAGTGACTGAATTTGAATATAAAAATTAGCACTACCATGGATAAATTAAATATTTGACGGAATTTGTATGATCTTCCTCACTTGTATTGTCTTTAGGTTGACAAGACTAGACATAAAGAGCTAAAAAAAGACTGGAAAAGCGAGCAGCACATCACTCAAGGCACTGAAATTCTAATAGGGTTCATAAAGGAAATTCAAAAGAAATTCCCCAGCTGGTCAAAGGAGCAGCAATTTAAAGGTACAATCAGCACTTTGTGGTCTCTGTTGCATTAATTGACGATCATGGCCTCATAAAATCAATCACAGGGATGTCAGACGACACTGTATGGCTCTTGAACGTCCTCTATCCCTTAGACATGTTCACATTTCGAAAATACTCAAATATTGCCAAGTTATGGTAATTTGGATCCACTTAGTATAACTACAAGTCATTACAAAGATCTTCTGAGTGGTCATGTTTATGTCTATTATTGCCTATCTGTTCATTACTTCCTTCCAGTCTTATTATAATGAGTTTGCTCACAGTTAATTTGTTATGTCCTCCGTCATGTTTCTCTCACGTTTAGGGGGAATCTCAGCCTACAATGGTGGCCCAGGAAATGTGCGCACATATGAGCGCATGGACATCGGTAGCCCAGGAGACGATTATGGCAATGACGTTGTTGCCCGGGCTCAGTGGTTTAAACGCCATGGCTACTTCATTGATCACTGATGGTTTAGAAGCACACAAGTAATGAGCATCCCTCATTTTACTTGTAGTGTTCAAATACACTATATGTAAAATAAAATATACTATATTTGAATTGCTGATGTTGGTAACAAAATATGTTCATGTGTCTATGTGAAGTTTCTATTGTATATAGTATGTTGAGGATGGAGAGTGCGGTCAACTTCCTCCTGCTCTTCACACTGTGCCAATGTTTCGGCAGCCCTTACCTCCGCCTGTCGAACACGCAGTTGATGTACATGCTTCTCAATCTGATTCTGTATTCATAAAAACTCCTTGTGTAAAGGAAAATGCTAAGAAAACGTGCTAAGAAAAGTGTGGGCATTCCCCAAGAATTCTTCTTAAAAAAGAAAGAGCAGATCATAGTAAAGACAAATTATTCATAAAGCTTCTTAAAGCTGTAAGGGATAGAGAGGAGGACTTTTTAGAGGCTTAGGAGTTTCTTAAGTACAGGAGGAAAAGGTAGAACGATGAACGCCAGCAATCACAGTAACTGAACTGAGCTGACCCATTTTTCTCAAGTTGCTTTCAAAAAGATTACGTTTACGGTGAAAATTATCAGCACGGTAAATAAACTCAATATAAAATAAAGCAAGCTGATGTGCACCAAAGCCATCACCTGGATTTAATATAGCAAATAGATAAGATGCTTCCATTTGATAGTTACTGCAGTGATATATAATATGTTTGAGCTGCAACAAGTTATTTAACCAGGGGCGTTTCTAGGATTTTCATTTAAGGGGAACTCAGCACCCATAGATGTTTAACACATATTTGGTTTGTTCAGAATCAGTACTCAAATAAGTCTTCCGGATCACACATGCGCTCATACACACATACACACACACACTGTTTACTGTGTAAACCTTTTTCTATGTTCAAGTACAATCAGAAAAATGTAACCATATCCCGGACATTTTTCAAAAGGAATTGCAAATTGCATTCTCTGTCCACTCCATAGTAGGAAAATATGCGATTTGCCATTTTCTTGATAAACAGATGAGATAATCTTGGTTCACCTCCATTGCACAAATTTCCCCCTCTTGGTCGGCGACTGACGTCACTCCCCATACAATCACGCCCCCCCCAGTATAGACCCACCCCTGACGCTGATTGACAGGTTTCCGTGCAACGTGTTGGAAATGCAATTGCAAATGGACTTTGCTTTTTCAATTGAAATTTGGCAGTCAGTGTGCATTCGCGAAGGCAAAAAAGCAAACGTTAATGCACAGTTTGCAATTGCATTTGAATTATGTCACACTTTATGCGTCCACATATGGAAAACGCAATTGCAAATGCAATTTACATTTGACAACATTTGACAACCATGCAATTTGCAATTCCTTTTGAAATATGTCTGGGATATCATTCCATAGTAAACAACACGCCTATGAGGCTGGACAATGGAATAATCTGTGTGGGTGCCAATAATGTCAAACATTTATCTGTTAATTCTTTGACAATATTGCTGCTTTTTTTTTTTTTTTTTTTTGGAAACTGGCAGACATAAAAATGTGAAAAATACTTTCTGATGCAATGACTTCAATCAGTGTTGGGAACATGTGTCTCCCATGTGACTTGGGAGTAGTTCTCCAAATGAGCAGCAGGTGGGTCTTTAACTAGCTACAGTTAAATATAAATATTAAAACTTTGATCATCATGTTATCTAGTTTAATTTAGTGTTTTAGCTTCATAAATAAGACAGTAGGTTCTATATTCAACCCTTAAAATTTCATAGCTACTAGGATATTTATTCAAATTCATTAATATAGAAAAACATTGTTTTAATGTAATTAAAAAAGGATCTTTTTTAATATGACTCTTTTTTGGTTACTATTCATTAAAAAAATACTTTTTCTAAATCAAAGTGACAAAAAACCCTACTCTAACGCTAATAAATGTATTTTACAATCTGGGACATTATTTACTACAATACAATATTTATTACAAAAAACAGGATTTTTCTCTCTCTGTAAATTACACTGCTATGCAGTTAAAATTAGTGCATTGAATGCTGTCTGTCACTATTTTTAATCATTTATGTGCATAACTCTGTGGTAGTTAATGCCATATGCACTGTGCAATGTTTTATATAGACAGTTAGGTTTTCCAACTGAAACAGCAACAGCATGATTGTTTTATAAAGTAGACTATAGGTTCATAGAGTATGTATTAAGGACTTCATTTTCGCTAGAGGAAACAGCTGGTGTGATGAGGGTAAACACAGCGAAAACTTAGTAACTGATTAATCCCTCATGACATTTGGTGAACTGCATTTATGAGAAAGGACTGCACTGATGCAGATATAACAAATTGTCAAAAATGCAGAACTTGACTCAGTCCTTGCTCTGTGATGGTGAATTGAAGGCCGCGCTGAAAGACAGGGAGGAGCCGAAGGAACCGAAGTCTGGAGATCATTAACAAAAATCCTAAACAAAAAAACAGTGGGCTTTGTTTAATAGTGAAAGTAAGCATTTCCATATGCCCAGTGCTAAAAGAACTGAGGGATGGCATGGGCATATTCCAACATGACAATGCTAGGATTCATCTAACTCAAATTGTGAAAGAGTGATTCAGGGAGCATGAAACATCATTTTCATAGTTTTCTTGGCCACCACAGAGTCCTGACCTTAACCCAACTGAAAATCTTTGGGGTGTGCTTAAGAAGACTTTACAAGACTTTACATTAAGCAATATATGCCTATTATTTCCAAATAATGGCTTATAATGTGCCATGATAAAGTGTGCTTTGTAGTGACACATGGGACATTTTTTTATGGGGGCTGGTGGGGTGTAAAGGTGAGAGAGTGTGTGTGGGCGGGCACTGTGTCAAATTACGCGTGATATTATGCGTGATACTTGATACGTGTAAACCAAGACTTGCTCGTTTTTCAAGTCAAAATTACAAAATTCAAAATCTTTGCTTGTCTTGCGGAACACTAGCAAACCGCGTTACTCGCAATCCGAGGTTCCACTGTACTTTATTAGCACTATATAAATGGCACGAAGGAGTGCACTGACAGCAGGGAAAGGGGGGTACTTTACTCTTTGTTTTCCACTCTCAGAAGAGTGAATACCTAATAAGTATAGTAAATAAAATAAACTAAAACAATAAGTGGATTGTTCCAAACTGTAACTCCTGTGTAAACAAAGCCCATGGATATCATTTAGGGGAAACCGTGAACATTTAATAATAAATCTGCCTGGATGTCTTTGTAATGACAGCATGAGAAAAAGAGGGAAAAGAAAGCAGAAAGTGATTTTTTTTTTCCTGTACAGTATGTTTATTAATAATCACCTCACTTTTTTGCTCAGACTCTGCACTGACCACTTTCTCCAGACCGTTCACTCTATCCTTTTGGAACATCAGCTAATGTCCCTGAAAGTGCAATAGCAAAAAAAAAATTTGTAGGCTTAATTTTACGTCTATGTTCTCAGACGCTTTTGACGATCAACAATAAAAATCTATTGATTCCTAATAACGGTTATCACTTCATAAGAATACCTACTTTTAATAAATCTTCATACTGCTCCTCCTCATACTTCTCCTTAAAGATTTTATAAGCCCGTTGCTCTTGCTCAAGTTCCTGAAATGGAACAGAATATTTAACACCGTCTGGTCAGAGTGTGTATTGTTTCTCTTGGATCATTTGTAAGTACAGGTGACATCCATTCCAGGGTGCCGATATCTTCTTTTCTCAGTAGTTGTTATATTTTAATAATCATCAGATCAATAATTTTTAAGTATTGTGCGATGGAAGGCTTTTCTTACTCACCTCGCTTTTTCGCTCAGACTCTCTGATTACTGAATACAGGATTTTCTCCAGATTGTTTGCTCTTTCTGTCTGGAATATCAACTCAGAACCCTGAAAGTTTAGCATCCAAAATGTTAAAAGCATTAATTACATCTACATCCTCGAATCAGCAAAAAAAAAAAAAACATTCGATTCCTACAAATTTTATTGCTTTCGAAAATAATTCTTACTTGACGTAACGCCTCATTCTGCTTTATTACATCCTCGTATGCTTCCTTTAGGATATTGTGAGCTTGTCGTCCTTGCTCACACTGCTGAAAGACAGAAGAGGTTCCGTATTTAGTAATAAAAGAAGCTTCAATGAAAAACACAGGAGTGAAGAAAAACACTTCATTTTTTATGAATAAACATGCTTACCCTTTGTAAATCTTCTTTCTGCTTTATCATATGATCATATTTCTCATTCAGAGTGCTGTGAGTCTGTCGCTTCTGCTCAAGCTCCTGAAATGGGGCAAGATGTCTTATGATGAAAAAAATAATGCACCAAAACATAACACTGTCTGGTCAGAGTGTCTGTTATCTATTGGATCAATCATTGTTTTACCAATTGTAACTCCTCCTTCTGCGTTAGCACATCCTCATACTTCTCCTTGAGAGGGTCATAACCCCAATGCTCATGATCACACTTCTGGTGACACAGAAAATATCTTAATGAGACCCGGTATATGATCAGTATCTAACTCTCTCTGACCAGAGTGTGTATTTTCTCTCTTAGATCATTTTCAAGGTACATTTGGACATCACGTCTGGGAACAGATATTTTTCTTATCAATATCTATATTACAGGTGAATCTCAATAAATTAGAATATCATCGAAAGATTAATTTATTTCTGTAATTCAATTAAAAAAATATAGACTTCCAGTATATAGATTCATTACACACAGACTGATATATTTGTAGAATATAATAAGTGTTTATTTCACTTGACTGCAAAGGTTTCCTGAGCCTTTAAAGGGTCTCTCAGTCTGGTTCAGTGGGCCACAATAGGTCATTGCTAAAGAATCTGCCTTTTTACAGACTGCTTTATCTTAGCACAATAATGGGAAGTTGAATGGAAGAAAAAAATGTGATAGATAAAGGTGCACAGACAACAGGGACAAAACTATTATCTGGTTTAAGGACCATGGTATCCCTGTGATTGATGGACGAGCAAACCCACTTGACCTAAACCCCATAATGTAATCTATGCCATGCCATGCCTCATCGCTTCAGTAATTCACGCAAAGGGAAGAGCTGTACATGTTCATACTTTTCAGTAGTCAAATTACTACTTAATTCAAACTTAAGAATATATTAAGTAATAGTTCAATTTTCTGAGATGCAGAATTTGGGGGTTTTATTAGCTATAAGCCATAATCATCAAAATTAAAGGAAATACAGACTTGAAATATATCAGTCTGTGTGTAATGAATCTGTAGAATATAAGTTTCACTTTTTGAATTGAATTATGGAAATAAATAATAAATCAACAAACTAATTTATCGAGATGCACCTGCATTATATTATTGCTCCTATTTAATTAAGAAAAAGGCTTTAATAAAAGCCTCTTCTCTGTCTTCTCCTCACTCACCATGCGAATCTCACAGAGCAGATTCTCTAGCGCCATCACTCTGTTCTCCAGCTTTATCACATAGTCCTTGCTCGTGTTCACGTGAATCCTATAGTCTCTCTCATCAGCCAGAGCCCCCTGTTCATAAAGTTCATAAATAATATTGCATGCTTTGGAACACAATATATTTTGGAGTTTTTTAATGGCAGGTAATGGCAAGCTGGTAAGAACATCAGATTGAGCTTTAATAAGTACCTCCTCGTTTTTGTCAGAAGAATGTGGAAGACCTGGGAAGATGTTCTCCACTGGGCCTGAATGCAAAAGAACATCAAGTAAGAATCATTAGGATTAACATAAACTATAATCTAGGCTACAGAGAGCTTAATGCAGCACATACAATAGTTTTATTCTATAATTAGTAGTAGGAGGAGGAGGAGTATCAGTATTAAACGCTACTACTAGAGACAGGTTGTAGATGTGATTACACAATGTATATCTAAAGTGTCACTAGACAGGGTAATGTGAGCACTGAGAACAAGTTACTAGTGCAATGATAAGAACAAAAAAAATCTACAAGATTAAGGATATAAATCAAACTGTGAATATAAGTGTAATTCAGCTTGAGGTGGATATGTGTATATGACCAAGTGACAACAGGTCGAATAGTGGTCCTTGTGTAATGAATTTAGCAATTGTGCAAAGAGTCTGTAAGTAATGGAACAATATGTAATACTGAGAGTATTAAGCTGTCCATGAAGCTGAATTAGACTGAACATATGATGATGATGATGATGATGATTATATAAAAGTTTTTTTTTTAAAAAGATAATCCTGGATAATAATAATAATAATAATAATAATAATAATAATAACATGAGCACTATTGTTCAGTAATGACATACGATTACAAAAAAAAAATTTAAAGCCATTTTTAAAGCCCTTAAATTATTCCACTATTTCTTTTATTGTTTTGATTTTATGCATTTATTAATTTTATGTTTTTTTTTAATCATCTGATTATAATATTCAGCTACCAAATGACTGACCAACCTGCTCCAAAAATACCACATTGTTGCTAAGATACAAGAAAGGACCATGATCAAAACCGAAAGAAAGACTTGACATTCTATATTCACTTGACAGTAAAGTTTCTTACCTGTAATATAACAGAATACACAGAATATAATAACAAAAATATGCAGAAATCCAATTTTATGAGAACATTTATCCAATCTTATACAACAGAAATACAGCGATGTGCAGTCGTCAACAGGGCAACAACAAAAAAAAAAGTTGGGTGTCTTAAAGATAAATTGCTAAATTGATTGTAAACAGCTAATTAGTTTTGTTCTAGGTAGCTTTGCTTGGTTTATATCATACAGACCTTATTTAACACAGAACTTATTTTTTGCGTAATTTAATATATTACTACAGTTGTGATACCTCCCATTTACAGTGCCTTGCAAAAGTATTTATATAAATATTTATATAGTATTTGAACCTTTCCACATTTTGTTACATTATAACCACAAACAGAAATAGTTTTTATTGTAATTTGATGTGATAGACCAACAAAAAGTAGCAATTAACTGTGAATTAGAAGAATAATGGAAAAAATAATAAATGGGTTTCCAAAATTTTTTCAAAATAAAAGTCTGAAAAGGTTTGTGTGCATTTGTGTTCAGCCCCTTTTACTGTGATACTTCTAACCAGGGGCGCCGCTAAGCGGGGGGGGGGGGGGGTTAGGACGATTCTAAGGGCCCACGCCGTTTAGGGGCCCCCAGAGATCTGCTTTATTAGTAATAACACTACTAGCAGTAAACTAAAAGAAATTAGAAATGTATCTACAAAAGAGTTACAAATGAAAAGATTACGGCTTATTTCTGCATCTCCAGTCACATCACACCCCTCTCTGTTTCACTGTATGGTTCCGCCCATCCTACCTAGTGAAGTGTTGCTACTGAGTACAGGTGTTGAGCTGTAAAAGCAGATATGTCATCGAGTTCAACAAATAAGCATAAGTCCGGTCATCAGAAACGACAAACAAAATCTTCTGCCTCGAAGTTTCTTTTATTTTTGAATTCATTTAAAATGCTTGCATTATGTTTTTGCGCAATTATTTCTTTGGCGTGACTCAGCGCGCTTCCGGATGCGAGCCGCCAGTAAACGCCGACGAAGCGCTTACGTCACGCACAACGCGGAAGGAGACGCAAACAGTTAGCTGTGTAATTGAGGAAGCGTCCTGTTGCGGGCTGCAAAATGGAAGGGAGTGATGAAAAAACTTTTATCAATGAAAAATGTTTTCAGCAGCAGGAAACATTGCTTCAAAGCGGATTTTTTCCTAAATGTCATCCCAAAGCATTCCAGTAAGAATTCAGTAAAGTGCTGTTATGCCTGAGCTGTAGATTTTTAAACTTTTAGTTCTGAAAGTTAAGTTAGTGTTTTTGTATATTTATTTATTTTAATGTGTGCCTTGTTTTTTTTGATACTTAAAGTCATTTGAAATACCTTTTTTTTTTTTAGTTTTTGCATCTGAGAAAATGCCTTAAAATAAGAAATATCTGGCACTGTAATGCATTTAATTACTCAGTCAACTTTAAGATTGTCATTATTCACAATATAAGGAATATGTTTATTTTTTGATAAAAAGAAAACCAATTAATCTCTCTCCTATATATACTCAAAAAAAAATAAAGGGAACACTTAGTCCCAGTTTGACTTAAACGCCTCTCATATGTGTATGCAAGTTCAAGTCTTTATTTTTTTGAGCAGTATATTTTATATTGCTATTTAATTAAGCAAAAATACATTTTATCTGATTACTTGATTACATTTTTGGTAGAATACTTGATTACTAAAATATTCGATAGCTACAGACCTAGTTGTGTTTTTCACCAATGAAAATTAAATATGTAATTCTTGTCCAGATATAGATCTTGAATTTGTAGCAAATATGCCAGCATTATCTTATTGGCTGACTTTGCTAGCGGACTTTAAGTACTACTACCGTGTAAGATAGCAGATACCTATTTCACTAATAATGAGAAAAGTAATAGGTCAGTACTATTATATTACAGACAAAAACTTTGAATAGCTAGGTTGGGTTGTATGTTTTGTGCGGAATGGGTGTGGTAGGGGGGCCCCAACCGCATATTTTTTCATAGGGCCCAAAATTGCTAGCGGCGCCCCTGCCTCTAACTAAAATCCAGTGGAACTAATTGCCTTCAGAAGTCACCTAATTAGTAAATAGTGTCCACCAGTGTGTGAT
Source organism: Clarias magur (assembly GCA_013621035.1). Classification (NCBI taxonomy): domain Eukaryota; kingdom Metazoa; phylum Chordata; class Actinopteri; order Siluriformes; family Clariidae; genus Clarias; species Clarias magur. The sequence continues at coordinate 1,796,331 of QNUK01000050.1, read as the reverse complement.
TAAATCTAAGTATAAATACAGCTGTCCTCAGAGGTTTGTTAGAAAACATTAATGAACAAACAGCATCATGAAGCCCAAGGAACATGCCACACAGGTCAGGGATAATGTTATGGAGAAGTTTAAAGCAGAAAAAGATTGGTACAACTGCAAACCTACTGCAAGACAGGGTGACCCACACAAACCGACAGACCGGGCAAGGAGAGCATTAATCAGAGAAGCAGCCAAGAGGCCCATTGTAACTCTGCAGGAGCTGCAGCGAGCCACAGCTCAGGTGGGAAAATCTGTCCTGAATCTGTTTGAAGTTCTGCATATTCCTCAGATTGCAAACCTGGACTGAAGTATCTTTAACAATGCCTGGTTACACCAGGGCCAAGAAGTAACTACACATAGAAACAGACAGACATACCATGCTTGATGCCCTCTGTCCTCGATTTATCCCACTGATTAACATAATAAAGTGCAGCAGCCAGAGTTCCAAGTCCTGCTAAATACACTGCAAGATCTCTTAATAGGCTAAATGTTATCATTGTATGTATATATCATCTTCACAAGGACAAAAACGGATAAGCAGCTTGGCAGTATTGAGTTCAGTAACTGAATGTGTTGATGTACGTCTTGTTTCACAGCAGGTGGCATCCAGTATTACAACCACCAAAGGAAGACTCCTTTTTAATAGCGATGACCTCACAATCAAAGGTCTGCATGTCCTAGTGAGCATTGATCTTAGACCATTGTTATGCGTGATGGCACATCAGCCATTATTTTGGGATATCAGGAGATGCACATTGTGGAGGTGATCAAGTAGATTATTTTGGCACTAGTTTGGGTCACAGGGTCACACGGCCTGGAAGGTATTGAAAAAATAGAGATTTATTAAAATATTAAAAATAAAAGATATATTTTTTATTTTTAATAAAAATAAAAAAATCAAAGAAGACATTTTAGGATACAAGGAGATGTACATTATGGGGGTGACTAGGATTAGTTTGGTACTAGTTTTGGGTCACAGGGTCACATGTGTTCAATAAAAGTCCTATATAAAAAATCTTGGGCTGCAGATGATGAAATGTGTATTGTTTTTCTGGTGAGTCCACCTTCACATCCGGGAGAGTTATGGTGCAAAGAAGCCCCAAATAAGAGTACCACCCATTATTGCATGCGCAGAGTAAAGCATGGGGGTGGATCAGTGATGGTTTGGGCTGCAATATCACGGCAGTGGTGCAAACATTGTATCCTGAAGGCGGTGCCGTGTACCAGGATGATAATGCACAAATACACACAGCAAGACTGGTGACCATGAGTGGTTTGATGAACATGAAAGTGAAGTTGAGCATCTCTCATGGCCTGCACAGTCACCAGATCTAAATATTATTGAGCCACTTTGGGCTGTTTTGGAGGAGCGAGTCAGGAAATGATTTCCTCCACCAGCATCATGTAGTGACCTGACCACTTTTCTGCAAGAAGGACTTGTATCTGTCGTTCCCAAGATGAATTGATGCTGTATTGAGTGCAAAAAAAAGGCCTACACCATACTAATGAATTATTGTGGTCTAAAATCAGACATTTCAATTTCATTGTCCAACCCCTGTATATACATATATAATATTTGAATTTAACACAGGTCCCGCTGTACTGGAACCCTGATGGGCATATGGTGGGGGGGAAGAGGTACACTTAGTACCACATTTGTTTTTAAGACTGTAAATATACTGTATACTGCATTTTTTTCTAGTTTGAAATAAGAATAAAAAATAAGAGTCACCATTTCAGAAGTGTTAAATTATTGGCCTGCATCAAGTAAAGAAAAAATTAAAGAGATTTGAAATTACTAGAACTGGGTTAGGAATTGGCCAACCCGTTATTAAAACCTGTAAGGACTGTGCTGAATCTTCAACTTCATGAAAGAAATATGGTTAGAAAAAAAATTTTGGCGATCACTTAAACACTTAATAAAAATACATGGTAAAAAACAAACTGACAGTAGAAATCACAGCAATTTTAATAGTGAAAAGTGAAAGTGAGGCATTTCCACATACACAATGTGATGAGAACATGATTTGAACTAAACAGCTACTGTACAGGTATGTGTCCATAAGAAAGCCATTTGTTAGTGATACTAATAAGGAAAAACACAGTTTGCTAATCACTTCAGCCGGGAGCATAATTCACGGATGTACAACCATTTTTTAAAAAGAATCCCTGTACTCAAAGTCTTCTGTAAATGTCAATCTGTTTTATATAGAAATCTGTTTTCTGGTTATCATATCATTTATTTGCCCTGTGGATGGGTGAGGAGCCATCATGAAAGACATCATGTCATCAGGATCGAAAAGTTTCTTGATAGAAATGTAGTACTTTATATTGATTTACAGAGATGCCTTGCGTTGCCAAAGTATGTCTGCAAAAATAAAAGCCCATCACCTCATGCCAGAGCCACTGATACTTTCCTTTAACCAAGAACTGACCCAGACTGATTTTACTCCACACATTGACAATTAATATGATTGATGCTCAGGAACAAATGCATAGTCAAAAATCATCCAATGATCAATCAGTACAATATAAAGAAAAATTCAACAGTAATGCAGTGCATCACAACGTGTATCCATTACATTGAAAAAACTGAGCCCTAGCCACCACATCATTTGCATAGTCTGATCCTGTAGTCTGGCAATCCATGCCCTCATGACAGCAAACATTTCCTGGGCCAGCATTGTAGGCTGCAATTCCTCCTGAAACAGAACAACGTATAACATGTAAGAACTTTTACTGAACACACAAAAGATTGCTTTTGGACAAGTAAGGAAAATAGTCAAACCCAAAATATTTAGGAGTCAATTAAAATTTTTAGGAACCAAAATTGAACCCTTTTGATAACATGACAATAATAACTGCTAATTTGCTAGCATTATCTAATAATGATGCCTGAATACTGACTAAGCCCAACTGGGATAAATATACTGTACAGTGCCATAAAAAAGTTTTTTTACCTCCTGTTTTTTTTTTTCTTTTGGGATTTTTTGTCTCACTTAAATACGGTAGTTCAGATCAAACAAATGTTAATATTATAAAAAGATAACCCAAATAAATACAAAGTGCAATTTTTAAATGATAATTAAATTTATTACGTGGAAAAAGCTGTCCAAACCGTTTCCCCCCCCATTTGAAAAATTAATTGCCACCTAAACCTAATAACTGGTTGTTCCACACTTGGAAGCAGCAACTGCAATCAATTGTTTGCGATAACTGGCAATGAGTCTTTCACATTGCTGTGGATGAATTTTGGCCCACTCTTTTTTGCAGAATTATTTTAATTCAGCCACACTGTAGGATTTAACTTGTTTATGATCATGCCACAGCATCTCAATGAGATTTAAGTCTGAACTTTGACTAAGCCACTCCAAAACCTTAAACTATTCAGAGGTGGAGTTACTGTTGTGTTTCAGATCATTGGCCTGCTGCATAACCCAAGTGCGCTTGAGCCTGAGGTCATGACATTCCCCTTCAGGATTTTCTGGTAGAGCATAGAATTCATAGTTCCATGGTTCCGACGAAGGCAAGCCATCCAGGGCCTGGTGCTGCAAAGCAGCCTCAGACCATGACACTACCACCACCATGTTTAACTGTTGGTATGATCTTCTTTTTTTATGAAATGTTGTGCTAATTTTATGCGTTTCAAAAGTTATCAAGAATAAAGGAAATTCTTAACATTTTTAAAATAAACATAACACCATTCAGAAACCTCCAAATGCTACCAAATATCATATTTATTTAATCTCTCCTCAATTTACTGCTTCTCGGCGGAAAAGTTTGCGAAACATTTATGCATGTATGACATTTACTCGGTCTGATGAACTGTCTTATGCCAGCACTCTTGTTACTGAACGCTACTGTACTCTTGTTCTGGGCAGGCAGACGCAGAAGAGGAGATAATCTATAATAGGATTTGCTGGAAACAATCATCACTGGTAACTGTCTGGATAAAACCAGTCAGATAGGTGCATTGGCAACCGTTTCAGTCACCATATGAACTCCTCCGTTACCAACCAGAAGTTGATTCACTTGTCAGGAATATGTCGAAAGAAATGTTTGCCTTTAATTTCAAGTCCTACAAAGTGCTGACACTTAAGATTTATTCCATTAATTCAAAATGAACATTTCACAAAAACAAATTGTCCATTTCACTATGAAGCACCATTTAAATTTCCCTTTTTACTACAGAAGTTATAGCATACATGAACAAGTACATTAATAAACCTCATAAGCTGAAATACTATCTACACCATGCTGTAATATAAAATGAATAAGCACTTCAGCACAGATCAGAACAGACATGTCTAGTTAACTATGATACATCAAAATGTCAGTTTAAGCATTTTAGCATATAAGAATTTTAAAAAGCGTTTCACTCAAAATTAGAACCAACCTTCATTGATACTGATCTTTTTTTACTTATTACAATAAAAAGCATCAGAAATGACACACATGTGACAGTTTGTACCTTTAAAGTGATCCTCTGCGGACCAGTCTGGGAATTTGTCTTGAATTTTTTTGATGAAACGGATTAAAATATCCGTAGCTTGGTGGATGTGCTCCTCACTGTCCCACTCTCCCGTTGGCTTGTGGTAACGTTGGTCAACCTTAAGAAAATGGTATCACACATCATCTGCCATGTAGCTCGCTTTGGAGCAATATTTACTTGTATATACTGTATGAAATAGTAACACTAAAGTTTCGCTCAGAGACAGACAAACAGTTTAAGAAAAAACAATTAGAATAGATTTAGCCTCTGATGTAATGTGGACTTTTACAGTGTTATTACGCATTGGTTGTTTCAACAAACCTGCATGAGTCCAAAGGCGTTGCCTTCATCTCCCCAGCCATCAATAAGCCCCGATGCACGCGTTCCAGCCCTTGTCTCTCTGGATATGATGCCAGCAATCACCGCTGGGTCCAACTTTTTAGTTTTGGCAACATTCATGATGATGGGCTTGTACATGTCCATCCTCTCCAGATCATATGCAGCCATTTTATGTGAGGCTTCCACACCTTTTATAACACGATTTAAAGTGTCAGGTGTAATATTTTTTAACATAAGTTAAGAGTAGGATGAAAGATAAGCAACAAACCGGTTATTTTGTAGTTGTCCTTGGATGCCGTATTAGGAGATGCTCCAGTCGTTGTCATCTTCATGAGGTCTCCAAAAATGCACTCTAGAATAATTAATTAATTAAGCAACTAATCAATTAATTAATGATTTTATGAATTCAGTCATTAATTACAATAAATTTGATGGGGGTTTTTTGTATATTAAAAAAAAAATGTTTTGTCCAGGCTGACAGATCACATGTGTGTATCATGTGAAGTTAAGGTTGCAATTTTTTCATGACATTTACAATATTAGTTTTTTATTGCTGACAGCATATACTGATAGATATTTTTTTCTTCTCATCTAGTCTTTATTATTAACAGATTGCGATTTCTGTGCTTTATATTATATTATATTATATTATATTATATTATATTATATTATATTATATTATATTATGAATAAATCAGCCATAAAATTATAACCACATAAGTTTTAGGTTCCTCTTGTGCCATCAAAACAGCTTAGAACCCTCAACATGCAAATATATATGCAAATGTGTGTCGTGGTATCTGGCACTTGGAATACTAGAAGGAGATTCTTTAATTACTGTAAGTAATGCAAGGTGGGGCATCCATTAATCAGACTTGTTTTTCTGGTGCATTGTCTGGATCAACAACCTTGAATTCTTTGCCTGCTAAATAATGATGGGAAGTTTTAATCATTTTAGTGACTCGGTTCTTTGAATCTCGATCATCAAAATGAACGAATCTTTTTTTTTTGAGTCATTTAGTTCATTTCGTTCTTTTGACCAGAAATAAAATAAAATGTTACATTTTCAATAAACAGACCCCCAACACTACATACACAAATTTTGGCTATAGTTCCAGTAATGAAAATATTACAAAGCAAATAAGGACATATTATAAACAGAATGAGCAGCGCACCATCTAGTCCGAGTCGTTCGTGCTTTTGAATCTATTACACTTGATAGCATCTATGAGAGTCACGTGACAAAAGAATGAACGACTCGGGACTTGGAAGACTCATTGAGGAGAACCGTTCAGTTCTGTTTCCTGTGTGCTGCACTGCAGAGCGGTTATGGGAGTCACGTGACTAAAGAACAAACAACTCGGACCAAAGACTACTCGTTCTTCTGAGTTACATGAACGACCCATCACTATTAAATATGTACAAAATGCCCTCAATGTGTAAGACCCACTTGGTTTTCACTCACTTACTCATCTTCTATACCGCTTTATCCTGTATTCAGGGTCACTGGAGCCTATCCCAGGAGGCTTAGGGCACAAGGCGGGGTACACCCTGGACAGGGTGCAAATCCATCGCAGGGCACACTCACATACACACACACACACACTATGGGCAATTTGGGAATGCCAATTAACCTAACCTACATGTCTTTGGACTGTGGGAGGAAACTGGAGTACCCGGAGGAAACTCACCAAGCACGGAGAGAACATGCAAACTCCATGCACACAGAGACTCGACAGGAATCGAGCCTGAATTGCACCCTGGAGGTGCAAGGCGACAGTGCTAACCACTACACCACTGTGTGACCACATGGTTTTCAATTATGTCAAAATCAATTAATTATTTGATGTAGTCAGTTCAGTTTGTATGTCCTATTTTTGACTGTTATAATTATAAAATGAGTAACACGAATGACAAACTTAAATGGTTCACATAAAATTGCTAAATAAATTATGACATTTCTAAACCAACGAAGAGAGACATAGCTGATGTAACTTTTGCATTTGTCCAGTGCTAATCATCTAGTAACCTCTGACACAGGAAGAATTTCAAATTGTTTTTCATAAATTCTTTTTGTGTAACAGTAACACCAATGACATTGTTTGGGGTGACTGATATTTATTTCATATTAATAACTATAATCAATTATTGTTTCATGGTTTTAGAGTTTAACTTATTTTATAAGATATTGATGTTATTGTGAAATTAGATTTATTTCATAAAAAAAATGTCATGAAAATTTATGGTGCCATTTCCATATATAATCATAGTGACAAGAAATTTCCTTTGAACTTGGCCTTTTTTGAAAAATGCTACAATTAAATATTGAACGTACATACTATATTATATGAACATATACACATAATGTGTCTGTTATGTTCATTTAGATGATTTTAGCATCAGCAAAACTAAGCGACAGCACTTTACACCCACAGTGGAATTACTCATAGGCTGTTCAAATCCTCATAGGGTCTACAAATCCCGACTTGTGCAGTTGAATAACAAAATCTATCAATTTGAATAAAAGTATACATTATGTTGGAAAATATCTTTTTTCTTTAGCTTTACAAAAAAATATTTTGGATGGCCTTTTATTCTTTCTCTTTTAATTGTTTATTATTATTATTATTATTATTATTATTATTATTATTATTGTTGTTGTTGTTATTATAACAGTCATTTTAATTTGTTGTTATGAGAAGATGATTTTTTTTTATAGGGCCGTTATACTGACCGGTTAAATTACCCATAAATTACACCTATGGTCATTTGAAAAGAAAGCAGGAAATAGGGTGTCCTGTGTTTCACCAGCAGCTTTGTATTCTGTTAAACCTTAATTATATTTAATACATAAACTTTTCACTTCCAATTGTATATGTATCAGTAGAAACTTGAATATTTACTATACATACATACATACATACATACATACATACATACATACAGGACATACAAATGTACTGCATTGTTCAGAAGAAGTTCTGTGTCTGTATAGTTTTTAAGCTACATGTGCATTTTATTGTGCATACCTGTCATAGAGAATGCATTTTAAATGTATGGAGGAGCAAAGAAAAGTTTTGAATTGGCCCAACAAAGCTAATCAAAGACATGTCCTACTGGATTAGAACAAACCTACTGTTGCGTGTGTTATAAGTTAAATTGTTTCTCACCATTTTTAGCAGAGGATCCAGCTTCACACGTTTCCATGACTTATTGCAAAGTTATAGGCAATAAGATTCAAAACTGTAAATATAGCAAATAAACACTGGCCAACTGATATTAGCGTATCAGTACCGACTTACTTTTCTAGTAGTACCAGAAGACTGAACATGCAGTCTTCACACTGACACTAATAAGCAGTCAATAATAATACCAAATAGGAACCAGTTTCACCAGTTTCTCAACACACCCACGTGTATCGGGAGCAGCTGTTCTCTCACAACCTTTAAGGAATCTTTTACACAAATAAGCAAGCTTATTGGATAAAGTGTAGGAAAATAATTGTAAATAATACATCTGGCAGGCTAGTCCTGAGTAAATGTACAAGGCTTTTTTTTTTTTCAGGTAATAAATTTGTGCTGTCCACAAACACTTGAAAGTGTTTGTATTGGCATGTTATTGTAATGATAAACACACTCTGGTATCACCTCATTGGAATGCGTGCATGGAAACAATAGTGCTTTTGAATGCTAATCATTAGGCAGCGTGTGCTTATATAAAAATATTTTACACTTAGCTTATATAAATATATCAAACATATAAGCGTTCTTTATTTGATCAAAAGCTTTAAGGTTCTGCATAATACATAATTAAAACGTACAACAATGTGTTGGTTAGAAAAGGCTCCCTTTTAGGAGGCTTAATTATTAATTATAGTTTAACAAACAACTTTAACATATAAAAGGAACCCTGTTGAACAAACCTAAACGTCAAGAACACTTCAAATATATAAACACATATATAATTATAGCTAATTATAAACATAACTATATTATTATATAATAATATTATATAACTATATTATTATTTTCCACATACCTATTTTACAGTATAGTGACATCTTTACATCTTTACACCATTACAAACACTACATTTGTTTAATCCCATTTTATTGTCTCTCAACTGCTGCAACCCAAATTAACCATTTACTGTAGGACTCTAGGATTGTGTTTAAAAGATAAGTACCCAGCTAGGCACACTCTGAGCATAACAATATCAAGGCAATGATTGGCAAAGTCCTAAGGGGTCTAATGGAAGACAAAAGAAGAATAGATATGATTGTATACTAAATGATTTCGCTGTATTGCTAGAATTGTATTAGATTTATTTTTAGTAGATCTGGCATAATGGTATTTTATGACCTAGACATATTAAAGTTAAACTTTTGACAAGATTGGTTGATGCACATTGTCAAATCTACTACACTTTAATTGAATCAATTCCACTGTAAAATCAGACACTGATTCTGATTAGCGTATTGGATTTCCTTTAGTTTATCGCCTCAAATTAAGAAAAGTATTCTTCACATCCACATACTGTACTCAATCACACCCAGAGGCATTGTTTCAGAGTCATCAGTCCAACTGTTTTTCAAGAACTGTGAAGTGAAAACACTCCTTGCCCGCTCACTTAATAACAATTTCGATTTCTGTAAGTACGGTGAAGGTTTTTGAAAACAGAAACTTCATAAGAGTCTCTGCTGAACAGAAGCAGGTTTGTAGAATTTGGCCTTTTGTTCTTGCGTTCTGGCTGACAAACTTCATGGTTGGTGTGCAGAGCATGAAAATGTATACCAATTAACCAAGACATATGCTAATGTACTTATATGCATCTCACTTTAAGATTTAAGACAGACATGGAAAAACACAAACTATCCCTTTAAGCAGTTTTGTTAACAGTGATAGATTAAAAGAAAAAAAACAACCTTATTTTAACTTTCAATGAAGGATAGGGCTTGTCCTTAGGGCATACCTTTAAACCGGTGCTCTCTGGGCCAGATCTCAGTGCCTTGTGCGACATGTTCCTTACTGCTCCATGCTCCCCTCAGTTTGTAATAACGTTTGTCAATCAAGAGAATCTAAAGAATTTGGTGTTTTATAGATCACATAGTAAACTGACATCTAATAGACTGGCATGGTTAATCTAACAAATCAAGTAACCCTCATGAGTTAGAACAATAAATAATGACTGAAACTGAAACCGAAGTAGTGTATCAAGAGCTTCAGTTCCAGCTGGAATTGTCAGAATTTCACAATTGCAGAAAGATCAGCTAAGACACTATGATTACTGAAGCAGTGATTTAAACAAACCTGCATAAGTCCATCGCCATTGCTGTGGTCTCCCCAGCCATCAACGAGTGCAGCCCCAGCCTTAGACTCTCTGGAAATGATAGCTGCAATCACAGCTATGTCATGATGCTCTTGTACTGCTCGATCCTTCTCAGATCATGCTCAGCCAGTTTAAATGAAGCCTCAACCCCTTTACAAATAATACATTAATTTCTGAATTCACGATTCTGACCACAATCACCACAACATTTGTTTCTTACAGTTATTCTGGTATTCCAGATCCAAACAAAGACTTACCTGTGTGTCACGGCGAGCGCCCAAATCTATTATCGCCCCTCGCTCACTTCGTAGGCTCCCTAAGTAGGCGGCACCCAGGTGTGCGAAGGGACGGAGCCGCCTGGGGCCGGCTGGCAGTGATTAACGTTAATGGGATCTCGGGCTTGCTCCGCATTATAAAAGCAAGGCGCGGAGTTTAGTCCGGGGTCCGAGAAGAGCGTAACGCGGTGGTTTGAGAGTGGCATGCGAGTGGGGCAATGGAACGCGCCCCAGAGACTTTTAAAAAGGACAATGGATTTCCGCCCCTTTGATCTCCGCGCTGAGCACAGCGCGGGAAAGAGCTGCACGAGCTCCCACGGCATCCTCCGTTCCCGCGTCGAGCCCGCCTTCGCGTCCTCGCCGCCGAAGAGGAAAAGGCCGCGAGGAGGACAGCGTTAAGGTCGCCGATCCCAGCCGACGGACGTCCGAGCGAGACTCCCGCCTGAGGCCGCGCTCACAGAGAGCTGGGAGGGGCCAGGCCGGCCATCGACTGCGGGGAGGAACCGAGAGGGAGCGTGCAGGAGCGCTGCCTCGCGTGCTCCGTTCGGCCACTCCGCCGCATGCCAGCTGGGCACTGCCTCGGACCATGCACGTGCACACTTCATTCCTTCCCTTTCTTTCCGTCCTCCCTCCTTTTTCCCTTTCATTCCCTTATTTATTCCTAATAAATTACCCTTTTCCTCTAAGATCTCGCCTCGTGTCTGTGTTTCATGGTGCCGCCCGTGCAACTTTGGGTCGAACCCGTTACACTGTGATAAGGAGTTTCATCTTTCATCAGTGAGCGAACAGTTCTGGCTAACAAATCTACGAAGGCACGACAAGTAACCACTTCATCAAAATAAATGCATAAGTTTATATGACGGCAAGGAAAAACTCCCTGAGTTAGCATGAAAAAGAAAGCTAAGCCTTTTAGAAGAACTAAATTCAAAAGGAAACCCATCCTCATTGTGTGACGTATGCACAGTCGTTGTAGACACGTCACAGTCTGAGCCAGGGATTACAACACCTCTGACACACTCTGTGTGACATGAATGCTGATGATGGCCTACTGCCATACCTAATAATTTAAGTTACAGTTTTACACTTTCTCCATTTTGCTGTAAGTGGGCAATAAGGACTAGTGTGTGTGTGTGTGTCATACTCGTATGTGTTTTGAGATTTTCCCCAAAGTGGACCATAAGTCCTGAAAATGTCTGCAGAACCAGGTTTGTGTGTGTGTTCCACTTTGTCCCCATTTGTGACCTAGTGACAGTTTCAGGTGTTTAAAAAAGTGTTTTATAAAAAAAAAAAGAGTGGTAGTCTTTTTCTATGGCTCTCAAATAACACAAATCAGTGTTTATTATTATTAAAGTGTGTGTCAAGTCATGTCAATTTTATTTATACAGTGCTTTTAACAATTGACATTGTCGCAAAGCAGCTTTACACAATAAAAAAAAGTAAGTTTGTATGCAATGTGTATGAATCAAAATGATAAGATTGTTCCTGATGAGCAAGCCAAGGGCGACGGTGGCAAGGAAAAACTCCCTGAGATGGTAATAGGAAGAAACCTTGAGAGGAACCAGACTCAACAGGGAACCCATCCTCATCTGGGTGATAACGGATAGCAGGGATTGATCAGCATAATAATGTGTACTGGAAGTTCAGTGTAACAGGAGATGTGTTAAAATTAAAAGGAGTCCAGTTTGTTCCTGGAGGCTCAGGTAGACTGTAGGAGATTCCAGTCCTGAGCTATCGAACAACTGAAGTCACAGGTCCCCAGAGCATCAATCGATGATAAGACAGTCTTAATGGAAACCATCCCCAGCCACCATACGAATCCAGGCAGACCACACGTGGCATCCATGCAACGAGATCTCCAACCAGAAGCAGGACTCCAGGACGGGTTAGACGGCTCCAGAGGGCAGAGGGGTCTGGATCACATGCAACTCAGGAGCGAATATGTATAGCTCGACAGAGAGAGAGAGCAGAAGAGGAGAGAACAGAAAATAAGGAGATATGGCAGTTAGGTATGGTCACAGTCAACATGTATAAGGTGAATGTATATTAGTGCAAAGTGCAAGCAGGGACTCCGGCAGGACTAACTATAACAGCATAACTAAAAGAGAGAGCCAGAAGGAAACACAAACATGAGGGCTCCCTGAGATGTAAAGCAACCAATCACCTCACCGTCAACAAACTGTGTGTGTGTGTGTGTGTGTGTGTGTGTGTGTGTGTGTGTGTGTGTGTGTCAATGATCAGTTTCTGTTGTATCTTGTATGTTGATACAGTATATGGAGTGTTTGAGATCAATATGAGACAATAGGTCTGAATCTTACCTTATAGTTACCTATATAGGTCTGAATCTTTCCTGATGGCACCGTTGGTGGCAGACCTCATACTTTTTAGGTGAAAAAAAGTATTGAAGCAGACTGTCCTAAATTAAATTAAAGTTTATTATTTGTACAGCGCTTTTAATAGTGGACATTACTGCAAAGTAGCTTTACAAAAATAAAGATTACAAATACAAATATAGTTGCAAGCAACGATGACGGGCCCAAGCACCCTGTGCCATTCCCACCCCGGGCACACCGCACAACCTGTGTCATTCGAGTGTGTTAAGATCTCGAAAAAGCCATTCGGTTGCACCTCACAACCTGCACACATCACACACTAGCGTAGCGTCTGCTTAGGGGAAAATCATTACTTACATTTCTTTTCTGTCTTGTTATTGCAGCAGTTATACTGTGTGTGTGTGTGTGTGTGTGTGTCATGAGAGAGTGGTGTGTGTATGTATATGTGTGTATGTGTGTGTATGTGTCCTCGAGTTGACAAATAAATAATATTAAGAGAAACAAAACTCAAATCCTCATTTGGGTGATACCACGTTGCATGACTATAATCTCCTGTAACTGTGTGCAAAAGGGTCAAATGTGTAATTTTATAAGGTAAACTGTATTTTAGTTATTATGTCAATTTCATTGAGCTTGTCAACTGTGCAGTGATGGATAATTGGGTACAAAACTGTTGACAGCAATTTCAGTCCAAAAACTCTTCAAACAATTGCGGTCACAAGCCTTTGCAGTCCAAAGCCCACTCTATGAGTATTGAGGAGACCATCTCATTGGCCATTCCAACACTTTCTGAGGGGACTACATGTAGCTAAAATGTGGCATTTTACCTAACCAATTATGATAGCTACTAGTCTAACATCAAATATATTCATACATTTGCTAATGCAAACAAGCAACATTTGTAAATTATCTAAATTAACCTCAAAACCTTCTTTAATTTAGATCGAGTTGATGTCTTGTACAGTGTAGGACATACAAGACATCAACTCAATTTAAGCTGATCTAGCCTTACTTAAGAAACATTTGAGAAATCCGAGATGTACATGAGAAAAACAACTGCATTTAAAGGAGAAGCAAATGAGCCATATACACACGTGGACAAAATTGTTGGTACCCTTCGGTCAATGACAGAAAAACTCACAATGATCACAGAAATAACTTTAATCTGACAAAAGTAATAATAAATAAGAATTCTATGAATGTTAACCAATGAAAGTCAGACATTGCTTTTCAACCATGCTTCAACAAAATTATTTTAAAAAATTTACGCATGGAACAGGCCTGGACAAAAATGATGGTACCCCTAACTTAATAGTTTGTTGCACAACCTTTTGAGGCAATCACTGCAATCAAACGATTCCTGTAACTGTCAATGAGACTTCTGCACCTCTCTGCAGGTATTTTGGCCCACTCCTCATGAGCAAGCTGCTCCAGTTGTTTCCGGTTTGAAGGTGCCTTTTCCAGACAGCATGTTTCAGCTCCTTCCAACGATGCTCAATAGGATTGAGGTCAGGGCTCATAGAAGGCCACTTTAGAATAGTCCAATGTTTTCCTCTTAGCAATTCTTGAATGTTTTTAGCTGTGTGTTTTGGGTCATTGTCCTGTTGCAAGACCCATGACCTGCGACTGAGACCCAGCTTTCTGACACTGGCCAGCACATTTCTCTCTAGAATCCCTTGATAGTCTTGAGATTTCATTGTACCCTGTACAGATTCAAGACACCCTGTGCCAGATGCAGCAAAGCAGCCCCAGAACATAACAGAGCCTCCTCCATGTTTCACAGTAGGGACAGTGTTCTTTTCTTCATATGCTTCATTTTTCCGTCTGTGAACATAGAGCTGATGTGCCTTGGCAAAAAGTTCAATTTTTGTCTCATCTGTCCATAGGACATTCTCCCAGAAGCTTTATGGCTTGTCAACATGTAGTTTGGCATATTCCAGTCTGGCTTTTTTATGACTTGTTTTCAACATTGGTGTCCTCCTTGGTCGTCTCCCATGTAGTCCACTTTGGCTCAAACAACGACGGATGGTGCGTTCTGACACTGATGCTCCTTGAGCATGAAGTTCATCTTGGGTCTCTTTAGAAGTCTTTCTGGGCTCTTTTGTTACCATTGGGATTATCCGTCTCTTTGATTTGTCATGAATTTTCCTCGTGCGGCCACGTCCAGGGAGGTTGGCTACAGTCCCATGGATCTTACATTTCTGAATAATATGTGCAACTGTAGTCACAGGAACATCTAGCTGCTTGGAAATGGTCTTATAGCCTTTACCTTTAACATGCTTGTCTATAATTTTCTTTCGAATCTCCTGAGACAACTCTTTCCTTCGCTTCCTCTGGTCCATGTTGAGTGTGGTACATACCATGTCACCAAACAACACAGTGACTACCTGGAGCCCTATATATAGGCCCACTGACTGATTACAAGATTGTAGACACCTGTGATGCTAACTAGTGGACACACCTTGAATTAACATGTCCCTTTGGTCACATTATTTTCAGTATTTTCTAGGGGTACCATAATTTTTGTCCAGGCCTGTTCCATGAGTTTATTTTTTTAAATAATTCTGTTGAAGCATGCTTGAAAAGCAATGTCTGACTTTCATTGGTTAACATTCATAGAATTTTTTTAAATTATTTGTCAGATTAAAGTTATTTATATGACCATTGTGAGTTTTTCTTTCATTGACCAAAGGGTACCAACAATTTTGTCCACGTGTGTATAAGACCATGCTGAGATTAAAGCCAGATATAAATGAGATGCATGAAACACAAATGAGAAATATTATAGTTTTATTGAACATGTAAAAAATCCTCAATTAACAGCATATTATGAGCCACAACTAGCACTGAGGCTAGTCAATGTTTATCCATTGTGTCTTTGTTCCTCAGCATTAAAACCAGCAGGTTAACAATATTACAGTTTACTATTATCACTAATTTTGTAGATCAAGCTCATGCATAAAAATTACATAAATGGAATAAACTTAAATGTGCAAAAGACAATATATAATTATTATTGTGTAATAAATTTACAATTCACACAAAATAACAGACATCAGCCAAATCTGGCAAATCAAGACACTAAATAATACTTATACAAAATGATACACAACCTGACAAAGATATTAAGTGTCACACTTAGTAGTTACACTGGCCACAGCATTGTGACAATCTTTCAGTTAAAAGAATCAGTCAAAAAGGAGATAAAAAAAGTTTTTTTAAGGAAAATTGGTTCCTTGCTCTATGTAAAGGCTACAAGAATTGAATTGGTCAATCCTGTAAAGGTTCTTTTTCACAGGCCACATCAGTCTTCTCTTGTGGTGAATGTCCAACAAGTTTGTCCAAAGTCTGCAATGCCAGTGCTTAGTATCTAATGGAAATCTAATTTACCTCAACACCATTCAGCTACTCCATTCCCAACTTTCTGAAGGTTGAGAGGTCGGCTTGAGCTTGCTCATGAACTGGTGTTTACCTGACTGATGATGTGGTGCATTCTCCTGCAGTTTCTTTGTTGAGATTTTTGTTCTCCTCAAAGGTTTCTGAGGTGGCATGCTTCTGAAAGAAACCCAGTTAAAGTAAAGTGTATATACTTACCAAGATAGCGTTTCCACAAACAAACATATTATTTAATTAACTGATGTCTCTAAAGTTACATGTTCTGGTAACTACTGTTAAACACTGAATAATAAAACTACTGGTTTTCAAAAACTGATCATGCAGTAACAATGCTGTAACCAGCTGACTGATTTTTTACCATAAAAAAAAAAAACTTTCAACCTTGCCAGTGTTAATTAAAAACCACGGGTAACATTTGAATTCCTTTTGTAATTTAAGATCAAACGTAAGCTGTGTAATTTTTTTTTTCTGGCCACTGACTGTGGTTTTACCTTACATTTTGACTTCTTGTCAGTAATTGTTAGGAACCACCACTAGAGGGCACTGTTGGTTTGTCTTGTAGTTCTTGTTGGTCGATTCAGTTTCCCAGAAGGCACCTCGGTCAGGTGATGAGAGTGCTCACTTGAACCGAGGTGGCTCATTAAAGATTCTATAAATAGCAGTTTGTTCTGTATTGTTTGTATGAATATATGTAAACATCACAGTCAAGTGGGCATTCCTTTTTGGTTTTGTTTAAGTTCTTTGAGTTTTATATTTTAGTTATATTCTTTAACCTTTTCTAGAGGGCTCTAGTATTGGTTTTCTCTATGTTCCTTGTGTTAGTGGATTCATGGAGCTGTCCTGTTTCGTGTTTAGTTAGGCAGTGTCTGCTCCTGTGTAAGTACTGTTCTGTGTGTCTCCAGGGTTGGTCTTCCTCTTGTTTAGTCCTTTGCATGTACTGTTCCCTTGTCTGTTTAGATTTGTGTAGCCACATGAGGGCTTAGCCACTAGCAGGGTTAGCCGCTAGTAGGCCTTGGCTACTAGTAGGGTTAGCCTCCAGTAGGCAAGCCGCTAGTGGAATTGACTGCTAGTGGTTCTGGTCGCTAGTAGGTTAGCCGCTAGTTTGGAATAGCCTCATGTGTGCCTTGCCTCTTGTGTTCCGATTCCCCTAGTAGGTCAGTACTAACCCGGTTAGCCACTAACTCCCTTAGATACTAACCCGGTTAGGTCAGCCCCCGTATATCAATATTCAGAGTAGCTACTAATCCAACTAACCACTAACCCATCCAGTCTCGCCCAGTCCCTGGTCCTGTC
Source organism: Clarias magur (assembly GCA_013621035.1). Taxonomy (NCBI): domain Eukaryota; kingdom Metazoa; phylum Chordata; class Actinopteri; order Siluriformes; family Clariidae; genus Clarias; species Clarias magur. The sequence goes on along the minus strand of QNUK01000050.1, from coordinate 1,778,848 downwards.
TCTAGTCTGTGACCCTGGTCCTGTCTCTGTGTTCTTTCCCATGTCTTGTCTCGTCTATAGTCTGTGTCTCCAGTCCTGTCTCCAGTCCTGCCCTGGCCCCCGTCTTGTCCTGGCCCGCGTCTTGTCCTGGCCCCCGTCTTTAGGTCCCCTATGTGTCTTTAGTTAGTTCCAGCTCAGTTTTCTCTGTCAGCGCTCAGTTCCCTGTGTCAGCACTCAGTTCCCTGTGTAAGCTCTTACCCTGCGTTCACACCGAACGCGGCGAGAGCGGCAAAGTTTGCTCTCCCCGCCCTGCCGCCGACGCCTGTCGTCGCTCGTCGCCGCGCTTCGCCACTCTGGCGTAGACCGAATGCCATGCTTGTATTTAACAGGGGCGCAAAGCAATCAAGCTTGTTGATCTTATGGAGACTGACCAATATGTGGAAGAAAACAAGAAATTGATTGATCGAAAGAACTGTATTGTAGAAATAAACAAATTATAAGGCATTTGTATGGTGTGGCTTCTGTTCATTGTGACTTGCTAAACTAATTTAATATTTTATTATATTATATTTCATATTATATTTAAACACCAACAATTTCAGACACCTTTGTCTACACATAATTTTTTTTATTAATGTCCCTGTACACAAACCGGGACATGTCATAAATAACCGGGAAACCGGCTACCGCAATAATTAACTTCTCCTCCATTTTGCCATTTTGCTTGGGAATGTCGCCGGAACAAAAGTTTACAGGCGTGCGTTCCTCAGAATCTGCTCAAGCGGAGGACCTCTACTTTTTTATTGGTTGCCGCTCAACCGCGTCATAGCTCATTACCATAAAGTTGAGTTGATTTCAACTCCCCTCGCCGCTCTCGCCGCGCCGCCCTTCGCTGCCGGCCCCCATTGAAAATGAATGACTTCCAGCCGTTTTGACGCTCTCGCCGCGTTCGGTGTGAACGCAGGGTTAGCCTGTGTGTAGCCCTGAGCCCTAATTATAGTTTGAGTTTGTTGTTTTAGTTTCTTTGTTTCTGTCTGTCTGTTTTTGAGTTTGTTAATAAAAAGACTTTTTCTGTTGAAAAACCCCTCAGCGTGTATGCCTGCTCTACTTGCCCACAGCAACCATTACAGCAGGTGTAGTAACAGCCAGACTGTGACAGTAATAAATACACACTTGGTTTTAAATTCGGCGTGAAAAAGTAAAACCCACCTTCACCGTCCACTTTGTCTTATTCTTGGTCTTCTTCTTTATTGTATCTGTGGCCCATAAAGTAGGTGGTAAAATAAATAGTTTTTTGCTGACTTCACACCAAGGCCTGGCGATGCTCTGCACATTTCTCTAATACAGTGGCCACTTAAAAATTTGCAGGCTTGGAGCATGTGTGTGAGAAATTGTGAGAAATTATTACTTTATTAGAATCTACATGCACTGTAGGATTAATTGGGCTGGCCATGAGAGAATTTTAAACATTCAGTCATAAATAGGTTTGGCCTTAAATGATCATTATAATCAATGAAAAGAAACATTATTTCATTGCTTCACTTCTTGATATCAATATTCTGTAGATTGTATTTTAGTTCTTTGTTGGTAATGACATTTATACAGAATATAAAGTAAGTTTTCAATTTGCCAGTTTAATTTTAATAAATCTATTAGGGTGGAATACACATTTGTAAAAGTTTAGCCATGTTGATCAACTAGGGACACCTGGGTGTACATGTGATGAAAACCCTCTCTGTCAGCAAACAAATATTTTATATAAATTATTATATATTATATAATATATGCACATTTTGTGAATACTAAATTTTTTTGCATCGTCATTCCATTTCCACATCGTCATTAATAGTAAAATGTAAATTTTTAAAGGAGTTTAATTCTACACAACCAGAAAACCCAAATGCACAATGTACAATGACGATGTATACTTTATGTGTGGGAAACACTGCTTTGAAGAAACAAAACATATGTGAGTTGCACACAAGACAAATAAGAACTATCTCTGAGATTTAGATGTAAAGAGCGACATTTGAGACACCTTTGAGAAGATACGGAAAGCATCTAAATCTCATTCAAGTCTCAAAGATGGCTCATTTCTGTCTAGGAGAAAAAGAAGAGATTAACATGAGATCTCATTTTGGAATTTCCTTAGCTATGGGTGTCTGGGTGTGTCAGACAGAGATTTTGCTTGATATGTCTTGATATTTCCAAATGTCTTCAATGTATGGGGAAAAATAGAATTGGCCTTTCCAATACTTTCTGAGGGGAGTGTATGTAGCTAAAATGTGGGATTTTACCTAACCAATTATGATCGGCTACTATAACAGATGCTAGTCTTACATTTGCTAATGTATACAAGCAACATTAGCAAATTAGCAAAATTTACCTCAAAACCTTTTTTCAATTTAGATTGAGTTGATGCCTTGTGCAGATGTGAAAAGTCCACCTCATTTAATGAGTCTTAGCTAACGTGATCTTCTTGAAACATTTCACTGAGGAAAGGACAGGGACATTCATCCTCAACTTCCACATTGTTTTCTGGTACATTATCCATGTTCAGATCTACACAGATAGTTGTATTGCTAATGACACTACATAGCATGAGAAGGTTTCCACAGATTTTTTTTTTTTTTTTTGGACACCGAAATGATTAAATAAATATTGAATCATATTTCAGTATAAGTCATATAAAAATATAAAAATGGCTAAATTTAAATGAGAAATTAATAACTAATTATTGTAACAAAATACAAATGTATACCTGCTATTTCATGCATTTGTAGTTACCAGAGATTAACAGGTAGATTTGTATAAACTGTGAAATATGTGTGCTGCAGGCTATGGCACCTTTGGCACATAACCAGAAGATCTCCTTAGTTATAAGAATACACTTATATTAATTATTATTGTATTGTGTGTTTATACTGCTGTAGCCGCTGTAGCCAGAGGCTGCTCTGACTGGTGTATAAAATGACTCAAGGTGCATTAATGTTGGGGTGTTGCACCAAACATGTCTCCTCCTGCTTTATTTGGAGGAAGAATTTAGGGATGTACAGTTCATATGCTACAAATTAATTTATATCAACTAGGCATTAAATAGATTGATAATAATTTTTTGGTCTCTCTGACTTTTCGAAACGCTATACTCAAGATAACTAAATAGTGCCCCTTGTGGTGAATAGTGATAGCAGGGTATAAAATAGAACTACATATAATGAACCATCTGTGAGTCTCAGTGAGTTTTTTGGGTGCATTTACAGCAATCAGAGCATGTGCAGGTGTTCTTAGGTTTCCTCAATATCATATATTTTAAAAAGGACTCGAGAGCGAGACCCCTGGGTATATTATGCAGAATTTTCAAAAGTGAAGAAAATATAATTTTCCTAATTTTTGATGCTGGACACACAGAGTCCTCATGTCCCCACCTTAGACCAATTTTTTGTTTGTCTTTTGGCTGCTTCTGTGATATATATATATATATATATATATATATATATATATATATATATATATATATATATATACTGCATTTTATAGTTAAAATGTAATAAATAAATATATAAAATAAACTAATAAATGTTAGTTATTTATGGGTAAAATGGTTCAGGATTATACACTGCCTGGCAAAAAGGAAAAGGGTCACCATTTCAGAGGGGTAAATTATTGGCCAGCATCAAGTAAAGAAAAAAGTTCCAAATGTTTGAAATTATTGGAACTGGGTTAAGAATTGGCCAAAACGTTATTAAAACCTGTAAGGACTGTGCTGAACCTAAAACTTCTTGAAAAAAATTTGGTCAGGGAAAAAAATGGAGATCACTTAAACACTTAGTAAAGAAACATGATTTAAAAAAAAAAACAATGACAGTAGAAATCACAGCAATTTTAATAGTGAAAGTGAGAGCATTTCCGCATACACAATGTGATGAGAGCAGAATTTGACCTAAACAACTACTGCATGTTCCCATAAGAAAGCCACTTGTTAGTGATACTAATAAGGACAAACACTTTAAATGTGTTTTAAAATCTGTTTTATATAGAAATCTGTTTTCTGGTTATCATGTAATTTATTTGCATCATTTCTGTATTCTGTGTGGTGTATTTAACCATTCAATGAGCCGTCATGCCCTGTGGATGGGTGAGGAGTCATCATGAAAGACATCATGCCATCAGGATTGAAAAGTTTCTTGATAGAAATGTAGTACTTTATATAGATTTACAGAGATGCCTTGCGTGGCCAACCCATGCCTGGAAAAATAAAAGCCCATCACCTCATGCCAGGACCACTGATACTTTCCTTTAACCAAGAACTGACCCAGACTGATTTTACTCCACACATTGACAATTACTATGATTTATGCTCAGGAACAAATGCATAGTCAAAAATCATCCAATGATCAATCAGTACAATATAAAGAAAAATTCAACAGTAATGCAGTGCATCACAACGTGTATCCATTACATTGAAAAAACTGAGCCCTAGCCACCACATCATTTGCATAGTCTGATCCTGTAGTCTTGCAATCCATGCCTGCATGAGAGCAAACATTTCCTGGGCCAGCATTGTAGGCTGCAATTCCTCCTGAAACAGAACAACGTATAACATGTAAGAACTTTTACTGAACACACAAAAAATTGCTTTTGGACAAGTAAGGAAAATAGTTAAACCCAAAATATTTAGGAGTCAATTAAAATTTTTAGGAACCAAAAATGAACCCTTTTGATAACATGATTTAAACTGGAGCCTTGGGTACAACAGTCTTACATAGCTGTGCTTTGTTAGCATTATCTAATAATGATGACTGACAAACTGACTAAGCCCAACTGGGATAAATATACTGTACAGTGCCATGAAAAAGTTTTTTTTTTTTTTTTGTTGCATATTTTGTCATAATTAAACACTTCAAATCAATCTGATTATACAGAGACAACATAAGTAAATACAAAGTGCAATTTTTAAATGATCATTTAATTTATTATGTGGAAAAAGCTGTCCAAACCCCATGTGAAAAAGTGATTGTCACCTAAACCTAATAACTGGTTGTGCAACGGTTGGCAACAGCAACTGCAATCAATTGTTTGCAAAAACTGGCATTGACAAACTGGCAAAGATTGATAATGTTTCACATTGTAATTTTGACCCAGTCTTCTTTGCAGAATTGTTTTAATTCAGCCACATTGTAGGGTTTAACCTGTTTATGATCATGCCACAGCATCTCAAAGAGAAGTCTAAAGTTTGACTAGGCCACTCCAATTCATTCATTTTGTTTTTTGAGCCATTTAGAGACAGCAGACTTGCTGTTGTGTTTCTGATAATTGGCCTGCTGCATAACACAAGTGGGTTTGCGCTTGATGTCATGACATGGTCGAACATTATCCTTCGGGATTTTCTGGTAGAACACAGAATTCATGGTTCCATCAGTTATGGCAAGCCATCCAGGGCCTGAAGCTGCCTCAGTTTATGACAGTACCACAACCAAGTTTAACTGTTGGTATGATCTTCTTTTTATGAAATGCTATTTTAATTTTATGTCAGATGTAATGGGATGCACACTTTCCAAAGAGTTAAAAGTTTGTCTTATCAGACCACAGAATACTTAATTATAATCAAGATATTTTGTGAGACAAGCCTTTGATTTCTTTTGGTCAGCAGTGTCTTTTGTTCTGGGTCTCTCCAATGTATGCCAATTCTCTTTCATATTGTTGAATCACCTTAACTGAGGCAAGCTGATCGCACCACCCTCTGAAGAGCTTGTCTGCCCTTCATGGTGCTGTTCCCAAACCAGGCTGAAATGTTTCCCATCAGGATGCTCTCTATGGTGCATAGATCACCTTATTGCACTTTAGATTGCACCTTACTGGGCAATCTAAAGTCTTTCAAGTGTCTGAAGTGATTGAGATGCTGACAGGCCTTTCCACCATGTGTTTATGTGACAGGACCATGACAGGTCCTGTGTGATCTGAACACTGAGATATCTGAAGCTGTCCACTCTCTCCACTGGGCTCTGGTTGGTCTTGGGGGCCTGGTAGTTCCTCTTTCTCTTTGGACTGAAGTCCACTATCAGTTCCTTTATCTTGCTGAGGAGATTGTTCCTCTGGTACCAGTTCTCCAGATTTCTAATCTCCTCCAGGTAGGTAGTCTCACTGTTGTTAGAGATCAGGCCCACCACAATGGTGTTGTAAGCAAACATGTTGATGTTGTTGGGGTTGTTCATGGCCACACAGTCAGATGTATAGTGAGTACAGCAAGGGGCTCAGAATACAACACTGGGAGTCTCCAGTGCTGAGAATGAGGGGGGCTGAGACATGTCTGCCCATGCTTACTGCATGTGGTCTGCCAGTTAGGAAATTGGAAATCCACTGAAACATACTGTAGATGGGCAGGGAGCCAGAAAAAGCCAGAGAATTTTTGTTTTGCAATTTAGTTTCATCATCAATGTTCAATGACTAATACAATTTAATTATAAATTAAATAAATGTTAAACATTCACATGTGTATGACAGTTGTCTGGTCTGAAACTGTCTTATGCCAGCACTCTTGTTACTGAACGCTACTGTAATCTTGCTCTGATGATGCAGAAGAGGAGATAATCTATAATAGGATTAAAGATTACTGCATATTTTGTGGGAAACAATCATCACTGGTAACTGTCTGGATAAAACCAGTCAGTTAGGTGCACTGGCGACCATTTCAGTCACCATCTGGAGTCCTGTATTACCAACCAGAAGTTGATTCATTTGTCAGGAATATGTAAAAAAACATATATATATGCCTTCAATTCCAGGTCCTATAAAATGCTCACTTACCATCTATACCACTTAATCCTGTATTCAGGGTCATGGGGGGCCTGGAGCCTATCCCAGGAGATACAGGGTACAACCTGGACAGGGTGCCAAGACATTACACAATCACACACACTCACTACGGGCAATTTGGGAACGCCAATTAGCCTAACCTACATGTCTTTGGACTGTGGGAGGAAACCGGAGTACCCAGAGGAAACTCACCAAGCACGGGGAGAACATGCAAACTCCATGCACACAGAGACGGAAATCGAGCCTGGCCGGGGATCGAACCCGGACCCTGGCGGTGCGAGGCGACAGTGCTAACCACTACACCACCGTGCCACTATAAAATACTGACACTTGATATTTATTCCATTAATTCATAATAAACATTTAACAGAAAATGTAAAAAAAAAAATAATAATAATTTTATCTATTTCACTGTGGAGCACCATTCAAGTCTCCATTGTACGTTTTTACTACAGAAGTTATAGCATATATGAACAAGTACATTAATAAACCTTATAAGCTGAAATACTATCTACACCATGCTGTAATATAAAATGAATAAGTACTTCAGCACAGATCAGAACAGACATGTCTAGTTAACTATGATACATCAAAATGTTAGTTTAAGTATTTTAGCATATAAGAATTTTCAAAAGCGTTTCACTCAAAATTAGAACCAACCTTCTTTAATACTGATCTTTTTTTTACTTATTACAATAAAACGCATCAGAAATGACACACATGTGACAGTTTGTACCTTTAAAGTGATCCTCTGCGGACCAGTCTGGGAATTTGTCTTGAATTTTTTTGATGAAACGGATTAAAATATCCGTAGCTTGGTGGATGTGCTCCTCACTGTCCCACTCTCCCGTTGGCTTGTGGTAACGTTGGTCAACCTAAAGAAAATGGTATCACACATCATCTGCCATGTAGCTCGCTTTGGAGCAATATTTTCTTGTATGTCTGGAATAGTAACACTATCATTTAGTAAACAAACAAAAAACTAAATTTTACAGTTTAAGAAAAAAACAACTTGAATAGATTTAGCCTCTGATGTAATGTGGACTTTTACAGTGTTATTACGCATTTGTTGTTTCAACAAACCTGCATGAGTCCAAAGGCGTTGCCTTCATCTCCCCAGCCATCAATAAGCCCCGATGCACGCGTTCCAGCCCTTGTCTCTCTGGATATGATGCCTGCAATCACCGCTGGGTCCAACTTTTTAGCTCTGGCAACATTCATGATGATGGGCTTGTACATGTCCATCCTCTCCAGATCATATGCAGCCATTTTATGTGAGGCTTCCACACCTTTTATAACAATATTTGAAGTGTCAAGTGTAATATTTTAAATTTTTAACATAAATTATGAGTAGGATGAAAGATAAGCAACAAACCGGTTATTTTGTAGTTGTCCTTGGAAGTCGTATTGGAAGATGCTCCAGTCGTTGTCATCTTCATGAGGTCTCCAAAAATGCACTCTAGAAAAATGAATAAATAAATTAATCTAGAAATAAATTAAGCAACTAATCAATCAATTCATGAATTCAGTCATTAATTGGTTTCTTTAGTAAAAAATGTTTTGTCCAGGCTGACAGATATTCAGTTTTTATTGCTGACAGCATAGACTGCAAGACTTCAAAATTCCAAGATTGATAGGTTCCTCATTACTTAAGAGTACCATTTGAGTTAATACTCAAAATGTAGATAGAGGCCTTTGTAATAGCCTATGAAAAATAATATAGGCTCAAAAATATTGAGCAAAAGCAGCAATATGCCTGTAGTGATGATATTTGTAACAAAAGATTAGATTAAACTTTATTGTCAACTTTATTGTTGGTACCCCCTTAGTGCTGATCACACACATTTGTCACGGCATTGATAAGGCATCACAACATCACATCATTTATTTCTATCCATAGTTCAAGATCTTAACCACTCTGTAAAATCCTATCCAGGATCTCCCAAAGACGTTCAGTGGGGTTAATCTTGGGAAATTCATATGTGAATAATTCCTTATGCCCACAGATCCCTTATGCTTTTTTTTTTTATTTCACATTTTAAGTCAGATGAATCATGGCGATGTTGCATATGCCTATGCATATTCATTCAAGGATGAAAAACTCCATTGATGTGATAACTTTCATTATCACAGTTAAGTTTCAACCAAGTAATCTGATTGAACAAGAGGCATTCAATGGTAATAGCACAAATGGTGATAATACTCACTCATTCACTCACTCACTCATCATCTATACAGCTTAATCTTGTATTCAGAGTGACAGGGGGCCTGGAGCCTATCCTAGGAGACTTAGGACTCAAGGCAGGGTACACTCTGGACAGTGCTACCCACTACACCATCTTGCCGCCTATGGTGATAATACACCCTTGTAAAGTCGCCAGCTCTGCCGTTTTCAGTTAATTAGTTCCACCAGTTGCAAAATGAAATACATAGGAAGAGAAAAATAACTGGTTAAATAAACAAATCACAATCTGTTGATAATAAAATTGTTTTGTAAAAGCAATATAATACTCTCGGTTTTGCCTCACAAAGCTAGCTGGTATTGTACTGAATATTAGCCGTTGTACTGGATATTAGCACAGCAGTAAAAAACCACTCCCTCTTGTGGGATACTGCTGTATTGTATTGTATTGTGTTGTATTGTATTGTGTTGTATTGCATTCTATTGCATTGTATTGCACAAATTAGCCACAAAATTATAACCACCTAAGTTTTAGGTTCCTTTTGTGCCATCAAAACAGATCAGAACTTTTAACGTGCCGTGGTATCTGGCACTGGTAATATTAGAAGGAGATTGTTTACAGTAATTGCTGTAAGTTGCAAGATGGGGCATCCATTGATTAGACTTGCTTTTCTGTGAACATTTTCACAGAATGTAATTTTATCTCACTAATCGTGTTTTTCTAGTTGCCCATGAGTTGGCAAAAATGCGCCATGTTTGTAGCTGTGAAAAACACGACTTTACTTTCACTTTCTTTCAGCAACCATAAACCCACCCAGTCAAGCACACATACATACAGAGAAAACAAAAGAGAGACTTGTTGTTAAACAGTGTGAACAAGATAAAGGAGAAACGGTGGATTTAAATGTTCCCGAGGAAATCAAAGTGAATCAGAAAAGCAGGTGAGTCATTTGATAGCTGTACATTTGGGCTCAACATTGGGAGGTTAAGATCTTCACCCATGCAGGTGGTGTCTGAGCCCACATGGACCACTCTGCAGGAAATTATTTTTCTTACATGAAACATTCCATAGAAGAGGTGGAAGTAATTTGAGTGTTATAATTATAAAATGTGTGGCACTACAGACTTAAAAGCTTCACATAAAATTGCTAAATAAATGACTTTTCCCCCCCGATTTTTCTGCCTAATATAGTCGCGTCCAATTCCTCCGCGTCACTAGGGGGCTCCCACTACTAGGGGGCTACTACTACCACTCAGCCGGGAGACCCTATCACGTGTTTCCTCCGAACCACGTGACGACCAGCCCGCATCTTTTCGAACTGCTCGCTCGCGCACCGCATCTTTTCGAACTGCTCGCTCGCGCACCGTTGGGGGTGTAATCCGCGAGCTCACAGACGCCCCTCCGGCTGTGAGAGGTTACAGCACCACCCGGGATTCGAACTAGCGATGATAGGGCGAGCGCTTTAACCACTGCGCCACTCGGAGGCTAAATGACATTGCTAACCAAATTAATAGAGACTTACCTGATGCAACTTTTGCATTTATCCAGTGCTGTTTATCTAGTACCCTCTGATGCAGGAACGATTTCAAATTGTCAAGTGTAAAAGTTTTTTTGTGTGTGTATACCAGAAAAACCAATGACATAGTTTGGGGTGACTGATATTTATTTCATATTAATAATTATAATCAGTTATTTGTTTCACAATTTTAGCATTTAACTTACTTTATAACATATTTATGTTATTGTAAATCAGGTTTATTTCATGAAAAAAAATATCTTGAGATGAAACGCGTATGGTCCCACTTCCATGTATGGTCAAAGTGACAAGACATTTTCTAGAACTTTTCATTTTATATATATATTTTAATATCTATATTTATATTTATAATATATAATTAAAACAATTAAATATTGACCATTAAAATAAAGAAAATGTATTTCATGATTGGAAGTACGCACAGACTATATTTTCAGAACAAATACAAATAATTATGTTCATTTAAATTATTTTGGTATCAAAATAAGTGACAGCACTTGCCGCCATTTTTGTAGAATGACTGATAAGCTGTTTCATATTAATTTGGAGATAAAGACATACCAAAACAACATGCTCTACAAATTGTGCAGTTGAGTAACAAAATCTCTCTCTTTTTTTTTTCTTTTTTTTTTTATAAAAGCACCAAATTTGTAATATATGAATCTGTTGTTTAGTTATTAGTAATTTCCCCTGTTTTGCAAACTTATAATTTGTGGATGGCACCCCCACCACTAGTAGGAAATAGGGCGACCTGCGATTCACCAGCAGCTTTGTAAAAACCTTAAAATATTCTAAAGTATTCTGTTGAACATGAAATATATTTAATACATACAGTAAACCCTTCACTTCTAACTGTATGTCTATCAGTGTAGAGACTTCAATATATACTATACTATACGTACATACAAACATTCTGCATTGTTTAGAAAAAGTTCTGTGTCTATATAGTTTTAATGCTAAATGTGTATTTTATTGTGCATACATGTCATAGCTTTTTACATTTAAATTGATGGAGGAGCAAAGAAAAGTTTTAAATTGGCTCAACAAAACTAATCAAGGAGTTGTTCTACTTTTTTAAAGAAAAAAAAAACTAAAGTCTGTGTGTGTTATAAGTTAAATTGTTTCTCACCATTTTTAGCAGAGGATCCAGCTTCACAAGTTTCCATGACTTTTTGCAAAGTTATAGGCAATAAGATGCAAAACTTTAAATTAACTGTGTTAGCGTACCAATACCGAAGTCAATGTGATGGACTTACTTTTCTAGTAGTACCAGAAGACTGAACATACAGCCTTTCTGACACTAATAAGCAGTCAATAATAATACTATGAACTAGTTTTGCCAGTTTTTCAACATACCCACATGTATTGGGAGCAGCTGTTCTCTCATAGACCCTTAAAGAATCGTAGAGCGATTTTACCCAAATAAACAACCTCATTGGATAAAGTGAATGAAATAATTGTAAATAATACATCTGGTACCAGGGTGGATCAGGATGGCAGAGTAGTTCTGGGAATAAAAAACAGCACACAGTGTATTTTTGCATGTAATGAATTTGTGCTTTCCACAAATGTGGGAAAACATTTTGTATTGTTGTATTGTTTGTATTGGTATATTATTATAATGATAAACACACTCACCTCACTGGTATCACCTCAGTGAAATGTGTGCATGGGAATACAATAGTTGTCATAAGTTCTAATCGTTAGTCAGGGTGTGGACTTGGAAGATTCCTCTCACTAAACCCTGTGCCTATGGCCTAAATTCCTCAGTCACACCTACAGTATCTGTTTGGCAGTACACACTGAGGATTGAAAGCATATCATACCATCCATTATTCAACAACAATACCTAAATGTTCACGTCTACACTGATGATTCAAACATTTATATTTATATGCTTAGATTTGTATGCAAGCTATCTAAATTGTCGTGAAGAACAAAAGACTAGGACTGTAAAACTCTACAAGCAAACTAAAACACATAAGCATTCTTCATTCCACCTGAAGTGGGAACCTTTAAGGTTCTGCACACTATATAATTAAAAACTTATACCCTTTAAGGAGGCTTAATTATTAATTATAGTTAACAAACAACTTTAACATAGAAAAGGAAGCCTGTTGAACAAATCTAAACTTGAAGAATATTTCAAATACAAGAACACGCATACAGAAGAGCTTATTATAAACATGATATTAAATGGTATTGTTTTTTTCCACCTACCTATTTTACAGCATAGTGGCATCTTTACGACTCCACCATTACAAACACTTCTCTAGATTTGGTTTAAAGCCATTTTATTGTCTCTCAACTGCTGCAAACCAAATGATCCATTTAGGATAATAAAGATTTTATGGTATGGTATTTTATGACCCTATACCTATTAAAGTTAAACAGAGCCATCGTTTCAGAGTCGTCAGTCCACCTGTTGGCATACTGTTATTGAAAACACTCCCTGCGTGTTCACTTAATAACACTTACGATTTTGTAGTAAGTATAGTGAGTGATACTTGAAAACAAACTTAAAACAAGCACAGTAACAACACTATGCATCAACAATCAATGCAAACTAAGGATTTATTTAACCATTGCTATATGAGGTTACAGTGCTACATTGGAAGAATAAATGTTGCTCAGTAGCCGTTGCGTTTGAACCACTGGGCTCTGGCTACCACATCATTGGCGTAGTCATTTCCGGTGGTCCCAATGTCCATGCCCTCATATGTGCGGACGTTCTTTACTCCAGCGTTGTAGGCTGAGATTCCCCCTGAAAGAATAAACAGATAACAGAAAACAATTATTAATGAATATTTGCAGTGAAGGATGATCATGTTTAGCTATTGTAAGAAAAAAGGCATAGAGTATGTTGATATGTACTAAAAACGTCAGAAGTTCATATGAGTCTCAGCTGAATTTTGAAATGCTTTTTTTGCACAGAGTGAGGTTTATGAAATTTGGCCTTGATTACGAACATTGGTGTTGCCTTCTGGTCCACCAAGTTCATGGTCGATGGGCAGAGCAGGAAGATTTATAACAACCAAGACTTATGGTGAAGTACTTATATGCACCTTGCTTTAAGATTTTAAACAGACATGAAAAAAAAGACTGAAATTATCTCTTTAGGTCATTTGTTAACAGTTAATAAGATGTATTAAAGTAAAAAAACAACCTCATTATAACTTTCAATGAAGGAGAGATAGGGCTTGTCCTAGGGCATACCTTTAAACTGGTGCTCTTTGGGCCAGTTAGGGAATTTTCGCTGAATCCCTCTGATTGAGTCGATCAGGATCTCAGTGCCTTGTGCGACATGTTCCTTACTGTTCCATGCTCCCCTCAGTTTGTGGTAACGTTTGTCAATCTAGAGAATTTGGTGTTAAATATAATTATATAGATCACTTCCTTCATAGTAAACTGACATCTAATAGATAAGGTATGGTTAATCTAACAAGTCAAGTGACCTTCATGGGTTTCATGACTGAAAGTGAAACTGAAGCAGTGTGGGAAAAGGTTCAGTTACTGGAATTGTCAGAATTTCGTAATTGCAGAAAGAACAGCTAAGACGCTATGATTGCTTTAAACAAACCTGCATAAGTCCATAGCCATTGCCGCGGTCTCCCCAGCCATCAACGAGTGCTGCCCCAGCCCTCGACTCTCTGGAAATGATAGCTGCAATCACAGCTGGGTCCATGCTATAAGCTCTACCAACATCCATGATGATGCTCTTGTACTGCCCCATCCTCGTCAGATCATGCTCAGCCAGTTTATATGAAGCCCTAACCCCTTTACAAAAGAATACTGTCCATTAATTTCTAGATTCACCATTCTGACCACAACCATACAGTACATTTAAGCAGACATACCCTTTACAGTGAGTTTGTCTTGGCGAGCTGTTTGCTCTGATGCTCCAGTCGTGTCAATCTTCATGACATCTCCATAAATGCATGAGAGAGCTAACACGTAAGAGATTACCAGTGCTCCTAAAGAGACAGAAATTTATTTATGTAAGATATAATAAATCAAATTTTGTCAATATACTCTGTCAATTTTTTTTGTTTTGTTTTGTTTTTCGATTTTTTAAAAGACAGATACAACATTTATTTCTTTCAGTTAGTTTGTGCCAGTTTACAGATCCCACCACGTTCCATGTGAACTTTCCCTAGACGTCCGTACGGCAGAGTCTCTGTCAATCTTTAACTGATGACTAAACACCTGTTTCTTCAATATTTGGGCTAACTTCACCCCAAAAATAAAATTTTAAATCCAACAGTGTTTCACTGATGGTACTTAGTTAGTAACCTAGTGTAAAGATTTATCCAATGACGGAAACTTCAAAGCAGTTTTATAAGTTGCTCTGGATAAGAGTGCCTGCCAAATGCCTAAATCTAAAAGTAAAATGTAAGCGACTCACCTGTGATAAGAAGTTTCATCTTGCTTCAGTGAGAGAACAGTTCTCATTCAGGTCCCACTGGCTAACAAATCTAAGCGGGCATAACAAGTGACCTCTTCCTCTAAATAAATAAGGAAGTAAGGACTGGGCTTTGTGTTTGAAAAATCTGGAAATTCCCCTCACATGGAACACAAATTCTATAATTACTGACTATCTGGTTTTCATAGGGGAATGGGTTTATAGATTGTATCTTGGCTAATATAAAAGTTATTACATTAAATGCCATATTTTAGATGTAGACATATTATATCAATTATATTTCGTTATATCAATTATAGATCGTTGTTTGCAGATGAAACCCATGTCCATTATTTAAGGGAAAATATTTCATTTTCATTTCCTTTTCTTGCTGTCCAATTTTCTTTCTTTTCTTTTTTTTAGGGACATTTTCAGTTGTTGTTTTTTTGCTATACACTGAAGACCTTTATTTGTCCCACAGCGAGGAATTTTTTATTTTTTTTAACTAGGTATTGAGTCTAACCGTCCACAGTTATCACAGACCATGTGTGTCAGTTCTCAGCAGCAGTGTCTCAATGTGATGAGATCTCCAGCCAGAAGTATGGCATCAGAATGAATCAGGCAGGTCCAGATAGCAAAAGGGGGCAAGACCACTGGTGTCTCAGAAATGCCATGTGTCGCTTAACAGAAACAGAGAAGAAATCACATTCTAGCTACATGAAGTCCTGTTATAAAGTATTGGAAAGGCAGGGTCATTCTATTTCTTTGCAATACATTAAAGACATTTTGGGTTGAGATAAAGGACTATGGTGCACAAATCTTTCTCATTTAGCAAAAATAATAGAATTATCTGTCGACCTACATGCCGCACCAGAAATGCCATTGTCGTTGACTTGCTCATCATGAACAATCTGATCATTTTTCCTGGCCAGACTCAATTCCCGTCTCTGTGTGCATGGAGTTCTCCATCTTCATGTTTTCCTAGTGCTTGGTGGGTTTCCTCCGGGTACTCCGGTTTCCTCCCACAGTCCAAAGACATGCAATTCCCAAATTGCCCGTAGTGTGTGAATGATTGAGTGTATGCGTGTGTGTCGGTGCCCTGTGATGGACTGGGACCCTGTCCAGGGTGTACCCTGCCATGTGCCCTAAGTTGGAGGTTCCAGGCCCCCCGCGACCCTGAATACAGGATGAGGGAGTGAGGGAGTGAGTGAATTAAATAGAATTAACCTTACCATGCCAATACTTTCTAAGGAGTTTATAGCTCCTATTAACAATAATAATTAAGTGTTTACTGCTGTAGCTTGTGGAGCCAGGGGCTGCTTTGACTGGTGTATAAAATGACTCAAGAGGCATTAATGTTGCACTGAAACATGTCTCCTCCTGCTTTATTTAGAGGAAGTATTTAGGTATATACATATGCAATAACAGTTACAACTGTCCTCACTTACAGCTCTATTCTCTGCTCAGGGAAGCATCATGGGTGAGTATATTACCTTATTAATATATATATATATTAAGGTTCCTGATTAACAAGTTTTGGTTTCTATTAATAGTTTAGTAGTAGTTAGTCATGTGTTTATCCTAAATTTTGGCTGATCCTGGCTGATCCTCAGTGATCTATGATTCTTTTTGTCATTTCTTTGTTAGCCTGCATTTTTGGAGACGTCACAAAAATCCAAACTACTGGGGCATCAGAAAAAACCGCTAGGCAGGACAAACTTACTGTAAAAGGTACTATAAAAGGTGTACACGTTTGCATGTTAGTTTTGAAAATGAACATGAGAAAAAGATTATTGATGAATGATTCCTTTCATAGGGGTGGATGCATCGTACAAACTGGCTGAGCATGATCTGAAGAAGATGGACCAGTACAAAAGCATCATCATCAAAGTCGGTAGAGCGAAGCAGATGGACCCTGCTGTGATTGCAGGCATCATATCCAGAGAGTCGAGGGCTGGAGCGGTGCTTGTGAATGGCTGGGGAGACCATGGCAACGGCTTTGGTCTCATGCAGGTAGGGTTAGAGTTAAACCCTTTGTAATGTAGTTAAGGTGTGAGATCTACTGTAACAGTGAATGTTACAGTAGTTAAACAGAGTGGCCATGGAGTTCATGGATTTTGATGCAGTGAAAATTAGAAAGGGTAAATCGACTCCAAAAGGTTATAGTCATTGTTGAAAATATAACTTGTGTAAAGCATTAAGGATTTTAATGATTTTTAACCAGTTCACTGGTGGCTAAGTGATTAGGACTTTTCTGAAATCAGAGCACTGGTGAATCCTTCAGCAATTTCCTTTGAATAAAAGAGTCATGCACAAATTTGATGAAATGAATAAGCACCACTATGTGTTCTTTAAGTATTTGGTGCAATTTATATGACTTTGCTCACTTGTATTGTCTTTAGGTTGACAAGCGCCATCACACTCCGAGGGGAGCCTGGAACAGCGAGGAGCATGTCACCCAAGGCACTGAAATTCTAATACAATCCATTCAAGCAATTCAAAAGAAATTTCCCAGCTGGCCCAAGGAGCACCAATTTAAAGGTACAATTCCATCAGTTTGTGGTCTATGTTACATTAAATGGTCACATTTATCCAGTTATCATTTCAGTTCATTATGTTTTACATTTAGCTTCCTCCTATTCTCTGCTGTTTCAGGAGGAATTGCAGCCTACAATTTTGGCCCAGGTAACGTCCGCACGTATGAGCGGATGGATATCGGTACCCCAGGAGATGATTATTCTAGTGACGTGGCAGCTCGCGGTCAGTGGTTTAAATTGCATGGCTACTGAGCAGTATTTGTCTTTTTTCTTTACACCTATATAACTGCTATGTTTTTTGCACATCTTTAAGCAACTTCTATAGCAACTCTACTTGCAGTGTTCAAATAAACCATATATCTATATAAATCAAATAAAGGTTTTGTCTGTATATTGGTCAATACTCGCTCTTTCATTCATATCTTTATGTTTCATACATTGGAGGAAACCAGGAATCAGTCTCAGAAAAAATCCTGTCTGTATGTCCATATGTCTGTATGTCTATCCAGATGATTTTGTTTTATAACCCTCATATGTTCCGAAACCAAGGTGCTAATCAATGCAGCAATTTTAAAGTGTCTCTATGCCACAAAACTCAGAGTTAAAAAAGGATACAGGATTCAAAGACTAAATGGGTATGTAACTGAAGGTCCATTCTACCTCTGCTGTGGCATGTGAATGATAAAGAACCTGTTGCCATAACTGAGGTAAATGGTTCTAACATTGATTTATCATTCTTGTCAGAAAAGAATGATTATAGAACATAGATCATGTGGCACGCGTGCTCTTCTTGTTTTGACCCCGAGCGTCACGTGATCACAAATGAGCCAATGGGCCTTCTCTCGCACCCTGAGGAATTGTGAGTAATCGTCTCCCATGCTGGGTCTCAGTGAACATATGTCACTCATATAGTCAACATCCATGCGCATGTGTACTGTTTACTATGACAATGTGATCATGTGTGTGTGAATAAAGCATTTTTTATTTTGTGTATGCATGTAGGACAACTTTCACATACACACCCACACCACTTTACCGAATTGAGAATTATGGTCGCAATCCAAGGTTCCACTATACTGTTTTGCAAGGCAATGCAACAATTACTCCATTTACTACGGTGCTTCGCTACACTCTCCTTCAACCTACCAATCACAGAAAAAAGTCTTCATTGTGTAAAATAGATTTATTTTTAAAGTATATATTGTAATATAAAATATATAAAATAAATACTTTTGTTACAACAATAAAGTTATTCAAAATTGCTCTCCTTTTGAGATTTTTCTATGGAAGCAAATTAGCATTATAATTACTTGAATTATATCATCCTTTGAAAAATACATTTTGAAATTTAATCACTGTTGAATTGTTAATTTTGAAATTTAAATACTACTGAATTTATTAACCTGAAATATTTGACTTTAAAAAGCATCATCTTTGAATTTAAGAATGTCACACGAAATTTTCAACAATCCATTTCAAGCTGTAAACTTCAGATAGAAAAATTCAAGCTGTGAAATTCAGATAGAAAATTCAAGCTTGGAAATTCAAGTACACATTTAATACAGAAAAAGCAATCGAGCCAGAACGGAATCCGTTCGTCAGTCACGTGACCCAGGGAAGCGGACGTTTTCGATACCGGTGTTATGCTCTAAAATGCCCCCCGCCACAAATTGCCCCCCCCTACATAATCTCTATCAAATATTATATTAGAACATAAATTCATAGGTTTATGATTGACATATAACAAATTAGACCTTTTTCAAATCAGATTGAGCTTGATGTTTTGTACAGACATGAAAGTGCACCTCATTTATTAGCTAACGTCACCTTCTTGAAACATTCTACTGATTTACACAGATTGGAGCTGTATTGCTAATGAACAATTGCACATAGCGTTAGAAAGTTGCCACAGATAATTGTGGACAGATATAGTAAATAAATACTGTAGAATTCCCACTCCTGCTATTTTGATGCATTTGTAGTTACCAGAGATTAACATGTAGGTGTGTATGTACTGTGAAATCAAACCACAGGCTATGACATCTTTGGCACATGACTGGAGGTTCTCCTTAGTTATCAAATGAACCAATTATATAATTAATGAATATTATGTTATGATTAATAATATGATTATTATATTAATTATAATAATTAACACATATTAACAATGGAGTGTATACTGCTGTAGCCGCTGTAGCCAGAGAGAGCTCTGACTGGTGTATAAAATGACTCCAGGTGCATTAATGTTGCACTGAAACATGTCTCCTCCTGCTTTATTCAGAGGAAGTATTAAGGGATATACATATGCAATAACAGTTACAACTGTCCTCACTTACAGCTCTATTCTCTGTTCAGGGAAGTAAAAAACACAAAAAAATCATGGGTGAGTATATTTAAGTACCTGATTAACATGTTTTGGTTTCTATTTAAATGCTTTATAGTTATCCATACTGTATGTTTATCCTAATTTCTGCAAAGCTCAAAGTGATCTCAGGTTCTCTTCGTCATTTCTTCAATTGTCTGCAATTCTGCATTTTCTGAGACATCACAAAGATCCAAACAACTGTTTTGACTGAAAATATAACTTGTGTAATCCATTAAGGATTTTTATAGCAACGTTTAACTAGTTCAGTGATTAGAGATTAGGAGACACTGAAAATCACCTGAGTGTTCTGAGATCACGGATGAATCATGAATCAAAATATTAAACTCTCTACAAGTTCATTTGAATAAAAGAGTCATGCACAAATATGATGATGTAAATAAGCACCACCATGTATACTGTACATAAAACTTTGGTGGAATTTATATGACCTTGCTCACTCGTATTGTCTTTTGGTTGACAAGCGCCGTCACACCTCGAGGGGAGCCTGGAACAGCCAAGGCACTAAAATTCTAACACAATCCATTTAAGCAATTCAAAAGAAATTCCCCAGCTGGCCCAAGGAGCACCAATTTAAAGGTACAAACTGACACTTTTTGATCTGTTATGCATTAATCGACAAACAGGAAGATGTAAAATTCAATCACAGGGACATCAGAGGACCACTGGACATCTGTACTATTGGACTTTCATTACCACAGATGGCGCTGTACATTTTTTAATTGGGGCTTATGAGTGAGCAAGTGAAATGTGCTTAATAACGCAATCTCATGCCTTCATTCTGCGCACTGCACAGTAATATTTTAGTTTGTTCCAAAATTCAAGAGTGGGCATTGTACATTTTTAAATCATGCTTATGAGTGTGCAATGTGTTTTAAAATGTACTGGTCAGTTAAAGAACTATGTTTGTCTGTATATAATATATATATATATATATATATATATATATATATATATATATATATATATATACACACACACACACACACACACACACGTGTATACCCCTAGAAACCCGCCTTGATTCCAGAGACTTTGTTTTAAGAGGAACTGCATTTCCCAGAATGCACCTCGCCTCAGGTGATGGGGCACTTACTTGAACCAAATTTACTATTAGTTTCTTATAAATAGCCTGCCTTCAGTGTTGTATTGTCTTGCACGATTCTGGTTGGTCTTGCACCTGTTTATGATGTACTGTTTCCCATGCTGCTGTGCACCTGTTTTGTTCTGTTTGTTAGCCATAGCTTCATTAGTTTGTTTGCTTTATGTTATTAAAGTTTTAACTTCCGCACATATACCCCATCTGCAGTCTTCTAATTGTGACAATATATACAGGTGCTTCTCAAAAAAAAAATTTGAATATCGTCGAAAAGTTTATTTATTTCAGTAATTCAATTCTAAAACTGAAACTGATATGCTACTGTATATAGATTCATTACACACAGGCTGATATGTTTCAAGGGTTTGTTTAGTTTAATTTTGATGATTATGGCTTACAGCTAATGAAAACACAAAATTCAGTATCTCAGAAAATTTTAATATGACTTAAGACAATATTATCAAAAAAATTCACAAAACACAGAAATGTTGGACTACTGAAAAGTATAAACATGTACAGCACTCAATACTTGGCCAGGGCGCTCTTTGCATGAATTACTGCAGCAATGCATATAATGATGATTTTTGTTGTTGTATTTGTTATAAGTAATAATAACAATAGCATCAGCACAACTACTCAATAATAGCAGAGGATTACAGAAAGCAGAATTTCCATATTTACAGGATGGAATTTAAACCCTTAAATTATCCCCCAGTTTGTTTGGATTACTTTGTGGGTTTGATTTGATACGTTTATTAAATTCATGTTTTTTTTATCATATGATTATAATATTCAGCTTAAGAATGGGAGCTGAATCTACTTCCAAAACTTATAGCCATTTGCTGAGGGTGCAAGAACGGATCATGATCAAAACTTTACTTGTATTCTTACCACTGTATAAACTATTCAAATAGGAAACATGACCAGACAATCCTCGTTCATATTTTATAAATGTAATATCACAGAATATACAGAATATAATACCAATTATTAGAACATATCCAGTCTTGTACAATAGAAGTATAACAATGTGCAGTTAGGTGTCTTCAAAATAAATTGCAAAATTGATCATAAGCAGCAAGCAAATTTTGTTCCAGGTAGCTTTGCTTTTTTTACATCATAGAGAAATGTGTTAACTGCTATTTTGGGGTAAAAAGTGACATATTATTTTGAAGTATAAGGAAAATAAGAAATGGTTTTCCAAAAGTTTTAGAAATAAGATTCTGATAAGGTTTGTGTGCCTTTGTATTCAGCCCATTTTACTAATTGCCCTCAGACGTCACCTAATTAGTAAATAGAGTCCCCCTTCGTGTAATTAAATCTAAGTATAAATACAGCTGTTTTGTATTTCAAAAGTCCGCACAGGTTTGTTAGAAGACAGTAATGAACAAACAGCATCATGAAGCCCAAGGAAGGTTATAAAACATATCCCAAGCTTTGAACATCTCGCTGTTCAATACATCAACCGAAACGGGAAAGACCATGGCACAACTGCAAACCTACCAACACAGGGTGACCCACACAAACTGACAGACCGGGCAAGGAAAACATTAATCAGTGAAGCAGCCAAGAGGCTCATGGTAACTATGAAGGAGCTGCAGAGATCCACAGATCCGGTGGGAGAATCTGTCCACCTGAATCTGTTTAAAGTTCTGCGTATGCCTCAGATAGCAAAACGTTTGTCTTAGAAATGGACTGAAGTATATTTAACTATGCCTGGTTACACCTGTTAGGAACCTCCACTAGAGGTCACTGTTCATGTCTGTCTGTCTTTGTGTAGTTCCTGTTGGTTGACTCAGTTTCCCAGAAGGCACCTCAGTCAGGTGATGAGGCTCACCTGAACTGAGGTGGCTCATTAAAACCTTCTATAAATAGCAGTTTGTTCTGGGAAACTGGGTCGAGCATTGTTTGTGTTTGTCTGTGGTTCTGATTGTCTGATGGTGTTTGTTTGTATTACCATCATGTGGGCATTCATTTGTTACTTTAAGTTTATATTTGGTTTGTTTTGTAACCTTTTGTTTTCAGAGGGCTCTAGTTTTGTTTCCTTGATCCTTGTGTCTGTGGATTCATGGAGCTGCTTTGTTCACTGTGTAGTTAGGCTGTGTCTCCTCCTGTGTCCTGTGTAAGTACTGTTTTGCCTTCTGGTCTTTTCCCTTGTATGTGTAGCCACATGAGTGTTTAGCCATTAGCAGGGTTAGCCGCTAGTAGGGTTAGCCCCTAGTAGGGTTAGCCTCCAGTAGGCTAATCTCTAGTGGGAGTGACTGCTAGTGGTTCTGGTCACTAGTAGGTTGGCCGCTAGTTTGGTATAGCCTCATGTGTGCCCTGCCTTTTGTCTTCCGGTCCCCTAGGTCAATACTAACCCCATTAGCCACTAACCCAGTTAGGTCAGCCTCCAGTGTCCCCAGTACAACATGTAGCTACTAACCTCACTAACCCAGCTAGTCTAGTTCCTGTCAGTCTCTGTGCCCCTAGCCCTGTCTCCTGTCTAGCCCTGTCTCCTGTCTAGCCCTGTCTCTCCTGTCTAGCCCTGTCTCTCCTGTCTAGCCCTGTCTCTCCTGTCTAGCCCTGTCTCTCCAGTCCCCAGTGCCTCCAGTCCCCAGTGCCTCCAGTCCCCAGTGCCTCCAGTCCCCAGTGCCTCCAGTCCCCAGTGCCTCCAGTCCCCAGTGCCTCCAGTCCCCAGTGCCTCCAGTCCCCAGTGCCTCCAGTCCCCAGTGCCTCCAGTCCCCAGTGCCTGCAGTCCCCAGTGCCTCCAGTCCCCAGTGCCTCCAGTCCCCAGTGCCTCCAGTCCCCAGTGCCTCCAGTCCCCAGTGCCTCCAGTCCCCAGTGCCTCCAGTCCCCAGTGCCTCCAGTCCCCAGTGCCTCCAGTCCCCAGTGCCTCCAGTCCCCAGGGCCTCCAGTCCCCAGTGCCTCCAGTCCCCAGTGCCTCCAGTCCCCAGTGCCTCCAGTCCCCAGTGCCTCCAGTCCCCAGTGCCTCCAGTCCCCAGTGCCTCCAGTTCCCAGTGCCTCCAGTCCCCAGTGCCTCCAGTCCCCAGTGCCTCCAGTCCCCAGTGCCTCCAGTCCCCAGTGCCTCCAGTCCCCAGTGCCTCCAGTCCCCAGTGCCTCCAGTCCCCAGTGCCTCCAGTCCCCAGTGCCCCCAGTGCCCCCAGTCCCCAGTGCCTCCCAGTCCCAGTCCCCAGTGCCTCCAGTCCCCAGTGCCTCCAGTCCCCAGTGCCTCCAGTCCCCAGTGCCTCCAGTCCCCAGTGCCTCCAGTCCCCAGTGCCTCCAGTCCCCAGTCCCCAGTCCCCAGCCTCCAGTCCCCAGTGCCTCCAGTCCCCAGTGCCTCCAGTCCCCAGTGCCTCCAGTCCCCAGTGCCTCCAGTCCCCAGTGCCAGTCCAGTCCCCAGTGCCTCCAGTCCCCAGTGCCTCCAGTCCCCAGTGCCTCCAGTCCCCAGTGCCTCCAGTCCCCAGTGCCTCCAGTCCCCAGTGCCTCCAGTCCCCAGTGCCTCCAGTCCCCAGTGCCTCCAGTCCCCAGTGCCTCCAGTCCCCAGTGCCTCCAGTCCCCAGTGCCTCCAGTCCCCAGTGCCTCCAGTCCCCAGTGCCTCCAGTCCCCAGTGCCTCCAGTCCCCAGTGCCTCCAGTCCCCAGTGCCTCCAGTCCCCAGTGCCTCCAGTCCCAAGTGCCTCCAGTCCCCAGTGCCTCCAGTCCCCAGTGCCTCCAGTCCCCAGTGCCTCCAGTCCCCAGTGCCTCCAGTCCCCAGTGCCTCCAGTCCCCAGTGCCTCCAGTCCCCAGTGCCTCCAGTCCCCAGTGCCTCCAGTCCCCAGTGCCTCCAGTCCCCAGTGCCTCCAGTCCCCAGTGCCTCCAGTCCCCAGTGCCTCCAGTCCCCAGTGCCTCCAGTCCCCAGTGCCTCCAGTCCCCAGTGCCTCCAGTCCCCAGTGCCTCCAGTCACCAGTGCCTCCAGTCCCCAGTGCCTCCAGTCCCCAGTGCCTCCAGTCCCCAGTGCCTCCAGTCCCCAGTGCCTCCAGTCCCCAGTGCCTCCAGTCCCCAGTGCCTCCAGTCCCCAGTGCCTCCAGTCCCCAGTGCCTCCAGTCCCCAGTGCCTCCAGTCCCCAGTGCCTCCAGTCCCCAGTGCCTCCAGTCCCCAGTGCCTCCAGTCCCCAGTGCCTCCAGTCCCCAGTGCCTCCAGTCCCCAGTGCCTCCAGTCCCCCTCTGTGTCTTAGTTAGCTCCGGCTCCATGTTTCCTCATCCCTGGTTCCCTGTGTCAGCCCCTGGTTCCCTGTGTCAGCCCCTGGTTCCCTGTGTCCAGATCCCTTCCTGTTCCTGTGTTTTTCCTGAGCCCTAGTTTTAGTTTGAGTTTGTTGTTTTAGTTCCTTTGTTCTGTTTTTGAGTTGTTTGTTTAAAATAAAGACTTTCTGTTACACCCCTCTGCGTACATGCCTACCTTCATGCCCACGGCAACACCATCAGCCGGTCTAGTACTACCACCAGCTAGACCCATGACAACACCAGGGCCAAGAAGTAACTACACATAGAAACAGACAGTCATACCCCACTTGCCATCACATTCTCTGTGCTCACTTTATCCCACTGATTAACATTATAAAGTTCATCAGCCAGAGTTCCAGGTGCTGCTAAATACACTGCAAGAAAATCTTAGGCTAAATGTTATCATTGTGTGTATACAGTATATCATCTTCAAAAGGACAAAAAGTAGCAAGGTCAGTAACATACTGTGGCATCCAGTATTACTAAAGTAAGACTCTGTAATGGCGATGACCTCACAATCAGAGGTGTGTGTGTGTACTAGTGAGCATTGATTTTAGATCATTGTTACGCATGATGGCACATACTGTATGACACATGATAGATTACCGATGGCACATTAGCCATTATTTTGGCATATCAGGAGATATACATAGTAGGGGTGAGCAAGTAGATTTTTTTTTGGTGCTAGTTTGGGGTCACAAGGTCACATGACCCTGAAGTCATTGAAAAAGTCTCAGTAAATATGTCCTAATTCCTACCTAATACCTATGCATTAAAAAGATTATTAATAATATTATTTTGGTCTCTCTGCCTTGTCGAGACTCTATACAGCAGGTAACTATATAGTGCCCCCTGGTGAATAGTAATAGCAGGTTTTAAAATAGTGATTTAGTGAAACATTTTTGATGTTGGAAAATTATTGCATGGTAAAAAATTTTTTTTTTAAAACCTGATAACTGTTGTTTCTACTATGTTTAATAGTGAAAGTAAGAGCATTTCCACATACGCAATGTGACAATGTGACATACATATACTACTAACTGCTCAAACACACACAAACTCTCTGTGCACACACGCCAATGAGATGCGTATATGCCAGTGTTTCATGCGTGTATTCATGAGTAAAGTTTCATTTAAGCCGTATACGGCACCTCATACATTTTCTTCACATTGAACCGGAGAAAAAACCCAACGTGTAGTAATATTGGAGGGGAAACATTGTGGGCACACAATTGTTGGGAAAAATGCCATAAACCTGAAGAGACTCATGAAGGCATACAATAAAAATTTCCCAGTTTTACAGGTAATTATGTTATCACATGTTAGCATAATTATGTTGTGATGGATTTTATTTTATTTTATAGTTAAACCATTGCCAAGCACATTAAGCTAATAAGTTAGCAAATGATCGGGAGCCATAGGAGCTATCCCTACAACATTCCATGTGTGTATTATATATATATATATATATATATATATATATATATATATATATAAAAAAAAGTTTCAAAACACTGTCCATACTACTCGAAATATGGACATGCAGCAGTTGTTGTGATGGTTAAAAATAAATATAATTAGCTGAAAACATCAGAAAAGACCTTTAAACTCACATTTTAACTCACATTTTAAAGTGTTAAGATAACTATTTAGTGAAAAACCTTGAAAGAAATATAATGTTAACTGTAGTGTTAATTAATCTTATTGCTAAAATAAGATTATTACATTGTTGCTTACATTAACTAAAAGTAGACTATACTTTTGTATAGTAAATGTAGAAATACTTTGAAAGACTTTGAAAATAGCTGACAAAATTAACACTAGTATCCATGGTGTTTGAAAAACTGAGCCCTAGCCACCACATCATTTGCATAGTCTGCCCCTGTAGTCCTGGCATCCATGTCCCCATGAGAGCAAACATTATCCTGACCGGCATTGTAGGCTGCAATTCCTCCTGAAACAGAGTAACACATAACATGCAAGAACTTTTACTGAAGCTCCTGTTTTGTTTAGTTTTTTTAGTTTTTTCCATATTTTAAATAATTAAAACCGAACAAATGTTCATATTACACAAAGATAACCAGAGTACATACAAAATGAACATTTTAAATGATGATTTCATTTATTAAGGAAAAAGACTAGCTATGTGAAAAAGTAATTGCCACCTAAACCTAATAACTGGTTGTGCCAACCCTGGCAGCAAGAATTGCAATCGAATGTTTGCAATACCTGGCAATTAGTCTTGCGCTGTGTAGAAATTTTGGTCCAATCTTCTTTGCAGAAATGTTTTAATTTAGTCACATTGAAGGGTTGAACCCATTTAAGGGCATGCCACAGCATCCAAATCAGATTTATTTCCAGATTTTGAACAGGCCACTCCAAAGCCTTAATGCAGGTGTGCTTTCATTGTACATCATCAAAGAGTTCTTGAGCTTGAGGTCACGAACTGACAGCCAGACATTCTCCTTCAGGATTTTTTGGTAGAGTGTGGTAGAGTGGTTGAATTCATGGGTCCATCAATAATGGCAAATTGTCCAGGTTCTGAAGTTGCTAACAGTGCCAGACCATCACACTACCACCACCATTGGTATGTTGATTGTTGATATGCAGTTCTTTTTATTAAATACTGTGCTTACTTTACGCCATGATTGAGTTGAGCTAGGACAATCTTAAACAGTTCAACTTTTGTCTCATCAGTCCACAGAATACTTGGGGATAATCAAGATATTTTTGCCAAATGTAAAATGAGCCTCTTTGCTTTTTTTGCGTCAGCAGTGGCTTTCCCCTTGGAACTCTCCCATAGATGCCATTTTTCTCCAAAATGGCCAACATTCTAAGCTTAACTTAGGCAAGTGAGCCCAGCAGTTCTTTAGATATTGTTCTGGGTTGTTTTATAAGCTCCTGGATGAATAGTCATTGTGCTCTTGTTGTAATTTTGCTAGGCTGGCCACTTCTGGGATTGTTCCAAAGTTCTCAATTTGTGGATAATGACTTGCTGGAGTCCCAAAGCCTTAAAAATGGCTTGGTAACCCTTTCCATACTAATAAATGTCAATTACTTTGTTTCTCATCTGTTCTTGAATTTCTTTAAATCGTGTTGCTTTTTGAGATCTTTTTTTTTTCTTCTTTTTTTCATGATTCAACAGGTCTGGCAATAATCATCCCTGGGTGTGGCAAGTGAAATTTAACTCACTTAGCAAGGGGACAATTACTTTTTCACATAGGTCTAGGTAGGTTTGGACTTTTTTTCCTTAATAAATGAAATCATCACCTTAAAACTGCATTTTGTTTAGTGGGCAAATGCTTTTTTTTCATGGCACTGTACCTGAGAATGTTCACTGGTTATGTCACGCCCATTAGTTAGTATGGAACTGGGCAAGTTTCAAAAATACCAAGAATAAAGGAAATTCTTAACATGATTAAAATAAACATAATACAGATCAGAAACCACCAAATACTACCAAACTTTGTAGTTTCATGATTCAATTCAATGCTTGTTCAATTCAGCGTATGCATCCAAGTATATTCATTATTGATAAAGCACGAGAGTGAAGGGGAACAAGAACATTTAAAGACATGAACTGTCTTTAGTTCGCTAACATTCTTGTTATTAAACGCTACTGCACTCCTGTGCCAGGCCCTGCATTACTAACCAGATGATTCCTTTGTCAGAAATATGTTTTAAAAAATGATGTCCTTCATTCCAAGTCCTACAAAGTGCTGACACCTGAGATTCATTCCATAAATGTTAAATAAACATTTGAATTCAGGCAAATCCATGCAAGTCCCATTGTAAAGTTTTACTACAGAAGCTATAGCATACATAAACGAGTATATTAACAAACCAGAAATATTATCCAAGCCATGCTGTAATGGAAATTTTATAAACACTTCCTGACCAATTAGAATGACAGGCCTAGTTAGCCATGTTAAATCAAAATGTCAGTTTAAGTATTTCAGAATTTTAAAAAGTGTTACAAAGTGGTTACATTTTAAGTGTTAACCAAAGATAGAGTACATTCAACCTTCTTTTATACAAATCTTATTACTTACTTTTCACAAAATGGAATCAGAAATTACACAAATGTGACAGTTTTTACCTTTAAATTGATCCTCTTTGGACCAGCTCGGGAATTTTTCTTGAATTGTTTTAATGAAATAGATTAAAATATCAGTAGCTTGGTGGATGTGCTCCTCACTGTCCCAGGCACCCTTTGGATTGTGGTAACGTTTGTCAATCTAAAGAAAATGGTATTACACATCATCTGCCATGTAGCTTGTTTTGGAGCAATATTTACTTGTATGTAAGGAATAGTAACACTAACGTTTAGCTCAGACAAACAAAATTTAACAGTTTTGCATTACACATTTTTTGTTTCAACAAACCTGCATGAGTCCAAAGGCGTTGCCTCCATCTCCCCAGCCATTAACAAGCCCTGATGTAGGCGATCCAGCCCTTGTCTCTCTGGATATGATGCCTGCAATGACCGCCGGGTCCAATTGTTTAGCTCTGGCAACATTCATGATGATGAGCTTGTACATGTCCATTCTCTTCAGATCATATTCAGCCATTTTATGTGAGGCTTCCACACCTTTTATAACAATATTTGAAGTATCACGTGTTATATTCTTAACATAAAAAGATACGTTCTATATAACATGTTACAAGATAGAATGAAAGTTAAGCGACAAACTGCTTATTTTTAAGTTGTCCTGGGAAGCTGTCGTGGAAGATGCTCCAGTTGTGTTGATATTAATGAGATCTCCAAAAATGCAATAAAAAAAAAAAGAAAGAATAATAATGAGAAGAAGCAGAAGATCTTTGAGGTTTCATTACCAATATGAAAGTTTTTGTGCAGGCTTAAATATTGCTAATACTCTGGTTTCACCCTTCAAGATGCAAAATGAGGGTTGTGTAACAAAATTTAGGTAGAGGCCCATGTTATTTGAGCAGGAATAGCATATAATATTTCTATCACATATAGTTGCAAGAAATGATGAGCGGGCCCAAGCATCCAGCGCCATTGCTACCTGGGCACACCAGAAAGACAGCAGGCACAGTGGGCACATGCATTTAAAGGGGATATCCCAATACCATTATTACATAATTTAAAAAAGGGGGAATTTTATGTTTAGACCTCCAAAAAGCTTGAGATGCTGAAAAAAACGTAATATAATTTTAAGACATCGTCACAGCTGACCCATTTGAAATATGGAAAGTCCATCTGCAGTTTTGCATCCTCTATGTTTTAAGATCACATAGGCCCGGTTTGGTGGCGATCATATAAATTCCCTAGGAGGAGTGTATCAAATTCATTCTGGTGCAGTTTGCAAACAACACAAAATAACTGACTTCCTGTTAAGTTGTTCAACTCATTGAGCTCTAAATGTATACTGGGTTTCACGTGCATACATGCAAGTGTATATGAGCCATGCATCAAAATCTCGTGTGAGGGCCCAGAACCACACCAGGGGCCCAGACTCTCAGGCATCCTAATGCAGAGGAGGGTAGTAACGAGTTACATTTACTCCGTTACATTTACTTGAGTAAATTTTTGAAAAGATTGTACTTCTATGAGTAGTTTTAATGCACCATAATTTTTACTTTTACTTGAGTAGTTTTGTGAAGAAGATACGCTACTCTTACTCCGTTACATTCGGCTACACTCGACATGTTACGTTTCTAACCATTTATTCTACACATTAGAGAATTGTGCAAGAGAAATGCAGCCAGTGGACCCATGTTACTGTGTTTCACCAATCAGGTGTAGCAACAATAATCATATAACATAAATTATACCAGCATATAGTGTGTTTTGGTCCCCAGCATACCAACACCAACATATGCTGGTATAATTGCTGGTCAAACTGGTGACTGGCTATGCTGGTCTATGCAGTTTTATTCTGTTTTAAGTTATTTCAAGTGATTACTTTTTTTTCAGTCAGTGTATTTATATAAAATGTTTGTTTTGTGTATTTAGACAACCCGATAGATATTTAATAAATGTAAAATAATGTTAGTAAATGCTTTAAATGGGTTAATTCTGTCTCTTGTACAGTATGTAACTACATTTAAAGATAACACTACACGGTCCAAGTATTTACAAAGAAATTAAGAAAATACAAGATAACGAGCTAATTGGTAGTAATACTGAGGTAAAATGGTAACTAATTTTAACCAGAAAAACCTTGCTGGTGGCCCAGTAAAATTAGCTATAACTTGTTGGTGAACTTACTGTATCAACACAGTTATCCTGGTTCACCAGCTAAACCAGCACCAGATTAGCACTAAGCAGTATTAAGCAGCACAGACCAGTGTATAAATCATGCTGGATTTTTCAGCAGGGCCTTCCGCTCCCTGTAATGCCAGGCCTACTCATTATTTTCATTATTTAAAAAAAATATATATATTTTTTTTTTTTTAAACCATTAATCTGCACGACCCTGACATGTGGTGAGATTTATACGGGGCGGATTTTCTGATTAAATAGGGGGGAAACACGATTATAACTATCATTTTTCTGCTACTGTAGGAAAATCTGATACGGTAAGATAAGCCGTTAGAACCCCGGACAATACGTTGCATATAAAATACAGAATGAAACTAAAGTTAAACAGAATAAAGATTCTTGTTTGTGTGAGTGTGAGCGCATTTATTTTTTACTCATCGTCTTTTCCTGATTGTCCTTGAGTTGGCAACAACAACAAAAAAATGTCTACGACGTGCTTGTAGCTGTGCAAAACAGGACTTCACTTTCACTTTCTCAGCGACCCCAAACCCACCGAGTCAAGCGCACGCACACACGCGCGCGCGCGGAGAGAGAGAGAGAGAGAGAGACTCGTGGTGAAACGGTGTGAACCAGAAAAAGTGTGAAGAGAAACAGTGGATTTAAATGTTCTGAGGAAATCGAAGTGAATCTGAGAAGCAGGTGAGTCATGGTCGTGGGTGTAAATATGGGTTGAGATCTCCAGTCATGCATGTGGTCTCTGAGGACATGGCATGTCCAGGATATCCTTTTTCATATGAGGGCATACAAAAAAAAAAAGGGGGGGGGGGGGGGGATTTGGATGATAAAAATCTGCTGAAATGTATTTATTCTTTCACACCGGTATCTTCTTTAATAGCAATAATTTACTTATAGTACCCCTTAAAACATTTAGCCATTATCTGTTTTGCTGTTTGTTTGTTTGTATATAAAAATGTACATGACTCAGGATTGTGCAATATAGAGGGTCACAGCCTTTTGTTCCATCACAAGATAGGTAAAATGATGAACTGAATTTGAGTTCATTTTAACCAACTGCCCAAACATTTAAAAAAGGGGAATGGATCACATGTTTTTATTCTATTCCTACAGTGGAAGGATAAATGTTGGTCAGTAGCCGTGGTATTTGAACAACTGGGCTCTGGCTACCACATCTTTGGCGTAGTCATTTCCAGTGGTCCCGATGTCCATACCCTTATATGTGTGGACGTTTCGTACTCCAGCGTTGTAGGATGAATTCCCCACTGAAAGAATAAACAGATAACCAGGATTATCAGTTTAGTTACTGCAATAAAAAAGGCATAGACTATGTTGATATGCTGTGTTACAAATGCACACTAATCTCGTGCCTTTACTGATTGATGGCTGGTCTACAGAAAAGAAAGGAGTTAAGTGTGTACTAAACACATCAGAACTCTGAAAGATACTAATTAGATTTGGCTTAATTAACTAACTTAAATGCAGAAACTTCATATGAGTCTCAGCTGATTTAAGACAGACATGAAAAAACCCAACTACCCCTTTTGGTCAATTGTCTTTTTTTGAATTTCAGTGGAGAAGAGATGCGCCTTGTCCTAGGACTTACCTTTGACCTGGTGCTCTTTGGGCCAGTTAGGGAATTTTCACTGAACTCCTCTGATTGAGTCAATCAGAATCTCAGTGCTGGTGATTGTCAATCTAGAGAATTTGGTGTTTTATATATATATATATACACATATACATACATCACTTCATAGTAAACTGAAATCTAATAGAGTAGCATGGTTAACCTGACAAATCAAGTAACCCTCATGAGTTAGAACAATCAATAATCACTGAAGGTGAAACCGTAGCAGTGTAGTAAGAGGTTCAGTTCCATCTGAAATTGCCAGAAGTAAACAACTGCAGAAAGAACAGCTAAGACATTATGATTACTAAGCAGTGCTTTAAACAAACCTGAATAAGTCCATAGACATTGCTGTGGTCTCCCCAGCCATCAACGAAAGCTGCCCCAGCCTGTCTTTGTGAGCTGTTTTCTCGGATGCTCCAGTCGTGTCAATTTTCATTAAGTCTCCATAAATGCATGACAGAGCTGACATGTACAAGATTCCCAGTGCTACAGAGACAGAAATTCCTACAGAGAAATTTATTCATGTAAGATGGAATAAAATAAATTTGGCCAATAAACTTTGTTCATTCTTTTGTTTTTCTTATTTTTGTTTTAAGAAAGATACAACATTTGAAACAACATCACACCCCGGACCGCACCACGCTCCCTCCAATCCTCCAGCACTGCTTCAGTCTCACCATCTCTCAGAGTTTGAGGAAGACATACATCTAGACGCTTTTCTGTTCTGGCACCTAGGCGGTGAAATGAACTTCTTCTAGATGTTCATACGGCTGAGTCTCTGCCAATCTTTAAACAATGACTAAAGGAACATTAAACAATGAAGATCATTGTTTCCAGATGGTCCATTATTTAAGGGAAAATATTTACTTTTCATTTCCTTTTCTTGCTGTCCAACTTCTTTTTAAAGGACATGGAGTTTCCTCCAAAAGTATAAGAACAGCAATGAATTTAGTTTATTTGTTCGTTTGTAGGCATTTGTGTGTGAGATTATTATGAAACAATAGATCCAAATCTTTCCTGACATTTAGATGTGTTAAACAACTTAGAACATGGCGCCATTGGTGGCAGATCACATAATTTTTATGTGAGCAAAAGTATTGAAGCAGGCAGTGCTCAAGTAAATTAAAGTCCATTGCACATTGTTGCAAAGGAGTTTTACATAAATAAAGATTTCAAATAGAAATAAACAAATGTTTACATGTATAGACTTGTAAGTTTATCAGTTTGTCCCTAATGAGCAAGCTAGTGGCATGGTGGCAATTACAAATTCTCTGAGATGACATGAGGAAGAATCCTTGAGAGCAACAAAACTCAAAAAGAAATCTACTGTATCATCACCAATTTCGGTGATACCACACTGAGTGACTATCATCTCCTATAATTGTGTGCAATAGGGTCAAAGGTGCAGTTTTAAAACATAATCTGTGTTTTAGTTCAAATTAAGTCATTTTCCTTGAACTTGTCAACTGTACAATGATGGATACTTGGGTACAAAACTGTTCACAGCAATTTCAGTCCAAAAACTATTCAAACACACAAGACTTCGAAGTCCAAAGGCCTCTCTATGAGTATTGAGTCAAACCATCCTAAGTCATCACAGACCATCTGGGACTGTCCTCAGCAGCAGTGTCTCAATGTGATGAGAACTCCAACCAGAAGCATGGCATGAGAATGAATCATGCAGGTCTGGAGGGAAAATTGGGTCAGAACCACTGCTGTCTCAGGAATGCCATGTGTAGCTCAATAGAAACAGAAAAGAAGTCACATTAGCTACATTAAGTCCTGCCATAGTATTGGAATGACAGGGCCATTCTATTTATATGATGTTTATATTGAAGACATTTTGTGTGAATGTGTATATGTGTGTGCCCTGCGATGGATTGGCACCCTGTCCAGGGTGTACCCCGCCTTGTGCGCTAAGCCTCCTGGGAAAGGCTCCAGGCCCCCTGCGACCCTGAAAACAGGATAAAGAGGTGAAAACAGTGAGACATTTTGGGTGAGATCAAGGGATATGCCACATAAATTTCTCTCTATCTCTCTCTTTCCCCTTGATCCCTCTCTTTCTATTTCAACACACACAAAATGAAAGTGTCAGGGTATTTGTACATCTGGGTGTGTCAGACAGGCAGAAAGAGATTTTTGCTTCATATCCCTCCAAATGTCTTCGATGTATGAGGGAAATTTTTGAATTGGCCTTGCCATTCCAATACTTTCTGAGAGGACTGTATGTAGCTAAAATGTGGCATTTTACCTAACCAATTATGATTGGCTACTATAACAGATGCTAGTCTAACATGAAATATATTGATACATTTGCTAATGTAGAAAAGTAACATTAGCAAATTAACAAAATTTACCTCAAAACCTTTTTCAAATTAGGTTGAGTAGATGTCTTGGACAGATGTGAAAGTGCACCTGATTTAATAAGTCTTAGCTAACGCCAACTTCTTGAAACATTTTACTGAGGAAAGGACAGGGACACTCATCCTTCCACATTGCTCTCTGGTACGTTATCCACGTTCAGATTTACACAGATCGCTGTATTGCTAATGACGTTGCATAGCATGAGAAGGTTACCACAGATTACAGATTTTGACACTGAAATTATTGTTATTTCAAAAGTAATATCAAAAAATGATAAAAATGGCAAAATTGAAACGAAAAATTAATAACTAATTATAGTAACTAAATACTATACAATTTCCACTCCTGCTATTTTGATGCATTTGTAGTTACCAGAGATTAACAGGTAGATTTGTATGTATTATAAAATATGTGTGCCGCAGGCGATGTCACCTTTGGCACATAACTGTAAATTGTCCTTATTTAAATAAAATATATAAAATAACGAATTATATAATTAATATAATTATTATATTAATTATAATAATTCATTCAATTGAGTGTATACTGCTGTAGCTGCCAGACTGGTGTATAAAATGACTCAAGGTGCATTAATTTTGGGGCGTTGCACTGAAACATGTCTCCTCCTGCTTTATTTAGAGGAAGTATTAAGGGATATACATATGCAATAACGGTTACAATTGTCCTCACTTACAGCTCTATTCTCTGCTCAGGGAAGTAAAAAGCACCATCATGGGTGAGTATATTTAAGCACCTGATTAACATGTTTTGGTGTCTATTAAATGCTTTATAGTTATCCATACTGTATGTTCATCCTAATTTCTGCAAAGCTGGCAGATTCTCTGTGTTTTTCGATTTGACTTTTTGTCATTTCTTTGTTAGCCTGCATTTTTGGAGACGTCACAAAGATCCAAACTACAGGGGCATCAGAAAAAACAGCTAAGCAGGACAAACTTACTGTAAAAGGTACTATAAAAGGTGTACACGTTTGCATGTTAGTTTTGAAAACGGACATGAGAAAACGATTATTGATGAATGTTTCCTTTCATAGGGGTGGAAGCATCGTACAAACTGGCTGAGCATGATCTGAACAAGATGGACCAGTACAAAAGCATCATCATCAAAGTCGGTAGAGCGAAGCAGATGGACCCTGCTGTGATTGCAGGCATCATATCCAGAGAGTCGAGGGCTGGAGCGGTGCTTGTGAATGGCTGGGGAGACCATGGCAACGGCTTTGGTCTCATGCAGGTAGGGTTAGAGTTAAACCTTTTGTAATGTAGTTAAGATGTGAGGTAAGAGGGGTAAGTTACAGTTGTTAAAAGGAGTGGCCATGGGTTATTTCATTTTAGAAAAACAAATCAACATGACGGGAGATTATGGATTCTGATGCAGTAAAAATGAGAAATTAACTCCAAAAGGTTATAGTCCTTGTTGAAAATATAACTCGTGTAATGCATTAAGGATTTTATAGTGATTTGTAACCAGTTCACCGGGGGCTCAGTGATTAGGGAAGATAGATACTAATTGGAAAACTGTTCTAAAATCAGATTATGGATGAATCCTGCATCAAAGTTTTAACCTCTTGGCAAGGTCATTTGAATAACAAAAAATGACGCACAAATTTTATGATGTGAATAAGCACCACCATGTATACATGGTGTATATATGGAAGACATGGAATTTATATGACCTTGTTCACTTGAATTGTCTTTAGGTTGACAAGCGTCATCACACCCCGAGGGGAGCCTGGAACAGCGAGGAGCATGTCACCCAAGGCACTGAAATTCTAATACAATCCATTCAAGCAATTCAAAAGAAATTCCCCAGCTGGCCCAAGGAGCACCAATTTAAAGGTACAAACTGCCATCGAGTCATTTTATGCATTAATTGACAAACAAGAGGTTGCAAATTTATTCACAAGTATATTAGATGAACACTATATGGATAGCAACTTAGACATGTTTAGATTTCTTAAATATACAAATATCATCAAATGAAGGGCAATTTGGATCCGATTAGTATCACTGCTGCCAATCAATACAAAGATCTTCTGAGTGGTAACTTTTTTACCCTCATTTAATTTATTACTGCCCTCCATCATGTTTCTCTCGTGTTTAGGGGGAATCTCAGCCTACAATGCTGGCCCAGGAAACGTCCGCACGTATGAGCGCATGGACATTGGTACCACAGGAGATGATTATGCCAATGACGTGGCGGCCCGGGCTCAGTGGTTTAAACGCCACTGCTACTGACGAATATTTGTTTTTCTCTTTACTTCTGCATAACTGCTATGTTTTGTGCACATATTTAAAAGCACACGTAATAAGCAACACAAGTAATAGCCAACTTATATACAGTAGCAACTCTCATTGCAGTGTTCAAATAAACCATATATAGATAAAATAAAATATACTATTTGTGACTATATGTATATACTCTATGTGACAGCTTATATTACATTATATACTATATCATTATTGTTGGTACAAGTTGGTATTGGGAATATGTCTGTCACAAAATGTGTTTATGTGTCAGTTTCTGTTGTATATTAGAATAAGAACTTTCACAAATACCTAATAGGTAACACTTTTACACTTTCACCATGTTGCCATATGTGAGCAATAATGACATTATATATATTCTCCTTTCTTTCTGCTACTTTTATAGCCTTCTTTATGGCCAGAAATTGGTATTTTTTCAAGTAATATTTTGTATTTGTGTTTGTCCATGTTCAGTTTCTGCTGTATATTACAAAAAGAACTTTCACAAATAACTAATAGGTATGCTTTTACACATTAATCATTTTGCCATAAATGGGCATGCATATATATAAACGAATTCTGTTTGGCCTGCCAATGTTTCCCGCTCCATGTAACAGTAGGGAAATGTAAGACAGCGTCATCTTTGCAGGTCATATTGTGAGGTAATAAAATATCGGCCAAAACATTGGAGCAGCGTTAGCAGCGGCAGCGAGTTGACGGCATTGGAGGTTCGAGGTTTGCAGGTAATGGTAGCATGTGGGTGTCAGGATCTTCGCATGGGTGGAGCTACGGGTAACCTCTAGTGCAGGGGTGCCCAAATCCAGTCCTGGAGGGCCAGTGACCAGCACAGTTTGTAATTCACCAACACCTAAACACACCCACTGAACCTAGTAATTAACAAATTAGTTAAATCAGCTGTGTTTGAGAAGAAGAAGCACCAAACTGTGTTGGACACTGGCCCACCAGGACTGGATTTGGACACCCCTGCTCTAGTGGACACATAAATCAAACACATCTGTTCTCACTTAAGCATTTTTCTCTATAAAAAGTATAGAGATTTGGCCATAAATGGCCAGTGTGAGCATTTTTTGCTGGGCATTTGAACATGCACCGTATTCCTTTTAGAATCATACACCATGATGAAAATAGGCGGCATTGACTCTTACCTGCTATGCGGAAGGCCCGGGTTCAATTCCCAGTGCAGTGCTGGTCCCAAGCCCGGATAAAATAAGAGGGTGCGTCAGGAAGGGCAACTTGCGTAAAACCTGAGCCAAGTTGTGTGTGAATCAGATGGTCCGCTGTGGTGACCCCTCAATGGGCGCAGCCAAAAGACTAACAACAACACCATGATAACATTTAAAAAATTAAAAAATACATGCATGCTTCATGGGCTTTAGGGAAAGCGCTGGACTAATGAATAAAAAAAAATAGCCTGGCCAGTAAATGTACAATTTATGAATTTTGAAATGGGTCTTGTTTCCCGCCTTCGAGTCTGTGCTCATGGGGTTTGCATGTTCTCCCGGTGATTGATGGGTTTCCTCAAGTACTCCAGTGTTCTCCCACAGTTCTCCCAGAGACATACAGATTAGGATATAGAGTATTTTCCTAGGCTCCAGGCCCACAGTGAAATGCGTTTTAACTGGCAGGTGGAGCTGTTAGGCCTTAGTATACTTAATTTAAACAGTTATCTGGCTCCATGCTGTCTAATTGGAGCAAATCAGTCGTCTTTCAGGTTTTGATGGATAACAGCTCGATCCTGCCGCCTTGTTGATCTTGTAAGTAGCATGTTTATATGTTTAGTTTGACCCCTTTAATGTTTTGGTGTTCTTTTACGTTTCACTGAGAGACTTTGTACATATAAAACAAACACTGCCAGCGCGGAGGAGACGGGCTTTGGGTTGGAAATGTTTGTGAGCGTCTGGTGAAGTCTGGTGGAGTTCTTCACGTGCGGAGTTTTTTAATTGGTGTCTCGCGCGATATGTGACCAGCAGCACGCGCGTCGAATACACCGACAAACAGCTGTTAAACCGTCAAAACTGTCAAGAGTCGGTTTTCGCGTGTACATTTAATTTGCATTAACATAGTGTGTGTGTGTGTGTATATAAATGTATTCAAAATATACTTGGACTATTTACTAACTTCCTGAGTATTTGGACTTGAAACGGTTCTTTCAGTAACAATGTAAATCAAACCCCCTTCCCCCCCTGATTTCATCACAAAGTCTAGTGAAGTTCTCTCAAACACACGTGTGTTTGTGTATCTGTGTGTGTGTGGAGGGGGCGCGGAGGTTGGTGGTGGTTGTTATCTATTGCCTAACTTCGAATCGATTAATCGACTAATAAAGTTTAAGATTACTGTCCTGTTCTTGCTCGTGATGTGAATGACTTCACTTGTTCCTTTCCTTAGAGCTTGAATTTGCCCTACATAATCCTATAACAATATCATGGTTTTATAGTGTTTACGTCAAGTAAATAATACTAAACAACCCATTGCAACATACAGTATCACTTTATTTGCATTATCTGGGTGAAGCCTATTACAAAAGGTGGCCCAAAAGTCTGGATCTGTAGATAATAGGCATAGGGGTTAGCACTGTCGCCTTGCACCTCCATGGTCAGGGTTTGGTTCCTGTCTGGGTTCGATTCCCATCTTGGGACTGTTTGCATAGAGGTTGCATGTTCTCTCTGTGCTTGGTGGGTTTCCTCTAGGTACTCTGGTTTTCTCAGATTAGTTAATTGGCGTTCCCAAATAGCCCAGTGTGTGTGAATTGAGTGAGTGTATGTGTGCGGCCTGCGATGGATTGGCACACCATCCAGGTTGTACACTGCCCTATGTCCCAAGTCCCCCTTGACAACACTGAACATTATCTAAAATTATTTAATGAGGATTCACACGGCGATGATGTCCTTCTTTAATTTGACCACCATTCTGAGACGATTCTGTCTTTGGGTGACAACAGAGAAAAAGGTCAAATGGTGTTAGGTCTGGTTTTGTTCTAATCTTTTAGATTCTAATCTTGTTAGAAGTCATTTTGGGTATGAAATAAAATATATCAGTCATCCAAAGTTTTGCCCCACCTTGTATTTATTACCATTATAAAGTATATTAGACCTGTAGATGCAGTACATTTTGTAGCCAGGGATGACTTTGTGAGTGACGAGTAGTCGTTTCATTATATAAATTTATGAATTATGCATTTTATTCCTTAATGTGCTGTATAAAAGATGGCAATGTGGCTAACCGGTTAGCCTCACTTCTTGAGGGTTTGGGTTTGTCTGTGTGTATGGAGTTTCATGTATTCCCCGTGCTTGATGGGTTTCTTCCAGGTTCTCCGGTTTCCTCCCACAGTCCAATGACATGCAGAACAGGCTAATTGGGATTCCCAAATTGCCAGTAGTGTGTGAACGATTGTATATGTGTGTGCACTGTGATGGATTTGCAGTGTCCATGGTATAGGCTCCAAGTCCCCCGCCAACCTGTGAACAGGATGAAGCAGTATAGAAGATGTGTGAGTGAGTGTTGTATTTATATTATCATCATGTGAGTTTATTAAAATTACAGTCGGATTAAAGTTC
The DNA here is from genome assembly GCA_013621035.1 of Clarias magur. Lineage (NCBI taxonomy): Eukaryota > Metazoa > Chordata > Actinopteri > Siluriformes > Clariidae > Clarias > Clarias magur. The sequence goes on along the minus strand of QNUK01000050.1, from coordinate 1,737,602 downwards.
TAAAGGGTTATTTATAATTGTTTTAGTTATTGGAGATTAAAGGTTGAAGATTTAGTTGTATAACTCTGATACGACTAGTTGTTATTAATTTCCACCACTGTCGTGTGAATTTTAAAAAATGGAATAAAGGGGTTCCTGGATTTCCTGAGCAACATGAAATCAAGTTTTTCTTTTTTATTATTTATAAGTCTTTTAAATTGAAGGAAAATCCTAAGCAGTAAAGAGTTTTATTTTGTAATCCAAAATAAAATAAAAATTATTGCTGTGTAATATAGTTAAGCTATCCTGTTAATTTGGTTCTACCAAATATTCATGGCACTAGTTTAAAGCTTATTAAATACACATAAGCCTGTTTTAAGTCGATAAAACCTGTTGTTTCGTAACCTAACTTTATTTGACCACTTGTCTTTAATAACCCTTTGTGAGCCTTGCAAAAGAGGGTGCTGCATTGTAAAACTTAGGGCACAATTATCATAGCATTGTCATCCTGTAAAATTTGGGGAGAGTACTTTCAGAAAGTGCCACACACAGTATGTTAAAGGGTCTGCAGAAAAGGGGGAGGTAAAGTTAAAGGCTCACACGCAGAGCGAAAGGGGGCTGGGGTGATTGATCAAGCTGTGCAAACTCCGCAGGGTCCCTTTTTTATGCAGAAGAAGGACTTGGATACATACACACACACAAACTGCTTTTGGCCTGTTCTCAGGTCGTTTTTGTTCTTACAGTAGGCTTGGACATAATGTTTAAACCTTCAGTTCATGATTTGTGAATATGACGACTGGTTTCATCTGCTTGGTGGACAGTCGTGCATTATTCCTTGTCTTTCCTATGCTCTTTTTTTTTTTTTTTTTGTCAGTTATTTACAGTTCGAGATACACGGCCTTAATTAGAGCCCAGGCTCAAGCGCGGCCTTCGAAGATGTGTTCCAGATGTGAGCTGGAATGCCGAGAGGTTTGCGAAGGAAAAGAAACAGCGCTCTGCAGGGGTGTACTCGAGAAACTCGAGGCAGTGAAAAGTCTCAAGGATAGGGGGGGATTTGACAGAAGTAAATGAAGAGGGGCCTCACACCGAGTCCAGTGGGACTCCATCACACCAAGATTTCAAATGGAAATGGCATTGTATATGAGGTTGTAGAGGATTTCATAGAGACTCTAGTTTAGAAGAAAAAGTTTAATAGTTTGTCAATAAAATGTCAGAATAGTTGAGTATTCTTCAAAACTATTTAAGACATACCTACTTGTGAAGTTCAGCCTGCTTGTTAGTTTTGCATTGAATAATGTATTCTTAAAGTGAAGACAAACTCTGTTCAGTATCTCAGAGAGTGTCTTCTTTTATTGCATTTCTTGGACACACTCCCAGAGAAATGAACCTCTGAATAAAAGCACATATGGAATTTTTTTTTCTTTTTTTTTTTTTTTTTTTTGAGGTGGGGGAAACCTTCCAGGAAATACCAACCTTTTTTTTTTCAGAGCTGACCAACATTCCACCAAGCTGAAAAAAAAAAAAAAACGTATTAGCAGGATATATGCTTAAGTTTCACCGAGGTGCTCAATTCATGTTCGCCAGATGTCTTTGGTGAGAAAGAGGAGAAGTGTCAGCTAGCCCGGATCACTTTTCTCCTCTTCATTCTCTTTTAGTGTAATTGATGAGCGTAAGGAGGATACGAGAAGAATTTTCACTTTCAGGTCTGAAAGAAAAAACTGCCTGAGAAAACTGGAGAGAAAAAAAAGGACGTGTGCTGTTATGTTTAAGGATTAGAGACTTGTATTTTGTGGTTTTGCGCCCTACGTATTATTTTTCTTTCCTAGTAAACGAGGACAGTTGGACAACTGCCTAGAAGATCTGGTCACCTCCGTCTCAGTTGGTGCCAGAAATCCCAGGAAAATGGAGGAAGACTTTTAAACAGACTGCAAGATGTGAAGCCCTGACCCGCCAGGTATGCTCAGGAAACCTGAGAAGAGGTGTCTTTGATGATGATAATTCGATTTTCATTCAGAAGAAATGAAATGAATACCATGATGCACTTGGGATCCAGGCGCTTACAGTTGTGGCAGGATTGGAATGAATTCATAGACAGGATGATGGTGTGTCTCTCTCTCTCTCCCCCCCACCTAATTAATACAGAACTCACTCGTCAACTTGGCTTTAAAGGCTTAGCTCGGTTAAAACAATAGCAGCGGGCTGTGGGGATTAGGTGACGGCAGCTAGGGGTGGAGAGAAAGAGGAACCGTGAGGGAGCGAGCGAGTGAGTGAGTGTGTGAGAGAGAGAGAGAAGGAGCATGCTCACTGACTGGGAGGCAGTTTCTTGGAGCACACTTTTACCTTGCCCTACAAGGATATTGCATTCTTTGTGACGGGGGATTCCTCTCAAAGTAATCTCTCATCCTTATTGCTCTAGATTATGCGTGTAAACAGGATTAATAATCCGGCGAGGCAGATTTAAGGATTGAGAGCCGTTCTTTTTTTCAACATCCAAAAGGATTTTCTTTCTTTCTGTTTCTTTCTTTCTTCTTTTTTTTTTTTATCACAAAGGATGCAATAAGGATAACTGCAGTGTCTTGCCATACATCGAGACCATGGCTTCATTTTACAGCTGCCTGCGAGGAAAGAAGTAAGTTCCTTAGGTTAAAGGGGCAAAGCAGAGTGTTTATTCGTTTATATATTTATTTCTGAATGCCGGTCTTGTTGTCTAGGGGGTTTATCCAGGAAGTTTAGGTCATCTTGACTGCTTGACTTGATGCATGATTTCACACTGAACTGTATAGGCATAATTAAAAATAATAATAAATAATGCACAGTTTTGCATGAATGATGATTCCTTCATCAGCAAAAACAGTGAAGTCTTATGGAAGAGGAGCCCCCAGACATGTACTTGTGTATGAAGAGAGCACCGCTGTGTGCTAGAACAGACCCATGGATTAATTAGTTCAATAAGAGTGTCTTTCTTCAGACTCGGATCTAATGGTTTTGTAGCACGAGGAACAAACACAACACTGTCCTTCAGTCCTGCTCAGTCGCCGAACAGCCTCTGGGAGAACGACTTGTTTATCAAACTGAAAGCATGTCAGCACTTATCATTTGTTTCTGCAGATCAGTTGTTTTTGTTGCAGTGCCTGAAAGAACAGGCGACGAAAAGTTAGGCCTTTTGTTGCGTATTCCCTTCGACTTGGGCGTGAAACGACACCTCACCTTCTGCCTCTGCCTTTTATGGTCGTCGCAAAGTTAAGGCTCGACTGTCCCACATCATGCCCAGTTTGGCACAGTGGTGTAGAAAACATCTTCTGGAACAACGTTCCAAAGTTCTCAGCTGTAGCGTCTGCACTGTATCAATGCTGGGGTTTGTTGATGTTTTTCATCAACTTGGTGGCGTCGAGCTCCAAAACCTCATACAAATGGACCAGGGATTTAAAAGAGAGAAGGATAAAATGGTTTATTAAAGCCACACACGGCTTTAAAAAGTTTTCTTTTTCCTTTCCTGTGATCAAAGACCAGGCTGGTTTTTAATTTCAAGGCCAACATTGTGTCAACGCTTTTAAACACAATTCAAAGATTTTTTTTTTTTAACCAACCGCTACCCCTCGCCATCCTATATACAGGGTCGCGGGGGGGCTGGAGCCTATCCCAGGAGACGTGTGGCACGAGGCGGTGTAAACCATGGATGGGGTGCCAGTCCATCGCAGGGCACAAACATACACACAGTCACATGATCATTCACACACTACGGGCAATTTGGCAACAACTTTTAGCCTACACTGCATGTCTGTGGATTGTGGGAGGAAACCGGAGTAACCGGAGGAAACCCACCAATCACGAGAAGAACATGCAAACTCCATGCGCACAGACCCGAGGTGGGAATCGAACCCGGATCCTGGATGTGCAAGGCGACAGTGCCTACCACTAAGCCACCGTGCTGCCTCATTTTTGTTATTATTATTTAAAAAAAGAAGCACTTCTGCCCTTTTGATGTGTTGCTTCCCTTGAGGCCGTATTTTGCCTAAAATCTAACAACGTTCTCACAACCAGACACCACGACTCCTGCAGAGCTGCCACTTTCTGTAAACTTGATCAAAACACCAACCGATTTTGTTGCACATGATGCATGTCTTGTGCATGATGCAAGATATGCAATTTGAAATGGCAAGACACTCTGTAAAGCCTCTCAAATTATAGAGTAACAGTAGTAACCTCAGGCCTGGAGATGATGAGCCCGTGAGCAAAAAATGACATGGTTTGGCTTGGAAACCCGAAAGGTCAGATGAGATCTCAGCATTTAACTGCAAGACTGTACGGAACAGTAAATAGTGGCTATGGTGGATATGGTGCCCGTAGGCTAAACGTTCAGTTTATGCGATCGTTCATTTTCATGTTTTCAAAAGCAACAGCAGAGCAAAGCAGCATTACAATCTTACCTCTCAATTCTATACATATTGGTTATGACGCGGTAAAGCAGCAATTCCAAATCAGGTGATTAAATTTTAATGTTTCGGAATCAAATCGAAGTAAACGTTACAATGTGTAGAATTCTCTAGCGCTTCGAGACTATAGGAAGAGAAATGCAGTTTGGAAAGACGTAACCGAGATAGTCAGTGATTTGTTCATGCTAGTACAGTAAGGGCGCTTTCACATTAGGGCCCCAGGATCGTTTCCGAGAATACTGGACCCCAAAGTTCTATTCATTTTGATTAGTGAGAATGCAATCATTCTGTGCTTGGGAACCGTTCCCAAGTCCGCTGCTAAAGGTGGTATCGGGAACAGACAGCGTACTTGGGTGTCAATCGAATCGAATGTGGAAGCAATCGTTGGCTGAGAACGGAAAAATATTGCTGTTTAGATACGATGTCATCAGTGCCGTAGGCTAAAGTAGCAAGGCACATGAGAGAGTTACGCTTGACATTTTTCCCGTAATATCAAGAACATTTCATAGTATAAAAGTTGACGTCCTTGTTCTCTTCTTCTCTCGCGTTTAATAGCGGCTCACTGACCAAGTCAGTGCATACTGCCACCTGCTGTAATGGAGCACGTAAATACACAAACATGTGCAAGAGCGATGTGAACGCTGGCCAGCGGAGGAAGGAAGGGAAGCAATGGTTCCTGAGCACGGCATAATTCAGTCGGTCCTAATCAGTTAGTGAAGAGAAACACTTTACCTATACTGATTCGTACAACAATTATATAAACATCAGGAACTTGTCACTTGCAGCATAGTCAACGTTAAACGAGAGCTCTTTACTCGTACTCTTTTGTATATGCCAGTCCCAGCATTCTTGATTCTTGATGTAATGGGGATAGCTGCGAATTTAGATATTGAGAGCATGTAGTTTGCTGACTGATTTACCAAATTGCCCAATCGTGTTATCGGCGTATAAAACAGTACCTGTGTGTTTTTAATCACGATGACCAGGCACAGCTGTGCAGAGTTTATGTAAAAGCTGTAATTTAATGTGTAACGGAATATATCAAAGAGTGTTTATCTGGGGGTATCTGAATGATCAGAAGCAGGGGCTAGATGTATGCGCTCACTGAACACTTTATCAGGACCATCTGTACACCTGTTCATCTAGTCAGGCATTTGTGTTGCGTCAGCAAAAAGGACGCATTCAGATATAGGGCAAGAGCTTCTGGTACTGTTCACATCAACCATCAAAATGTGGAACTAATGAGACCACCGTCAACATCCTCAGGTCTGTGTATAAACATACTCTGTTAATGAGAACGGTTCGAGCTGACAGAAAGGCTAAAGTATCTAAGCTAATTACTCCGTGAGTGGTGAGCAGGAAAGAAAACAGAATGCCAAACATGTCATGTATCTTGAGGCAGAAGACCAAATCAGGCAGGAGCACAAAGCTGAGGTTGCAATGCGCACAGGCTGAAGAATCTCGACTTCTGCTGAAGCACAAAGGTGGTGGGTGGGGTCAGAATTAGTCAGGAACTGCATGAATCCATGGTCTCAACCTGCATCATGTCGATAGTCCAGGCTGGTGGACTTGCTGGTGTGATTGTGTCAGGAAGCAAACATTTTGGCTTTGTTAATGCTCACTCATCATCTATATCGCTTAATCCTGTATTCAGGGTCACTGAGGGCCTGGAGCCTATCCAAGGAGACTTGGGGCACAAGGCTGGGTACACCCTGGAATGGGTGCCAATCCATCGCAGGGCACACATTCACACACGATGGACAATTTGGGGAACGCCAGTTAGTCTAATCTGCATGTCTTTGGACTGTGGGAGGAAACCCACCTTGGAGGTGCAAGGGGACAGTGCTAATCATTACACCATCGTGCCGCCCTTTGTTAATGCTAATACTTACTATTAATCAGTTGATCAAACACCGCAGCCTATATGAGTATTAATGCTGACCGTGCGCATTCGTTCAAAGCCACGATTTACCCACCATCTAATGGCAAAAAATGGTTTCACGAGCATGATGATGATTTTTATGTCCTTCAGTGGCCTCCAAAGTCACCTGATCTAGAAAGTAGAAACAATTTCAGGCAGAATTGGGGCTGTTTCGGGAGAAAACGGAGGCTGCTGATGCGAAGCATTGCTCTGTGAATGTTTATCCAGAACTGTGATGGCCAAGATGTACATTCACCAGAGGAAGTACATATTAATCACATGAATTGATAATAATGTCCACCACTGATTATCAATATAGCTAGCCCAAGTATGTTGAGCTAGTTGGATGGTTATGCGTGTTAATACAAATACAAATGCGTATAGAAAAATCCTGCACAGCTGGTTGCAATCCATATCTAAGAAAAAGTATGAAAAATTATAAGCTAGTTTGCAATCATTTTGGCTTAGGTGCCCAGGAGAGGTTTTTGGCCACCTTTGATTATAATAACAATAATATAAATAATGTCTACATTTACAGAATTTAAAAATTTGTGATAAAAATAAATTATTACATTTACTGTTCACCCTGTTAACGTTCTTCTACTCTCCTGCTGTTCTCTAACACCATTAACGACTGTACGATCTTCTCCTCTTTCCTTCCTCCATATTATTCCCCACACTTTCCCCCCGCCTTTGTGTTTTTCTCCTTTTTCTTTCTTTTTTTTCCATCTTTTTTCTCTTTCCTCTTTGTTCCTCTGACTCCATGAGATAAGAGATGAAACGGCGGACGTCTTCAGCCAGCTCTAGCACTGGAGGCTCTCCAAGGTCAGTTCACGAGCTGCTGCGGGGAAACGAGCTAGAACGCGATTCTGAGCCACAGCTTGAATGTTTCATTCAGTCATGGGAACGCCCTCTCGGATACCTGGGTAGGGTCAGAAGTTTAAGTAAAGTGACTGACTGGCAAGTTTAAGAAGGGATGATATTAGTGTGAAAGTGACATCCGGTAATTTGGTTTAGTGATGTTAAAAAATAAAAAAAACAGGATGTTGCACAGTCGTGCTCTCGCGGACATTCACATAAAGTCTTGGCCACAGTGACCACAGTCTAGTGTATTTGTGGAGGGGGGGGCGGGGAGGCCGTGCTGTTTTTGAAAACTGGTGATCTGTAGTGTAGTCATAAGTGTCTCAAGCTGTTAATAACATTCCTGATGTCCTGCAATAAGGTGCTTGCCTAATTTGACACTGTTTATTCTCCAGAATTAAGACTGGGGCGATTTAATTTCGTCATATCCTTATTTAGATGATAAGCAGATGTGACATGAAGCACTCTCCGCAGTGCCGGTCATCATGCGATGCACTGATCTGTAGTTCAGCATCATTTTATTTGCTCATGGGACATTGATGCCCATCTGTGAAGCAGACGTTCGGCATTTCCTTTGGGAGAGTAGATCTGATGTCTAGGGGTATAATTTGCCCTTTTGTTCTGGGTTCAGTCAAATTTATCCCAAAGTTATAAAATAAAAATTCAAGCAAAAAAGGGAAATCATTCCTCATGTTTTATCTGATGACGGAGTAAATCTAGTTTAGAACGGCCAGAGTGGAATGTTCTCACTCGTTATGCAGACTGTAATTGTACTTTGTGAATAAATCACCGTTTTTGCTTTGTTATGTCAGGATTATGAAGCATAATAAGCTTGACGTGTTTGGCAGGCATATCAGAAGACTTTGAATACTTTCTAAGCTAAAAATTCCCTTAAACGTTGGGATTTTGGGACTTCAAGGAAACTGGAAGTTGTAACCGGATCACTGTACTGGTCCACCAAAGAGAGAAAGAGAAAGCTGTTCACCAGGTTCACACTGTTTTCACAAGGTTAACCAAAATGCTCCAGCCTGGTTGTAAACATGTCCGATCTGATAACGGTGTTTGCTTGAGGGGTGAGACTTGCTGCTGTAGCTGACTCAGCCTGGTATATTTGCTAGACAAACACTTGAGATGTGCCAGCTTTATAGCAGAGCTATCGCAAGCCAGCAGGCTTTTTTTTGTTGTTGTTGTTGGTTTAAAGCCATGTCTTTGTTGTTTTCCATTGCTCTAACTTTTAAACGATTCTGTTTCCGAGTGCCAAGTATCGATGTTGGGGCCGATACTGGTCTACCACAGTTGATTGATAATGAATTGGATTTCCGCGAAGCTGACTGATAGAAGAAGCTATGCTTGTGGCATTTTTGCGGATCAGAAAGTCTCACTATGGGGTATTTGCCGATATTCAAGACTCTGATATTGGCGTCCCAACAAAAGATGATGGCTGGCGCTGTTCCGAACCTCCCAAGAGCCATAAATGTACAGAGTGATCGAAAAAAATACAGCAAATAAATCGGACTGTGGGGTTACTGTGACGGCAGGTCATCCTGTACAGGATGTAGGTGGATGGAGGCGAACATTGGTTTTCCTGTTAAGTGATGATTGAGAAGGATTAGGGAGGAGTAAATAGAACACTTGCTGAAGTAAATTCCATGACTGTTAATGGATGTTTGAATAAACTTGACATGCAGGATTTTTGGCCTGAATTCATGGTTGGGTTCGCCTCTGGGAACCCTTCAGGAATAACGAGCCAACGCGAGACGTAAATGAGTACTCGTCATTATCCTAGGCATCCAACAGCACTGATGCCATTTCTCCCATTCTGAGTGCAATCATCTGTGTGGATGCATCCCCGTTACAAGGATCCACCGAGCACGTGTAGACATGTCAAGCAGGGCTGCAAATTGTCTTCACATCCTGTTTAGCTTTTCCCGTCACAGGCCCGGCTGCCAGCTTCCCCACAGAGCACTGGAGGATCTCCACCAACGAGCTTAATTAGGAACAGCCCCCCGAACCATTCCCTCGTCCTCATTAGGTTCAGGATGTACACGACGAGCTCAGCTGATCAGGAATAGACAGCACTAGGCTGCCGAGCATGTGTCATTGTTTGGCGAGGCCGGGTTTCGCAGCCTGTAATCTGCAAGAGGCAGCATCTGCTTATCAGGGCCTAGCGTCGTGCCAAGGTCTGGGCGGTGTTAAGCCTCTGCCATCAGTTTAGTTACCATGTTGTAATGGCCTGTGAGAACATGACAAAGGACAAGCTTAAAGTCTTTATCAGGAAGACTATTTCCTTGTGATTTGCTCTTTAGCTCGGTCGATAAGTTCCCATTGAATTAATTAAGACGAGAACAAAAACGCAGAAAGGACTTTCTTTTTTTTTTCTGTATGTCTGAATATATGGATTTAGCTTCCAGCTTTCTTCCAACCAACATTCTTTGCTCTTGTAACACTAAAAAACAGCATTCATACGAAAATGTCCAGTCAGTAACGCCTTGTTTTTTTTTTTGTTTGTTTGTTTGTTTGTTTGTTTTTTTCACCTTTTCAGCAACGATTGCGGCATTATGGATTCAGGATCTTCAGATGCCGCCGCAGCGCCCGAATCATCAGATGCATCAGAGGAATGCCCAGGTAATGCCCTTTATTATTGTGTGTCTTTTTAAATCTCAGCTGCACCTAAAACAATGCGAATTGGAAATGAATTACACCGGTAACTTCAGTCAGTTACTCTGAAACCGCTCAGCACATGAATCATTTACAAATGAAGGATTACACCGAGCTGGACTTTGAGAACGCGCACAAGCTACTTGTTCTCACTGGCAGGAAGTCAAGTTGCTTAGAGACAAAGGCAATGTTTTTTCTTTTTTTTTTTTCATCTCCCACAAGAATAAGCTTTCTGCTACCCCATACTTGACCCTTTCCTCCAGGGTAGTGTGGGAAGACTGAAGTCCCAGACTACTAGCGTCAGATCCACCAGCGTTTGCGTGCAAAAGCACGGGTTGGGCATTTCCTAACAGAATGGGCACCGCTGAAAAGGCAAGTAAACGCAGGTGGAATACATGTGACGTCAAGGTTAAGAGACGGCAGCTGGCCGGTTTGGCAGCAAGCCAGTTAACTAATCCTCTGTGTAGCATGTAGCGGAATAGGTTAGAGTCGAGAAATCATTAATCAGGAGGCCCTAGAAACTTGTTCATTTCAGATTGTTCATTTGGCATCCTAATGTGATCCTTTTGTATGAGAAAACAAAAGGGAAGATTTATAGTGATGGTGCAGCTTGGCCTAAGTGACGCAAAAGCATTTTTCTTGTTCGACATTCTGAAAAGCATTTGGGATATCGTCAACAGATCCCGAGTTTGGATCCCAACAATGCACAGTAAGACAAGTGAGCATAATTGGCGGTGCTGTCTCAGTGGGAGAGATCGCATACTCTTTCTGTTCCTGTGAATCACGCCAGCATTAGTCAATAAGCACAGTAAACTGATGCGACTCTCTGCCATGGTAAAGTAATTGAATGGTGCCAAAGGTTTGAAGACGGCCGTGCATCTGTGAAAGGCGAGCTGGGCGAGACGAGGTGGCTCGGAGCCCACTGCAGGCGTTCCCATGAACATTTAGCGAGTGGAACACCTGATTCTTGGAAATCAACAGAAAACTTGTCACCAACTTGTGGAAGAGACGCATCTGTCTACACACAGTGCTACTTGATCACCGCTTGCATGTTACAGGATCTCTGTAAGATGAGCGTTCTTGCCACATCCACTGTACAGTCCAGACCTCGCTCCAAGCCATTTCCATATGTTTGAGTCGTTATGGGAGTTCCTGGGAGGCCAGCATTTCAGAGATGAAACTAGGCACTCCAATCATGGCTCTGGCATACTGACATCTTTCTACCTTGATGGTATCCAGGTACTAGTGAAAGACTGGGATTAAGTGCATTGGTGTAGCAGGAGATTTTAACTCTCATAACTGTGTTCTGTTATTCTACACAATCAAAAGTCCCAGAAATTAGGGGAAAACCAATAAAACGTTATGAATTTAAAACCATCCTAAGAACAGTTGGACATTATAATGTGATGTGGTATCATCAGATCTTTTGGAAAATATATCCAGAGTAGAACACTACATAGTTACATGCATTCCTGAGTGCATACACATGTAGACAACTCATGGTCCCTCTTACATTAAGCATCTATGTTCACAAAGTCTGCCCTTATAAGGACAAGTGTATATATTAGTGCTCATTGTAGAATAATTAGACGATTGATCATTGAATGATGGGAGAGGGAGAGATGGAGCACTCATTCTTTGTCTGTTGTTTACTGTTGTTAGACAGGCCACAGCTGGATGCTGCAGACTCTGCCAACATGACTGCAGCATGTGATGTGTGTGTGAGAGCAAGCGAGAGTCAAAACAAAAAGGGAACTCTATTAGAAAAATGCAGATGTCTCAAGTAAATATTTTGAAATGGTGATAAAAGAATACTCATCAGTTTAAGGGACTTAAGGAATATGGTTCTATGTGATGCATTCAGTTACTACAGTTACCACAGAGAATAATGTCAACATGTTTTTTTTTTCTTTTTTTCTGCATTTACAAAAGAACAGGCTCACAACTCAAAGTCGTTGAGCTCGGTTATTGAATTGAAATTTATGCAAAACACACTTTGATCTTGATTCTTTCAGTCGAACATGTTTGTGGAGCCGTTTCAAGATCGTTTGCTTTTGTCTTTTCAATCTAGTTATGTACAAGTTTCCAAAGTCAGTCAAACTGTTGTCCGATGATCCTTAAATGCAAAATTCCAATTTAGTTACTCAGTCTAATTCTAGGCGGCATAGTGACTCGTTAGCACTCTGCCTTGTACCTCCAGGGTCTGGGTTCGATTCCCATCGCTCGTCCGTGTGCATGGGGTGTGCATGTTCTCCCCATGCTTAGTGGGTTTCCTCCAGGTACTCCGGTTTCCTCCTGAGTCCAAAGACATGCACATTAGACTAGTTGGATTTTCCCAAATTGGCCACAGTGTGTGATCCAGCACTTAATTGCAGTACATTTGGTCAACATCTCAACTAGAAAAAATGGGTAATATCCAAGGATAATTAAATACATTGACACTAAAATAAAATGTAGTTAAATATATAATTTACACAGAAGATGAAACTATACAATGGGAAAATATTATAAAAGAAATGTACAGAAATGTCTAGAGAAATCTAAAATATACAATCTTAAAATATGATGGAGAGAATGAGCAGTACTGAAATACATGAAAGTTTTGTGTTATTTGCACTTGTGCCAAAGTTACTGTAAAACCACTGAAGCATTCCTGTAAGATTAGTCTAGTCAGTTTATCTTACAGCACTGAGATTATGGGAAAGTCCTGACATTTCCTTCATTCGTCTTCAGTGAGCACTTCAGGGTAGGTCAGGGTTACTGTGAATCCAAAGACTATCCGAGGAACCTTTGTGTTAGGAAGGAACATACTCTGAGCAAGATGCAAGTCTATCAAAGGGCCCCATGCATGCACGCGCGCACACACACACACACACACACACACATTCACCACACACCTTGGGGCAATTATTTTACATAACCAGTCCTACTTCGAGTGTTGTGGTTTTAGGAGGTGGGTGGAGAACGAGGAACCTGGGAAGAAACCCACATCGGCAATCAGTTGTGGCAAAGCTAAATAATGCACCAATGTGCAGATCGAAATAATTTGGTTAAGTACCTTTTTATAGACTTAATCAAGAATTAACAAGTGAAAATCCTTTGGTTTGTAAATAGCTATACCAGCTGGATTGAAAGGTTAAATGACTGCCTTGGTTTCCAAACTATAACTAAGCCTTCGTCTGAGTGTGTAATTAAATGTAAGTTGTTGATTAGAGTCTTGGTGAGGTATCTAGTGTTTATTTATAGCTCCAGTCACCAGGCTCTTGGTGTATCCAACAATCTGTCCATGCATCATGTCCAGGAGAGACCCGTCCCACCCACTTTAAAAGGTCTCTGTGTATGCTGTAATTGTCCACACTATAGTTCAATGTTATTTAGATTGAATTGGAGGAAAGGTTTTTAGGAATGTTCTGACATTTAAGGACTTCGGCTCATAATCTTTGCTATGAATAACACGTTGTTTTGGTGTAAGGGTCAACTAGCAGAGTAATTAATTCATTCAGTTCAGAATGTATACATGAGCGTGTGTATGAAGTCCGGCGTTGGGATAACGTTCAGTCTTGACACGGAGTGATAAACTATGGAAAGTTAAGTGAAGATAACCTGGTAAAGATGTTTCAGCTTTGTGATATTTTCATGGTACAACCTGCATAATTTGGGATTACAAAGACAAAAGAATTGACATCCCTGACATCATGATTGTTTAATCTTAGCAAATTTAAGTACAAGGTTACACTAAAGTTTAGCTTGTTGATGACTTTGGCTACTATTTTAAACAAATAACAAAATGTCATCTAGAATGCTAGGAAGACCGGTTGATGGTTACAGAAGACTTGAAGCACAGTAGGGCGATGTTCTTAGCCGCAGTCAAATTTGAATGGTGCAAACATGTTAAAAAAGAAGGCAGTACATCCATGAATGGCGGTTCCAGCTGAGGTCACACGGGGCCCATTGCAACACCTGAAAATTGATGGATAACTTGTCTCCAACTTGCAGAAGAGACGTATTTGTCTGTGGGATCTGTACACACAATCATTCCTGAACACCACTTGCACATTATAGGAACTTATTGCAACATCCCCAATACAGTCCTAACCTCACTCCAAGCTATTACTACATGTATGGACCATTTAAAGAAGTTCCTGGGAGGCCAGCGTTTCAGACATGAAGCCTGACAGTCTGATCATGGCTCTGGCGTGCTGAGAAAACATTCGCTTCTAGTGAAACATAGGAATGGGTGCATTAGTGTAGCGGGGGATTATATAGAGAAATAAAGGGAGTTGTTGCTCAAATAACAGTGTTCTGTTATTCTGCACAATCAAAAATCCTGGTTTGATTTGAACACCCCTCTTATTTATCTTATTATTTTTCACCAGGAACGCAATATTTAAATATTCCTCTCAGTAGTTTATATTTATAAATAATAAGTACAGTCATGATCAGTATGTACAAATATATATATATATATATATATATATATATATATATATATATATATATATATATATAAATATTTTTTTTTTTTTTTTTTTTCTTGTCTTGTAGCTGTGTGGTCCTCTTATAAAACAGTATGCATGCAAAAAGGGCTGGTTTCATTTATTTGACTTTCTCAATGTACTCTCGGACCGCTATAAAGGGATTCAGATAGACTTGCACATTTTTGCTATTGAATGATCGAAGAAAAAAGAAAAACATGTTTTCTAAATAAAGACTGAGTACATCTCAGTATTTCATAAAACATGCTAGTAAATGGAATATGCCTTCCTGCAAAGTTAGCATGTAGTAAATAAAGTGTTTTGTTTGTTTTGTTTTTTTTCACAGCAGGAAAAAAGAAATCCAGGTTCCAGACATTTAAGAACTTTTTTGCGAAGAAAAAGAGGAAGGAGGTCGCAGGTCCAGGGGCAGAGAGCGAAGTCCAGTTGAAGTCCAGTCAGTCCATTGAAGATTTAAACACCGCTGAATCAACTTCCTTCCACACCGACAAAGACGGTGACTCAAGGTAGGAGCAGGATAAATAAACGAATGGGAGGCAATTTGGGAACACCATTTGGGTTAGCCTAATGTGCATGTCTTCAGACTGCGGGAGGAAACCGGAGTACACAGATGAAACCCACCAAGCACTGGGAGAACATGCAGGAGTTGGAAGACAACAGTGCTAACCTCTATGCCACCTTCCTGTTTTTCATAATAAAATAGTTAGCCTAAAGTATGACTTCGGCTTCTATTTTGAACAATTAGCATAATGTCATCTAGCATGCTAGGAAACCTGGCTTGTAGTTTCACTAAAGTTTGCTAGCATGCTATTGACCTTTTTTAAGCACTTGAGGAACATCCTCAAATCAACTGAAATAAAACAACAACAAAAAAAGTAAGTTAAAAATCAACTAAAATAAACATGATTTGATGTAATACTTCTTATAGTTTTGGTTTTAACTCATTTGTTAGTAAACTTGATGTCCTTAAATGAAATAGCTACTGGTACTGAGTGATTGTTAGCTAAAGTGAGCTAGCAACTTTGTTTACACAGCTTCCTAGCTTACTGTAGCTAATGTCACAACATAAGAATGTAGCTATTTATTTTCCTTGGTTAACGTGACTTTGGTTAATTTCAATCAAACAGATTAGCATTATTAAAACCGCTAAATCCATTGTCTCTTAATTTAGATGACTATTTTTGGCAGGGTTTTGAGGCAACGTGCTGTGTGTTGTGTTTTAATTTGCACGTTTGGATAAACCCAGTTGGAGGTGAGGCCTCCTATAGAGCGTTGGCTTCTTGTATTACATTAGTAATGTGGTATTTGACTTTGCACTCTCTCTCTATCCTAAGCTATTGCTTGCATCAGCAACACACACACAAAGTCAACACACAAAACGATATTTAAAACCGTTTATCCTGCTGGAAACACACACACACACACACACACACACACCAAAACAGCAATTAGACATCAGAACGTGGATCAGCTCAGAGTTTCATACTATCGCTCCACACTGAAACTGGAATTATCTGCTCTGCTCTGCTGCTGCTGCCGAGACGCCTCCAGTTTATTTCTGTACCGAGTTCAGACATGTTGCAGGAAATTAGCCAGGATTTCCCCTGGCATGATCAGCTGTGTAATAAACATAGTGTTTTCCTCCATGTGAGAGGAGGCAAAGTGGATGGTTTTAAAAAGCCAAGGAAGCCAGCAGAGGAATGGGGGAGAATGCACATCGCATCCCACACACTAAATATCAGGCCAAAGATACACACAAAAATAAACCATGCTTATGAAAACACATTTCACTTTTTATCATATAAGGCAATGACCGTTCTAATAGTTGACGATGCAATTTAAAGAAATACTCCAGCAAATTTCAAACAAATCGTGATCCATTGTGTCTGTAGCATGTGTGTGGTTACAACAGGCTTTAAAAAATGTCACTTTTCTAAAAAGTATGAAAAGAATTGAAATTTCTTTAATGAAGATTAAAAGGCAGTTATTGAGCTTTTGGATTCCCAGTTCTGATTGGTTGAAAGCTGTTCAGTATAATTCAAATGTTGGAAAAATAAAGAATTGAGGTGTTCAAGTCAAACTGGGACTTTGGTTCGGAATTTTGTGCGGAATAACAGTATACAGTTAAGCCTTTATTTCTCTATATAATTCCCTTCTACACTACCGCGCTTATCCCAGTGTTTCACTAGTGCTCGGATACCATCAAGGTAGACCGTGTTCTCAGTACACCGGAGTCATAATCGGACCGTGTGCTTCACATTTGAAGCACTGGCCCAGGAACTCTTTTACCCGACAAACATGTGGAAATCACTTGGAATTAAGTTCCTGTAATATGCATGCAGGGCAGCGGACAATATGAGAATGTGTGTGTTTTCCTGTAGAAACAGAATGCTTTTGGTGATCCAACCAGACTGTTTTTTGTTTTTTTTTTTGTTTTTTTTTCATTAAATGAAATTGCCATTAAAGAATTTTGTGGGAGCCCACCATTTCAATAATGATGATTATGTGAAGCAGGCAGTCCAATCATGCTTCGGCGTACTGAGAAAATCTCCACTTAAAGCTTTCTAGTGCTGGTTTGACTTGAATGCCCTTGTAATGTTAGATATAATAATAATAATGTTGTTGTTGTTATTACTAATAATAATAATAATACCAGATGTGATAGTATCTGGAGCAAATAATAAATTGGTAAAAAAAATAAAAAAGAGAGAGAGAGAGAGTTATTTAATGAAGATGAAAATGATAATATTTAATAGGACAGCACTTACTAAGAAGAGTTATTAAAGTTTTAAGGTAGGAATCTTTAGTATTCACTGTGGGAGGGAAACACTTCAGGGCATTCTTGTTATTGCAAAATAATCACCTTCTGGGTGATAACAGTGATGCCAGACTGCACATTTTTGGTGTATTGTGCAACACATGTTTTGAAGAATGCTTTGGTGGATGATTCAGTGATTTGGTTTGTGTAGGTGTGGTCCTACTTTTGTAATTAGATTTTAGATGAAGAATACATGGATTGTTTTGGTAAAGTGGCTGTGCGTGTCTGATACAACAAAACATGTGGGAACACGTAAATTACATTGAACAACTTGGAAAATTGCATAAACCTCCATTGCATTGTATAGCAGCACACTATGATTATTTACTTAAGTTGTTCAACAGCAACCCTTGGGCTTCCATTGTAAGCAAGTTTGAATTAGCGAGGTTTACTGCTTCAAAGCTTGTAAAAAAAAAATGCAATTATGCAACAGCATTTCTCTCAGCACATCCTACCATCCATCTGTCTCCTTTCACATAGCTCCAACGTCAATGTGGGAAGCAAGGCCTTGTCACAGGACAGTGTCTTCACCTCTGATCCACCTTCTCCTGAGGCGAACGAACCTCTCCAGTCATCACACGACAGCATTCACGGCAAAGTGAAATCCCTACAGGTATTACAAAAGCTTTAGAATTTAAGTTGTTGCCATTTTGTGTTGATGTTTCTAATTAGTCCTCATCAGTTTCTGTATGCAAGCTTATCAGAAGCAGGAATAGAGAGGAGAGGACGCAAGTTTCTGCTATCCTCATGTTCAGTTTGATTAATATTCAGGTTGGCATCTCATAGGGACCTGGTGTTAAATTAGCAAGTCTGAACATAAACCCCTAGACATTGGGAGGTGACGCTCAATTTTTGACATCTTTCTTTTCTTTCATCTGCTGTTCAAAAGCACAGGCACTATGTCTTTTTTTTTTTTTTTTTTTTTTTATTAAATGTGATTTTCTCAGGCACGGAACAAGATCAAGTTGTTGGAATAATACATGCCATACTGTAAAGCATTACAGACTGAACTGATTAGGATCATCCTGTCTAAGACACAGGCTATCAAAATGTCCAGTTTAAGTCTTTAAATAAAATTTCAATGGTTTTCCCAGGCTGCCACACGCACGTTCATTACCTTTTATTATGCTTTTATTCCCCCCCCCCCCCCCATTTATTTCCCCTTATTATTATTTTCTGCTAAACTATTGCCTCGGTCTCCATCATGTCTGCTGACATTGGAATAAACCTAACTGCACTGTTCTCATTGTGGTTGGGTTCTGCCTGAAATTTATGTCAAAGTGACACACGCTATCATCATTGAGCCATAAATGTTGTGGGTGTAGTGCTGCTGTTCTTGGACTTAAGTTGTATTTTGGGGGGAAATTGGCTTTCTATAAAGCCCCTATCTGTGATGACATAACTACATCCATAACGCCTTCTAATATATTTGATATAGGATTATATGGATTGGGTGATAATATCTTAATAGTAGTATATAATTTACGGTAGTACAATATGGAATGAGGGTTTCATTGGCACAGTATTATAGTATTTGCACACACACACACACACACACACACACATCTATCTATCTGTCTATATATAATTCTTTTAAATAATTCATATAAAGATTCTAATTCAAACATGATTAATATACTGAAAATGATCAGTATTACAAATGCATATTAAGTATCATATTTACAATTTGTCATGCATAAAGTATAGCAGATCTTCATTAACAATTACAACAATGTGCATAATACTTTAGGAATGTATAACATAATGATAGAACATGTTCCCAAACTAAATTCATGCCATTTTTAAGGATATGAATTTCTATTTCTGTTTCCAATGTTTTTTTTTTTTGTTGTTGAAATTCGCTGTACAGATGCAGCTGAAACAGGCGATCCGACTCGGCTCTCCTCCAGCGGTGATTTCCATGAAGAAGAGCGAGGACGGAGGGGTGGTTTCGGAGGATGACGGCTTACCCTGCAGTCCCCCGGAGTACTCCGTCCACAGTGTGCTCACAACTTCCTCTCAGAGGGTATGACCGTCTGTTTCCTGCTTCCTTCTTTCTGCTTGACTTCGGAAATGCTGGAATTTTTAGCTAGAAAACATAGGATCTTAAAAATAAAGAATACATGGATATACTGTGTATGTGAGAGGGAGGGAGAGAGAGAGTTATTGAGGGAATCCAGAAAAAGTCTGGAACCAATGGCAATGTATTGAGACCAATGCATACAATAAAATGGTAGCAGAGAAGATGGAGATACAAGGGAGAACATACTCAGGAAGCAGAAACAAAAGTGCGACACAGCACGGCTTATACTGAGGGGGGAAAAAAGGGAAAGTAGATGAATGGACATGTTTACGTTTCGTACATTGGAGCACCCGAAACCAGTCTTGGAATGTCTGTATGTATGTCCAGCCAGATGTATGTATGTCACAGCATCACGCAAAACTGGCTAAACAGAATTGAAACTTATGCAGTACTTGGATGTCTTCCTGAAGTTTAACCTGCACCAAGTGAGTGCCGGATTTAATAATCTAATTTAAATGAAAGTACTGATAAGCTACTTGCTCAATGTAAACAGGCACCTGCACCAATGAATATTAATCAGAAAAGCTAAACTTTAATATTTTAACTGGGATAAGTTAATATTTTCAATTTCCCTGAAATAACAGCGCTGAAGGGGTATAAGTGAATTTTAACGTGCTGGAGTTGCAAAGAAAACGCTTCATCTTTATCCGATCTACCGTTTATATTTCTTATCTGAGGTTCACTCTCGGATTACCGAGCAGGCTGACGATGAAGGAAGTACAACTTGGCGGAAACAAGGCATAAGATACTCAAACAAAATTGTATTTCTATATTATGAAGTTAGACAGGGAGTTCTGCTGTACAGAAAGATGGACAGACATGTACTTGAAATAATATCCCTGATTACATTAAATCTGATCAGCTTATTTTTCTATGCAGCATCTTTAACCTTTTAACTGTTTCTAATAAACTCTTTTCCCGTCACTGACTGGTAATGATGCTGGTAATAAATACTAACCTAAATAGATGTAATCGTACTTTTTTGTTCATGACTTTTTGGACACACTGTATATAGTATTCAGCAAAATATGCACACAGGACTCCGACTGTAATACAAACAAATTTTCTGTTTAAATGGAGCAGACAGCACGTTGGATTACAGCTGTGTTACATGGATTCCGTCCAGTATCCTAAAACCTTGCTGTGACTTACAGAAGTAATATGTAGGTATCTTTTTAGAATATAGTTGTAAGATTCATACAACGAGGCACTCCTCTTAATCAGACATTAGCGAGCAGTCAGGAGTGAGTTGTGATGGCATCAGACATTACAGGGCCTGATTACGGAGACTGGAAGCTCCCTGCTGAGTTGTCTAAATGGATTAATCATCCTGCATGTCCTCAGTCGGATTTAATTATGGCTCACGGTACCGGTCTCGCTTCTCCATTGCTAGGCTCCATGCATGGGCCTGTCTGTCTCCGTTTCTCACAAAAACAGGATTAGTACAGTTTATAGCTGCCTAATTTAAACTCGGTCAGAACTCTTCTCCTTTTCTTTTGAGTCACCAGTAAAGCTTGTGCAGCTTTGTCACTCTGTCATGATTTTTCTTAAAATTACGGTAATGGTTTAGGCATTTTTATTTAAAAACTACCACCATGATTATTTATAGATAATATGCTGATAAAGGTGCTTGTACACACAATGATTATTTAGATTCAACATCAATTCAAATAAGTTTTATTTGTATAGCACTTTTGCCAATTGCCATTTTGCCATCACAAAGCAAGTTCACACAATCAAAAGAAATTATGCAAGTTTGAATGAAATGTGAATATGTATGAATCAAAATGATCAGATTTGAAAATTCAGACTCTTTAATTCCTGTAAATTAAATAGACACAACCCTTTTTAAAACCAGTATTTAAATAAAAATTGAAACGGAATTGATGAAGCCGTTCAGACTTTATGCAATGAATAAATCACTTGTGAGTGTGCTGTGATAGAAAAATAATCAAATACAGGATGGTGTAATGTAGCCTGATGTGAAGCGAAATTCCTGTTAGGTCCCAAAAGTTACTGATGAGTTTTTAATCCTCTTATACTACACAAGTATGAAGCCGAAACATGGTTTTGTTCTAAAAAGTCTCACCTCAGTGAAAAAGTTAATTTTCAGATAGTATCATATAACGCCACTTTTCATAATACTTAATGCTCCTTATCTCCCAAATCCATGTTTCGTTTTTTGTAAATATGCGCACACATTTATACTTTTATCAGATGAAAAGGAACACATTTGCTAAATACGGTTTCACGCCCTTTCATGCAGTGTCCGTAACTTTTTTTAATGCATATCTTAATAATCTTAATTCTCATTTAGACGAAACTTGGCCGATTTAGATTTTACCTGAAAAGACACAGACCTGAAAAAATGTATTATCCTAAAATGCTAAATTAAGATATGCAACATAAATTTGCCATGATTATGGACACTACAGATTTTTTGCTTTTAAAGCTTTCGAGAAAAAAAAAATTAAGCAACAATTTTTTTACAGGCTTCTCAAAGCTTAGACTAATTTTTGTATCAATACTGATGAAGAAATATGAATAATTAGCCTTTTTAATTATTGTAGTTTGAAGCGAGACAGTATAACGCTGAAAATGGGCATTTTTGTGACTCGTATAAAATCACCTCTCAAATGGCTGAAGTTAGCAACTTGAAATTTTTAGGAAAGCAAGATCAGTTTCATAAACTTCAGAAGTAGCTTCTTTGGCACATACATATTTCCTATATTATATGTATGACAAAAGTTTTATTTGTGTGTTTTAGCCATTCACTTGATTCAAGTTACATTTAACGTTGTAAACATCTATAAAATAAGTTAACTTCTTTTATGATGACTTAGATTTTCATAGTTATAAATAGTTACTCTCTCACCAGCTTCATTTTTCTCTTCTGTTAAGATAATGAGACAAAAAATGTCGTTTGTCATGTATTGACTTTCCTGTGTCAGAAAACTTAGTATCTGTTTCAACTCGTGAGTGTCATGAAGCGCTGATGCTGGAGATTCCTTCTAAAAATGCTAAAGAATCATCTTACAGAAAATTCTACTTTTTTTTTTGTAAATGCCTTGTGACAGAAAATTAATCAACATTATTTGACCGATCAGATTTGACGATACAGCAGCAATGTGGTATAATCCGAGTTAAAGTTACTTTAGTGACAGTAGTGTTATCCTGATCATATATCATATCCTCATCCTGATTTTGATGTCAGTTCCAAAAAGTACAGTACTGTGTAAAAAGTCTTGAGCCATTCCTCATTACTTTATGTTAAAAAATTGGTTGTTTATGTAACAACCTCAGCAGCAACCTCATTTCCCCTCTCATCTGTTCCAACCACTCAGCATCAGCAGTATACTAATCACCAAATGTCCTGATCATCTGCCCCCGTTTCTCACTGGTTCATGCCTTAAGTTGGATGTTTTTTTATGCTTGAATGATTCATACATCAATGTGCGGCTTAACAAAGAAAAATGATAAGCCACTAAAACTGCTACAGGGACTGAACTGAAAATGAGACTTTCTCACACGACTTTATCTGGTCGATTGACTGAAAAAACAACCAAGCAAATAGACAACCTTTACGATCCACTTTTACATAGTGCATTTAGACATTTTAAGAGCACCCATATAAATAGTTAAACTTTTGTCTCTCTCTTCTCAGTCTTCAGGAGTGGTGCAGAGAAGCGGTTCCCTTAGCCTGGAGGGATCAGACAGTGATGATGACCAGGTAACACATTTATCATGTTCTCTCTACTTATCTAATGCAAAATGTAATTATTATGAATATGAATACCTGGATTGTTGTCGTCCGTTGGGCAAAAAAGAAAAAAAACTTAGTCTGTTCTCCACCATCTTGAGTATTTATCTTATAGCTGCAACAAAATCATAACTACAGAAAATGTCAAATCGAACACATGTGTGGATCTGTGAGTAAGCCAAAAATAAATCACAGAAGGTCAAAGTGCAAAGTATTAGGAGTCGGCGGACCCGCCGGCGGGTCCACTTGCATTTTTTTTTTTCTGGTAACCGTGAAAAAGAATTTAAAATGCTCTGTCATTTTTCTTTTATCCTACAAATAAGTGTATTACATCATTTGAATCTGTAAAGGGTCTACTTTTATTGATGAACACTCGCAATATCCACAAAACGTTGTGCTTTTGTAAAATAAAGAAAATAAACAGGGTGCGCTTTCAGCCGTCTCAGTCTCCGCGAAAGAAAAAAATTAGCACGTCGTTAAAATGAATTGAAACTCCTCGAATACTGCACACACAAACATGAGAAATGTTTGAGAATCTACAGGCGAGGCCACGCCCACACGCTATTCACAGGGAAAACAGTCCGGGTAATCTACAGGCGAGGCCACGCCCACACGCTATTCACAGGGTAAACAGTCCGGGTAATCTACAGGCGAGGCCACGCCCCCCGGACACCGTCTTGAAAAAGCACAGCCCGGCTTGAACACACAAAGTTTCCACACAGATTCAGTGAGTTTTCTGCGCGTTTGGAAGATGGCACGCGGTGAGGAAGAATTTACCTTTTCCTCAGAAGAACATTACAACTCCGACGACGAACGGGAGCATTTTGAAGAGAGAATAGATCCAGCAGAGGATTTTCAAACAAGCTGTTATGACAATGGGTAAGTTATTACGTCTCATATAACTCTTTTTCTGATTAATATAAAGCTAATATTATATTTTTCCTTACTTCGGTTAGCTTATGTGAAACTTTGTCTTTCAATGTCACGTCCATGGTTTAGGTCAGCATGGTAATCATGCTAACATGCTGCTTTATGTAGCTTAGCACAAACATGTTAGTTCAGGTGGCTAAGCTAATGCCTTATGGAGTTTACAGATGTTTGTAAATGTTCCAATGTATTTAACCTCGATTTGGATAGCTTTAGATTATGGTTGCTAATATATATTTGGCTCAGTTTTGGTTAGCTTATGACACTGCTATCGGTAATGTTATTTAGCACAAGCATGTTAGCTACAGCTGGCTAAAATAATGCCTTATGCTTATAAGATATCAGTATGCATTTTTGGGGTCTCTCTGTATAATTTTGTTCGTTTACTTGGAACAATAGAGGCTAACAACTTTTTTTTTTTTAAGGAATGTGTCTGCATCACCCTTGCCTTCACCAGCACCTCGCACCGGGACACACAAGCGACATTCAGTTTTGAAGGCAATCGAGAAACATACTGAGTATGCGCACGTATATATGTATGTGTGTATAATATGATGTACATTAGTTTCTTTTATTGTGTTACCAGCATGCTCATGTTTTTTGTGTTTTTTTTTTTTTTTTTTTCAAAATAGTTGTGACAGTGAAAATGATCAGCCACATGTCCCCAAAAAAAGCAGAGGCAAACAAGCAGGCAAGATGCAGACAAAATCATGGAAAACACAGACTGATGACGACACGGTTCCACAGATTCTGCGATTCCTGCCCGGAACCTGGACCTCACCTGCCGTCTGCTAACTCCTATTCTTCCATGAGTCTCTTCAAACTGTTTTTTTTTTTTCAGAGAACTCTTGTCAACTCTTTGCCACAACACCAATGCTCAGGCTGCCAAGGCAACTACGAAGGGACGCAAATATAAATGGACAGACGTCAGCATCACTGAAATGTACCACTACATTGGACTCCTATTTTACATGGCCTTGGTGAAGTTGTCCTCTATCACAGACTACTAGAGACAGTAGTATTTTGACAGTACTTTTTCCAGCTACCGTCATGTCAAGGGACAGATACCGGACAATTTCTTGGAATGTGCACATGAGTCACCCAGATGCAGACAAGGAGAATGACAGGAAGAGGGGGGCATCCAAACATGATCGTCTGTTCAGGGTTAGACCTCTTACGGACACTATACGTCATGCTTGCAAAGCTATCTATCATCCCAGAAGAAATTTAGCTGTTTGGACTATTTAGGCCATGGACTATCATATGATGCCATGACGTGTCTCTTGGACTGTAAAGTTTTAGGTTCAGGGTACCATGTGTACATGGACAATTTCTACACAAATCCAAAGCTCCTAAAAGATTTGCTTACCATGAAGTTTTCTGCATGTGGGACTTGGAGACAACAGGAAGGACTGCCCTCTGAATGCAGATAATTCACTGTCTAAAAAGTCTGCCAGGGGATCCATCAGGTGGATTCGAGATGGACCTCTTGTATTTGTGAAGTGGATGGACACCCGAGAAGTATCTTTGTTCTACCATCCATTTTGCTTATACAGGAGATACTGTGCAGAGGAGGATGAAATTACGAGGTACATGGACTACAAACACATTTCCATGTCCTGCACCTGTGACTGCGTACAACCTGCACATGGGGGGCGTTGACCTGTCTGATCAGCTGTTACAGTACTACACCGCACAGCACAAAACAATGAAGTGGTACACGGAAATTCTTTTTTACACTTCTTGGACATTGCTGCCACCAATGCTTTCATTGTGCATAAAGAGTTTATTGAAAACACATCAAAGGGCTTTGTGGTGTCACACAGGAAGTAGCACCAAAACGGACAAGTACTGACCATGTACCAGTTCCAGTAGCTGTGCTGACTGCCGATGCCAGAAATGCTGCCACTGCAGGTTGTGTGTGCATTCCAAAGCAATCCATGGCAAGTGGCAACAAACACCTTGGAGATGCCAGGCATGTAACGTTCCCCTGTGTCTTCATTTGAACAGGCACTACTTTCACGAGTGGCACAGGGATGTGTGACTGTAGACACCATACACCCATTTTATCTTACACTGTTCCTGTTTGCACCATTTTGCTTTGAATGTCTGTTTCAGTTGTTTAGTTTTTTTTTAGTTTTTTATCTTGGAGCACTTTTCTCACCGAAATGTATTTTTTCAGTTTATTTTGTTCTGTTCTTGTTGCAGTTTTACCCTGAATGTATGTTTTTGTAGGGTTTTTGTATCATTCACTGCTTTTGTTTGCATTATTTTACCCTGAATGTCTGTTTTTACGCATTTTATTTATCTCGAACTGTTCTAAATAAATGACAAACAAAGAAATTTTTTTTGTCCTCAAATTATTTTCTTGTAGCACTTCCCTCTGTCACATACCTGACTGAAAGGGGTATTTATGCAGCTCATTATTCGGGTCTTGGTCTTCTGTAGTGTGAAGTAGAGCATTATTCATGATCATTCACGCCTCCTCGCATACGGCCTTTCTAAACAAAAAGTGTCTTAGAAAATGTAAATGAGTATATTGTTTTCTGTGAATGAGTGATCAAGATGATTATCACATAATTTTGAAGTAAAAACTCTAGACTACAAGATCCAGGTAACAAAAGTCTTGTAAATGTTATGAATGTGTTTTGTGAACTTATTTCAGTGATTTTTTTTTTTCAATAATCACGCATAACTGTTTTTTTTTTTTTTTTTTTTTTTTTTTAAGTACAAATTTGTACATACATGCTGCTCACATATTACTGTAGCCCAGTTTGTGCTGAATACAGTGTAGTTAGCCTTTTAGACATTTATATGTTCATAAGTAACTGAAAAATATACAAATGTCAAGACATGTCAACTTCTTCAGGGCCCCAAAACACCCTCAGACTCCTAAGGGTTAAAAGAAACGTGACTCATCGCCTTGACATTTTGTCTCGCTGTGGACATTGGATTTCACAGAGCCTCATTACACAGTGCCTTGTAGTCATTTCTACCAGAAATACCAGTTTTCAGCTGAGTATATATTGAATTTCGTTTTCTTTTTAAAAACAATGTTACAGTTTAGATACACTCACAATGAGCATGAATGACATGGACTTGCAAAGGTTTCTTCTGAACTGGTCTTTTTGCTCGGGAAGAATGATGTACAGCGTTACAACATGTATCGTTAAGTGGGGAAAAAAACAGTAGTTAGGAGCAAAAGGTTGAATTTGTTTTGTATATTTTGAAATCAACACAGGGTCAAAATTATACCGTACACACAGCACACCTTATATTTAGTTGAATGGTCCAGGGCAGAATAGCTATTAACAGTCTTCCGGCAAAATTCTGTGTGGACAAGCTCGACTTCCAAGCACAGTCCACACATTTTTTCTCATAAGTATTGAGACGCCAAAAGCTGAAAGTGTGCATGCTTTATTCTTTTCCAAACCTGATTTGGTGTGTGTTTGGGATCATTGTCCTGTTGGAACCCGCAATTCTGTCCAAGATTCCATCCAAGGTTTATGTTGATGAATCCTGAAGTCCTCCTCCTTCATTACTCCATCCGCTTTGTTCAATACACCTGTATTGAACAGCAAAACGGCCCCAGAGCATAATACTACCACCACGCTTAACAGCTGACGCAGTGTTCTTGAAGTTCAATGACCTTCACTTCCTCAAGCATATCTCTGGTCTAAACCTTCCACCAGAAGTCTCGTCTTTATTCCTGTGGTCAGCTGCAAACTTTATTCAAGCTTGAAGGTGTTGATTTTGAAACAGAGGCTTCTGTCCTGGGCCGTTTCTGTCCTTGGCGTTGTAAAACTTGAATGCAGACAGTGATCGAGGTGATCCAGCAACTTCTGGTGCATGGTAATGGTAACCTGTAATCGGTGGCTCCTGGGTTGTTTCTGATCAATTTGGATGACTGATTGGGTTTTCTTCCAGACTTTAGCCTACACCTTAAGATAACTTGTGTACAATTGTTTGAACGGATCTTGGAATCTGCAGTTGCTTAGAAGTGGCTCCAAGAGACATTCCTGACTCGTGTATATCTACCAACCTCTTTCCCGTACCGAAATTTGGATTCGATTCTGGCTTTGAAACAGACTTCATTATACCGTTTCATCCAGTTTCAATGGCGGCCATAATTACATCCATGCTATTTGGGCTAATTACAGTTTCGTCATAAGTCTGCATTTCAGCCTGGTCACCAGAACTGGCAGTGGTCGTAGTCTGGCAGGTGGTGGCATTTGATCTCGCGGTGAAGAAAAATTAATGACTTCAGCCAGAAAAAATTAATTACCGCCGCCAGGAAGTGCTCGTCTTTGCTGCCTGTCACCGTTGAAAGCAAACAGCTGTTTAGCTCAGCAGGACAGGTTTATCTCAATAGACGCTGCAACTCGCTGGGCAAGAATGCTGAAATTTTTGGCATATTATATTTTGGTTATATATACAGTATTAAGTGATGCAAGTCGCAGTGTTTAGCGCACGATGCACTGACATGTTTGTATGTGTTTCTCTATTATTATTATTATTATTATTATTGTTGTTGTTGTTATTATTTTATTAAATGCTGTATTATGTTGTACACTGATGTTTGGTTTCAATTACAGCCAAAATTCTTGCATACAGTAATGGCTTAGTTTTGTTTATGGCTGAAAGTAGCACTGCGGTTACGGCACCAGTTACGATCCCGGTTGTACCTATAAATTCTGGTTCCGGTCGGACTCTAGTTTCTCAGATCCGTACAGAGCTGCTTGGACTTTACCATAGTACTATGTGTTGTTCAATCCAATGAATGTCGTCACAGAAAGCTACCGGCTGTAGTCAGGCATGATAACTAACAGGAAGCCAAAGGCAAAAGTCATTTCGGGACTTCTAGGATTCTGAATTAATAATCTAAATGGGTATATGTTATTATTTCTGACCCTGTATGTGTAATTTTAACTTTGCATTGATGACCGATACATTACATTTAAAACTTGTGCTCCCAATTCTTGGACTTTTTCAAAACATGAGTTCTATATTCAGCCTTCAGAGAAATCATTTAAATGATTACATTCATGTTTATGAGAAGTGTATGTAAACTTCTAACCGCAACCGCATGCTATGTACATTATCAAGACCTTTCTATAAAACCATATGTGGATGTCATGTATTATGTATACACACTCTAACAGCAGAGTAAAAGAACGTTCCCAGACTCTCAATGAGCCATCTAAATACTATTTAACTGGCTCAACTGCCTTGTTTACACAAATCACACTTAAACACACTGTATTGACTCTGACAAGAAGAATGCAAGAACTTGAATACTGTTGTGATATGAATAATGGCTGCAGCTCAACGTGGGAAATAAGGCAGTAAAAATGCAGCGGAGACGACCAGGAGCAGATCAGATGAGCGGTTTAATGCAGCTATACAGGGTTTAACTTGCATAAGTTAAAAGACTTTGAGTATATAGACCAATCAACGTGGCAGGATTGACCGGCAGCATTTTTGTCTGAGAGAAAACGAATAACGCTGTTATAAAGATTATAATACACTTCCGAGTGGAAACACTCTTGCAGCTTATTGTCCATATGACATAAAGCCCATCCTCCGCTATATCTGACTCGGTAAGAAAGCATCTTGCACACGTTTAATCACGCTCACATCACAGATTTTCCAAATCTATTTTAGTGACGCGGCGTGTCCTCGACATCCACTAGTACAGTTAACCGAGCTACGAATTCTTGATCCGACTGTAATAACTGGTCTTTCTGTGCTTCGGGTCATTTTTGAAGGATTCATCATCTGTTGCTTCACTCCTGAGGGTTCTCATCAAAGTTGCGGTGCGGTCTGAACCCGCATTCCGGTGGCTCGGCTCGGCAGTCTTTCTGTCTGCCAGAAACGGGTTATTACAGTATGCCGAGGCTGCCAGGCTGAACCCGGCCACAGCACAAACACACATTTCTCTTATCGCCTGTAGCCCCTTGGCACTCGTGATCTCTGTACACACACAAAGAGGAGAGAGCACACTGACTTGTTTTTTTTCTTCTGCTTCGGATTTCCCAAGTTATAACTGCTTCTTTTAAGAACAAGATCGTCCAAGTGAATGTTCAGTGTTTGCCTCGTTTCCTGTTTAGTCATGAATGCGAATACAATGAACAGGACATTAGTGTTACAGTGCATTTACGCTTGTTCAGGAATCAACTTGATTGTTCAGGTCTTACAACTTGGTTGTTTAACTACTGAACCACCACCTTCACAAAGCAAACTATCAGTATTAATGACCTGATTTGATGATATTAATGACCATATTTATTAAATATGCATATCATAATTGTCCATGTTTAAATTCGACAACAATGAACAGTCATCATGTCCATCAGTGAAATGGGACCAGTCTAGACTGCTATGAGTATCCTGCTTCAGGGTGCCACAATATGTAATAGAAGGTTATTATATATAATAAGATATTATGAGGTTTCAGTATCATACTAAATTCAGAGTTACCCCAATCTTAATTATCTTTTTCTTTTCTGTTTGATAGTGAAGAAACTACATACATCTTTTCTGCGAAGGTCTACCATCCAAGGAATATTTAGCAGCATTTCTTGGGTGGTCTTTTTTTTTTTTTTTCATTTTTGTGTTGAATGGAGGAGCTGAAAGTAACTCTCTGGCTCAGAAAATAAAATGTCTCATGCACCAATATTTCATTTTACTGTCTTTTGAAAAGACACACTATGTTGGTCAATTCATGTGGTAAAATCGTGCCACCAGGGAAGGAAGAATACATAGATGGGATTTAAATTTTTGCCTGATCAATCAGTCCATTCATGTAGTCAGCTGCCACGTAACATTGCCGAAACTAGCCCTGACCCCAGATCGTAACATTGCCTCCAGAAGCGTGTACAGTGGACACTAACTGCTGTATGAGGGGTGCATCGCTTCATGCACTTCCCTTCTTACTGTATATTGGGGCACCACTCACTCTGGAATAGGGTCAGTCTGGACTCATCAGACCACATGACCTTTTGCCCTTTATCCACACTAAAATCTTTTACATTTTTTTGCAGTGCATTTAAGTGACTCAACATTTTTTCCATGTAGTTAATGGTTCAGCACAATCCTTCCAGGTTGTAATAATGCAACAGACCGTTCTTACCCCAATTTCGGGTTTTCATTTTAAAAAAATATTTTCTTTGCTCGATTCAGGCAAAAATTCGCATCTTATGAAAATGGCTAATAAACTCTCCATTGGGTGCATATCACACTTGCATGACAATCCTGTTTTAAACCGCAATCTGTGCATTTTGTGGCGTTGGGACACTCTGCCGAGCAATGTGTCAAATAAGCTTTTTATGGAGCAAAATGAAAACTCAAGTGTAAAAAATATATAATTTTTTAGAGGTTTCTAGACATTCTAGAGGTTTCTAGACATTGGTGATGTTGGAGGAGAGAAATGCCGCCCCTCGTCCTTGTTCCACTGTTGATCCAAGTGGAAAGACTGTTTTGTTTTGTTTTCAAAAAAGGAAATAACTTAAGACACCAGCCAGAGTTGACTAAGCCCTAAGAGGAAAGGGAAAAGAGTACAGAACTGAAAGACCTGGGTCTTGGGCCTTAAATGAGACCAGGCCATAAATATACTTCTGATCTGTTTCTCCCGTGGTTAAATGCAGGAAGGAAATTCATGATTATATTCTTAACCGTAATGCAAGTGAAAGGCCAGTTGTTAAAAGCTAAAGGATATGCCGAGGGGGAAAAAAATCCCGGTGTGTCTAATATTCAAAAATAGTCCAAAGGTTTCTGGGAACAAGCTAGTTTACACTCCCATCGCCCCTCTTCCATTCTATTCACTCGTTGATTATCCTATTCATTATTTCAATAAAAGCTGTGTACACAGATCATTAGGCAAACAAAAGTGTCTGTGCATCTGAAAAGAACTGAATAGCGTTGTTCATAAATAAATTACTTCATTAAAACCCTGTTGAGTTTCATTGCTGGTTATGCATTGTAATAGAAATGGATGCAAATTGTTGCTGATTTTATTTCTTGTCTCTCCATGTAGATGTCTGGTGCTTCATCGAGACCAAGTACCCCACAAACGTCCATTCCTGTGGACTTCAGTGAGCCGGCCAGCTCGCTCTCCTGTCTGGACAGTTCTGCTGCCCATCACCGCATTGCTGTAAAGTCCAGAGCCTGTGCTAAAAGGAAGCCTGCCAGTGTGAGGAATACCTAGCACTCACTCACTCACACACACTCTTCTGGGAGCTAAAAGTCATACTGTGTGCTTGTTTTTACGGTTTTTAGACCCTTCTCAGTTTGTAGAGTTGATCAGCATTTCTGGACTGTGTCCAAACCCACCACAGAGATTTGTATTTACATATTTGGAACTGGCCAAGTAAGTTGAATAATGGATTAGGTGTTCGAGAGAGGTTATCTAGACATCATGTGGGAGCCTTTAATGTGACAGTTTCAACAAGCAACCTTTTTGCATGTATTTAGAGGGAGATGTTACAACCCAAGAGAAGAGACCTGAGAGAAAGAGTACTACTTCGAGACACAGAGGACAAACTGAGAGCTGCAAGAACAAGCACAGAAGAGGAGGAGTGTAAAGGTGGGTGATGTTCAGTTCTAACCGTAACTCTAACGTTAAGGCACTAAATTAATAGTAACGTTTAATTCTTAATCAGATGATGATGTCTCAGAAGAGATCGATGAAGTCCAAGAGGACTCTCCAAAAAGCCCATTAGTGTTGGAACAGGATGAGGAGGAGCTGCCAGTGTCTTCTCAAAGTCAAAGATCATCTACAACAACGTCCAGCTCTGCTGAGGCTTCTGATGATGATGATGATGATGAATGTGTCCCTGGCGAGGATTACGGCCTCAGCTCTGTGATCCTAGAAACCTCCTTTGAGAATCCAGTAAGACTAGAGCTCCAGACTGAGGACTTCCTGCTGGATGGAGGATGTGAGGTTGTCACTGAAGAACAGGGTTCCCTGCTAGAGGAAGTGTTGAGTTCCCTGAAGGGCCCCCTTGTGTCGAGGCTGGTGCTGGAGTCCGAGGCTACAGTTGAACAGATGGAGGTTGGAATTTAAGCTACAGAGTGGTTATTCCCCTCAAATATTAAAGAATAGGTCTTGCTAATCCCCAAGTAAAAACATCAGACAATGTACTTTAACCTAACCATGTTTAAATCTTACCATTTTCTACCTCAGGTTGAAGGCACAGCTGGCGAAGATGACCTAGATAACCCGGATGTGCACAGCCCAACAGAACACCCCGACTCCACAGAGCCTTGCTCCGTCCTAGATGACCAAGTACCAGTTGAAAACACTCTTTCTGAATCTGTCACACTTTTAGAGGAGGTAGAGCAGGTTTTACAGGAAGACAAGGGGCCAGAGAGACAAGAGTTTGCAGATGAAGTTCCTTTTGAAGAAGATCTGCAGTTGCATGAGGGCAGTATTGAGGACGAGGAGTATGAGGTTGACCTGGAAGATCAGGATCAGGACAACAATAAGGAATTGGAGGAGGAAGTGGTTGAAGATGGTGAGAAAATGGTTGGTTCTGTGGAAGAAGTAGTCATGGACCAAGAGGACGCGGCCGAAGAAATGGAGGAAGATATGATTGAGGAAGAGAAGCAAGAGTGTGAGGAAGATGAGGAAAATGAAGCTGATCAGGAGAAAGAGATCCTGGTTGAAGACAACAAAGAGGACAAAGATGCTGAAGAAGGAGGAGAAGAAGAAACCGAAAATGAGACCAAGGGTCAGTCATGTCCATTCGAAGATGAAGAACAAGAGGTCAAATTGGACACAAGCATTAAAACTGAAAGCTTCCATGAGATTGACCAATCTATCAAAGATAGTGAGCCTGACATTCTTTTATCACAGGATTCTACTGAGAAACCTTCCTTTGTAGTGATGACTTCTCTTGAGCTCAGTTCTCCCAAGAAACTCTCAAACCAGCACAAGGAGCTGGAGGATGTCCCTCAAATTCTACAGGAAGCCACTAACGAGGAGCAGTTCATTCTGGAAGAATGCACAGATCAATCTGCGGAAAGTCTACAGAAAAATGATGAACATTCAGAGGAGGTCCTTCAGGAGGAGGTGTTGTCTGAGGGTCACCAGTCAAGCTCATCTGAAAGTGAGGTCGCTCAAGAGTCCATTCACGACATCTCGGATGATGAAAATGTATTTAAGTCACCAAGCAGAGACCCGTCCTCCGATTCAGTGAGAGCTGAGCCACCTTCCAGCCAAGTGGAGACTCTGAGTCTGCCCTTATCGCCACTCCAAGCTGATGAGGACACAACGCCAGAGAACCCTTTTGGAATACGGCTGCGAAAGACGCCAGTTCTTCACCGCTATGCTTCTGAAGGAGAAAGCCCAACTCCGGTCACAGAGCCCATGGAGACACAGAAGTCACCATTCTTAGAGCAACTTTCCAGGAAACCTGCTTTGTCCAAGAAGCCAGAGGTGGTCGATGGTGTTGTGAAGCCCAAAAGAACCTCAGGTACCAACTGCTTGTTACATATTATCTACACTCACTGTGCTAACTGACAATCAAGAAATATTTTATCTCACTCATATCATAGCATATTGATTGAGTATATTTAAATGTTTAAATGAAATAAAAAAAACATAAATAAATTATGACGCTATGTTACAATTTACAGATGTAACTGGTAAAGTATTAGTGGAAAGCTCAGAGTCTCCAAGCTGGATCTCTTTGGCCAGGCAGAAGCAAAAAGTCTTTAAAGAAAACGTCCTTGAAGAATCACCTGAGAGCAGGTTCCCTACCCAGGTCAGCATTCCTACTTATCCTTGAAGCGATTATTCAGGTTTTTGCATAGTTGCCATAAATAAAATGTTAAGGAGCATCTACAGTAAGTACATTTAATATAAGTCCTGAAAAAAAATTCTTGCTCTTCACACCGACTGTGACATTCGTCACCTGAAACGCAACAACAGTGTAAGTAATCAGGGTCAAATTCTACATTTACAGCATTTGGCAGACCACCTTATTCTGTGTGTCGTGTGTGTCGTGTGTGTCGTGTGTGTCGTGTGTGTGTCGTGTGTGTGTCGTGTGTGTGTCGTGTGTGTGTCGTGTGTGTGTCGTGTGTGTGTCGTGTGTGTGTCGTGTGTGTGTCGTGTGTGTGTCGTGTGTGTGTCGTGTGTGTCGTGTGTGTCGTGTGTGTGTCGTGTGTGTGTGTCGTGTGTGTGTCGTGTGTGTGTCGTGTGTGTCTGAGAATATGTGAATGGAGGAGGCTTCAAACATCGATCTGTACATTTGGGTTTTCAGATATATCAGGTTTAAGCAAAGTCATCATCAGTTTTAATCCGCAGAAAATGTTACTGCTACCGGAATATGACCAATATGTATTACTTTTGGTCACAGGAACAACTGAAAACAACCATAAAATCATGTGATCTTATGCATCTGTGCCATTTGTTCGCCTGTGTGATTTTTTGCTCAGTCACGTTTGTATAGTAGACTGTTAAAACACTTATTCTATATTGCACAATCCTGACTCTATATATAATTTATTATTATAAATTCACTTTACTATCGAACCGTAACTTAAAAACTGAGGAATACGTTTGTATACTGTTACATCCCTAAAGGCTATACAAACAAAATGCTTTTTCTGTTTGTTTCTCTTCTTTAGTCATCCATCAGAATCCCAGAAAGTTATTTTTCCATGTTGTAATCAGGGAAATATGTAGTGCCCTTAGATCCATTTCTTTTATTTTTATCTCTAAAGAAAGCATATACATTTTGTAAGCTTGTCATATATATATCATACATAGATTTTTTTTTTCTTCCCAATAATCTCAATTTTTTTTAGGAGGAATTGAACAAGACGGGTTTGATGGATGATCTGTCAGGTCCGGGTAACAAGGATCAGCTAAAACCTGTTGCTTCACCAGTTAAAGGTAATAACACTGTTCTTGTTTCAAATAATGTATAAACCTTATCGGCATACAGTACTCGTACATGAATTCATGTTTATTCTGTTTAGACTTAAATGTGCACCATAAACAACAGCTGTTGAAGCCTTTAATTTAGTCCTGGGACTGTTTTGAGGACAAACTGAAGGCTGAATAATAGAATAAACTAGAGAGATGTTGATACGTTGCTGCCCTCTAGTGGAAGTCTCAAGTTACTGTCATGTAAAATATATCTGTGTTGCATAAAACATGGGATTTATTCCTGACTTACTAGAATTAATCCTTTCTGTATATGACATTAACATAATTTTTAGTCAGTAGTACTTTTTAAGTTTTATGCTTTAACGTTTGAATAGATTATTAAATGTCTTGATTAAAAGGTCACATACTGTAAGGTATTGTATACCTATAACTGATTTATATATTACTTTTGCTTTTATGTGACCAGTGTCGTGTTCTTTGGAGATATCCAAACCGGCCGTGGTGGAAAAGGAGAAGAGAAGCATCAGCCACCCAGTTCCAGCTCCTCTAACCCAGGATGAGCCTCCATGGCTGGCCCTGGCCAAGAAGAAAGCCAAAGCCTGGAGTGAGATGCCACAGATTGTGCAGTAAAGAACAAGAAAGCTCCAGGCTCAGCGCTCAAAGCTTCGTTCCAGGACATTTTGCACACACAGAAATGAACTCATCCAGTACCCGAGATGTCTGTCTCTCTCTCTCTCTCTCTCTCTTGCTTATCTTTCTTTTTACACACACAACCACAAATCGTAAACAGACGTCTAATTAACCTGACAATATAATCCACATTTAAACATTCCTGGGCCCTAAAGGTAAGAACAGACACATTTTAATCGGTAATACATAGAAATTGATCTTAAATCTTTAAATTAAACATTCTTACAAAAATTGTCTGATTTTTTTTATGTTTATTTTTTTTACTCAATAATATTTGCCTTTGATCAGCTTCTCGAAGTAATTGTTTAAAAAAAAAAAACAGACAGCTTTGTATTTATTTATCTCTTTCATGTAATGTTTTATGCAGTGTTGGTCTATTTTTGTATTACATTTACAGTTGTGTGTCTTGTACATAAACATTTATGTACACAAACGTGTGTGTTGAGCTTAATTATAAATTACACTCACACAAAGAAACAGAACAACATTATTACGTTGTTAATGATAATATAATAATAATAAGTGTAACACTAAGGATGTGAACGCATCCTTAGTAATAATTCTAATTATTATCCATAATTCTAATTATATCCAAAGTAATAATTCTAATTATTTAGAATCAGTTACTAAGGAAAGTTGTATTTTAATTTTATAGGATGGAGCAGTCACAGTGGATGTTTTCAGCCTTAAATTCATATCTGGGATTTCAGTGTCTTAAGCTGTTTGTTTGTTTTTTTACCTATGAATGCTACATTTCAGAACCTTATGTCATTATTCTCTTTTCTTAAACCAAAAATGAACCAACCAACACATTTTTTCAAAATGAGTCTGTAACAGGACCTTGGAAGAAGAACAACAAAAAAAATGGATCAGTTATGAGTTTAACAAAGTCATACAGTATATTTGTGCATAATTCAACAATATCGCATGAGCAGGAGTGCTGTTGTGCTGAATATCGGCACTGTGGTGATGGGGTCATAGGGACAGGTTTGCAGCAGAGTACTGAAGGAATCACAGGTGTGCTGATGTTTAGTACAACAGCGCCACCTCACTTGAGACCTTGCAGTCCAACAAAACATTCCCATGATCAACAGATTATTATTTGTTTGTTTATTTAATCAGTTATTTGCTCCACCAACGCATACCCTTCTGCAACAGACAGGACTGATTAGCCGCGACTGACAGCTAGGGTGATTAATGGGATGAATGTAGTGTTAAATTCATCAAAGCTCTGGGGTTGAATCCCAACTTGCCTCTGAATTATTTAGAATCAGTTACTAAGGAGACAAGTTGTTGTTTAAGATGGCGTAACCTTATCAGACGTGTTTTCTTGCTGAAAGTGGCAGGCCATAACCATACCGATCTTCCTGTGACTGACCGTGTAATTTGTATTAGTAATGCTTTAGAAATGTATTAGTATGTAATAGACATTTATTACAGTGTAATTGTATTAGAACACCTGTGACACGGAGTGTATAATATAATATATAATATAATATCAATCATACAACCCAGTGCTGTTATGCTCTATTAATTATTATAGGTGGCCTGTGTGTGTATATATGCAACTGTCGTATATGCATTCTTCTATCATCTCTCCATCTCCACTAACTACAGTCCTTTATTTAGTCTCTCATCACTCGCTTTTACTTTTTTTTCTCCGTCAATGCCACTCTGCCCTCCAGCCTCTTTAGTCGACTCTCCAGGCTGGTCAGGTCCGTCCCTCTTTTCTCCCTAGTGGCCACATTCAACACGGCGGCGACCAACACCAGCAAGAACAGACGCACGAGCGTGGTTTCAGAGGAGGCTTGTGGATCACTGATGATCCGACTGAAGATCCACAGGAGCACGATGACCTTCAGCATCCAGAAGACGCGCTGTAACAATGCTAAGGTCACGCGCACCACGGCACAAAGGATCCAGTAAGTCAACACCGCCAGGAGCATCCATTTTGCTGCCAAGGCCATTCCCTCAGGGGTGAAGTGAGGCATGGATACAACATCTGGAGAATCGGAAATAAAAGAGAAAAAGGATTAAATAAGATGCCAGCTTTGTGCACCAAAAAGCAAAAATATCAAAGGAAATCTGATGTGTTCAAGTCAAACTTGGACTTTGAGCAAAGTTATTGTGAATAAAGGTTTCAAACCGAACGACTCAACAGTGTAGTGAGACTCTTCACCGCAGTTAAATATCTGAATAGTGCAAATATTCATTGAAAACGTCGGTCTGTCGCGGAATGATGATCCCAGCTGAGATGAGCCGATAATTACTGCTACATCCTCATACAGTCCCGACCTCGCTCCAATCCATTTCTACATTTTTGGGCCATTTAAAGGAGTTCCTGGGAGGCCAGATCATGACTTTGAAAACATTCTGGAATCCAAGCACTTGTGCAACACTTGGATAAGTGCATCAGTGTAGCAGGGATTATATAGAGGAATAAAGATGCACAATCAAAAGTCTCACTTTGACTTTAACACCTCTTGTATGTTTAGGAAGTAAAGACTTTTTGCTCTTCATCCAGTTCAGTCCACCATTCTTAATAATGAATTTCTACTAATGTTCTACATATTGCCAAATGTCGTGCACTCTTTCATTAAGAGAATACCCTTCAGAGTAGCTGCACATACACTGCATTCCTCCCTCTCTCTCTCTCTCTCTCTCTCTCTCATGCACACAATAGTTTCTCAAACATACTTTCTCTCTTACACAAGCTTGAACTCTGGACGTTCCTGGGTGTGTTCACGTGCGATTCACATTCAGTCTGAAAGCAGGCCATATTCAGACATCCACCTGTACTACACGTACTGGACGCGTGAATCCCTTCTTTATAGGAAACGAACTTTTCAGTCTTGATATCCAACCAGAAGTCTTTATAACGCCAAACAAGAGAAGCGACGACTTACCGCCTATTCCAGTGGCGCGCAGAATCTCAGCCACGTAGACGACGATGACGTTCAGACCTCCGGCAGCACCTTCGGCTACAAACTGCAGCGCCATGTCCAAGAACTAGCGGGAACAGGGAGGTAATGGGAGAGAGGAAAGGGGTCAGGTCAGATTTGACAGGAACAGACTAGCGCGTATCAAATGGTCTTTATCCACACACCGATACTTTGCACTTTGCCGATCATTAACCCGACGCTGCTTTCCACATAATGAGCATGATAAACGCGTTAGGGTTTGAATGTGATCAAGATCCACCTCAAATACTGATCAGTCAGGACATTGTTTAGTTTTAGACTGAAATGACGTATAAGGATGAGTGGCATTCAAGTCAAACCGGGACTTTTTAATGTGCAGAATAACAAAACACAGTTGTTGGGACCATCACGAGTTCGGCACAGTTTTTTACGCCAGATGCTTTTCCTGATAAAACCTTCTCTTTTTACCCGGGCTTGGGTCCGGCACTTCCTCCAATGGCTGAGGTTTTTGCGATGGCTGGGAATCGAACCGAGGCCTTCCACAGAAACCAACCCCTGAGCCACCGATGCCATAATAACAGGACACAGTTATGAGAGTAAAAACTCACTCACTCATTGTTTATACCGCTCAATCCTGTATTCAGGGTCACAGGGGGGCCTGGAGCCTCTCCTAGGAGACAAGGTGGAGTACACCCTGGACAGGGTGCCAATCCATCGCAGGGCACACACACATATTCCCACACTACGGCCAATTTGGGAACGCCAAATTACAATCTGCATGTCGAGGAAACCGGAGTAACCGGAGGAAACCCACCAAGCACGGGGAGAACATGCAAACTCCATCCACATAGAGACGGGAATCGAACCCGGAACCCTGGAGGTGCAACGCGACAGTGCTAACCACTACGCCACCGTGCGGCTCAGAGTAAAAACTGCCTTTATATAATCCCCGTATACACTGATCGCAGCGTTTCACTAGTGCTTGAATACCATCAAGGTAGAAAGTCTTCTTAGTCTCTACATCATCTGAATGGCTTAAAGGCACAGCTATTAGCATTGACCTGAAAGTGATGTCCACGAAACGGGAGGAGCTGCACCCTGTAACCGAACACTGGAAGAAAGAAAGCGTCTCATTAAAAGGTCGTTGTTGAGACGGTGTTTCAAAAACTCCAGTAATGTTGCTGTGCCTGTGGATACAATGCGAGTCGACTTGAAAAACAGGCAGCACACATTCACCACGTCCAATTGTCTAATGATAGCTACAGCACAACAGTCTGTCTGAAAACGATACCTGTGATACTTGATGCACGTAAATATACATGCATTCCTGCTACAAGGTCGGCTGCTTGCGTGCTAAATGATTTCGATATAGCACCTGTTCTCATCATGTACCAACCTGCACCTCTAATGTTATGACCAAATGTTATGCGAGCATTTCCATCCCAAACAGTGGGCACAGTCCACATGGTCAGATTACCAAGGATGCATTTTAGCTCAGGGCTCAATCCATCACAGGGCACGCACACATACTGTACCGGACACACACTCATTCGCACACTACGAGTAATTTGGGGATCTTATTTATCCTAATCTGCATGTCTTTGGACTGTAGGATGAAACCGGGGTACCCGGAGGAAACCCACCAAGCATGCAAACTCCATGCACACGGATGGGAATCGAACCCGGACCTTGGAAGTACAGTTATAAGGTGCAAGTGCCGCCCCATTTCAAACTCATTTCTCTCTTTTTTTTTTTTTTTTTCTGTGAAGCTGCTTTGTGAAAATGACCATTGTTAAAAGCGCTATATACGGACTCCGAGTGGCGCAGTGGTAAAGCGCTCGTCCTATCACCCTGAGGTCTTAATTTCGATTCCCGAGTGATGCTGTAGTGTAACCTCTCGCAGCCGGAGCTGAATGGCCGAGCTCTCTCAGAGGGGAGGGATGAGAGGTACTTAGTGCTCACACATTAATCACGGCTCTACAGCCAATCAGGGGCGTTTGTGAGCTCACGCAGGCGGAAGGAGCGGATAGAGTGTGTTACGCCGCCCCCAACGAGCAGTTCGAAAAGATGCGGTCGGCTGGCGTCACATGGTAAGGTGATAGTCTTCGTCCCTCCCGACTGAGTTGTAGTAGTAGCCTTAATGTGGGAGAGCGCCCCCTAGGGACAGGGAGGAATTGGACATGACTAAATTTAGGAGAATCCAACCCCCCCCCCCCCCCCCCCCTAAAAAAACACAGCTCTAATTAAATACTACCTGGCTAAACATGTTGCACAGCCTTACATTTCATTCAGCTACCTTTATCTTAAATTACAGCACAGTGCTGTAGTGGTGCCAATTCATGTGTCCAAATTATTCCTCATGTTCCCAGAACCTGGAGAATCTTTCACAATCTGAGAATCGGGTTGATGTGATACCCTGGTCTTTGAGTACATTGTCACACAATGTCGCTGAGCCCAGACCTGACCCAATGAAGAAACCCCAGATCAAACTGTAAGAGAGTCTTCAGAGGCATGGCTTCATTCTCACCCTGACACATCAATAAGGCCAATCTGGACTCATCAGACCACATGACGGTTATCCTGGAAAAGCTTGACTAGGATGTGTCAAAAAACTGGTAATCCTAAAAAATAAAAAGTGTGAATACCAACATAAAAATATGAAAGATAAAACTGTTATAAGCTTTTCTACAAAGTTTACGTACCGTCAAACACTTCTCGGTTGTATGGGTTCCGACTACAGAGTCCACACTGAGGCGCAGACTCTCTGCCATATCCGTCAGCCTGGAGCCAATTCTGAACGGGT
Source organism: Clarias magur (assembly GCA_013621035.1). Lineage (NCBI taxonomy): Eukaryota > Metazoa > Chordata > Actinopteri > Siluriformes > Clariidae > Clarias > Clarias magur. Next base: position 1,695,359 of record QNUK01000050.1, on the reverse strand, counting down.
CCTCAAGCGGCATCTTTCCCCCTTCACACCTCACTGCTGTTAGCGCCGTGAGCACAAGCAGCCCCAGACCGAGCAACCTCTGGCAGCCTGCGCTTCGAGGTCGTCGACCACACCAAATCATCTTTACACAAAGCGTCTTACGGAATAAAATATATACCCAAGTGACTAAAACTCGAATGAGGAAACAGCACAACTGGATAAGTTCGTCTGACCACACGCGCGGCCGTCAGCCTTCAGGACTCACAAATCAGCACTTCCAAAATAAATCCGGATGACAAGTGTGTCAATCTATTTCAGTGGCGCAGATTTCATGTCGGAGCATGTTCAAGTTTCACTGGGGAGGGAGTGAAAAAAAACCCAGCAGGAAATCAAGTCACAATGCAATTTCTGCAATCACAATGCAATCTCACAGGAAGAGCCAACGAATCATCATACGCCGAAGCTTTTTGTTATATACGCCCTTTAAAAAAAAAAAAAAAGAATAAGCAAAGCAACCAAATATCCTACTACAAAAAAATTCTTTATGGAGTCGTCCCGACTGTGATTCTCTTAGCCTTTGGCAAGTGTACATGTAACGCAGGTGGAACTTGTTTAACTAGCAGTGGGAGGGAGCAGGAAGGAAGAGAAGGCAGGGCCGGAAACAAACTCCAATTTAAAGGTGAAGCTTTTCACAACTTGTTTGTGACGTCAATTTACATTGCCCTTTACCAGAGGAAGAATTTATATAAGAAACCTAAGATCATTATTTACGTCTATGCACAAACAAGATTCATATAATAGTAGAGGTCTGTGCTCTTAACTTCGCGTTCATGACTGATGTTGGATGAGAGAAGAAGAGAAGTTTAACGATCTAAACAAGAAATGTAATGAATGACCAAAAAAATAATAATAATAAAAAAAAATGTGCATACCTGACCATCACACTCATATGTACATGATAAACATAATCTCCTTACTTCTTAAGATTTCGAGCATGGCTGTTTTATATACTGAGGTGCAAAATTTTAATAAAATGAAAACAGAATGAGTCGTATGCACAGTTGGACAGCAATTTAATGAATTGCAAATGATCAAACCACATAGCTAGGCAGTTCTTGAAATATAATAATAATAACAATAAAAAAAAAATACAAAAAAACAAAAACAACACCGATCAGTCCAGATGACCGAAGATCAACAACTAGAAGCCTGGCAGGCAGTTCTTTGTCAGAGGAAGTCTCTAGCTTATCACTAATATCACATTGATCCGGTGGAATGAAACCGGTTGAGGTGGAATGGAGAGCGAGAGAACAAGGGCCACCAGATTGAACATGCCAGAATACAAGCAGCAGCTAAAGGCCCGAGACTGATCAGATGTGACGGAGCTGAGATATCGTGTCAGGCTTGTTCCTTCAAACCTAAACTTCGTAGTCGGTTGGTAACCGAGCAAGCGTGATGGAATGTAGAGTTACAGCTGATCGTGTACAACTCTTCACAGCAAATCCATCCATCTATATGTAACGATCGCCTCGTTCAGCTGGATAATCGAGTGACCGATCAGTAACCGGGCCTATCCGATGTAGATGCGGTGGAAATCGTTGGCTCCGAAAGCGGCGTTGCACTTCGGGCACTTCCTCTGGCGTGTATCGTAACGCGTCTTCACGCACTCGAAGCAGAAGACGTGGAAGCACTTCGTCAGAACGGCGTCCTTTACGCGGGAGTTGCAGCACGGACACGTCAAACGGGCCTGCGAGGACAGGAAGCGTTTATTTATTTTTTTATAAACTGCACCTATGCTAGAGTAATAATGAAGTTGTGTTTCAAACAAAATGTATTAAATACCTTGTATTCATTAATTTCCTCGTTAAGTATTTCATCACCGTTGCGCATGCTTTCAGCCGGTTTCTTGGCTTTCTCAATCTTCCTGCGCAGTTTGGAAATGTCCTCCTGATAAAGCAAAATAAACATTCAGTGAATATTGTTTTACCCAATTTCAGTATATTCCACAAAATGAATGTTAGACTGTTTTGTGTGAACACCGCATGTGTACCTGTGCACGGCGAGCATTGAAGGACTCTTTCTCTCTGGAGATGCTGTTCTCGATCACCTCCTCACGGACTTCTTTCAGTCTCTGCTGCACTGTTTCCAGCTGACCCCGTAAATCCTCTGACAGAGACGCAGAGTCTTGGGCCTGGGTGTACAAACATACATAGAAGTGCTGAATTAGATCTTCAGAGAACATCTTTATCCCACACCTTTATCTACTTTAAAGCAGTCTCTATTTACTGTGGCTTTTATCAGTTGTCTTGGAAGTGTCTTTTTGCAGTTAATCTTGCTTTAAGGATCTTTTCACAGTGCAGAAATAGCTAGAAGTTTGCTAGTCCAGAAAACTGTGCTTATTTTGTGCTTTTGCCTTTCTACAGTACCAATAGTTTTAGTTTTGTTTTAAGTCCTTGTTTAAGACTGGAACTAAAAGAAACCAAGCAGAATTGGGGGCGGGGTTTGCTCTGACTAATTAATCAACAGACAAGTGTTTTTTCTGAAACAATACGAGTTACTATACCACTTTTCTATGGAATAAAATCACTGTCAAAAATAATTGTGCGTAAAAAAAGATGTGTAATTCTGTGTTTTGTCCGAGTTGGATTCCAAAATCTACGGCCACGACAGCTTACAGATACAAGATTTTGTGCCTTTGTTACATTACAACTCTGAAATATACGACTCTTTTATACGACAAATTGCGAAATTACGCCCACGAAAGTAGCATGTTACACCACTGTCAAAAATATCAAGGCCACAGGCACAGGCATTACTATTCGAGGGAAGAGGAGTCGATTCGGCGCATGCGTCCTGGCGAGCTAATATTTAATCTAATATTCTCTCTCGTCGTCTCAGCCTATTTTTTTTTCTCACAGATTCAAAAATGTTTAAAAGGAGTAAAATTATGGAGATTTTTAACAAGATTTTTTATCAAATCAATTCCTCTTCCCTCGGATAGTAATGCCTGTGCAAGTGGCCTTGATGACCTATTTTTGACAGTGGTGTCACACACTACATTCGTGAAAACTATGCAATTCGTCCGTGTAACAGAGGAGTGGTATAAACAAGTTTTGTGTCTGTAAACGGTCAGAGTTATACATTTCAGAGTTGTACTGTAACAAACACACAAAAAATCTGTAAACTGTCGTGGCTGCAGACTTTGGAATCCAACTCGTTTTACACACGATTATTTTTGACAGTGATTTTATACGTTTCCAACAATGTAATTTATTATATGTACCATAAAAAAAATCACAGAGCTTCATTTTATTGTTAACTTACACTGAGCATAACCATCATGTGCGTACCTTGCGTTTGTTCATGTCCAGGGCTTGTGTTCGCAGAGAAAGCTCTCTCTCTGCAGCGCTTATGGTGCCCTGCAGGAGGCGCTCTTTCTCTTCCAGCTTCCTCACGACCTGCAGCTGAGCATCCACCTGAGAGGAGTATGAAACGAGAGAACTTTATTACTAACATGCATCATGTGACCGACAGTGCTTTGTCCAGACTCGCTCACCTGTGTCTTCAGTGTGAGCAGTTGGTCAGCCAGCTCTTCTTTTTCTTCTTTCAGGAGCTTGTGGATCTGATTGGATTTAATGCGCTCGCTCATGAGTTTGAAGTTGGCATCGTCCTTCTCGCGGAGCTGCTGCATCAAGCGGATGTTCTGCTCCTGCATGTCCTCGAAGGCCTGTCCGGTGACGTCCATCTCGATCAGCAAGGCATCTTCCTCCTGATCGAAACAGACATTTGACCAGCTATTGTTACTAGTGATCATGGAATACTGTTACAGCTTCTTAAAAACTAATTGGCTTTGTTTTACTGTGCAGCAGGGAAATAGATTTTGCTGGAATTATTTGATTCCATGTCTGCTCTAATACTCTGCACTATTCCCACAGTATAATATAGAAAGAGAGGAGGAAAAACGACATTTAGCAGCTATACAAGAAAAAAACTTTTTTTTCCCTTTAAATAATTAATTAATTTGTTCCCCCATTCATCTTCTATATCGCTTGTCCTGTAGCCTATCTCAGGAAACTTTGGGCATGAGTCAGGGTGCACCATAGAAAGGGTGCCAATCCATTGTAGGGTGTACACACACACACACACACACACACAACAAGCAATTTAGAAATACCAATTAATCTAATCTGGAGATCTTTAAACTCTGGGAAGAAACCCGAGTCCCCAGAGAAAACCCAGCAAGCACGGTACGAACATGAAAACTCCACATACATACACCAGAGGTGGAACGCAAACCTTTGACCCTGGAGGTAGGTGCGAGACCACAGTGCTAATCACTACATTATTGTGCCGCTTGTAGGTAATTTATTCAAACGTGTATATAAATGATTGGCTTGGCTTTGTGATCTCCAACACTAAGGGTGCTCCGATCAGGATTTTTGGGGCCGATCACTAGAAGTTGCATCGGCCGATACCGATCACCGATTACAGGGTTTACTCGAAGCCTTATCATGTAGCATTATTTATTAAACTATATCTAACAACAATGTAATTAAGTATTGAAATTCAAGAAGTGGAATATCATGAATTGACAACTGTATTTATTGGCAAGTAACATGGCGAACACATCAGCTTAAAACATAGCAGCCTGTGTTTGGTTAGCAATGAGGAACAGCTTAGAGCTTAAATAAAAGAATGTATTTATTTTAAATTATTTAAATAAACACTTTATTTAAAATAAAATAAAATAGCAGACAAGTAGGACGCGAGTCGCCGGAAGTTCTGCATGGACCGCAAGCATCCGCGAGGACGCCAAAAAATTAAACATGTTTAATTTTTCATGTTTGAAAACTTGTTTAAAACTTAAATTTTAAAACTTAAGGCCACCACGCGAAACCGCATAGATGAGATAGGGCTATTACCGAGAGCTGAGTGAGTGGCGGCGCGCGACTTGCTGAGCTCTCCCGCGCTCTCAAACGTCTGATGAGGTTTGTGGTGTTAAAATGCTTTTGGTGCTTCCCGCTTCGTGGAATTGTCTTGTTACACAGGTTGCCGATTGCTAATGTATTGTCTTTTTCACAAACGTAGGATTGCCAGACGGGTGAAGCCATTTTAGCAGTGCGAAAAAAAAAAAGTAATAATAATAATAATAGTCTCGCGAATTTTGCGTCATCCGATAGGTTTTCTATATTGGCCATCATAGAGACTGATGATCAAACTTCCCAAGGCTATTAACGGCCGATTATGATCGGCGAATGATCAATCGGAGCACCCCTATCCAACACCTTATCCAATGTTGGTCAGAACTTTGATTACTAACACACACACAAACACGCACACAAACCTGCTTAGCCAGAGAGAGTTTCTTGTTGAGGATGTCAATCTGCTCCTCCACCAAGCGGATCTTTCTCAGAGCTTCCTCGTCAGCCATCTTCTTTCCTTCCCTCCTCTCCCTCTCCTCTAGATCTCGCAGACGTTGACGTAGCTCCTCTGCCTGAGAGACACACGAACACACGCACAGACAGGTGTATGTAATATCCAGAGGCAACCATTTAAGTTTCAGTTTCATGTAGATACAAACTGATAGAGATTTGAGCACGTGTGTGTGTGTGTGTGTGTGTGCGTGCGCGTGTGTGTGCGTGTGAGAGAGAGAGAGAGATTTACTGTATGTGTACCTCAGCTTTGGACTTTTTCTCTGCAGCCATCAGTTGCACTTTGTCCCTCTGTTCTTTCGGGGCAGAGCGATACATGTCCAGCAAGAGCTTCATTTCTCTCTGAGACTCTTGAGCTTTCCTGCCATATAAATTAACAACTATATAAACCTGAACATCATTTGAATTGGATTTGCGTCTTATCCGAATCAGAGTTACTTACTTAAGCTCCACCCGGACGATTTTCAGTTGCTCCACTTCCTTTCTCTTCGGCCCTCCGATCACAGCGCAGCGATCAGCCTGTGCATCGTCTGATTGACTGTTGCTAGTGCCTGGTTTCTCCTTCTCTTCCTTCACTGCCACACGAGTTAGCCGCTCTCTTTCTTTCTGGTCTTTATCTTTCTTATCCTCCTTTTCTTTGTCCTTATCTTTCTCCTTCTCCTCTTCTTTAATTGTTCCTTCGGGTTCAGTTCCAGGCTCGGTCTTAACCGACACTCCTGAAAAGAGACACAGAAATCGACATCCACAAACTGCATCATGACAAATCCATCGAGTCACTTGTCTCCTGCTCTAATAAATAAATGAATTTTAATAACATTGTTTCCTATATAGATATTGGCAAATTACAATGAAAATGCTTTTAAATTTTCATTTGAAATTATATATGCATGGTGCTTTATGAAAAAGGTGTTACTCTAGACCAGGGGTGTCCAAATCCAATCCTGGAGGGCCAGTGTCCAACACAGTTTGGTGCTTCTTCTTCTCAAACACAGCTGATTTAACTAATCTGTTAATTACTAGGTTCAGTGGGTGTGTTTAGGTGTTGGTGAATTACAAACTGCGCTGGTCACTGGCCCTCCAGGACTGGATTTGGACACCCCTGCTCTAGACCAACTCTGATCTGACTAGAGTCGGAGGTAAAGTAAGGAATAAGTAAACAAATGCTGAAATGTCTTTCTCTGAAGCTTTACCTGTGGTAGTGGGTGTGGCCGAATCATTATCCGATCCTGCCTTCACCGAGACATCAGCAGCGGCAGACGTTAAAACAGAGGCGGGTTCTTCTTTTATGTCCATGTCAGTGCTTGATTGTGATTGGATGGCAGGGTTTCCCTTTGTAGCACGCAGCTATGAGAAAAAGTCCTGAATTTTCATTTAGTCATAATAAAAAGCATAGTATTGGTTCAGTGTTTCCCATGGATTTGCAGGACTGAGTATGTTGGAGATTAAAAAGATCTTATGAATAGCAAAGCCTGAATCCTGTCCTGGGAGACTTTGGGCACAACGTGGGATACACACTGGACAGAGTGTCAGTCTATTTCAGGGCACACAAAAAAGAAAGAAAAGAAAAAAACCCACACACACAATGGACAATTTAGGAACACCAATTTACCTCTTCTAAACACCTTTGGACTGTGAGAAAACCAGACCATGAGGAGGAAGCCCACCAAGCAAGCAGAGAATATGCAAACTCCACGCACACAAACCTCAGGCGGGAATCAAACACTTGACCCCGTGCTCATTAAATTTCACATCAAATTAAAACTAGGAGTCAAATCAAAACTGCACAACATTAAAGACTAATAACGAACTGGACTCCATATTAACCATAATGAACATAATGAATGTTTTATATTGAACTTCCAGCTGCTTAACACACTGCTAAACAATCCCTGTTATCACCAAAATGAGGATGGATTCCCTGTTAGATCTGGTTCCTCTCAAGGTTTCTTCCTACTGCCGTCTAAGGGAGATTTTCTTATTCCCACCGTTGCCCTGGACTTCCTCTTCAGGGACTATGAAATGTGTGAATCAAAATGATCACATGCTCATTTTCATAATTTTCTTTAGATTCTGTAAAGCTGTTTTGCAACAATGACCACTGTTGAAAGCGCTATACAAATAAAATGTAATTGAATTACATTATTGATCTGATGAAGCTTGGTTTTATATCACATGTTCCAGCTCATTTCAATGGTACAAAATACATGGCTTAGTCTCTCTAACCTGGTTAAGCTCTTGCTGTGCCTCTCTCAGTCTGATTTTGAATTTGACCACCTCTGATTTCATCTGCTGGTTATGCGTCTGCAACGTGCTGATAAGGTGACGCATCTCGCGGTTTATTGGGCCTTAAAGAGAAAGGGAAAAAATCGTAGAGCAACATAGCTTTGTTTATTACGAGTGCTGAAGGATTGCATGCCAGATAAACATCACATCCAGCAGTGGAACATGAAAGTGAGAGCAATTACCTGCTTGTTCGTTGGCAGCGAGCGTTTGCTCAAACTCGATCCTCAGCATCTCGTATTCCTTGCGAACCTGAGCCAGTGTATCCTCCAGTTGAATCACTTCAGTACGGACTTTGCGTTGCAGAGACACCTCGTCATTCTGATATACACATACACACACCAAAAACAGTGTGAATTTCTTTTTTTACTTTACATAATAGTCATAAGGTAAGGCTGACTCCCAACCTGAGTACGTAGGTCAGTCAGTCACGCATTCACATACTCAGTCACGCACACATTCACACACTCAGTCAGTCAGCAAGTACCTCCATGTGGTCAAGTTGGCGAAGGCGGGCAGCTCTAGTTGTGTTCAGACGAGCTCTGGTCTCATCCAGCTGGGCTTTCAGTACCAGAGATTCATTATAAAGCACAGAGAACTGGGACTGCAGACACCGGTACTCCGCAGTCTCTCTGACCATTCCCTCTGCTCTGCACATGAGCTCCATCTAAGAGAAATACACACAAGCATTAAAATGAAGCTTGTTCTTTTTTTGTGGATTTTTCCCAAATTTCCCCCCCTCATTTAGTTGTATCCAATTCCCTCCCATTGTTGGAGGCTGGAGGTTACAGCAACCCCCGGGAATCAAACTAGAGATCTCCTGATGATAGGACGAGCACTTTATCACTGCGCCACTCTGAGGCCTGAAGCTTGTTCATTTTGATATAGCTCTCATTACAACTCAAAGGAAGAACATCATGTGGAAAAAATAAACTGTTTCCTGTAACAGAAGTACATCTTGTGAATGTAAAAAGGTATCATTCTGATGATGTGATGAAATGCATGTACAAATGTGTACCTTCATGTTGTTGTTGTCCTGGACAACTGTCTGCAGGTCCTGCTGTAGTTTCTGCAGCTCACTAAGCCGGTTCTCCGCCAACTCCCTGTTCTCCTCCAGCTCACTGTTCATTTCTTCAAACTTGAAAAAGGCATGAAGGAGTCAAATGAAAACTGCAACACTGTTTTCAATAACACTGAAGACTAATAATGACTTGCCCTACTTCCTTTCCATCCTAAAGATTATTGAAATCTTATCTAATAAAGACAAGAAAAAATAAGAAAATAAGTGTGTACCTTTCTCTTGTTGATCGTGATGGTCCCACACACACTGCTGGCCTCGCCACAAACTTTATAGCCTTTACTATTTAGCTGCGGGGAAAAATATATATATATATATATATATATATATATATATATATATATATATATATATATATATATATATATATAAATCATGCATGTCAGCAAAGTGGTACCTTCAGCACATCTAAAACCAACACAGACAACACACACTCACCCTTTCCAGCACCTCCCCTAGGTGTGTGTTGAGACGGTTTTCCCTGCGGCGGATCTTCTCCGTGTCCCACTGCAGCTCCTCTATTGACACCTGCAGTTCGCTTATTCTGGTATCAGCACGATTAGCGGCACGCGCCAGGGAACGAGACTGAAACACACAACAACATATTCACAAACACAGCAGAGACAAAAATCTTATTACTTAAAACCAGAGTAAAACCTTTGTACTCAAGTTAAAGTACTGTTACTTTAGTGAAATTTTACTGAAGTACAAGTAAAGTTACAATTATAAAATTCTACTCAAGTAAAAGAAAAAATTAGCTCATTAAAAATTTACTCAGAGAAAGTTTCCAAGTTACTTTTTTTTTTTTTTTACAGCGGGGATGGGATGGGGTATTCTAGTGTAGTTTTAAAAAGACAAGCAGGTATAAATCTCAAACTAGTTGTTTTTAATTGAAGGAACACCTTTGCATAATAAAGCTGTTGCCTTTCTTGTGTTTGAAATAAAAGTGTAAATATGGGTGAGGCTTTGCCCCGGATCGCCAAGTGAAAAAAAAAAAAGCTCAGAGCCGAGAATAACGTTCAGCACAAAACCTTTATTGGCCTCAGCGTCACAAAATTATAATACTAAACAATGTAAAAGTAAAGAAAAGGGTAAAAAAAAAAAAAAAAAAAAATAGAGCTCCTACTCTGTTCACTCCTTCTCATGCACACATCCCAGCAGCGCACACACGGGAGGTGCGGCAACTCTTTAAAGGGCAGCATACATACATAATGTGGTATATAACAGTAGTGGCCGTTACAATGGCCAGGGGTTTTCTTCATAAGAATTTAATGGCATTTCGCTTTCAGTTGGGTCTGCATCACTGGCATCTGTTTTGTCCTTCTCCATCGTTCTTGTGAATTTAGCGTGTTCTCCCCGACCATCAACGACTTTGACGAATTTTTTTCCTTCTCCGTTGCATTATTATTAGAGCCCAAGCACTATAAGGTGCGCAGGACCCTCTTGTTTTCCTAACAAATTTTTTTCCCCACCCTTTGGACTTTTGGGGGTCATAACATGCTCAAAAACTCAAGAAACTTGACAGACAGGTTGGAATCTGCTGCCATCAGGTTGCCTGAGAGTCGTGTTGTCCAGGGCCTACAGGGGCCCCCACACGAGATTTTGCTGGATAGCTCATACACACTCTCACGTAGGCACACAAAACTTGGTACACATTTAGAGCTCATCGAGCCGAACAACTTTCGCGCTGCATGTCCTGGGCTAAACTCAACAGGAGGCCGGTCATTTTCGGTCGTTTGCAAAAACGCACCCGATGGATTTTATACAATCGTCACCAGACCGAAGAGATCTAAAGACATTGAAAACGGAAAATTGCTGGAGTGTTTGGAGCTTGTAGAAGAGAGAAGGATGTTACACAAACTACTAACCATCACGGAGAACACATCACATCACCTCCACAACCCACTGGATAAACCTTAGTTTAAAAACCTTAAACCTTAGCACTTTGAGTAAGAGAATGCTTCAGCTCACCTACAGGAAGTCTTTTCTGGCAACTGCAATTAGACTTTACAATAACTCTACTCTGTGTCAGGAGATGATCTTCTCTGACAGGACAATAAACAGGCTCATATACAGTACATTCTGTTTTTAATCCACTATGGTCACATCCTTCATTCATTGCATTCTCTTTTTTTATTAGTGTTTGCTGGTTCATTCTATCCATTACTACTTCCTGGTGCATATACAGTTTCATTCCCACCTGTATATACAACCATAACTCATGTGTACATGTACAGTATATAAAAGTGGTATGTTCATATTCATATTTGATAGCATTTTCTATCTCTTTAAAACACCTTTGAGTTTTGAGGTGAGTGAGGTCAGTTAGCATGAAACGACATTCTCACAAAAAATGCTCTCTCACCTCACTGGTCATGTGACTATGTTTTTGTTTGAGGTCATCTGTCAGCTGACGAAGACGCTCGTTCTCACTGGCCAGAAAAGTGTTCAGACGAGCAGCGATTTCCAAGAGGTTACCATCTGTAGTCAACAATAACACACATCTAAGTCTTGTATCACTTGTAAACGCACACATCAGAGAGTAAGCTCTTCTAAAGACCCTACAGTCTGTGGTACTGTGTGCCTGTATGTGCAAACCTACAATCAAACTCTCACCTGCGTCAGAATCCAGGTCCTTCTTAAGTTGTTCTACAGTGCCTTTTACGCCATCACAAATCTCTACCGCACAACTGGCCAATTTCCGGCTGGACTCCACTCTCTGCTGTAGCTCCGCCTCCATTTCCTCAGTGCTACTACTGGCCAGCATGGCAAGAAACGAGCTCGCTCCCTCTCCCTGCGGACCTGGTGGATTACGAATTTACAGTATGGTCCTTGTGAGAAGATGGGAGGTTCAACACAACCCTTTGAAAGCTTTTGAATGAATTCATTAGTCACCTCTGTCTTTTGACCTCTCCTGATTAGAATCTCCATCCGGCTCTGGTGTCCCGGGCTTTAGGCTCCGCCCCTCACCAGGCTGACTGTCCACTGACTGGCTTCCTGACTGGTCACAGCGGCGAGCAATCAACCTCATATTATCGTCAAACTATGAGCAGAAGTGAGAGAGAAACCAAATGGGGGTCAAAAGTAACAAATAAAAGCATTTATAGAATTCATCCATGAAAAACAGCCAAAAAACTAAACATTTTTAACAAAGATAATGGCCAATAAGTCAGTTAAGACACATGATAGAAAGCCAAGGCAAAAATACGAACATAACCCAAAAAGAAGTGATCTTTAGTCCACCAAATGCATTATTTACCAATTTTCAAACAGTAAAATATGCATCATTCCAAATGACAGAATCTTAAAATTTCAGCAGGATATCTTTTACAGCATGCAGCGAGTCGTGAATACGGCAACACTTGCTGGACGACAGAAAGCTATGTTTCGAGGCCATGATATAACTTGCCATCTGAGGGACCTCTTACCTGGTTCCAGTATCTATTGAGAATAAGTAGGCTTGCATCATCAGTAGCCTGGCGAGTCTCAAGCCTTTCTACTCGTTCTCTCAATTCATCTTCAATCACCTAAAAACAGAAAGACAACATATACATTCCAAACTTTCCTACAATCAAATTCATATTTCTGTGCGTGTGTGTGTGTGAGGACACGCACCTGTCTTTGGTCCAAGGCCTCTCCCAACTTTCTGTTTTTCACCTGCAGTGCTTTAATGTCCTGTTCCTCCTGTAAACAGGTACACGCACAAAAACATAAAAACCATTAAAAACACAAAAAACCTTAAAGATCAGGAACTCATAGCATTTGACAGACGAAGATAAAATACAGTACATCTTAAAGCTTCAACAGATGAGTGAAAGGACACAGCACAAAAGACTATAAATTGACATTACACACAACCAGAGGACACACCTGAGTACAATATTGTTTTTTAGTTCTCATATAAACACACACCGATCAGCCACACAGCTAATATTGACTAAGTCTGACTTGCGCCATCAAAACAGCCCAGACCCATCGAGGCATGGACTCCACTAGACCCCTGAAGGTATCCTGTGATATCCGGCACCAAGCCGCGAGCTGCAGAACGTTACAACGTAAAAGAAAGTGTGATGAGATAATCGACATTATTCGCTTCACCTGTCAGCTGTCATAATGTTATTTTCAATCGGTGTATATAACAACGGTACAGACAAATATGTTTTACCTTACAACCAGCTTCAACAGATTAAACATCACACCGCTCACTTCTATACAAAAATAATCACTTCTGTAAACACCAATATGCAATTTTTTTTTCCATTATGAGCCAAACTTAATAAATGTCATACTTCATGGTTTAACAATTTGCTTGGAGATTTTATTATTTGCAAAAGCAGATATCGCGTGAGAAGGTCATAACCTGTGTATTACACTAGTGTCACCACATGCATCTCTGACTGCATTTAGGGTAAGGAGAAAATGGTTTCCTTCACACAAAATCATGGTTAAGAAGTTTTTGTCAGTTATTCAAATTGCTGTCCTATGTGTCCATGCGCCAAAAAACAACAGAGACCACATATCTCACCGAGTTGGAGACGCCCCCCAGTTTGATGACCGTCTCCACAGCGTTGCTTGCCCCTGTGCTGAGTCCCTCGCCTGAGTCTCCTGCATCTCGGTCTCGCCTCTTCTCAGGGGGAGCACCGGCAGAGCTGCTGGGATCACACGGCCGCTTCTGAGCAGACATCCTGTACTGCCAGCTGTCCCTCTGCGACACAACACAACGGGGGGTAAGAGCAGAGGTTAGATTCAAAAATAAGTTCATACTGGACAAGGTGAGGTTTAGATATGACAGAGGTCACATTATTTTAAACCTGGTTAAGTGAACATACAAGTCTGGAAGAAGTACAAATGCATTTGGAATTCAGCAATCGTGTTTTAGTTGAAATGATCAATATACTGTCAAATACAGAACATTCCTTTTTTGTTCCTTTTTTTTTTTAAGAACCATTTACTAATATTGTATTTTCGTTAACAAAGTCAGGGTTGTTCCCAAAATAATCCTTTATAATTATATGACAAATACAAGGGTAAGTCAAAAATGATCCCTATACTGGCTGTAGAATGTATTTTTATTAACTTTTAAAAAAGACAAATACGTAATTTTTCGACATAACCTCCTTGCTTTTCAATAGACCTCGTCCATCTGTCAACAGGCCTTCATATTCCCTCATTAAAACGAGTTTGAGCTGCGAGTAACGAGGACCGCCCTCTTCATTTCTTCATCAGAAGTAAATCGTTAAACTCGTAAGACTGCTTTAAGGGGACCAAACATGCTTTAACACCTCAAAACTACGTTTTTTTTTTTTTTTTTCCAGAAACTTGACAGTGTGGGCAGAAGTGTGCGGACATGCACTGTCACAAGATCACAACGCCCTTGAAGTTTAGGCTTCAGCTCTTCAACCCTTGAAGTTTAGGCTTCAGCTCTTCAACCCTTGAAGTTTAGGCTTCAGCTCTTCAACCCTTGAAGTTTAGGCTTCAGCTCTTCAACCCTTGAAGTTTAGGCTTCAGCTCTTCAATAACGTCTCACTGTAATGAACACTGTTGATTGTTGAACCTTTTTCCTGATAATGTTTTAGTACTAGCCATTGAGAATCCCAGAAAACTGTAAGCGTTGATTAATTTTCCAGGTGATGGTTGACACTTTAACTTTTTCCTCGATCGGCAACTGAGTTTCTGTTTCCGTTCCACACACTACTATTTACTCTCAGGATGTAGTGATGAATCCGTGTCTCGTCACAAGCCTCGCGAGATTTGTAGAATTTGCTACTGTCTCTCTGGACCCTGGGGATGAATTCTCGATGCACGGTGCAACAAAGTTTTTTTTTTTTTTTTAATTGATGAGTATGAACTTTGCCGAACTGCAGACCTTCCTCACCAATTTTGGTCATGGAGGCCTCCTCCACTGTGAACACTGTTGCTTCGTCTCAAGGTCATACCCATACACAGATTTCGACACAATGTTCCTTCTGCTCTTGGGTCTGCTGCCCAGTGACAAACATGGCAGCAACACGGCGCATGTTCAAATCACATTGATATTGGATTGCCTGGTCTGTCAACATTTGTGATGTCCTTCCACTTATAAAGTGTGCGTGCCGCTCAGAACACCTCGAACAACTTATGCTGTCAAACATCTCTGCGGCAGATTTGCCCAGTTTCACACAGAATTTCACTTTCGCTCTTTGTTCTAACTTGCTGTCCATGGTAAAACAGCAGATGTGGTAACACACAGTCAGAATAGAACCAGCTGCACAGCTCCAGATGTACTCAGGACGATGTCTTTTGATACATTGACTTATGAAGGTCGGTGCATGCATCCTTGTGCTGCCGTCTGTTCGTGTGTTACAAAACTAGACTCGAAACTTTCTGATTTCACCTGCTATGTTAAGGGAACGTTCTCTGAATTATAATGCACAACAAAATGTGGACATTATATTTCTGTATTTAAAAAATGCCGAGTGAAGTAAAATGTTAGATCTGAATGCGTTAAGAACCAAAAGAAAAACGTTCCAAGAACATTCTGGAAACCAGCAACTGGGAACGTTTAACTTAGATAAAATAACACACATACACAAGAATATCCTACACTTTTTTTTTTTTTTCACTTTTAAACTAAACACCCAACCCTATTTATAATCTATTGCCGTTGTTTTTATTTATTTTTTGTAAATCCTGTGAGATTTATTCCTTTTTTTAATATATATTTTTCCAATTTTACCACCTAAGCTAGCCATGGCTAATCAGTGACTAGCTTCGAAAGCTAGCTTCAAAAGACTTAAAGGTTAATTCAGTCCTATGCTATTGTGTAGTTAATTGTGTTTCTCAGACTTTCATAATGTACATATTCTTTTATACATGCAATTATAATTCGTTTATTATTCGCAAAATGTATTCTAAATCACCAGAGAGCTACAGCTGGCTAATATGAAAAAACCGGAACACGTATTAAACACTAGCTCAATAAAACAACCGGGAAAAACGACACGCTAGAGTACAAACAGTCCAGTTAAATAATGGTATTTAACAGAGTTTATAAAACACATTTTCTACATACAAACCTCGCTTTAGGCTGTTTACTGGTCAAGTTCTAAATGTTGATGTTGCGGAACATTTGGGAGTCGGAAAACCTCCCGGAAACGGAAATTGGGTCTACACGCTTACCAAGTGCGTACTACTGCGCTAAGTAGTGGTTATGACCTTCAGCGTAATACTGTTTTGTAGTGCATACTAATTTAGTAAGCTAGTATGTGAATAACCGGAGCGAGGATTTGCAGCGCCCTCTGACGGTGGGAGGTTTTATTTCCAAACCAAACTAATATCCAAACGTCCACAGTTGTTACTGTAGAGCAGGGGTGTCCAAATCCAGTACTGGAGGGCCAGTGACCAGCACAGTTTGTAATTCACCAACACCTAAACACACCCACTGAACCTAGTAATTAACAGATTAGTTAAATCAGCTGTGTTTGAGAAGAAGAAGCACCAAACTGTGTTGGACACTGGCCCTCCAGGACTGGATTTGGACACCCCTGCTGTAGATAGAGTAGATTTAATCAAAGTGACCAAAAGTTACTAGTGCAATGCTACGACCAAAAAAACTACAAGGTATATAAGAAGCATATAAATAAGGCATATAAGTTTAAATAATGAAATGAAGTGCAACCGTGATGTGCAGTTGAATGTGTGAGCATGTGACACCTGCACAAATAATAGTAATTGTGCAAAGAGCAGCATGTAAGTGTCACTGACTGAGTGATGGTAGACTAACTCACTCATCATCCATACCGCTTTATCCTGTATACAAGGTCGCGGGGGACCTGGAGCATATCCCGGGAGATTTAGGGCACAAGGTGGTGGAGCCAGTCCATCACAGGGCATACACACACACTCATACACTGATTCACACACTACGGGCAATTTGACAACGCCAAACAGCCTAACCTGCATGTCTTTGGATTGTGGGAGCATTCTGGAGCACCCGGAAAAGCACAGCTCCATGCGCTGAACCCGGACCCTGGAGGTGCATGGTGACAGTGCTAACCTCTAAGCCACTGCTCTAAGACATTGGTCTATGTAAAAAAGAAGTGGGCGCAATATCATTAAACATGTATTTTTTTTTTAATGTTTGGTGAGTAGGTCATCCTAACTTCTTTATTACTACATGTTGGCTGTAACATGGAATGTCTCTAGCAAATCCTGGGTCTGTGAATCAGGATAGAGAAATGTCGTTTGATTTTCCCAATAAAAGACATGGATGAAAAATTAGCAAAGAAATTATAAAATTTCTGGGGGTCCTGGAATCTTTGCATGGGGCAGAGAAGTGTAGACAGACCCAGGACCTGCTGGAGGCATTCCATGTTACAGGATGATGTCTGGAGTCGTCCAAAGTTATTTATTCATTCATTTTCCTTTGGTAAGAACGTCAGCCTGTATCTGATTCTCCTGATACCAGCACCCCCATATGACCTGGTATGCAAGTATGCCTTACCAAAGGTACAAGGCGTAGAGACATATCAGCATGTTTCAGCCTGGAAAAGCATGTAAGTTTTATGGCTTATAGTTAGGAATAGGGTAAACTTATGACGTGATGGATCATGTCCACTGAACTTGTGGCTTATGACGTGATTGATCATGTCCACTGAACTTCTGCAGATCTCACTACAATATTCTGTTTGTGCTCTAGGCATGAATTAAAAGCTTATGAACTCTGTCCCTGCATGATTTATGACCGTTTGTCCTAGGGTCCGGAGTCCATATTGTGAAACACTTCAGCTTTTTTTACTATTGGGGTCAGGGCCCAGACGTCAGCGCTCAGCTCTTTCACACCATTGCTGAATGTTTCTTAGGTTTGTTATCCTTTTGACTTGCATCATCATTCATCAGTCCCATCAACCCACTCACATGTACTGATATGATCACACCACTTATTGGGAAATCATCCACTACCCCAACGTAATCCTTTTACCTGTGTAACTTGCTACTGATAATCTTTGTGCTGTTTTTTAATCATTTCAAAAATGTAAATTCATTACACAAAATTTCAGTAATGTACAAAGCTCTCTAGGGTCAAAGTCTTTTATGACACTAATTATGTATCTGTCCATGTTAATAAGAATAATTTTCATACTGCCTGAAGACCATTGCCTTGTGTATAATTATTAATTAATTATTCATAATTATGAATTAATTCATAATAAAAATTAATAATATTATAATATTTATAATATTGATTTATGTATGAATCTGTAAGAATTGTAATAGCTCAATATCCATTTTTTCGACATGGCTAATACAGTCAAAAAGAAAGAGACACAAGTAAACAGAAACGTGATGTAACCACTAAAACATTTTTTAATCAAAGTAGAGTTCACACATGACAGCAGTTTGAAAGATGCCCATGAAATGCTTTTTATGCATCAATTTGTGGAGAAATTACTCAGCAAGACATTCATGAATCCTGCAAGTGATGCATCATTTAAAACTAAATTGTAACTTTGGAAATATGAACTTATTAATGATTAAATGAATGATTTAATTATAATATCAACAATACACCTCTGTAGTCCAACTAGGGACCGTGGAGGCCAATGGCTGTTGTATTTATTCCCATTTTATAACCATTTTCGGACCTCCGGTCAACATTCACGCATTATGGACAATTTGGGAACGCCAATTAACCTAATCTGTATGTCTTTGGACTGTGGGAGGAAACCAGAGTACACGGAGAAATCCACCAAGAATGGGGAGAACATGCAAACTCCTAGCACACAGATGAAAAATAGGAGGGAATCGAACACTAACACTGGAGTTGTAAGGCAACTGTGCTAACCACTAAGCCACCGTGCCGCCAATAACAACAACATAATCAACAACAACAACAATTCAACTGTATGCTGAATTATAGCAGGACATTGTTAGATAACAAAGAAAAAAAAACAGATAATGTGTATACAGCAAGATTGTCTTATCATTTTGACATTAAATATAATGAAATTTTCAAACATCTTCTGATTTATTTCACTACTAGATGTTACACGCAGCTCCGCCTATGATCCTGATGCCCACATGCTACCATTACCTGCGAACGGAGTGTGTGGTCACATGGCTGCCGCTCCTCACGCTGCTCCAGTGTATAGACAGGTATATTATTACCTCACGATTTAAGGTGACCAGTGATGATAACACTGCCAACTGTTACACGTGAGGGACCCCCCTCCTTTTATGTATATATATGCATGTGAAGGCAGACGAGCCATATTGGCTCACCTGCCTTCACATGCATATGAACTTGAGTAAGATTAATCCATAGGGCTTTCTATCAGGACAGGCTGAGTTCAGGACTCTGTGCAGGCCAGTCAAGTTCTTCCACACCAAACTCACTCATCTATGTCTTTATGGACCTTTCTTTGTGCACTGGTGCGCAGTCATGTTGGAACAGGAAGGGGGGCCCTCCCCAAACTGATCCCACAAATTTGGGGGCATGAAATGGTCCAAAATTTTAGAGTTCCTTTAACTGGAACTAAGGAGTCGAGCAACCCCT
The DNA here is from genome assembly GCA_013621035.1 of Clarias magur. Classification (NCBI taxonomy): domain Eukaryota; kingdom Metazoa; phylum Chordata; class Actinopteri; order Siluriformes; family Clariidae; genus Clarias; species Clarias magur. The sequence continues at coordinate 1,676,056 of QNUK01000050.1, read as the reverse complement.
AAAAAAAACAACCCTACACCATAATCATCATCAACAACAACAACAACAATTCAAATGTAGGCTGAATTATAGCAGATCATGTGTATACAGCAAGATTGTCTGATAATTTTGACATTAAATATAATTGAATTTTCAAACATCTTCTGATTTCTGATTTATTTTATATTTTATTTTCATCCATATTTCCTTTCGTAACTTAAATTTTCCCAAAAAATTTTATACATTTTCATTTTTTTTCACCCATAAACCATGAGAATGCACACAGCAAGAACGTTTATAAAAGAAAGAAATGAAAGTCTATAAAAGATGCAAATCAAATGCATGCCCTTCTTGCCTTGTTGCATTGCACATTATTTACAGAAACACATCATGGTTCATGTTTCAGCTAGAAAATATGGGGATGCATACTTTTGAACTGAAAGTGTGTGCGAGTCTGAACGTTAAAAAAAAAAAAAAAAGAAGAAGAAGAAGAAGAAGCGCTTGATGATGGACAAACCAGGTGTAGAAACTTAAAAAACCTGAACGACAAGTCTGTTGTTATGAACAAATGATTCGGGACAGAACTGCCTGTTAATATTTTTGTACCCTGTACTTCCTGGTTGGAGTTCATTCCCTTTGGTTGATGTACAATTGTGATACTAAGTAGCGTTTAAAAGAACACGGCGCGTGAGGAGCTCGTTCACTCCGCTGCTTCGTGAATGAGAAAGGGCGTGAAAAAAAACAACAACATATATTTTGTTACAGGGTTGAAAGTTTGAAAGAACTTTTTTTGTTGTTGTTTTGCGTGTTCTAACAGAGCTACACGTACACGGACACGCACACGTAGACTTCAACCAATAGCTGGAGCGCAAAACGTGAACTCCCACACGCGCAGGATCTGCCTCCATGTTACACTGAAATAAATAGTGCTGCTGTGTTCACTGGCTCTTTGCAGACTTTCGTGCAGCCCAAGCAAGGGATCAAGTGCCTGTTTCATCGCTCGTCCTCGGCGGTACATCAATACAACAACCAAGTAAGAACACTTTTTTGTTTGTTTGTTTGTTTGTTTTAAATACTGCCTTTGTTTTTAAACATGTTTGAAAACTTTCTTTGAAGTAGCAGCGCATGGCAACATTGTAACTGTGTTACTGTAACACACTGTTAACTCTTTCTTTGATAAATGATATGATATTTCTCAAAACATTCTTCAGTTGCTCGATTTCATTATTTAAACTGGTAACCAATCATTTACACTATTGTATATCATCATTTAATATACCTTATATTATTAATACATGCTGAATTAATAATAATAATAATAAAGTCCTTCCCTGATTATGCACATTGCATCATATCTTAAACAAAAAAACTTTGCTAGACAGAACCATGTTATGTTATGTATACATTACGTAGAATCAATAAAGTTTTTATTTTTTAAGAATAAATCATTTGCGATAAAGCATGTTTGTAAATAAATTCTGTTTCATGCAATACTGTACATATTAAACATTAGGGCTCATCCTGCATAACATCCACGTCTTGTTCCAAGTGTGTTTTATAATTCTCTGAACGTTCCCCTAAAAACCTTTAAACAACATCAGCGTTTATTACAAAACAACCTTGGGTGAGTGTATACTTGTAATATACACTATAATGTACACAGTACAAAGTGATACAATAATGTGTCATATAATTATAGAAGATAATAGAGTTTGCAAAAGCAAAAGTAGAATGTTTGGTTCCACATTTTTATGGAACGAAATGGTTCCATAAAAGTAAGTGAAGGCGAAACAAATGTTAACATTAGGGAAATATTCAGGGGTTTAATGGAGACTGGTTTAACTGCTCTAGGTTTAATATAACAACTTCTCGGTCACCCTGTAGACTAAACTAACAGACTCGTTTCTGCCTTGCAAGGCAGGATGGCTCAGTGTTTGCCCCGACTTGAAACAAATCACCAAAGCTCAGAGTATTTGTCCAATCTGTTTCAAAATCCGGTTTCATTCCGAGCACAGATCAGCTATTCCTATGAAAAGCTCTTACTCCGAGGGAGGAGCACCTCTGGGATAAATGTTTCAGGCCAAATATTTACTAACTGTGCAAAAGGGCACACAGGCCAAACCATAAGTGTAAACATGCATAGCCTTTAGATTTACTGTTAATGCTTATCCTTATCACTCACATCCTCTGATCTCTTTTTTTTGTTTGTTTGTTTCAGGATGACCCACCAGTTTCCATCCCTCTCTCCAGAGCAGAAGAAGGAGCTGGCCACCATCGCCCAGCGTATCGTGGCTCCTGGAAAGGGTATCCTGGCTGCAGATGAGTCCACAGGTGAATTCATGTGTTATCTTAGTTAAGGATTAGTTAATCATTCTTAGTTAATCATTGTTGCATGGTGTTGACAAGGAGTTAAAGGTTTCCTTCTGGTGCAAGGCTTAAAAACTACTCTAGTGGATTGGTTTGCACAAATGCAAAAAAAAAAATAAAAAAAAGCCTTTAAATGAAAGGTTTCTTTTACATCTACAGATCCTTAAATCTGTACATATACATACATAAAAAATACATAAAAAAGGTGCATAACTGGACCTTAAGGGCTACTTATGCATCTTTAACTTTTAGGAAAAAGTATGGTGGCACCTCTTCACTGTTAAAATTGATAAAATTTTTTTTAATGGTTTATATTGTATGTGGAATATTTCAATTAGTGTCCTGTTGTAGGATTGGAAGCCAGGAATAGCAAACAATGGCGCATGCTTATATAGTTTTTTATTCCTTTATTAAGCAATTTGTCAACAGTGTTCTGATCATGATTTTTCTCCATTTAGGTACTATACTACACTATACTCTTTATTTTCCCGCCTTAATCTCTAATTCTAGTATTCCCTCATATTCTTACCTTCCCCACTGTTCAAATAAAGAGCCTTTTTGAACAGTTTTATTTCTGTCTGTTGACTCGATCATAACAAAGCATATTCTTTCTGATTCAGGCACCATGGCAAAGCGTCTGCAGAAGATCAACGTGGAGAACACTGAGGAGAACCGCCGCTTCTTCCGAGACCTCCTGTTCTCAGTTGATCCCTCCATTTCTCAAAGCATCGGAGGAGTCATCCTCTTCCACGAGACGCTGTATCAGAAATCCGACAAGGGCGTCCCTTTCCCAAAGCTCATCAAGGAGAAGGGAATTGTGGCTGGCATTAAGGTAATAATGCAGTTTGTGCAAAATTTTTCGTTTTCCTCTTTCTAAATACTCAAGTGCCAATACAACAATACACAGCCATTTATCTGAGACAGGTTATCACGGGTGCTTGAAGGAGATTGCTGAGACGTCTGTCTGTTACCGTGCTGCTTGCTCTTGCATGTTCAAAGTGCAATCGATCAATGTGTGGCTAGCACAAGAGGACGAAGTTCACACAGAGTAATCGAGTGTAGAGATTGCGTAAAGGCAGACAAGCCCTTTTTCACGACTAAGCTCTAAAGCAGGAGCCGTCGATCAGCACACTGCAGTCCAAAAAAACAAAAACAAAAAACTTGTGTATAAATAAATATACATAGTGTGTTTTATCAATCATGCAACATTTAGTGAAGCAAATTGTGTTTTTGTTTACTATTGCATATAAATTAAGAAATTTGAATGCATCACATCGAGACTTTCTTTTTATCCATGACGGTCTGATTGTTTAGCGAAGAGGCTTTTCTTTTAAATAGATGATCAAAAAACAGATTGTGCAGAGAAGTGTGTAACTATTCCTTGCTTCCGGTTCAAAACGCATCCCATCTGTTCAGGGTGCATCGTATCAAAAGAGCCAATGTGAATTAAAACATAACCATTTTACATAGTAGCTAGGTATTCCAAAAGAAATTGAAGAACAACAAAAACGGTTGTGTTTGCCTTAACACGGACATGATTAAAAAGGAAAAGAAGAAAAAATATATTCAGGGCCGCGTGTGCAACAGGTTAGACTTGTATAACCAGACACATGAACACACGGTGTGTGAGAACTGTTTACTGACGATCATCTTCACATATCTGTGTTCCCAGTCGATTATTCATGTGTTAATTGGTCTTCCTGCGCCTGTAATTACTCTTTTTTTTTTTTTTCTTCTTCCTCTTATGTCGGCAGGTTGACAAAGGCACAGCAGGGCTGAACGGAACAGATGGCGAGACAACCACACAGGGTAAATCTAGCATGATGGTTCGAGCCTGTCATTAGAAGAACGTTCAGCGCTTCAACAGTCGATCGGGGCTTCGAGCATGTGTGAGCTCCTGATTAATCCTGTCCCCTTGTGTCCTTTAGGGCTGGATGGCTTGGGTGAGCGCTGCGCTCAGTACAAGAAGGACGGGTGTGACTTTGCTAAGTGGCGCTGTGTGCTCAAGATCTCGGACGGATGCCCCTCTCCTCTTGCCATTGCTGAAAACGCCAACGTATTAGCCAGATACGCCAGCATCTGCCAACAGGTGCACAACCAGAGCACAAATTTGCCTCCTTGTTTTTGATGATTAAATCTTTCATGCTTTAGTCAGCTGAATAAGGAAGTAATTTATTTATTTATTTTTAATAGAATGGCTTGGTGCCCATTGTTGAGCCTGAGATTCTCCCAGATGGCGATCACAACCTCCAGCGCTGCCAGTACGCCACAGAGAAGGTAAGCTTCTTCTAAGATCATGAACGGGTCACACATCACCATAAGGTTTGCTTCCATCCAAGGGACTTTATTTGTTCTTCAGTACAGCAAAGTGGGATTAATCCTCATTCACAATTCTTTCACCTAGGTCCTCGCTGCCGTCTACAAGGCCCTGTCTGACCACCACGTGTATCTGGAGGGTACTCTACTCAAACCTAACATGGTCACAGCCGGGCAGTCTTGCCCCAAGAAGTACACCCCACAGGAGGTCGCCATGGCGACCGTCAGCGCCCTCAGACGCACCGTCCCAGCTGCTGTTCCAGGTAATTTAAAAGCACGTTTGGACTTTATTTATTTAAAGTAAATTACATTCTCACTTATCTGAATCTGCGTTTTGTCTTTTAGGCATCTGCTTCCTGTCAGGAGGTCAGAGCGAAGAGGAAGCTTCACTCAATCTCAACGCCATCAACCAGACTCCACTGCATAAGCCATGGAAGTTGACGTTCTCCTACGGACGTGCTCTCCAGGCATCAGCTCTTGCAGCGTGGAAGGGGAAAACGGAGAACAGGAAAGCCTCCCAGGACGCGTTCACCACCCGTGCCAAGGTGAGAAGTGAAATGGCGAACTGGCACAGGTTTTTCCGATTTGAATCGGTTGTTGTCGTTTTTTTCTAAAGCATGTACAGTATTTTCTCACAGCTTGAAAAAACATGATACCCTGCAGGGATTTTTATCCGTATATAAAATGTAAGGGAAGATGATGAAGAATGTTTCTATGAAGCAACAGATGTTGATGTGACTAGTGAACTTCATGCTTCTGTTCCCCACAGATTAACGGTCTGGCATCTAAAGGCGAGTACAAACCGTCAGGCCAGGCTGACCAGGCTGCCACGCAGTCCCTCTTCACTGCCAGCTACGTCTACTAGACCAAACATGCCAATGTTAATGCCAAGATTACTTGGACACCACAAAACTGTGAATACAAAATGACCAAAAACTACTCAAGATAGTAGGGATGCACCGATACCACTTTTTTTGGAAACCAGACACCGGTATCGTGCATCCCTACAAGATAGCATTTTCATGTTAACTTGATTTATAAACATGTCTATTCCACACACACAGAATCTTAATCTGGAAGCCCATGACCAAATCACAAAATACTTTTATAGTTTATGAAGAAGATAAGGAACTTTTCATGTTCAATAAATAAAAGAAATATGGACTAATGGTTTGTTCTTTGTGTCTTGAGTTATGCAGTTATTAAATCAATGTGGCCCTTTGCTTGGGGTTATAATATACTGTATGTAGACAATATAGACATATTATAGAAGAGCAGGTCAAAATAAAGGACAGATTGTTTAGCAGTGCATGATGTATTATTATTATTTTTTAATCAAGGTTAAAATTTCTTTACTTTGTAAGCATTTGTGAATTTGCCCCCATCCCTCCCCAGACAGTGTGTAAGTTTTTACTGTAATTAATTGACCATCACAACATTTATTCAAATATTTTTTATTTGACTAAACATGAACAACCCAACTACTCTATGAATACACACATGCAAGAGCAGTATCTACGTAGCCTTTCCACACTTACAATAAAATAGCACATTTGAAAGCAGCTTGCCAAGTATAAAGGGGAAAAAAAAAAATAATGACAGTGTGCTTTAAAAAATAGGTGCTCATAGACGACCTAACCGCTACCTGACTGGGAAAATCTGAATGCTGTGGAATCTAAAATAGAAAACGTGTGCTTGAACGGCGACAGAAAACTATTTAGTGCTTCGTCAAAAAAAAATGTTCATGATTATCTGAAGCATTTTTTTTTTAAATCACACAACAAAGTGGTTAAGACCTTATCAATCCCAAACCTATGTAGCCCTTACCATTAAGACCTAACACAAAATAGGAAGACAGTCTATTTGTCAGAAATGGGAAGCAACAAATGATGGTCTGGTGAGGTATGGAGACACAGTGAGTCGGGCTTTATGGTGAAGCAAGTATGATGTCGATCTAACCTGAGATTCAGACACTACAGGCTGCTTTGGTGAATGAATACAGAGGTGTGCGTCGAGACTGGATCGCTGTAGGATCTTTAAAGCCTAGAGACTAAAAAAAAAAAAGAAACCTGGAAGGATGTTCGTTCGGTTTCATTGCTTGCTTTATCCTGGGAAACGATGTTGCGGTATAAATTCTTTCTAATTCATGAAAATAACACTGGCTAAATTCATTAGAATATATTTTGGGAAAATCCAGAATAGTGCAAGATCGGTCTTTTCCCTAGAGCAAATGAGAATCTGGTTTAACACACCCCCCAAAAAAAAAGAAGAAAAAAAAAGGTGCACACCTCTAAATGAATGCATTCTTCTTGAATCCTAAAACACCACCAAATCTGGATACTATGGATGATTTTTTTATTTTATTTTTTATTATTTTAACTTTTTGGTAACTCATTTCCTCACAGAATGTCCTCAAGAACCTTAACAGTTTAGACTTGGTCATGATAAAATCCTGCTACACTTGACCTAAAAAGTTGTCACAAGTATTCTGTATCGTAATGATGGACCTGTCAAAACACGGCATGTGAATGTAAAGTTTAGTCTACTACCAACCCTTCACAAATAGCTACCAACAAACTGTAATGTCTTTCTACACCTAGTTACATCAACTGAGAGTTATGTGCGAAGTATTGCCACTGACGATACTACATGTTCTATAAAGGTTAACTGCGACGGCAGTGAGAATGTGTGTGAAAATAAGCCGGTGTTAATTAACCATTTCATGGTAACAGATTTTACGGGTGCTTAGGCAAGATATTAGAAAGTGCTCCGTATTAGGCTTTAAAGACTTCTGTCTAAAAAGAAAAACCCCAAAAATAACACGGACACCCGGTGATTCAAATGAACGGTCGCTTTTTTTTTTTTCTTAGCACGCATAAAAGGCAGAAGCTCTCGAATATATGATGTGGAGCCGTGTCCTTTTGTCGTCACACAACTGTCAAGAAGCGAATAAAGGAAAACGCTGGAATATCGACCTTTTTGAAATGATGTATTGTTCTTCCCTATTTTCACCATTCAGTTGTATAGTAAAAACCTCCAATGGATTAGAAACCTTTTTTTTTTTTTTTTTTACCCCCCTCAGAAAAGGCTTGGTAGAGGGCAACTGAATTCAGTCTCATGGAGCATGGGCTGAGGACCAGAAGCCTTCAGACTAGATTTCATTTTTTTTTTTTTTTGGGTTTCATCAAGCACAGGGTGGTGTTGTTACAAAAAAACAGAAAGGCTTGAACTAAGCTTTCGAGGTCTCATCACATGATGTAAACCTTCTCAGCCTGGGAGAAGTTGAAGACTTCTTTGGTTCTGGGGCATACCACCTTGTCATCTTGGCGAATAGACAGGAGAGACTGTATAGGGGAAAAAAAAAAAAAAAACACACATCAACATACTATTTAAATCTCATTGCATTCATGAAGCAAATGAAATAATTTAAACAGAATCAGATCCGAAAATATTTGGACAAGCACATAATTTGAAGCAATTAAGATATGATTGAAATGTAGACTTTCAGCTTTAATTCAAGGGGATTAACAAAAATACAAATAAAACCCTGCAAACAAGTAGCAACTAAAGGCGACTGCGTTTCAAAAGAGGGTTTCAGTATTTCTGGTTAAACCCCTTAAATTAAAGCTGAATTTAACATTTCAATCATATCTTTTTATTAAGTTATTAAATGCATTGTAGTGGGGTATTAGAAAAGGTTTACTATACTTGGCCACACACACACACACTGATATATTTAGTGAAACTCGTATTATATAAATTTATTACACACAAACTGATATATTTAAAGTGTTTGATCTTTTAATTTTGATGATGATTATGGCGGATTTGATGATTTGTGAGGAGATGCCAAGTCCTGCTGGAAAGTGAAATCAGCGTCTCCATAAAGCTGGT